>BSBK01000192.1:0-1200000 GCA_027943335.1 Chamaecyparis obtusa | reverse complement strand
TCAAATTAGAAGTTTAGATCAACTTTTGAACTCAAAAATGATGTTGAGTTCCAAAAAGTCAATAACTTGCATTGATTTTCTAATTTGGAGTTTAACTGCTCTTTGATTGTGCACATGAATAATTATGAATTAATAAATAAATAAAGTGATTTATTCTCAACTCAACTGATTTTTGAAATTAAATAATTGATTTATGAGTTAATCAATCATTAAATCAAACTTTTATTCAAAATTACATTATTAAATAATGACAACTTGCTTTAATCAATTAAATAAGAATTTAATTAATTAATGATAGGAATTTTGATTTATTGTCACATTTAAATAATAATAATTAGGAATAAATAAGATTAAATTCAATTTAATAATTAAGTGACAGAATTAAATCTAATTAATTAAATATTTAGAATATTTAATTAATCAAACTTTAGGATAAATGCGATTTATCGCCAAATAATCATTAAATTAAAGATAATTAAGATAATTAAAAATATTGCTAAGAATATTCCCCAATGCAGAATTAAGATAAAATCAATTATGATTCGATAATGTTTGGATGTGCCTTAGGTTAGAACTTTGATGTCGATTTCATTCGATTTGAAGATGTAAGAGGTTAATGAATCTTATAGCCTATTTTTGGAGTATTACAACAATACATAATTTTTTTTATTTTTTCTAAATAAATATAAATTTCTTTTTTACTATTACCCTTTACAACCCAAGACCTTCCAAATGAGAGGCTCACAACTTACCATTGCGTTGTGGGGTGTTCCCTTATATATATATATATATATATATATATATATATATATATATATATATATATATATATAAAATACACATTAAGTTCTAAAATACTCAAAAATGTGGCTAACATATTTTTCTTGAAATCCGCTTTTATCACCCTATTTGTTTTAATCAATAAAAAGAAATATAAATAATTTTATAAATTATAAAAGTTAAATATTGTACATTTTAATTTATCAAATATGAAAATTTGATATGACTAAAAAAAACTTGAAATTTAATTGACTGAAATTAACTAATTTAATCACTAGTTAAATACAGGTGGATGCCTATAATTCTACTGGATGGAGGAACTAAAAATATATTGCATTAGCATCCTGCCATAAGGAAAAGAGGACGGGCGGGCAATTTTCACATTTTACAGACCTAAAAATAGTCTAGCATCCTCAATAGTAAAGTCTTCCGGTCCAGCCCTCATAAACGGCATCCAAATTTTCTGAATAATAATATGAAGATGACCTACTATAGGTTTTTAATGAGGAAGAATGGAATTCAAAACTCTGTGCATAAACCTTGAAAAGAAACATCAGCTCAGGATTGCGGGCCATGACTGTATAGTTGAACTTCCTCAGCTATGGTGCATGCGAGACATGTCATTAAATCCTGCCCCAAATATGGTATGTGCTCGATCATATTCATACACAGACATTTTTGCAGTAATAAAGTTTACAGTCCTCATAAAAACATTAGCGAGAAAACGACTTTGCCACAACAATCCGATTTTCACAATCACATAGTACGCCTCTGTACCACTAACAATGTAAAAAATGCCCTTACCGAAGTGAAAAACATGCTAGAAATAAAATCCATGATGCCCACAGTTGTTACCTGCGATATAGTACTAGGAGCCCTAATCAGGGCCAAGGATTATAATTCTGCGCTGGGTCTCCATAACCTAATGGTTAATTCAGGATTAGTGCCTGACATTGTTACATTCAATACCATTCTCAACTGTCATTGTGAACATGGCCAGATTGAGTCCGCTTTTCAAGTTTTCTTGCAAATAGAGAAAGTGGGTTATAAGCCTGGTATTGTTACCTTTGGTATAATGGTCAAGGGGCTATGTAAAGTGGGGAAAATGCAGGAAGCGATAGAGTTCTTTAATCAAATGTTGGCGAAAGGACATAGGCCTGACCTTCTTATTTGCAATACTTTAATGGATGGGCTCTGCAAACAGGGCATTGGCCAGTTAAAGCCTATGTTGAGGATTTATGGGCTCATGGTTAAGGGAGGAATGTGTCCCGATATTGTCACTTTCAACACCATCCTTAATTGTTATTGTAAAATTGGCCAGATAGAATCTGCTTTTCATCTTTTTTGGCAATTAGAGAAAATGGGTCATAAACCTAGTGTAGTGACCTTTGGAACAATTATCAAGGGGCTCTGCAAGGTGGGTAGAATGCAGGATGCTATGGAGCTATTTCGCCAAATGTCGCACAGAGGCCTCAGCCCGGGTGTTGTTATTTATAATACATTGTTGGATGGGCTCTTCAAGCATGGTAAAGGTACTGAGCTAGTAGCTATTTTACAGGAAATGGTAGAGAAAGGACACAGCCCTGATATGTTCACATACAGTACATGGCTTGCTTGGCAGTGCCAGGAAGGGAAATTAAAAGAGGCCTTAGAGCTGATGGAGGTGATGCTACAAAAAGGTATGACTCCGGATGTCACCATGTACAATACTGTTATTGATGGATTTTGCAAGAAGAGAAGGATTGCTGAGGTTAGAATGATTTTCAGACTTATGTTAGAAAAGGGTCAGAGTCCAAATGCTGTCACTTATAGCATATTTATGAATGGATTATGTAAAGAGGATAAAGTAGGGGAAGCCATGGATCTTTTATATGAGATATTGGCGAAAGGACGTTGGCCCGATCTTCTTATTTGCAATACATTAATGGATGGGCTCTGCAAACAGGGCATTGGTCAGTTAAAGCCTATGATGAGGATTTATGGGCTCATGGTTAAGGGAGGAATGTGTCCTGATATTGTCACTTTCAACACCATCCTTAATTGTTATTGTAAAATTGGCCAGATAGAATCTGCTTTTCAACTTTTTTGGCAATTAGAGAAAATGGGTCATAGACCTAGTGTCGTGACCTTTGGAACAATTATCAAGGGGCTCTGCAAGGTGGGTAGAATGCAGGATGCTATGGAGCTATTTCACCAAATGTCACACAGAGGCTTCAGCCCGGGTGTTGTTATTTATAATACATTGTTGGATGGGCTCTTCAAGCATGGTAAAGGTACTGAGCTAGTAGCTATTTTGCAAGAAATGGTAGAGAAAGGACACAGCCCTGATATGTTCACATACAGTACATGGCTTGCTTGGCAGTGCCAGGAAGGGAAATTAAAAGAGGCCTTAGAGCTGATGGAGGTGATGCTACAAAAAGGTATGACTCCGGATGTCACCATGTACAATACTGTTATTGATGGATTTTGCAAGAAGAGAAGGATTGCTGAGGCTAGAATGATTTTCAGACATATGTTAGAAAAGGGTCAGAGTCCAAACGCTGTCACTTATAGCACATTTATGAATGGATTAAGTAAAGAGGATAAAGTAGGGGAAGCCATGGATCTTTTATATGAGATGTTGGGCAAAGGGCATAGCCCAAGCACTGTCACTTATAACATATTACTTGATGGACTTTATAAATCACATAATATGCAGAAGGCAGCACATTTGTATGAGGAAATGTTAAGGAAAGGCCTTGTTCCAGATATTGTAACTTATACTACTTTAATTAGTGGGATGTGCAAGGATGGCAATATGAGAGAGGCTGAGAGGCTTTTTGGTCAAATGTTTGAATTAGGTCCTAGCCCAGATGGCATTACATATACTGTGCTTATTTCTGGATATTGCAAGGAAGGTAATGTTTTGGCAGCAAGGAAACTTTTTGAAGATATGATGGAAAAAGGTCTAGCCCCTTGCTTAATGACATATAGTGCCATAATTGGAGGGATGTGCAATGAAGGAAATTTTGAAGAAGCGTTGAGTCTTTTTCAGGAGATGCTGGACAAAGGTATTATTCCCGATGATATCTTGTATGGCACTTTGATGAATGGACTTTGCAAATATGGCAGAACAGAGGAGGCCAAGAAAATCTTCAATGAAATGGTAGAGCGAGGTCACAATTTTAAGAATGAGATGGTGTATCAAAATCACAATTTTAAGGGCATGGCTTGTTTCTCATAAATATAAACATTATTATGTTCGTTATCACTATTCATCCAGAGCATGTTCAGTGAACCTTTTTCCTTTTTAGGATGTGCCATTTGTGCCTAGCAGGTGGATGATACAGGTAATATTTTTCTCTAAGTTGCATCATCAAAATTGTTGATTCTTTCACACAACCTTAATTGTGCACATTTGAAGAGAACATATTCATCAGGAATTGACTCTTGATCTTTTAAATAGCAAGTGCTCAATCTGTCAAGTAGGCCATGGCCTGGCCAATGTGGGTTGACAGGACTTGGTGCAATAGCTGCATTGAAAATAAAGGTAAATCCAATGCCCAATCATAAGTCCCCATATATGATGTTCATTCTTTAGAAGCTTGTAATCAATGCTTTGATATTTATGTATATGCTGAATCAGGCCTGTGGACAACTTGACATGATGCCTCACGAAAGTGATGAGTGATAAGAATATATAGCTGATAAGCACATAATGCAACAGAGAGATGCATGCAGATGTTGTGAGGTCACCTAGCTGTAAGAGTTGACATGTGAAATTGCTTCCCACTTTTCCGAAATGCTCTGGATGACTTCTTGTTTGGCAGTACTGACAAAAGATGTAATTATTATCATGGCAAAGAGCTTTGAACATTGGGTAATCTTTAATTAAACAAAAATGATCTATAGCATTGTAAATAGAATATATGTAAGTTAAGTTGACAGACCATCTAATAACAGTCATATTGGAGATTACTTTTGCCCGAGGTTACAATATTTGTGCTTTTGTTTCAAACAGTATTGGACAATTGCTTATGAAGGAGTTTTATTTAGTGAGTACAGTGCAGATCATCCACAGGTATCATAAATCTCTTTGTAATAGACGCTTCAAGTTGTTAAATGCTAATAATAGCATATCATTTAGTTAAATGAAATAATGTGCAGTGGTAATTGTGTTTTCTATGAGAACTCCAGATTCAAATCCGTAGGAAACATGATGAAATTTAGAATTTGGGTGAAATATGATGGCCAATGTGCTGGGTGCAGTGTAGCACAATAAATATACCCTGTGCAAGTAATCAGTGAATTTGACAGAAGAAATACCTAACCATCGTGTCATTTACACTGAAGGTTATCCCACAACATGAAATTTAACAAAGAGAAAAAAATAAAAATAATATAATAATATTTTGTTGTGAAAATAAAATTTTGTCTCCCTTTTCTTTGGTCCTATATTTACATTGTAAAATTTTCTATTTGTCATGCTTTCTTTGAATTTGAGTGTATTGACATTTTAAGTTAGCTATAATAGCCTCAAGCTTTTGTATAAATCCTTTTTGCCAAGAGTCCATTCTGCTGTCCGAAGAAGTTCTTTGAGATGAGAATGGAGACTTGATGTTGGGAACACTCTAATAGTATCTATAATTAATGGGAGGCTTGTGATGGATTGCCACCACATGTACACACGTTCCTGCATTAAAATATCAAAGATTAACTTATATAATCGTAACACAACCCATTATAAGACTGGTAAATCTGTCCATTATTTTTCCATTCTCTACAAACAAGAGCGTAATATTTATGAAATCTTCCACCTAGAGATGCTTGGTGATGATTTAGTACGAGTCCTTTACTTTCTTATATCTTACTTTTGGGTTTGACTTCACAATTTGTTTTTAATGCTGGATTAAATGCAGAAAATTCCAGATACAGAACAAGCCTTTTGTGCTGCAGTAAACACTAGGTTGGAAGTTGGTCTATTCTCTTATATGGTAAGTTTTATGATGTAATGTTTTGAATATCAACTGTTTATTCTGACATTGGGTAATTTATCTACACTTAGATGCCATTTAACCTTCTTGAATCCAGGTGATTATTTTTAGTCTGAAAGCAATTATGGTGTTAAAGCATGCAAAACAGACTGTCTTGAAGCTGTACCCAAGGTGCATCTACTGTTCCTGATGCAAGCATTGATTCTTGTCAAGAATATGCTATTATTCAGCTTGTACATCTTGCGCATGGCACTTTGATTAGTTAGATACGCTGTTGGAATCTTAGAGTTAGGGCAAACTAGGAGAATGGCTTTTAAGGCTCTCTTTGCTTGATATTTTACTAAAGTATTTTACTTCTTTATATTTCAAATGCTTGAAATGAGTTATAAAATGTATTTTTGATAGTTCATATCTTGTCTATGAAGTTTTGTAATTCTATTTGTTGGTAAAGGTTGAATCTCCAAGCCTTTTAATGTGCACATATGCATGTGCAGACACACATGCATTGCAATCATCTAGGGTTTTCTAGCATGTCTTCAGCAGATATAATTCATTGATTATTAAAAATCACAGTTAATCTTCTAGTTAAACCTTAGAGCAAGTGAACCAAACAAAACAAAGATTTAAACGTAGGAAGGATGCTCAACAATGTTTTTTTCAATTGATAATTTATTGATCTTATGAAAATAACAGGAGAATATAGGTTTGATATGATCCTTAAAAAAATCCGCTACACAGTCTTGCTCCACTGCAAAATGTAGCAAGGGATTTTCAACTGGAAGTTGAAATCAAGGGAACTTTTGGCACCCAGATCTGCTGATTGGCCTCAGAGTTCGAATAATCTAGGGTTTGAGGTGTGAAACCCTCAAAACCCTAATGCTGTGACTGGACAAGGAAAACTGTGTGCCCTAGATCTGACTTGGTGGTGAATCCTCTGCATTGAGCATGTGCAATCAATTGTTATTCTCTTAGACCCTTGATATATGTCATTCATGATGCCTATCCAAAATATTCACATGCTTTTCATGTCCTTGTGAAACAGATGCAATTTGCAGCAGTTTATAGCTGTTAGGGAATCCTTAGGCACTCAGACTGCAACTACTCTTACATCCATGGTTGACATTTTTCTGATGCTAACATCCAGATTGCTTTCGTCCTCTCCAACCTGAACCAGCCTGTGTCCTGCAACCTGGTTAGGGTTTTGTCCCTCAGTTTTTGAAATAGACAGATTTGCTAATCAGCACTCAGCAAAATGAAATTTTACAAATGAAAATAATTGTAGTTATTCTAGCTAAGTCATGTCTTCTGGTACAGGTGCAGGTACAGTTACTGGTACCTACAATGACAGTACAGCAATTTTTTTCCTTGTGTATTGTGTTAAATTATAAGAACAATGATACTCATAATTGCCAATAAATAGAATATTAAAATTTAAAATACCTCGTATTCATAATTTGCAAAAATGAAAATACTAAGTCTCAAAATATCATCAGACAATGAAAATTCAAAATTACAATCAATATTGAATAGTTTTCATCAAAAGCTAAGTTGCCGATTCGGGTGCGGATGCGTGAAATTTTTTTTTTTTGGATGCGGATGCCTTTGGATGCGTGTGTATATATATATATATGAAGTGCAAGAAATCTGAAATATACAAAAATATTAAATAAATCATTTGATAGATCATAGTATGAATCAGATTATCAGAATAATGATACTTTACCATTGATCAAGACATCAAGTGACAAGATTCAAGATATTTCATATTCGATAGCTGAACTTCAACTTAAACTTCATAGACAAACATATTCAAATAGAAAGAAGTTCAATAACTAATTTAAATTACAAACTCAAAACTTAGTTCATCATTCAATGTTTCATTGTTTATCAATCAAGGATTACTAATCAGATTGAGAATCATAAGGATTCTCAAGAAAATCCACATTCTCATTATCTCCAAGTCCAATTGCTGCAAGGTCAATATCAGTTGAACCAAGAACGGTTCCACTTGTGCTAGATGCACCATGTGTGATGGTCTCATCACCATCATTTGTGACTGCAGTAAGATCATGAAGCGTTGCATCCAAGTTTGCACACTTAGGGACTACATCCCAAAGCTTGGTTGACCCTTCCTTGTATTCATTCTGGTTGCGTGACAAAAGACACAAGTTGGTATGAATGTAAACCAAGTCTTCAGCTTTCTTTGAGCCCAACCGGTTGCGCTTCACTGAATGGATGTAGGAGTATGTACTCCAATTCCTTTCAGCAGCAGAAGAACTTGCAACCTGGATAGTGTTCACACAATTAAACATACAAATGAAAAACAATTTAAAGAATGTTAAACAATAAATTGTAGAATACATGTGGTAAACAAAAAACAACAAAAAAACTTACTTGTGACAGGATCTTGATTGCAAGAGGTTGTAGATACTTGAATGGTTGACCATACATGTACCACCAAGTGATAGCTCCCATTTTATATTGGTCCTTGATTGCATATGGAGACATTTTTGAACCCGAAGCAAATAAGCCAAATTCTTCCCCCACTGAGTCGTGCATTTGATCATCTGGGAAGAGCCTTGTAAAAGCTTTGTAGCACCCATTAGCAACTTCTTCATCCGCATATGGTGCAACTCTTCCTCGCATACCAAGTACTTGCTGACTATAGTACCTTGGAGATAATGCATATGTGAGGAGGTGAAATGGGGTAGTCCTCTTCTCCCAACGATGATGGATGATTGCCTCCACCTTATTGCATAAGGCTTCACATTCTGTGGGGTCATTCTCATGATTTTGTATGGCAACTTTTACCTTCTCAATCATGGTGTCCATGCCATCATACACATCCCCCAAGCAAGGTGTATTTGTATCGGCAAAGCGAAGCATGGTCATGATAGGGTTCGTGAAATCCAACACAAATTGCAGCCGAGCCCACCAACTGTCATCCAAGACCAAAGCCTTGACCTTTTGGGCTCTTTTTGAATTTGAAGCCTTCCATATACCCCACTGGTTAGTAATAACCATTTGGCTTAATGCTGTTTGCACCTTCACAAGTCGTCTCATAACAATAGTATGAGATGCAAAACGGGTCTCAACAACCTAAGCATAAAGCAAGTTAACAATATGTCAATAAATATTAAGCAAAGTTATAACTTATATACAATTTGATAATTGAACATGACCATAAATAAATGAAATTTACTAATTTAGTAATTACAATTTGAGTTTACCTTCAGCAGCTCCAATTTGGAGAATGTTCTAAATATGGATTGTGACATGTGGTGGTTCGTCACAAACATTTGTATCTCCTCCCCTTCTTGGTAAATTTGCTTCACCCAATCAATTTGAGTGCCAATTTGTTGCATGATCAAGTTTAGGGAGTGTACTGTGCATGGTGTCCAAAAAATATGGTCATATCGACCCTCAATCAAAGCACCTGCACCCCTACAATTTTTGGCATTGTCTGTAACCACCTGTACCACATTCTCACTCCCCACCATCTCTATGGCCTCAATGAGAATTCTACTAATGAACATTGAATCCTTCACCTGCCCTTCACAATCAACAACCCTCAAAAACATTGACCCTTCGGGGGACATTGCAATCACATTGATTAATGGCCAATTTCTTGTATCTTTCCATCCATCAGACACAATAGTTATACTTGAAGTTTTCCAAGAATGTCTAATTGGTTGAAGAGCCCTCTCTATAGCAATCCTCTCTTTTTGCAACAAAGTGGTACGCACCTTTTCATACCCAGGACTTACGTAATCAGCTGGGGCTTTATTGATGAATTCCACCATTTCCTTCCAATATGGTGATCTTACCAAGTTGAAAGGAAGACCATTAGCATAGAGACAACGTGCAATGGCTTCATCAGCAAGCTCTCTTGCCTCCATTTTAAATGCACTATCCAATGGGCCTCTTTTGCGGGCTGACATTTCTACTTCTTCCTCTTCCTCTCCCGGTATAGGTACTTCCAAGAATGGATGTTTGGAGGAGACAACTGGTTCATTGGGTACTTGCATTTTGTTCTTTCCGGATGGAGGTTGATAGAAACTCTTTTTTGATCTTTTAACCAAACAGTCAGCCTCTTCTTGTTCTTTTACAAATGAAACTATCTGTGCATTAGACAACCCCTTCCCATTTGGGCCTTTGCACATTGCAATACCTTTTCTAGAAAGGCCCATAAAATGAAGTTTTACACGGAAATATGAGCTATTGAATGGTTTTCCTTTGTTACTTTGACAAAAATTGCACTTCCAAAGATACGAGCCACCTCTTGAAACCTGTGAAACTCTAGTGGTATGTCTCCATAAGGGAGATCCTACATCAATATTAAAATTATCATTACTTTGCCCTCCCACTGAACTTTGACTACCGATGGTGGCCATTCTTGCACAATACAATCGATTTCCTTGCTATAATAAGAAAATAAATAAATACAATTTAGAAAAAAACTATGAACATCAAGCTTACAAGTGCAAAACAATGATACAAAAATAGTCTAAAACAAATAGCTAAACTTGTTTCATTATTTCTTAAAAAATGAAAAAATGAAAAAAAACTTCAAATATTTCTTCCCAAACTTGAAAAAATCCATCAAAACCTTCAAAAAATCCATTAAAAAACTCAACAATGGGATCAAATGCTTACCTTTGATGCTAAAAACTCCTCCGTGGAAGCTATCTCTCAGCCCACGAACGCTCCTCTTCGAAAACAATCACCTTAGCTTCACAATCGAAAATGGAGAGAAATGAAAAAATCTTCAAGCTGCATAAGAAATGAGAAGAATAAATGTTGAATGGCCTCTTCTAGGGCCGTTTTAGGGTTTCCAAGTCAAACAATGAATAAAATATTCATTGAAATGCATATTTTATTGTTTTAAAATGTTGCTTTTTGCGTTAAAAAAGAGCCTGGGCCCATGGTTTTCCTTGGATGTGCTTGGATGCGCCTGGATGCCCTGCGGATGCCATTTGGATGCGCATCCTGGGTGCCCAGATGCCTTGGGATGCGCATCCCAAGGCATCCGGGTGCCTAGGATGCGCATCTAGATCCGCATCCGCATCCGAACGCACCCGCCTCCGCATCCGCCCAGAACTGGTGCGCATTGGTATCTTAGATCAAAAGCATTAAGGTCAACATTTGGTTCCCATTTGAACCACAATCAATCGGATTGCCACTCCCACTAGGCGTGCCAAGTCTAGAAGGTGCCTCATCTATAGCGACTTCGGCAAAGTTGTGCAATTGTAGCATCTAACTCAGCATACTCAGGACTTAGATCCAATTCTCTGTCATGCCCTCGTTGTATTCATGTGTCTCATGTGATGAGATCAATGTTGGTGAATTGATGATTGTTGTTGTAGTAAACAAAGGAGAAGAATACTCCTTATATAAGCAATTACAAAGGATCTTTCCATAATGGAAATGATCAAGAACTGAAGACAGAAAAGGAAGTTACTAAAACTAAGTGACTTACAGAATTGAACGCTACTATCTAAAATTATCATGCATAATCTGCTCGTCTCTTGGCCATAAATGCATGTGACATGAACCTGTTGCTGAGACCCTCCTTGGTTGGACTTTTGATTGGCCAACCGCTTTCTACAGAACTTGTGTACAGGACCAAGTTTACCACAATAAATAATGACATTTGATGGAATTCAAATTCTTTGAAGAATCATCATGTGCACTTTGTCCTTTTTGCTTAGTGTACTTGCCTTTTTGTCCTTATAAATAAACACCTTTTCCACATTTGGCAATCTTGCTGCTACTACCAAACTACTGTTTCCACTTGGCTTGTTGTAAGAGCTTATTGCACATGTCATCAAACTTCAAGTCAACATTAGTGGATGTAATGTTGAGAGTTTCTGTTGATGTTTGTAACACTGGTCAAATAAATAATATTGACTATATGATTACTATGAGAAATGATTTATTATATATATACATATATATCAATATATATAATAATTGATATTACTATGTACATTGATATATATATATATATAAAGTTAGATTATAATTATTCTCATAATAACTAAATAGTTAGATTGATAAAATAAATTAATGAATAGACATGTCCCATGAAGGGACATGTCTCTTCTTGTCCTTGTCATGGATAAATACAAAGGGATCGATGCATTTGGAAAACGCATGCAATACAAGAAGTGCTATTACATTTCCAATGATCCTAAAAATCTTAACAATTTCGATGATGTGTTCACATGATCACGGTAAGCTTTTCAGTGTGATAACTACCATATCCTCTTCTTCCCTCTATAACCAATGGCCTCAAGTTGATCGCGAATGTCTTTGATCTTCATGAGATGATTTTGCAAAGACATCTTGTCATTCATCATAATTGAGTACAACATATTCTTAAGGAAGAAAGTTTTGCCTTTATTTGACGTCTCGTGTAGATCCTTTAGGTGACTCCACTGTTGGCATTACTGGTAAGGATGCAATTGGTAAAAAGACCACCAGTAATAACCAATGGTGTTGTCATTGATGTCTATGCTAACAATGTCCAAATGCTAGGGAATCAGTGACATAGAAAATGTTTGGAAACCGGTGACATAGTGATGAGCTCAGTGAAGTCCAACAATGCACTTGAATAGAGTAATCGTAGTACTAACTCTTCAGAGTTGGTGACTGGTGAAGACAATGACCAGAGCAGTGATCGATGTAGACAGAGAACAGAGAAGTGATTGGTGAAGACAGAGACCAAAACACTGCATAAAGAAAGGTGTAAACTGGTCACTAGTGATCATCAAGATATCATTGAGACCGATGTATGTCTATTATTTTTTGAGACCAGTGAAAGGCACAGTTGACAGATGCTGAGGAGATTCTCTTACCGTGATTTGTTGCACAAATCATGGAGGATTTTCTATTAAGGGAAAGTATGTGACACACATCTAATGTCTCCTTTAAAAGACTAAAACACGACTGAATGATGGATTCATGGCGGATTTTCTATTGAGGGAAAGTTTGTGACACGCATCTGGTGTTTCCTCTTAAGATTGAAACATGATTGGATGGTGGATCAACAAGAAATCTTCATGGGGATCGCAACGGCAAAGAGCAGGAAGACCTTTTGAAATTTGATTTGAGTGATCTGCACTTCTTTTTCTCAACTGTACAACTGTCCTACGCTCTGCAGGAAGTGTATATATTCTTTAGTTAGCGAAGATACTCATTTGCCTTCATTTTGCCAAGAAGAAAGAGTGAAACAACACGTTGATCAAAGCTACTGCAAAAGAAAGGGAGTGGTGCCCGGTGATGACTCTCAGTGAGGGAAACAATGATCTTATCAGGCTCTGCAAAGCCATTTCAAAGGATCAACCCTTCTATTGCTCTCTAACAATTGCAATAGCCAAATCCTAGTAGCTGGGTGGACATTAATAAGTCCCTTGTACTAAATCCCTTAACCGGGTGACATCTAGTTGATGTTTTAAAGTCTTCTGACAAGGCAGGGTTTAAAGGGCCTTATTCAAAATCTTTTAACCAGGTGGCACCTAATAGTGCGTTTGTAATCTTTTAATAGGGAATGCTCTTCACAGGGTGCACTTCAGAAGAGTGCAAAATTTGCGAGTTCCTACTCACACTGTGGTTTTCTCCCATTTTGGGTTTCCACGTGATATATCTAGTATTCTATGCTGTTGTGATTTTGTGTTGTTTATTTCTTTTATAGGATATGTTTTACATGCAGTAATAGTTAGTGGATCTAAGAGTGTCTTCAAATTTTTTTGGGTGTTGATTCACCCCTCTCCTCTTAGCACCGGTTGGGACTATCAATTGGTACCGGAGCCACGTCCTATTTTTGAGTTGCTTAACCACAATAAGGGAAAGATCATAATGATGAGGAAGGAAGGACCCAAGTTCTCTAAGGAAAACTTTAGTCTGTGGTGCAACAGAATGAAGGTGTACATGAAGACCACGGGAGATTAGTTTTGGAACGATGTGATCATAGAGTACAACGAACTTGCGGGTACCTTGACGACAGATCAACTGAATGTCAAAGGTGAACACACAACTGCTATGGACATGATAGCCAGTACGCTGCCTGATAACGTGTATGCAGAGATTGAAAACCTAACTACATCCTTCAAAATGTGGACAAAACTACAAACTGTGTATGGAGGTGACCCACATGTTCAAAGAGAAAAAGTAGAAAGTCTCAAAGGCAAATATGATGACATGAAAATGAATGAAGGTGAAGACATTGAGCATTACAACAACATAATAAAAGAAGTGATGAACTCCAAGAGTGCTGGAGGAACATTGAATGGGGAGGATGTAATAAGCAAGATATTGAGGACATTGAGAACACAGTATGTAATCAAGATCTCAGCTATACAAGAGCTCAGATCAGTGAGCACATCACAAGTCACCCTCGACTCTCTAATTGGTAAGTTAACTGCTTTTGAATTAAGTAATTATAATAACAACTTACCTATGATAGATGCTGCTTTTAAGTCTTATGTGAATGTTGTTTCCACTAAGATAGGAAGAGAGACCGATAATAGTTCTATCGGGAGGTCTGGTCATTTCCTTGACAATCTACTCTCAGAAGAACAAGAACAAGATGAGTTTGAAGCACTCATTGCAAGGAGATTTCCCAGAGGAAAAGGGAAGTGCAAAGGTAAACTTCCACTAAAATGCTTTTCATGTAATAAGATAGGACACATTGCGGCCAGGTGTCGTGAAAATGAAAATAAAGAAAAGTACAATCGATTCAAGAATAAAGGAAAGGAGTGCTACCTTGCTGAGGAAGGTGTCACTAACCACGAATTTGAGGAACCAAGAGACGATGAAATTGCCTTTGTGGCAATAAAGGAAGAAAGCACAGTGATAAGTGAAATGACACTTATCTCCAGCTCCCACCAATGTGAGGACTGGATCATTGATAGTGGATGCACTCACCACATGACTGGTGACAAAAACAAGTTCATCAGCTTGAAGCTTAGTAATGGTGGATCAGTGACATTTGGAAATAATGCTCCCTGTGCTATTAATGGTAAGGGCTCAATAGCACTTAGAGACGAAGTTGTTTGTGATGATGTGCACTGGGTAGAAGGACTCATGTACAATCTAATGAGCGTGGCTCAATTGAACAACAAAGGATACCGGTTAGAGTTTGGATAGGGATCATATATTGTCAAGAATCAATCAGGAGCACAAGTTGTCACCGGTAGACAGAGCAAAGGGAGCTTGTTCTACCTAAACTCAACCGACGGGGCTTGCCTCATGGCAACAACGAAAGGTGAAATTGAGAAAACTTGCCTTGTGGCAAAAGATGACAATAGCTGGTTGTGGCACAAAAGACTATGCCACATAAACTTTGACAGCATAGTCAAAGTAAGTAGGAAAAAGTCAGTTAGAGGGTTTCTTGACATCATAAAGCCAGACAGGGCCATGTGCAAAGAATGTTAGTTGGGAAAACTGACCGACACAAGCTTCAACAACAAGTCTTATTCAACCGAGAATGTGTTGGATCTTGTTCACACAGATCTGTGTGGACCAATGAGGACAAAGAGCTACTATGGAGACAGGTATTTTATGCTCTTTGTAGATGACTTTTCAAGGATGATGTGGATGCTGTACTTGAAAGAAAAATCAGAGGCCTTCCATATGTTTAAAATCTATTAGGCCCGAGTGGAGCAGGAGACTGGTAAAAACTTAAAGTGTCTAAGGTCGGACATAGGAGGTGAGTACACCTCTCAAGAGTTCGTTAGCTACAGTGAAGAACAGGGGATAAAAAGACAAATGTCTACGCCAAGAACCCCTCAAGAAAATGGAGTCATTGAAAGAAGAAACAAGACTCTGGTAGACTGTGAAGGACTCTGATGATTCAAAATGAAATACCTCATCACTTCTAGAGAGAAGCAATAAGCATTGCTGTATATACGTTGAATCGGGTTCAAGTCAAGAAAGGGACCGGTAAAATGCTATATGAGTTATGGTTTGATCATACACCTAGTGTAAGTTATTTCAGAGTATTTGGGAGCAACTGTTGCATCAAGAGAGATGAATACTTCGGTAAGTTTGAGCCAAAGAGTGATGAAGGCATATTTTTGAGTTTCTCCACCAAAAGTAAAGCCTACTGATGCTTGAACAAAAGGATAGGAAAAATAGTGGAGAGTGCAAACGTGAAGATAAATGAGCATTCAAAACAGAGTGATAAGATCAGTCAAGGTAAATCTGACAATCACCAAGGCTATGACTTCAATGACCAAATAGAATTCAATGAAATCACAATCACTGATGAAGGAGAATAGGCAAATAGACCTATGGAACAGGGTAATGTGCCTAAGCAAGGACCAATTGAAGAAGGTGAACAAGAAAACATTCATGATCATGCTGAAAATGCTGCTCAACCGGAAAGAGAAGACCTGGATCATCAACCAGTCCTACCAAGGTATGTCACTAATCATTCCACTAATAACATTATTGGCGACAAACATGACAACATTCTAACCAGGTGAAGGGCTAGAAAAAGTACCTGTCTACTTTCTAGCATAGAGCCTAGGACTACAAGAGAAGCTCTGGAGGATGACAACTGGGTCAAAGCAATGGAAGAGGAGCTAGAGCAAATAGTAAAGAATGAGACGTGGACTCTTGTACCCAAACCTGAGGACAAGAATGTTATAGGCACCAAGTGGGTGTTCAGAAACAAATTGAACGAAGAAGGAAAGGTGGTGAGAAACAAAACAAGACTAGTTTGCAAAGGATACGCACAGGAAGCTGGACTAGACTATGGGGAAACCTTTGCACTGGTAGCAAGACTCGAAGGGGTAAGAATTCTGTTTGCCTTTGTTGCCTGTAAAAGGTTTAAATTATATCAAATGGATGTAAATCTGCATTTTTGAATGGTATACTGGAAGATGAGGTATATATAGAGCAGCCAGAAGGCTTCTCGTGCATAGAGAAAACTAACATGGTTTGCAAGTTGAAGAAAGCTCTCTATGGACTGAAGCAAGCCCCAAGAGCTTGGTATGAGAGATTGCACTCATACCTCCTAAGCATAGGATTCACAAGAACAAGTGACAACAACAATCTGTACCTTAAAACCAGTAAGAAGAAGGAAATTTGATTGCTGAAATATTTGTGGATGATATCATCTTTGGAGGCGATAAAATGAGCAAAAACTTTGCTGAAGAAATGAACGAAGAATTTGAAATGTCTATGATTGGTGCAATAAAATTCTAAAGATACAAAGAGCTAGACGGACTCATATATACAATACTAAAGATACAAAGAATAGCAACTATCTAAAGATAGATTGCAATAGAATCGCTATATCAGGATAGAGCATTAAGAAACTATCGAATATTAGAAACATTGTAATACCCTCCCATAATGCTCAATTTGTCAATAACACCAATAGCCTCCCTGAATTTTACAAATTTATCAGAACTGAGACTTGGTGAAGATATCAGCGGACTGCTCTAAGGTAGGAACATACAACTGAATAGATTTGTCTCTAACCAGCTAATGAATGTAATGACAATGTGTTTCGACATGCTTGGTTCGTTTATGGAAGACCGGATTCTTGGCCAGTTTGAGCACTCCCTGATTATCACAGAATAGAGGAGTCGGTCTTGACTGAGGAACATGCATATCTGCAAGCATTTGCCGAAGCCAAACGGCCTCACAAGCTGCTTTAACTGCTCCGTGATACTCTACTTCGGTGGACGACAGAGCCACTGCTTGCTGTTTCTTACTCGTTCATGTGACAGCATCGGACCCCAAATTGAACACATATCCAACGGTAGACTTACGATCATCAACAGAACCGGCCCAATCTGAATCTGTGTAGCCACATAGTGTAGGATCAGAACTCTGAGTGTATAGAAGACCATAGTCAAGAGTACCACTAACATAGCGCAGGACACGCTTTGCAGCTGTCCAATGATCAGTCTTGGGCGCTGTCATAAAGCGGGATATGTAGCTTACCGCAAAACTAATGTCAGGTCTGGTGGTAGTAAGGAAAATGAGGCTGCCCACTAGTTGTCTAAACAAAGATTCATCCACAACAGGTGAATCGGATTGAGCTGATAATTTGAGCCTGGGTTCCATAGGAGTGGGAGCAGGTTTGCAATCCTGCATTCAGAACCTGTCCACAAGACTTCTAGCATACTTGGACTGAGAAAGAAAGATACTGTGCTCAGTTTGCCAAACCTCAATTCCGAGGCAATAGTGCAAGAGTCCCAAATCTGTCATATCAAAAGTGCGACACAAATCTTGTTTGATTTCAGTGATCAAATATGCTGAACTTCCAGTGATGATCAAGTCATCCACATAGACAACTATACACAACACATCATCACCTACATGTTTGATATACAGGTTTGAATCCGATGGACTCCTCTGAAAACCATGATCGGTTAGATATTTATCAATTTTCATGTACCAAGCCCAAGGAGCTTGTTTCAGACCATAGAGAGCTTTGACAAGTTTGCAGACTTTGTGTTCCTGACCAGCAACCTTAAATCCATAAGGTTGCGTCATGTAGACCTCTTCCTGTAAGTCACTATTCAAAAAAGCACTCTTAACATCCATCTGATGAACATTTTTTAACCAAGCTGAGCTGCTAAGGCAAGAACAAGTCGTATGGTACTCATTTTAGCTGTGGGAGCAAAGGTGTCCTCATAGTCAATACCTTCCCTTTGTGAGAACCCTCGAGCAACAAGATGAGCCTTATACTTGTCTAAGGTTCATCAGCTTTGTATTTTACCTTGTATACCCATTTGCAGCTAACGGGCTTCTTCCTTGTAGGAAGATTAGAAAGGACCTGTTGTGAGGTTTTCACACCATCGCCCCAAAGAATTTGGGGACCCCCAATTTTTTGAGCAAGCCTTGGCAATTTTTCCTAGATCCAAGAGTTTGGGTGCCTTAGCGAATTTTGGGCGATCTAGAGGTTTTGGAATGAGAATTTTACACCTTGGATGTTTTTAAAGTGCCTGGGGGGGTATTGCTTGTTTTCACCTTGTGCGAAACGTTGATTTTCTTAAATAGTCGATTTTGTCTCCAAGCCAAATGAAATTCGATGAGAAAATTTTATTTTAATATTTGGCGGGATAAAATTGTAAATTTTGGACTTCATTAAATTTTGAAAATTGATGAAATTGAATAACTTGAGATTTTCAAAATTTAATGGTGAAATTGGATATTTTTGGGAAAATCTTGTAAATTGTTGGTGGAGAAAAGTGGAAATTAAATAAAAATTTGATATTAAATTGCCAAATTTGAGTTTAGTTGCCAATTAGAGATAATAAATTGCAAAAATAAAAAAGGATAAAATTGCCAAATGGAAATTAAATTGCAAAATGATTTTTGGGTTGCAAAATAATAAAAAATTAATTTTGGTTGTCATGATTAAATGCATTAAAATCATATTTTTTGGGCTAAGTGTTTGTAATTTAGAAATTTAAATTGGGCCCCTTTGTGTGTTAAATTCAATGTATTTTAAGGCCTAAGAGGTGTGAAATTCAAGGCAAGTTATTGGGTCTACAATGGGGAAGGTTTAAAGCTATATTGGAGGCCTAAATGACCTTTTTTCAAAATTTCAATTTTAGGGCCTATGATAATTTCGGATTTGGCTAATTTAAACCGATAATTTTGCACTAGGTTGACCTAATTTTAAATTAAAATAAAATCCCCTAGGGTTGGGCAATTTATTTCATTTAATTCATGTTTAATTTGGCAATTTTAATTTTTTGTTTTTCCCTCCTACAAAGTCGGCCTTGCTTTTTTTGGAGGCAAAATTTGGTATATAAGGGGAGCTCTCCCCCACTTCATTTCACCATCTCATTCACTTCTCTCCTTTTCTCTTGGCAGCAAAAGCAGTCCGAAAAAGCAGAGCGAAAAAGCGATCCGAAAAAGCAGAGCGAAAAAGCAATCCGAAAAAGCAGAGCGAAAAAGCGATCCGAAAAAGCAGAGCGAAAAAGCAGTCCGAAAAATCAGATCCGAAAAGCAAATTTGAAAATTGGAGAGTTTGATGAAGAGAAGAAGCTTGAGTTGAGGCAAATCAGATTTGTAATAGAAGAATTTATTGATAGAAGATTCATAGCAATCAGATTTTGAGAGTGAATTGGAGAAGGGGAGATCTTCTTGTGGAGACATAAATTTTTTGAGAATCAAGCTAAGCCAATTACATGGAGAAGGAATTCCAAGCTTTGTTTTTGGTGAGTGGCCTATCTTTTCCTCTCTCTTTAATTGCTTTCATTTCATTGGTGCTAGTTTAGGTGTTGAAAACTAATTTCAAGAGTAGAGTTAGGTATTTGGATATTAAGTAGATTACTCGATTGTCTTGATTGGCTTTTTTCCCTCAAGTTCTCGCTTGCATTTCATCTTAGGCGAAGATTTGGAGTGATAAGTGTAGCCCATTTTAAGGTAACGGCGGGGAGTGATAAGTGTAGTATTCCACCCCTAGGCGAAGATTGGAGTGATAAGTGTAGTCCATCTTAAGGCAAAGGTGGGGAGTGATAAGTGTAGATTGCATTATTGCATTTCATTTTAGGGAGAAG
Source organism: Chamaecyparis obtusa (assembly GCA_027943335.1). Taxonomy (NCBI): domain Eukaryota; kingdom Viridiplantae; phylum Streptophyta; class Pinopsida; order Cupressales; family Cupressaceae; genus Chamaecyparis; species Chamaecyparis obtusa. Next base: position 1,179,713 of record BSBK01000192.1, on the reverse strand, counting down.
ATTGGAGTGATAAGTGTAGTCCATCTTAAGGTATCGGCGGGGAGTGATAAGTGTAGTATTCCACCCCTAGGCGAAGATTGGAGTGATAAGTGTAGTTTCACCAGCATTGTAGAAAAGGCGGGGAGTGATAAGTGTTTAGGATGGCTGATGTTAATGCAAGCAAGCGACCCAAAGGAATTAATGCTGAAATAGGAGACAAGGAAGTCATGATACCCAATTCCAACTTCCGCTCAAAATTGAAATGCGTTGGAGACACCAACATTGGTACCTTTGATATGATTCAATTAAGAGAGAGGTTGAGAGACAGCCAGTCACCTGTGGCAAAGAGGATCAGATAGTATGGATTTGTGCAAGGAAGTGTTCAGTCTACCCCAGCAACAGACATGATACGACAGAATTGGTTACATCAAGTCATCAAGGCTCACAAAGTCAGATTGCAAATCAGAGTGCAGCGCCTTCATCGTGCTTCTCAGTCAAATCCCAAGCTATGCTAAAGGTACACAGTTTGATCCTTGGATGTTTTATTTTATTGAAGAGATTGAGAATGGTTAAGGAAAATTGATTGGATTAGGATCACTAGCATGAATTTAGAGTTGCAACTTAGATAGTGCAAAATCGGAAGCAAGTCTACATGGGGTCCTACTTCTTCAATTCGGGTGCAAGACTACTAGTGATGCTTTGCCAGTCGAACCAAATCTAATCTTGGGGAGATGCATTGCACCACTATGGTTGAGGCAAGTACTTATGCCAAAAGGGCAAGGTTGTGGCAGTTCAAACAGTTGAAGGCAGTCAAGAGTTAACCAAGGAGGAAGGCATTGATGAAAGCAGTTGATGAATTTAGTGATGGGTGGATTGTGGAACAATCAAGGAGATATGGTGAAGGCAGGTGCCCCCTAAAACTCAAGAGTATTGAAACAAGGATGCATGCATGCAAATCAAACTCAAATAGGAAGGTTAAAAATGGCAAATTATTGAAGTAAAGAGGAAAGTGATTAAAAGGTTGAGAGGGTCAAGTTTGATTTCAAGGCGGTGGCCAAGAGCAAGGCTCTCGAATTGCAAGAAGGTTCACATCCAGGCAAGCCACCAAGGTCAAGGCAGGATTACCCCAAGTGCATGGAGACCTCACCCTTTCGAGGTCAGGACATCAAGTACAAGCAAGTTCAGGTAGTGATGAGAAAATTTCTAAGGACAAGCTCAAGCATCCAAAGCTTCACCTCATCTCAAGGATTAATGAACTTTATAAGATAAGGTTGATGAAGTGGCAATTTCATGTGCATGCAATCAAATCATGCCAAGTGTCCTATGTTCTCATTGGTTGACAAATTATTGTAATTTTCTCATTGGCCCACAAAGTTGGTGCCCTCATGTAATTGGTTGAAAGTTGGTAACCCTAATTAGGGTTTCTAGGATTCAATCTGGATCGTTGGTTTTGCCTCTTAATCTTGGCCATTCATTGTAATTTCAAGCCTCTATATAAGCCCATGTACTCTCATTTGTAAAGGGTTGAAGAAAATTGTTGCTAATATAATACCAAAATTGCTTCTCTTATCATTGTTGTGTCTTGCATGGTGATTAAGAACACTTGGTGTTATTGCATGGTTTCTACTTCCAATTGTTAGAGATAGATTTCATTTCAATTGAGTTGTTAAAGTAGATTTTATTTTCAAGCAAGTGTTAAAGGAAGAGTAGTGATAGATGGTTAATTGCATGGTGATACTGGTAGATGTTTGATAAGGATCCTATACTAGGCCACTAGCATCTTGGCGGCTTGTCAAGGAGCCTTGTGTGGTAATCTAGTCTTCTTTCCTTAGAATCATTGCACCTGTGGAGGTAACACCGCTGGTATGCTTTCATTTGGTTTGATCCCCGTCCATTTGCCAATCTTTCCATTCTTAGGAGTAGAGGTAATCAATAACTTAGTAGTTGAAGTTGAGAATCAGAAGTTGAAAGTGATATAAATTGAGAGATCATTTGAAAAGGTTGCAAAAGTTAGAAGTCTTATCACCATCATAGTAGAAGTTGAGATATTTCCAGATAAACATACGTAAGGCCGCCAAGTGATTACCAGCAAATCACATCATTTTAACTGAGTTAGTATCCACAGGTGTAAGGAACCTTGGAGTATTCTTATATACTTTTCAAGAGAGGGTTGAGTGTTTGATACGCTGTATCAAGTATTTCAATTGCTATATGTTATGTAGTGGTACAAAACTCACATCAACAGGACCCAAGTGTGATTTTTCTGAATACTTTGAAATTCAGCTTCCATAGCTTGTTCCCACTCAGGGATACCTTTAGCCTCGGAATAAGTCTGGGGCTCATAAACACTATGAATGTTAGCCATAAGAGCAAAATTAACTGTAGGGTGCTGTTTGCTCTTATTTCTAGAAACTCTACCTTCGATGAGCTCATCATCCCTGAGATCACTAATAGTTTTAACCCACCATTTGGGCTGGAGAGTAGACGAGCCAATCTCTGGAGGAGTTGGAGGTTCAGGAGCAGCAATAGGGGCAGGGAGAGGATCATGTTCGGGGGCCTGAATAGGATCAGCATCAGGTGCCCCAGGGCGAGCATTATTTGTATCATCCCTCCCATCAGGTGGTGCTAAAGGAAGAGGAACTTGTGAGGCTGTTCCTTAGAACACTGCTCAGAAGAAGACAGAAAAGGTCCTCGAGTTTCATCAAAAACAACATCACGACTAAAGATAAGATGATCAGTGTCGATATTTATCAATCTGTAGGCCTTATGGTTGTCACTGTACCCTGTCATCATGAGTCTCTGACTCTTGGAATTTAATTTGGAACGTCTAGCATCAGGAATCCAAACATAGGCAAGAGAGCCAAAAATCTTCAGGTGGTTGATCTTGGGCTTACGACTAGACCACAACTCTTCTGGAGTTTTGTTCTTGATAGCCTGAGTAGGGGAACGATTAAGAAGGTAAATAGCAGCAAACACTGCTTCTGCCCAATACTTATTAGGAACACTCCTGTGTTGTAACATAGAACGAGCCATCTCAACAATCGTACGATTGCGATGCTCAACAACACTGTTTTGCTGAGGAGTGTAGGGTGTGGTGAACTGACGTTTGATGCCATGTTCAGCACAAAAACTGGAGAATGCAGTAGAACAAAATTCCCCTCCATTATCTATTCTAAGAGAAATGATACTGCAGCCAGACTCGTTTTCAACCAACGACTTAAAATTATGAAATGTACTAAAAGCATCTGATTTTTGTTTAAGAAAGTACACCCACATCTTTCTACTAAAATCATCAACAATAAGCAAGAAATATTTGCAACCAGTAACTGAAGATGTATTCATAGGACCACAAATATCAGCATGAAGTAATTGAAGTACCTGAGATGCACGCCAAGAATCGCCATCTTTGAAGGGAGTCCGATGTTGTTTGCCAGCTTGACAAGCGTCACATACTCCAAGATGCTGCGTCTGAATCGGAGGTAGGCCAGAAACAAGTTCCTCCCAGGACAACTGAGAGAGATATTGGATGTTGAGGTGTCCATATCGCTGATGCCACAAAGTACTGAGAGATAAATCATGAGCTGCCATAGCTATTTCAGGAGAATCACTAGTGTCAGTAAGCCGATATAGGCCATGATCCTCTAGACCAGAAGCAATAGTAAGATGAGCCGCTCGATCAATAATGGAACATTTGTGGGCACTGAACACCAAATCCAACTGAAGAGAATTTCCCATGATCTGACTCACAGAGAGTAGATTGAGTGCCATAGCAGGAACGTAGCATACATTGAGAAAGATGAGCTGACACCCACCAGACTGTATCTGAACATTTCCTCTGCCAATAATTTTTAACTCCCCTCTTCCACCAAACACAACTAAATCACTATAGGGATAGAAGTCTGTAAACCAGTCACGCTGATGAGAAAAATGACGTGAAGCACTAGAGTCGATATACCAAGCAGACGACCGGGCTAAATCAGAAGGGCTTTTAGCCATAAAAGCATAGAAAGCAGAGTCCTTTTTGTCAGAATGTTCAACAACATTTGCTTGTTGATTTGACCCTACCGGCTTCTTTTGTTCGAAAGCGAGTTGCTGACGGCAATCTTTCTTCATGTGGCCATACTTATGATAGTAATGACACTAAACACCCTTCTGCTGAGAACTGCTTGAGAATTGATGTGAACTGCCCTGTTGTGATGATTGAGAAGACTGAAATTTTGCTTCAAAGGCTTTTTTTGACGAGGATGAGGAAGTACGGTTACCAAATTGCTGCTTCCAGCGATCCTGCTGTAGGAGTTTGGTGCACAACTCTAGGAATTTCAGATCAACATTAGTTGAGGTAATGTTGAGTGTCTCTATGAAATGCTCATAAGATGTTGGTAGACTTTTCAGGGTAATAACTACCATATCTTCTTCCTCCATCTTCCGACCGATGGCTTCATGTTGATCACAAATGTCCTTAATCTTCGTGAGATGTTCCTGTAAGGACATTCGTTCATCCATTATAATGGAGAACAATTGATTCTTTAGAAAGAACGCACGACTCTTGTCGGATGTCTCATGCAACTCCTTCAAATATTTCCAGATGTCTGCAGCAGACTTGCCAGAGGGAATCTGAGGCAACTGATCATCTGTGACAAAGAGCTTGAGAAGCATAACAACTTCTCGATTCTGATCATCAAACTTATCCTAATCTGCTTGGACGGAGGTCGGACGAGTCTTTGTGCCTAGAACAAGCGCATCCAGACGTTGGTACTCGAAGATAGTCAACATTTGCTGCTGCCAGGTGTTATAATTGCTGCCATTAAACCGTTGACTGTTTTCTAGCATCAAGTTGGTCAAAGACGCCATCAGGTACAAACTTCAAGAAAGGAATTTGACAGGCACGGTTTCCAAGACAAATTTCTGGTTGACTCAGAAAAAACCGAGTACCCAGAAAAGCTGGCAGAAAACTTAGAAGGAATCTAGTCAAAAGTTAAATCTGTTGGCTCGAAAATCGAGGCATTGAAAATGAGGTACTCAAATTTTTTTGACAAAGACCCAGATAGAATCTCGAAAAACCCACCACAAAACAGTAAGAAATTTGAAAAACCGAGCAAGAGAAGTACGGTTTGCAAAGGAAACCCTAGTCGGCTCCAAAAATGGTAGTTTAAGCCGTGTTTGCAGAGAGAACGAGCAGAAAGGAGGTCGAAGTGAAGATAGTTGGTGATGGCGTGCACATACAGGCCCGCCCTAAACAGAGATAGCTACCTCAGGAGCGTCAACAATGGACGCAACAAGAGAAATCGCAAGGGCACGGAAAAATGCGAGTCTCAGAAAAAATGCGATTGTAGACCTTGCGATTTTTGAGAAACAAACTCAAAAAATGCGATTGCAGACCTAGTCGGGTTTTTATAACAGAGAGCCCCCCCAAAAAAACCGATTTCACAGAAGGATTTCGAAGAATTAAAGAGCAGATAATTTCGAAAGTGAAATTATTAATATTTCGAAAAAAAGAAATTCGGCTCTGATACCATAAAATAATTATGAACAGATTGTTTGTATTGATTGAATTACAAAAAGCTAGACGGGCTCATATATACAATACTAAAGATACAAAGAATAACAACTATCTAAAGATAGATTGCAATAGAATCGCTATATCAGGATAGAGCATTAAGAAACTATCGAATATTAGAAACATTCTAATAAAATTGACATGGTTTACAAGTTGAAGAAAGCTCTCTATGGACTGAAGCAAGCCCCAAGAGCTTGGTATGAGAGATTGCACTCATACCTCCTAAGCATAGGATTCACAAGAACAGGTGACAACAACAATCTGTACCTTAAAACTGGTAAGAAGAAGGAAATTTGATTGCTGAAATATTTGCGGATGATATCATCTTTGGAGGCGATAAAATGAGCAAAAACTTTGCTGAAGAAATGAACAAAGAATTTGAAATGTCTATGATTGGTGCAATAAAATTCTTCATAGGCCTACAAGTTCATCAACTCAGTAAAGGTATATTCATATCCCAGTCAAAGTATATTAAAGAGGTTCTTAAAACATTTGGACTGGAAGAATCTAGACCGGTTGGTACACCAATGATAACTAACTGCAAATTATCAAAGGAGGATGATGCCAAAGAGGTTAATGAGACACTCTACTGATCAATGATCGATAAGCTTTAGTATGCTGCGCACAGTAAACCAGACATTGCACATGCGGTAGGTATTGTGGCAAGATTCTTTGCAAAACCAAAAGAGACATATTTGATAGTAGTAAAGAGAATCTTTAGATATCTAAAGGGGACTGAAGAGTATGGTCTCTGGTTTCCTCACAAAGGAGGATTCGAGGTAAAAGTGTTCACCGATGCAGATTGGGCCGATAACATTGATGAAAGAAAGAGCACAAGTGGAGGTGCATTCTTTCTTGGAGAAAGGATTGTGTCATGGACAAGCAAAAAGCAGAACTGCATATCACGATCCACAACAGAGGCTAAGTATGTTGCTGCAACAATCAACTGCACACAGGTAATCTAGATAAAAAAGATATTAGAAGGAATCCAAGAATAGATTTTTGAACTGATAGCAATATTTTGTGATAGCACGAGTGTAATCAACATATCCAAAAATCTTGTTATGCACTCAAAGACGAAGCACATTGCTATAAAGTATCACTATCTAAGAGAGCAAGTGTAGAACAAAGAAGTCAAGCTAGAATATGTTTCCACAAAAAAACAAGTAGTTGACATATTCACAATGCCTTTACCGAAAAGTACCTTTGAATATCTCAGAGCTCAACTAGGGGTAATTCCCCTTCATGATCTTCAGTAAAAGGACAGAGGAGATCATCAATCTGACAAGTTCAAAAGGAGGAAACAGTCTCATCTTAATCGAATTGGTGACCAAGGACTACTGCTCGAAGGGGGAGCAGTCATTAGAATGGAAGGTCGTTTGACAAGCCTTTAGCATTATTGTCAAAGGGGGAGATAATCAGAGAAGCATTAATGGACCGGTAACACAGTATTGCCATCAATGCCAAAGGGGGAGATTGTTGGCATTATCGGTAAGGATGCAACCGGTAAAGAGACCACCGGTAATAACCAGTGGTGTTGTCATTGATGTCTATGCTAACAATGTCCAAATGCTAGGGAACCAATGGCATAGAAAATGTTAGGAAACCGATGACATAGTGATGAGCTCAGTGAAGTCCAGCAATCCACTTGAATAGAGTACTCGACATAGTACTAATTGTTCAGAGTTGGTGACCGGTGAAGACAGTGACCGATGAAGACAATAACCATAGCAATGACCGATGTAGACAGAGAACATAGAAGTGACTGGTGAAGACAAAGACGAGAACACTACATAAGGAAAGGTGTAAACCGGTCACCAGTGATCGTTAATTGTGACCAATGCATGTCTATTATTTGTTGAGACCGGTGAAAGGCACAGTTGATAGATGCTGAGGAGATTCTCTTACCGTGATTTGTTGCACAAATCATGGAGGATTTTCTATTAAGGGAAAGTATGTGACACGCATCTAATGTTTCCCTTAAAAGACTGAAACACGACTGAATGATGGATTCATGGCGGATTTTCTATTAAGGGAAAGTTTGTGACACGCATCTGGTGTTTCCTTTTAAGACTGAAACACGACTGGATGGTGGATCAACAAGAGATCTTCATGGGGATCGCAAAAACAAAGAGTGGGAAGATCTTTTGAAATTTGATTTGAGTGATCTGCGCTTTTTTTTCTCAATTGTACAGCTGTCCTACGCTTTGCAGGAAGTGTATATATTCTTCAGTTAGCGAAGATAATCATTTGCCTTCATTTTGCCAAGAAGAAAGAGTGAAACAACACGCTGATCAAAGCTACTGCAAAAGAAAGGGAAAAGAAGAAGAGAATAAGAAAAGGAAGAGAGTGTGCAAGGAAGCACAGTAACCTGAGGAGAGCATATCAGTGGTGCTTGGTGATGATTCTCAGTGAGTGAAACAGTGATCTTATCAGGCTTTGCAAAGCCATTTCAAAATAGCCAAATCCCAGTATCTGGGTGGACATTAATAGGTCCCTTATACTAAATCCCTTAACCGGGTGACATCTAGTTGATGTTTTAAAGTCCTTTGACAAGGCAGGCTTTAAAAGACCTTATTCAAAATCCTTTAACTGGGTCGCACATAACAGTGCATTTGTAATCCTTTAACAGGGAAGGCTCTTCATAGGGCGCACTTCAGAAGAGTGCAAAATTTGTGAGTTCCTACTCACACCGTGGTTTTCTCCCATTTTGGGTTTACACATGATATATCTGGTATTCTATGCTGCTGTGATTTTGTGTTGTTTATTTCTTTTATAGGATATGTTTTGCTTGCAGTAATAGTTAGTGGATCTAAGAGTGTCTTTGAATTTTATTGGGTGCTGATTCACCCCTCCCCTCTCAGCACCGGTTGGGACTATCATCCACATTGTCATGCCCCCACCCTGAGACCTCTTCAAAACTGATATATATATATATATATATATATATATATATATATATATATATATATATATATATATATATATAAATATAATGTTTAAGACCTTACATTTTTCTTATATTTAGTTGACCTCCTTGAGTTTGATGAAAATAAGCATAAAGAAAATCTGGCCCACCCTCATAGGAACAAAAACAAAGGAGATAAAAATGGGTGAGGGCAACATAGTATTGAGAATGTGAAGTACTTCAAAGCAAGAGATAATCAATAAGAAAAGGGCCGACTCATATGCTGACCGCACCCAAAACAAAGGCATATATATAAGGCCGATGCATAGGACAATTGGAAGACAAGACGCAAGATACAAAAAGGTATATTTAATTATTGCGAAACAGGGATTCCTAAATCTGCACTAGCATTCAGTGATCATAATTTTAATAAAGAGCAATTAGCTTTAGGACAACGCTTAGTAATGAAAACGCAGTGATCAAGACATGAAGGGACTGCCTTAATCAGAGGAATTGTATACCATGGAGAATGGTAAATCTTCATCTATTCTTGAGAAGATATACATAGTGGATCACTTTATTGGAGGATGACATTAACTAAGACTAAATAGGTAGAAACATCAGCAATTTCATTCATCAATCAAGGAAGAAGTTCTGAGCAGAAAAGTCAGGCATCCTTTTGATATTAATAAACAGAGTCATGTAGTGATTAAGAGGTAGCAATTAATATGATACAAGGATATCTCCCTTCAATCAAAACCTAATAACATTTAAGGAAAAATGAGGGAATGTTACGGAGATAAACAAATCTGGCAAGTGACGGAATGAGTGGACGGATGGGAATACCATTGGAGGAGAATATCAATGTGAGGACGAATGAGGATGGAATCACAAAAGTTTTTGAAGAATAGCATGCTCTGACAATTGATGATTGAATAGGATTTATGCCTAATCAATTGAGTAAAAATAGAAATTTAAAGAAGGAACTCGAAGAAGAACAAGCCGCTAGAATTGCCATACTCACATAGCAGCAAGCCGAGCGAAGGGAGAGATTCAGAAGATGCGTCGAAGGACTATCGAAGGGAGTAAGTGAAGGCGAGTGTCTGGAGGAATCTAACCGGGAGGCTGGAAGAAGTGACGAGGACCGCCTGACAAGGAGCTTGTTCGGGTCCTTAACCTTAACCCCACAGACGGAAGCAAGAGAAGCCCGAAGGAAGGAAGAAAAGGAAGCCACACAGAGGGAGGCTCAGGATACCGTTGCCTCTTAGAGTATCGAAGTGACAGAGGGGCACAGGGATCACAATAGCCCACTAGGCTTGGACGGTTCCAGTAGTTCAGGGACATCAAGTGGTACGGTACCAAACATTTTCGGGGTATCGACGCCGACAGGACCATCCCAACCTATCGTACAACCAGCACAACAAATACTTCCAGCGACACAACCGACAACGCAACAGGTGGTACATACCACTGTCCCACCCCCAAGGGTGAATATGGCGGCTAACAAGGAGAAGTTACCCAAGTTCCATGACGATGGAAAAGAAGACAGAAGAAGAGAAAGCCGCATGGAGGGAGGCTCAGGATATCGTTGCCGCTGAGAGTATCAAAGTGATAGAGGGGCACGGGGATCATAGTAGCCCACCAGGCTTGGACGGTTCCAGTAGTTCGGGGACATCAAGTAGTACAGTACCAAACATTTTCGGGGTATTGACGTCGACAGGACCATCCCAACCTATTGTACAACCAGCACAACAAATACTTCCGGCAACCCAACTGGCAACGCGACAGGTGGTACATACCACCGTCCCACCCCCAAGGGTGAATATGGCGGCTAACAAGGAGAAGTTACCCAAGTTCCATGGCGATAGAAAAGAAGACCCGGTTCGGCATTGTCGCACATGTGAGACAATTTGGTCCGCGAATGGAGTCACTGACCAGGCGGAATGGATGAAATAGTTTTCGGCAACCCTCTGAGGGGTAGCAATCGATTGGTACTCTGACTTAGACAAAAGTGGAGTGACCACTTGGGACTTATTGAAGAAGGCATTCAAAAAGGAGTTTGGGCTCTTGCGAGACGACAATGAAATCGTCTCTGAAATATATGGAACCAAGCAAGGGAAAAAAGAGACTGTGCGGGCTTACAGTCGCCGACTAAAGGAGTTAGTCGGAATAATGGATAGCCAGCCATCAAATGGCTTGAAGAAAAGATGGTTCGTGGAGGGCTTGAAATCTAACTTATGGAGGAAAATGAAGATAGTGCCCCCCACCTCATACGTAGATGCCTATAACTGGGCGATGGACTTGGAGAGTGAACAAAAGATCTCCAAGAAGAAAAGAAGCAAGTCCTCTTCCGACAAAGATGACACTTCGGATGATGACAGTGGCAGTGATGGTGAGTCGAAGAAAAAAGTCATGGCACTCCAAAAGGACATGGAGAGAATGATGGAGTTCAAGACCATGAAAGGGGGTACCAGCAAGGGGGAAGTTGACATATGGTGTACGGACTACAAGGCGAGCGGCCATACAAAGGGGTCGTGTCCCAAAATGGCATTTTGTGACATTTGCTAGATCATGGGCCATTCCACCAAGGAATGCCCATACAACATGAAGGTGAGGAATCAACAAGTGCTATTTACACAAGAACAACCATCTACATCAGGGGCAGAGACTAACAATAACGCATCCTCGGGCAAGTACGAAGGTAATCGACGCGGTGGCGGGAGGGGCAATAACAACAACACCAACACAAGGAGTCAAATACAATATGACTCCAAAGGTCGACCGATGATCCAGTGCCGAGCTTGCAATCAGTGGGGCCACTTTGCAAGGGACTGCGACAAGGGCGACACCTTGCAAAAGCTATGCCATTGGTGTGGTCCTGGCAACCACGAGGATGCCAATTGCCCAAAATCCAGGGTCAGCTTGCTCAACATCGATGAAACGAGAAGTGATGAGGGGGTACTAGCCATGACATGATCACAAGCAAAACAAGGGGCATGAGAGGGTAAGGAAGAAATAGAGAAGGCGATGAAGGCACCAAAAGAAAGATGAGAGATGGCTACCAGCTTGGGCCGGAGGGAGGCATAACAAAACATTCTGAGACAAATGTTACAGGTAGAGGTATCGGTGAAACTCCAGGACCTCCTTCACACCATGCCTCACTTGGGAACGACACTGTTGGGGAACTTGGCCACGTAGCCAAATACCACACGTATGGACATCCTTGGAGGATCTGCAACTAACTCGATGATACTTGCTGTAAACAGCGGAAGGTACCCGACAGTCGTCGAGATGGGCATCCTTGGTTCCATCCTAACAGAGACTATAGTGGACGGAGGGTCAGGAGTGAACGTCCTTCTGAAGGAGACATGGAAGAAATTGGGCAAGCCAACCTTGTGGCTCTCAACCTTCAACTTATTGGGCACCGATCAGCAGGGTATCAAACCCCTCAGAACGTTGATGGCACAACGGGTCACCATTGGCTTGCAACCATTTGTACTAGACTTTGTGGTGATACCTTTGAAAAAAAGGGTTACGATGCCATTTTGGGTCGAGGGTGGTTGGTCACGACGAAGGTAAACCACAATTGGAAGAAAAACACCCTCTCGATGGAGAATGGGGGGAGGAAGTTCACCATTGACATTCGCACCCAGATGGTGAGCGAAGAGATAGCCTCTTCTTCAGACTCGAAATCTGAGAGTGAAAACGATTGAAGGGATGAAGGAAGGGACGGAATGGAACAAATAGTGAAGGTGTGCTCAGATTGGGGGAATACTCAGAGGATGATGCAGATTCATTGAACGGTCTCTTCCACTGGCAAATGGAGGACTGCGAACTCTTCCGACCAGCATGCAAATTACTAAGTATTGAGGAAGAGCCGAAAACATTTCCCCAGCAACGGCGCCAGATGTTTGTCCGCTGGGGTAAACTTAGTATTGCACAAACATAGTACAAGAAATATAATAAACACAGAATATATCAGAGAATAATAGATGCTTTCATTAACCATTCCAACGTATGAGTACATTCATACCATAATCATAATCCATTCACCCGTAGGTGGTACATATTTATCTACCCAAAGGGGTGTGACCAAACGTCACCACCCGACCCAATTGCCCTTCGGTAATAACTAATTACCGTCAGAACAACATAACTAATACATGACATATAATAAAGTAGTCTTTCGGGATAACATAGACCTAGAACAGAATAGAAAAGCAGAATCAATCGTATATACAGCAGGGCGATCTATTAATAATCTCTTAAATTGTTGTGGTATGTGCAAGTAGTTAGGCATATGTATCTATGCCAATTATATATGGATGCGAATGTATACATATACATCATATTATATGCAGTCAGTGAATTCCTGAATCTAAATAACTATGCAATTAGTAATATGAATTGATTACAATGCCTCTTGTTGGCTAAGAGGCGAATTGATTACCCCAAGGGAGGAATTGGTCATAGTTGGACATTCTTACCGCTTGTGGGATAAGGGGCAAGTTGCCATGATGTAAATGTTGCATGCTCTTGGGTTTAGTTGGGTTGGGCAGCTGCTGGTGCCCTTTTGAGTTTCCTACCAAGACAAATTTATGATTGGTTATGAGATGGTAAATTGAAATATCCCAGGTATGCAACATTACAAAAAATATGCCAAAACAGAATATGCTTGGAAGGAAATAGTGATCAATTCATATTTAGATAAACAATTTGGTTACAATTGAGAAAATTAGTGGACCTTTGTTTGCAAACAAAGGTCCACATTGGAAAGCATGTAGGAATATAGATATTTGGATTGAAGGGAGCTTAAAACCAATGTGGGTCTGCTGAATACTTCGTTTTGCTGCTCTTGATGACACTGTTCACAAGATGCTGATTCAGATATCAATGTGCCGATGCTTGGTCTTGGTGATTATTCCGCCTTCAAGCTTATATGGTTGGATTCCAAGATTAGCAGTGATAAATGATGTGTCTATTGCCACACCCATGCTGATTGTAATGTCCCCTTTCTAGCGTTCACAACATGATATTGTTGTTAGCCTATTTCCCCATGGTTCTACAGGCTAATTGGGACATAAAAGGGATTTAGAGGCCATTCGACCCAGACAGTTTTGGTTGCAATTCATTTTGTGGCGATTTGAGGCAGTTTTAGGCATACTATTTATAGTAAGTCATTTTGGGCATGACTTGTCATCTAGTGGCAGTGACATGTCGATGATAACTGTTTAAAATCGGCAAGAAGTTTTACTTATCATTGATATGATTTATTGTGCATTAATAAAATTCTATAAAGTTAATTTTAACTTTATTAATGCATCGTCTATAGTTTGTGGGAAATATTTAAATTAAACGGTCTCCTTTATTTTATAATACATTGGATACATAAAAAAAGTGTTTGCAGTTTTAATTTGAATGAAAATCATGTTAAATGGTATGGGAAATATTAAGGAAAAAGCAATCATGATAAAATAGGGGTGATAAAGCAAAAATCCCCAAAAAATAGGAAATGGCAAAAAAGTGATTTTGTTTATCCCACTTTGATAAGGCGAGTGGATGAGCTCTTAGAAAGTGTTATAAAAGAGATTGAAGAGCTCTCTTTCAACATGCTTGGATAATATATGAAAATTGGTGAATTTGTGGAGATTTTCTCACAGGTTTGAAAGACAAAATCATTTTATGTTGACATTCTTCTTGCTGTTGTAAGACACAGTCAGGAGGATTGGAGTTCGAATTTGCAAGGTAAAATCATATTGCTATTTCTTATAGTGCTGAGATTGGAGTTGCTAGGCAAGAGTTCTATTTTAGAGATAATCTACAACTTTCATATGAATGTCTTCCTGAGGTTCGATTTAGGGAAGTCTGAAAGTGATTTACAAGTGTTAGTTGCTGTTACACAAACCCTTTTTGCTGGCTGTATCAATCTGAGCATTGCTGGGCGTTTTTGTGAGCTGTCCAAAGGATAGGGCAGAGCTGTATCTGCCTTGAACTACTTTCTAGCAAGCTGTATATACTTGGAAACGCTTGCAACATCGTTGAACTGGACTGGAGGCTACATCTGGGCAGCTGTACAGGTTTGAAACATCTCTATAGGAGCCCTACCAGGTCTGGAGTTGATGAAAAAGGGAGCAACACTCATGACCAGTAGCATTGCAAAGTGTATATATCTGATTCTTATTATATAAAACCCAATCTGTAGCTGGATACAACAGATTTGGTATGCAAACACATTGGATTGATTGTATTTTGATTGATAAAATTAATATAATGAGCTGCTATTAGTATATTTTAGACTTATTGGATGAGGCTAGTATTGTAACTCTTTGGTGTTAATGCTTTCCGAGAACAATAGGTTTAGAATAGACATTATTTATATTTTAGTAACTATAATGCTGGCAAGTTTGCATTCTCAAGTATTTGTAAATGTCATATCCATCTTTGAACTAAAGCTCAAGAAACAAACGAACTCAAAAATCTCAGTTAACAACCTACTAACAAATTGTTTGACAATATTAAAATAAGGAAGGAAAGCAAAAAACAAATTAGTTAAGAATAGGGTGTGTCTTTATAGTGGTACTAGAGTAGTGCATCCTACCATCTTGGTGGGTATAGTGTAGGATGAATCGATAGTGACATGACTGATTGGAGTGTACAACCATTATCACATCATTATAATACACAGAGAAATAGGGCATTACTGAATACAGGGCAAGAAGAATAAAGGAATCCAAAAGTATACTTAGGCACAGGGGAATAGGTCACAAGTAATATGGGTGAAAGAAGGGATATAGTTAAAGAAAGATTGTTTAGTATGTTAGAGGCTTTGCAACTTGGGCAGTGTCAGGCAGAACAAAGAATTCAGGAACAAAATCAACGTATGGACCTTATGATGCAGATGATGGCCTGACAAATGGGTATTGATGTGAATGGCAGAAACAATGGTGGAAATAACGCAGGTTACGATGGTGGGCATTATGGATAGAACGTTGGTAGTGGAGGAGGATAGGTTGCTGATAATTTTGGCCATGCAGCTAGACCAACAAGGACAGTTAGTTCAAGGCCCACTTATACCTACCTTCCCACCTAAAGCCCTTGTACAACCAAAGAATGAGCCACAAATTATGGAGTTACAGGCTCAATTTCATTTAGATTGGGAAAATGGAGGAGAAGAATTTCAGGCAGCTATCTCTTTTAGGGAGTACATAGATGTTAGGTTGAAGGATTTGCCTCGCACTGGTGGTAGGGCACAGAATAGTGATTTACAGAAGGTGAGGAAGCTGACATTACCCTACTACGATGGATCCGGGAAAACTACAACTAGAGCTTGGGTGCGAAAAGTAGGCACTTACTTCTAGTTGAACCTAATGCTAGAGGAGGAAGCCATTAAATTTGGATAGCTTGGCACACGAGTGGTGGCATCATGACATGGTCATGTTGGGGCATGATTAGATCATCTCATAAGTTGAGTTTATTGCGAGCTTGATTGAGCGTTTTGATAAAAAAAGATCTTGAATTGCTCTTTAAGGAGTTAGCTCAGCTTAAGCAGTGGGGTTCAGTTGATACATTTATATTAGAGTTTTTAAGGCTTTCAGTTCTGGTTACAAATATTTCATAGAGGAGCTTATTGGTTTTGTTTATGGATGGTTTGGTAAAGCCACTGAAGGGATGGATCAAGGGCCTTAATCTTTCAACATTGCAGGAAGCCTACAAAAAGGCAAGGAATATGGAACCTATGTCATCAAAGGATAAATTTCATTCAAATGGGTTTCCATAAAAAATGGAGAACGATAAGAAATATTTCTAGAAGGATTCTCATCAGCAAAAGAAAGATTCAAACTGTTGGACTACGAGCAGTTAAATGATGTTAGGAGGAAACTGTGTTTCCATTGCAGAGAGCCTTGGGACCCTTCACACAAGTGTTTAGTCAAAGTGAAAGCAACATAGATTGAGTCCTTTTTAGTCGAGGAGCCAACATTAGAGGATGCAAAACAACGATCTGATTTTAAGGGTAGTGATGAGGAAAACACAATAGGAGAGGAGTCAAGTGGTGAAAACTTTTAAGGTGAGGAGTATGATACAGGGGCAGCGAGTTGTTACTTTGATTGACGCAGAAGCTACTCATAATTTCATCTCAGAGAGTCTGGTTAAGAAGAAAGGTCTTTTGACAGAGGAGCATGAGGGCTTTAGAGTCATTGTGGCTAGTGGGCATAAGCTACAAAGTACTCACATAATCACCAATCTTCACATGTGGATTGGTGATTATGACATGGTGGGCAGTTTTTATGTAGTGGATATGAGAGATTATGATGTTCTTCTCGGCATGACCTAGATGAAGTCACTTGTGGAGTTCACTTTTAATTTAGAGAAAATGGAGATGTGGTTTGAACACCAGGGTAGGAAAGTGGTATTGAGGGGCTTATTAGACGGTGGACTCAGGTTGGTCTCACTTAGGGGGATGGAGTGATTATTCAGACACGATGAGGTGGAGCGGACAATAGAGTGCCTTATTATGCCTACAATTTTAGACCAACAGAATAAGAGTTATCACCCGGATATTCAGACGGTCATATCCAGGTACACTAAGGTGTTTGATAGCATTCCATATGGAGTTCCACTTGAGAGAGGTATTGAGCATGTGATAGAACTGGAGGAGGGGGCAAAACCTGTGATCACCACTCCATACAGACATCCGAAGAAATACAAGGATGAGATCAAGAAAACAATAAAGTTGTTGGAGATGGGTCACATCAGACCTAACAAGAGCCCATTTGCATCAATAGTGGTTTCGGTGAAGAAAAAAGATGGGACTATGTGGATGTGTATTGATTATAGGGCTTTGAACAAGGCAATTAAGAACATGTACCCCATACCCAGGATAGATGAATTGATAGATGAGTTACATGGAGCCTGCTGCTTCACTAAGATAGATTTGAGGTTAGGTTATCATCAGATTAGGATGAGGCCAAGGATATTAAGAAGACAACATTCAGGTGTCATTACGACCATTTTAAGTTCTTGGTAATGCCATTTGCGCTTACCAATGTCCCTACCACATTTCAAAGTTGCATGAACTTAGTATTCAGGAGGTAGTTGAGAAGATTTGTGTTAAAGTCTTCTTTGATGACATCCTGGTATTCAGCAAGAATTGGGAGGAGAACTTGCAACACTTGGAGGAGGTTCTGAGTATCTTAGAGAGTGAGTCATTGTTTGCTAAGGAATCAAAGTGTGAATTTGGCATGCCTGAGCTGTTACATCTCAGGCATATCATCAATGTCGATGGGATGAGAGTAGATCTAGAAAATATTAGAGCCATCATTGAATGGCCAACTCCAACTAGCCTCTCACAGCGGAAGGGTTTCCTTGGTTTGTGTGGCTTCTACTTGAGCTTTGTGAAGAGGTTTTCATAGACAACAACTCCTTTGATAGATCTTACAAAGAAAGGGGCTTTTGAGTGGTCAGAGACAACACAACGATGTTTTGAGCATTTCAAGAAAGTGATGTCATCTTGCCTAGTGTTAGCTCTCCCTAATTTCATCAAACCGTTTGAGTTGTAGTGTGATGTTTCAGGAGATGGGAGTGGTGCAGTTCTGATGCAGGAAAAACACCCCATAGCATATGAGCGCAAGAAGTTGAGAGGGGTGGAGAGAAGCTATATGATAGGGAGACATCGACCATTATGCATGCACTGGCCAAATTTAGGTCTTATCTAGTAGGAGGTAAGTTCGTAATTAAGACAAATCTAAGCAGCATTAAGTACTTTATGAGCCAAAGGGATCTTAATGATAGCCAACAAAAATGGATTACTAACCTACAAGCCTATGACTTTGACATTGAATATGTTATAGGAAAGAAGAATGTGGTGCATATGCACTCTCTCGGAGGTCACATATATGCTATTTGGCAGAGATATCAGCTGACTGGAAAGATAGATTTGCAGTTGAATATGCTAAAGATTCACGAGCAACAAGTTTGATTGAGGCCACAGTCCAGGATTATAGGTATACAATGATTGGTGACCTTATTTACTATAAGGACAAAATTTATCTAGTGCCTTCTCACTTCAAGGAAGTGATTTTGAGGACATTCCATGATGCTCAATTGGCTGGTCATCTGGGTTATTTTCAAGACATACAGGTAGATCTAAGAGAGGTTCACTTGGAAGGGACTCAAGAATGAAGTCCTGAAGTATGTTAGAGAGTGCTTAGTATGCTAGCAAAATAAGAATGAGCATACATTTCCAGCTGGTTTATTTCAGCCCTTACCATTTCCAGATCAAAAGTGGGAGAGTATTTCAGTGGCTTCATTATAGAATTGCCTAGGGTAAAGGGTAAGAATTTTATCCATGGGGTGGTTGACAGATTAATGAAATTTGCACATTTCTTTGCCATTACAACCACCTACACAACAACCCAAGTGGATGACTTGTTCTTTAGAGAAGTATTCAGGCTTCATGGGTTGCCTAAGAACATAGTGAGTGACAGGGACAACAAGTTCTTGAGTTTATTCTAGTAGGAGCTTTTCAGATTGAGTGGCACGAAGCTCACCCCCAACACTAGTTATCATCCGCAGATTGATGGCTAGATAAAGATAGTGAATGAATGGGTAGAGGGTTATTAGCAGAATTATGTGTCAGGGCAGCAAAAGGCTTGGGTTAGATGGCTACGTTTGGGTGAGTATTGCTACAATGCCACGTATTACATGATTATCAAGGTGACTCCATCTATGACATTGTATGGGTATGAAACCCCAAACTTCACAGACTTACTCTTTGGGGACAACAAGGTGCCTAAGGCAAAAGATTTGTTGCAAGAGTTAGGACATCTTAAAGGCATTCAAGGAGAACATCCAATAGGCGCAAAACCAATGTAAGTTATATGCTGATTAGCACAGGGTTGAGCACAATTTTGAGATTGGCGATATGGTTTATTTGAGATTCCAGACTTATAAACAATCTTTGTTGAAGAAGATTGGTGTTGAGAAACTTAAGCCACAATTTTATTGTCCATTCAGAGTCACTTGACGCATTGGGGAGGTGGCCTACGAGCTAGAGTTGCCAGCTAGTAGTAAAGTGTATAATGTATTTCATGTTGCTAGGCTTAAAAAGGCTTTAGGTCATAATGTAGTTCCATTAGCAAAATTGCCACTCCTAGACGAAGGGGGGAAATTGATATTGGTTCGTGAGGCAATCGTTGATACCAAGGAGATGACACTCCAGAGGAGGGCAATTAAGGAATATTTGGTTAAGTGGAGGAACTTGATAGTTGAAGATGCTACATGGGAGAGTGATAAGATCTTGGAGCATCCAGAGTTGAAATCACTTGAGGACAAACAATTTTGGGAAGGGCGGATTGTAATGTCCCCATTTTAGTGTTCACAACATAATGTTGTCGTTATCCTATTTCCGCATGGTCCCATAGGCTAACTAGGACATAAAAGGGACTTAGAGTTTTGTTTTTCGATTAGATTTAATTTAACAATTAATTTACAAAAAAAACACAAAAGTATCCTGGAAAAACCTTCAACTTTGAAGGTGAAAAACCCAGCAGCAAGAATCTCCAATATATTTATTAATTCACAGAGAGATAATTACAATAATATGATTCTTGATCTATGATCAATTTGACAATGTCAATTTGCCTTTATATGAGATCGAACCTCAGTTGATCGAATATAATGATCTGCCTGTAATTGTTGATACTTGTATCTATAGATATATTAATTATTGTTGATCTAAATACTGATCATAGTTTCCAGTTTCTACGATATAAGTATTATCTTTTGTGATATTAATCTCTTGTGGTATATAAGTATATATATATCCTCTATGATGTATATAATATCTCCTGCTGCGATATCAGTATGTGTTTATATCTCCAGCAATAAATTCAACATCTTTTGCGATATATATGTGTGTGTGTGTGTGCGCGCGCAATATGCTCACAATATAATCTTAATGTTATTGATGTCTTCGATAGTTCTGAATGTTATATATACTTCGGTGATCTTGGAGACAATAAGTTTTGCGCTTTATGCCTGTAAGTAGGAATGGATCTCATCCATTCACAATGGGAGGTTATCGTGCCTCGCACCTTTTCATGTGTTATAACCACAATTTGTTAATGTTAAACATATTATATAGATTGCACTTTACTATCGTTGTTATTTTATATACATAACCAATTGGTAATTAGTTCTTATGGTGGATGAACTTTTAGCAAACCAAAATTGATGTGATCGCTGTCTCGATGTCATCCTCACGATGCTATCTTTCAACACTCCCTCTTAGCTAGGGAGGATCTACTCAGATATTTGAGTTATAGAGTAATGTCCTCCATGGCTACTCCTAGAGGGTGGCCTCCATGGCTACTCCTAGAGGGTGGCTCTATCATGGCTGCTCCCATGAATGGAAATGCAAACAAACACAAGTGTTCATCACGGAATCACTCACATGATGTCGTCATCTCATGGTGACGGTCACCATAGCTACTCCTAGTTGGTGACTCAACACAGGTGTCTAGTCATGGAGTCACTCACATGACCTCCACTATGGCTACTCCTAGAGGGTGGGTCCATCATGGCTATTCCCATGAATCGAAATATAAATGAGCACAAGTGCCCATCACGGAATCACTCAATGTGATGTCATACGACGTTCACCATAGCTGCTCCCAGAGGGTGAATAAACACAAGTGCTAAGTCATGGATTTTTCTCATATGACATCCACCATAGCTACTCCTAGAGGGTGAAACAAGGGCTTTCACCTCAAACTCCTCTCTCACAAAGAATAATGCATTAACAAGGGCTGGCACCTCAAACTTCTCTCTCACAGGGAAGAATGCATTATAGTACATCTCAAGGAATCACTGATGCCGAGACTCCCATTCAGCTAGGGCTTCATTCTCCACAATTCCAAGCCTGTCTTGAAAATGCACAAACTTCACTTTGGCAAGTGGCTTGTTGAGAATATTAGCTGTCTGGTCATCAATGCTAATGTACTTCAACTGGATAGCATTCCTTTGCACCATATCTCTAATATAGTGATATTTGATCTCTACATGCTTCGTTTTTTCATGAAACATAGGATTGATAGAAAGCTTTACACAACTCTGGTTATCACAATGAATAATTGTAAGATCCAATAATTGTATATATAGATAATCATAATTGTCATTATATTAATTACCTCAGTTACCGATGCGCTCAGTCTAGGGCCAAATGCGGAGGCGGATGCATCCGGATGCGGATCCGCTTTGGAAGCGCATAGGATGCATAAATTTGTCTGATACAACCTGCCAACACCCATGCCCGATTTTTCTGCGCCCAGTCAACATTGTTTTGTCTTTTTTGAAAGCCAACACCAGCGATTTTCTTGATTTTTTTACATACCCGCGATTTTCTTGATTAATACCATAATAGCGGGTTAATATACTCTGATTGAATCTGATGGTATTAAATATAAACTTTGATTGAATAATACTCCTTGGTTAATACCATTTTATAATTAATATTTTATTTGCTTATTCGATTTTATAATTAATAATTAATATTTTATTTTCTTATTCGATTTTTTTACAGACTCTGATTGAATCTTATGGTATTACTATTAAATAATAAATATAAACCATGCCGTGATCACTTATGTTTTTTAGTGGGTTTTTTTCGGTGGTAGCAGATAATTGTTAATTTATATTATAAATATTAAATAATATATAATAAATTATTTAATTTATTACATGTAATAAATTTATAATATATAATATATAATAAATTTATAATATATACTATATTATATATATAATTTATAAAATATATTAGAATTATATAATATATAATATAAATTTATAATATATATTTTTTAAAAATAATATATATATATATATATATATATATATATATATATATATATATATATACACTCACGTATCCAAACGCATCCGCATCCCCTAAAAAATATTTCACGCATCCGCGCATCCGAATTTTGCATCCGCATCTGAATCCGCACCCGAATCGGTAACTTAGTTAATTACATAATAATGAATAGACATGTCTCATGAAGGGACATGTCTCTTCTTGGCTCATCCACAATATAAATAAGAGAGAGATTGCTGCCTTTGAAAAACACATACAATTAGGAGTGCTATTACATTTGCAGTGATCCTCACAAAATTCAACAATAATAATAAAACAAATCTTCCTTGTCACTCCAACAGTTAGCTTTATGAAGACACTTTTCATTTAAATGCCCTTTGCTTTATACTTAGGCACATATTTGAATGAAATAATTTATTAACTCCCTTGGGCTCCAAAAATGACCTTTTCATCAATATCATGATATTCTGACACACAAGGTCATTGTTTCCTGTGCCCAAGATTTAAAGCTTTTCAAACCGGTTCCAATGAGCTATGACACTAAGGTGACCAATATACAATACCAACAAAAATAGCAACCTTAGTGTATTTAATTAAATAATAATCATAATTCACCCGTCTTGCGAAAATGGCTGAAGAAGCATCAGAATCAAAATCTGATAGCACATGAGTGATCATGATGAAGAAAGTCGATGAATGAACCTAATGGGGTGACTTACTATAAATAGACGCTCCCTCCAAGATTCTTGGAGCCCAAACCAGAAGCCAAAAATAATAACTGAGAGCATCATTCAACTCCTCTAACTCATCTGAGCTCATCAGAACCATCTCTTGACTTACTATAAATAGTAAGTCCACCAAACGGAGCCATAACCCTCAACAGGGTCCTCTAATCACCAGTATTAGCCTACAAGGATCTAGTAATAGGCTAAATCCATCCACTATCATGGTCATGCTAAAAAGGGGACATTACAACTTTTGCTCCATCCTTAGTTCCCACAATTATTAATCTTCCACACAACATCATTTGTTAGTAACCTGTATTTCATATTCACTTCAAATCAAAAGGATGTTAGTGCTAAACAATTAAATCTCATGGTGGAAACACTCTCTGTTTGATTTCTTGTATTCAAAAGGTGATTTACATGTACTTGCTTTTAGGCTGATGACAACTTGAATTCAAAATAATTTAACCACATATCCTCTCAAATTCAAATTCAATCCTCAAAATGCAATTGCGTTCCCTTTTACCATCATGTACTTCACTTGATTGCAATGAAAATTGTGATTTTTCAATCCAGATCTGAAATGTTTTGACCTTCCTAAAGGCTTGACCATTTTCAGTTTTTGTAATTTTAAGTTTTATCATATACCTGTAATTCGTAGCCTTTAGTGTTGACTTCTTCTCACAGAATCTGGGCATGCATAATCAAATATCCTTAGTTTTAATGCTTTTCAGATCTGATTATGAATATTGATCAATGTCTTTCACAGATTTGGTTTGTTCAAATTTATTTTGCTGCTGTTTGAAGTCAATCTGCCCTGCTTATTGCTATCGAACTGCTTGAGTTGATTGTTTGTATGGTTGAAATGAAATCATGATTGCCTTTATATAGGCGGTAGATTGAAGGGTCATGTCCATTTGAAGAGGGCCAACCTCCACTTTGGCTTATTAATGTTTTGTATTAAATATAGATTGAAAATTGCATTACATAATCGTATGATAAATTAGCCCATATGGCATAATCTTATCCTAACAACGAACTTAAAGAGTGACTGTATTTATGTGCTAAACTGAAGCAAAAAGACTGAAATATATGTTCTAAATTGCAGCTACACAGGAGGCAACAGGCTGCAACTCATCGACAATTATATGAGAAACAAAGATAATGCCATTTCTTGCTGGACATATATTCGAGCTTCCTCATGACAAACCATGACTGTTATACAGCAGGTGACTGATATACAAACATATGGCAACCCACTTAAAACTTCTCTCATTGTATCTATCTGTGCCCCTCCAGCTGATTGGGATATCAATGGCTGATAACTCTTCATTGGTACCTTGCACTATGTGTTGTAGTTCTTTTTTGCCTTGTAAATTTCCGGAAATCTTCAAATACAAACTTCTGACATTTGGACCTGGCAATCTCCATCATTACAGTACCTTGGATCAGCTTCCTTGTATTTCTTGTGATACTCCATCAGTACTTTGTGGAATGTTGGATTGGCACTACTGTTGTATGCCCAGGTATGCCCACAGTGCACTTCTTGTCCATTTCCTAGTAGCTTGAGGATCTTTGCATTGGATACTTCCATGTTTGTTGTGACCTGCATGCCAATTGAATATCCTTAGTTTTAATGCTTTTCAGATCTGATTATGAATATTGATCAATGTCTTTCACAGATTTGGTTTGTTCCAATGTAGTTCGCCGCTGTTTGAAGTTGATCTGCCCTGCTTATTGCTATTGAACTGCTTGAGTTGATTGTTTGTACGGTTGAAATGAAATCATGATTACCTTTGTATAGGTGGTAGATTGAAGGGTCATGTCCATCTAAAGACGGCTGACCTCCTCTTTGGCTTATTAATTTCAAAAAATAATAATATCATTTGTCTCCAACTCCTAGCTGACCCTTACCAAATGCTTGATCATAATTACTTAATGATTTACACCTTGCATTTAATGTTCATTTCCTTCTCATGGCTAACTGGGAAACTGAATTCGATGATGGGGGTGACGTTATCAAAGGGGGTCGAATGTCTTTTGATTGACTCATGTTGGAGCCACAGGGAGGTCAGAATTCTGATCTCCCTTGGGCTCATTGAGCCCCAAGGATGGTCGGAATCTGATCTGTCCTTGGGCTCGAGTCCCAGTTGATGTTCGTTCTTCCTTAAACAATTACATTTTTTTTGCCTTTTGAGTTCAATTCCTCATTCGGCCTTCTATCCTTCATTATGATAACACTTCACAATTGTACTTGTTTTTGCCATCCTTTCTTTCACCAAATTCAGAATTCTTTCCTTTTCTCATCAAATTGCACTTCTGGTCTCAAGATTTCAAATTACCACACTTGAATTCATCTTACCAATGAAAAACTTCACTCACGCCCCCATCTTTATGTTCTGATTTTGTCTACTGATTGATCGAATGAGGGGAGTCGACTGGACATAGAGGCAGGGATAACTTTAGTGGTGAATATTCGCCAATTGGCGAATTTCACTCGTTGGGGACCCATAATTTGGCGAAAAAAATTGGACTTTTGGGGTGGCCATATCGTCTGCGCTTTATAAAAATTGGGTCCCATGCATAGGCCAATCGCCAATAGTGATATGGAATTATTTGTATTCCAGCGATGACTTCGCCAATAGAATCTAATTTTTCCACACAGTAAATAGAATATTTTTGCCTACAATTTCCAAAGCTTGTCTTAATCGATGGTCATATTCGCCAATATGTGGTCAAAATTTAAGTTAGGGTACGAGTTAAGTACATATATTTGACACGTCTCTATTCCAAAGACTTCTCATGAAACTTTTTATCCTTTCAAACTTTGGCCCGAAATAAATTTGATTGTGGACACGTGTCTTTATTTCGGAGACTTTCTCTGGAACTTGGTGTCCTTTAAAAGTTTGCCCTGAAATAGGATTTATGCCATTGATTTAGGATCATCCAACGGTAATAAAAAATAGGTTTAGTATATGTCAAATGATATAAAATTAACTTAGGACACCTTACTAAAATATTAAAAGTCGTTTGAGCTTTCGAAGGCGCTGCCCCAAAACCCCCATTCAATAATTTGGAGGGAAATTGTAACGATAAAAGTGGGGAAAATTTAACCTTCAAATCCGATAATTAATTAGGATCCATATAACAATAATGGTAAAATGATGGTTGCTAGGCGTACTTGTAGCCGCGATTTTCTTCAACAATGAAAGATTCGCTAAGATTTTATGGAATTTTCATAAAATTGAAAAAAAATCACTAGTTAAATTAATATTTTTTCCTTTGAAATTAAAAAAAATCGCCAACAATATTATTTTTTTCCACCCAAAATAATGTAGGATTCGCCAGGATTTTACACATTTTCTAGGTAGGGGGTTTCTTAAAGTTTTCCCTGCATAGAGGCCCAGGAGGGTTTGGAATCCGACCTCCTCTTGGGCTCTGAACACTTAGAGAGGTCGGAATTTGACCTCTACTTGGGCTTGCCCAAGTTGAGCTCTCCAAAATTGATTAAGTGTTGATCAATATTTTTGTTGTTGAATCTGATTTCATATTCACTCCAAATTTTCCATCAGCGACTTGGTTTGACCTGCTTTATTTCACTTCCCATTATCAGCAACTCGAATGTATTGGTTCCCAAAACTACAGATTGGAATCCTATGAGTCTTGCAAACTCGATGCTGGGATATCCAACTGGCTATGGCCAACTTGACGAAACTGAATGGTGTAATCCGAGTTCCCTGCACTTTTGGCTCTGCAAGGCCAAGGCGGGTGCACCTGATCCTGAGCAAAACACTCAAGCCCAAGATGCTTATAGCAGAATGGTTAAAATATTAATGCAATGAAAGAATCCTAAATGACAAGATGACAGGAGACTTTCGATTTTGCACTATGATACTGAAATCGCTAAAATGACACCAATTCGTGCGACTTCAAGGATCACTATATAAAATAATGCTTCAAACTTGTGAATTCTATATTGCAAATAAGGATAAACGATTATAAGAACATATGAATAATTTTGAGTAAAAAAGTAATTGTAAACTTCAAGGATAAATGAATACAATATTTCTTCAAAGGCAGGATATGAAATAATTGCCAACATATGAATTATGAATCAAGAGTAATATAAAGACCAGTGCCTAATTAAATGGACAAACAGAGTCAATATTATAAGCTTATTAAGTACAACTTTATAAAATTCAATGTATTAAAACTATAAATAAATTAATAATCCAGACGTGACGGATCAATTATATGAACGCTATTTCAGACTAGTCTAGGATGCACTTTAACTCCTGTGATGCGGAGACAAACTAGACATAAATATGGAAACAATTAAATATTTCACAATATCTATGTTTATCAAATTTAAAATGCAATAATGACCCAGTCCACTTATCCGAATATTAAAATATTTATAGAAATCAATAAAAATATTTACAAAGGACACAACTTAATAATAATTTAAAAATTCTAATATGCACAAATAAAATAGATACGCTTGCAGATTTTGCCTGAAACAAGATTGCACTAGAGACACTCCTTATGGATGATCAACCCAATACAATTTGACTCCAGACTCGCAATACAAATATATTTACTCAAATATCCAGTATTCACGGGCTTAGTCCAGAAATTTCATTCCTTTGCCAATGCAAGAATAATATATCCAAGTATAATATTTGCCAGTTTTTACAATAGGCTGTGTTCGTGTGTCTTTCATTTGATTTTTCATCTTACATTTATATCTAATCTGAAGGGTGTCGGTTGCTTTTTCAAACACCACACCGCTTCATAACAAATAACTAATATTTGTTAGTTAATAATATAGTTTGATGTGGAAAAACCGCATTTTAAGCTTCCAAATTATATTCTTATATAAGTCACGGGCATGGATACCGATAAGACAAATTTCGTATAAAACATCTGAGATGTCGTTCCAACTATATAAACACCCGCAAATCATATGCTTTCACACTCCTTATTGGTATTGTGCTTATATGTCTGTTATACTTTTATTCGTTCGGGTGTAACTCCTTCTGAACCCGACAGGTATCAAATTCCTTACACATATCACCTTATATTGCAAGGTATATGATCCTCGATATTTACGGATTTAGAAAATATTTGACTGTAACGTTGGATGATAACACATTCCAAGGCACCCTTCACTTCAGCCGAATGTTGATCTCCTCATACGCTGTCATATTTTACACAGCCTCGTGGCAAGTGCTTGATGTTCGGGATTAAACCTGCTATCGGGATGTCTCCAAAATTCCAAATTCTTTGTAAGTAATGACTCCTCCCGCTATCAGACCCTCGAAGATCTCCATATCGGTGAAACGTGGCTGCCTTTATGACTCACGCACGAGCTCGGGGCTGTCTCTGTTGTCTTTCCTCATTGCCGTGTCCTCCTCATGCATACTCGACGAGTCTTCGTCTTGTTTATGGCCATATACAGCCAATGCGAATCATGCCTGGTTTGACATCATCTCTGTGCTCGTCCTTCATCCCGTGCTGGGAGCACCCGTAGCACACACAAAGCAATATTAAATATTACTTATTTAACCAAAACAAATGATTCGGTCTTCTACTGCTTATATCTTGGCGTCGAACTTTTGATGGACTCCCAATAGACATTTCAGGGATCCTCAGACTTTTATCGCATCTCCCTTGAGGCAAATTCTCGAATATATATGGTATTGTTATTGCCTTAGAAAACTCCATTGAAGTACTTCACCATCGCATATATTCTCATCTTCACTGTCATATCAAAAATAATATTTATTCGGCTATAGATCATCGCTGAAGAATTTATAATTACTGCCTTTCTCTGTGCAGTATATTTGTTCTATTATTCCTCGTCACATATCCAAGCCGTCCTGTTGAGTTTAATCATTGCAAACTGTACTTGGTTCACTGCTGTTTCTATAATCTGATTATGACTATAGTTTTGCCTGTAGATAATAGTATAATGACTGATACTGCATTTGAGACTGCCAGCTCTCCGATCTCAACTATAAATAAATTTGGATATATATCTTTTACTACTGTACAATATAATGACATTTGCAGGGAATCAGGACACACATTCAAAGTTTCTGGTAAAATATCTTACATTAGCCATTCATTTCAATCTCTACATAACACGTGATGCTCAATTAATATGTGGTCCCTTTATATGCTCTTGTTCTGATATTTCATCAGCTACTTCATTATATTTCTGTTTTTGACTTCAGTTCAAAAATTCTGTGGTTTATACAGTGCATGGTTTCCAATACTTGAACGATGGAATCATGGCACTCCTGTTTATATCTTCTGTAATAGAAAAATAAAACTGTACATGATCAGCCCCAATCTGAATGCCAATCACACATAATTCGATTCATGTTGATTCCCATACTTTGTATATTATTGTGCACATGCATCTGCACTAACAAAGCACTATAACAACTTATGTCAAACATAAGTCCCTCAATCCCCTGTTGCAATCACCATTGCCTTATCATCTGCTCACTTGATCAATTTTTGGTAAAGATTATTAAATCCATGTCAGAATTGCTGATACATAAAATATTCAAATAGTTAAGTGATAAATGATCGGGTAAAAATGCTTAAATGAAGACTGTAATTTGCGAAAATTCCAAGTCTCCATCAGAATGTTTGATTTTCAATTCACATCTTCATCTCATGATCAAATTCTTCAACTTCCACCATGTCTTGATCAATTTCCATCACTTTCCTTAAGCATCAAATGCTGAGGTCTAGTTTCAAAGCACAAGAAAGGGGAATGGTGTCAATGAATGTCTCGAGGCATGGAGCTCCAAAGCAGGTCGATCTGACCTGCTCTTGGGCTTTGAGCCCCGAGGGAGGTCGGATTCTGACCGCTTCTTGGGCTCAGCCAAGAGTCAAAAGTTTCTTATGTCATTGGTCACTTTTAAATCAAGGACAATTGTACATCTTGGTTCAAATATAAAACTGAGGTTAATATCAGAGTAACGCAACAAAAGTTGAAATTGTAAAATAAGATCTTAATAAAGCAATCCCCAAGAAAGTTAGAAGTTTTGAAATGGAGGTCCTTTCATAGTCGGGAGTCATCTTGAACACTCCACCCCCATGATCATTGCTTGAGGACAAGCAATTTTGGGAAGGGTGGACTGTCATGCCCCCCACTGTAAGAAAATAAAGATAATGTAAATATAAAATAATAACTATGTTATATCACCCTTATAAGGAAAGCAAAGTAATTATAATCATTTATTGGACGATGTTTTTCTTTGAAGAGATTAATCTTTGTTGATGTTATAACATCGAGAGCTATCTTTCTTTCCTAAATTTGAAATATATAAATACTCTATTTTAAATTAAAAACAACAAAAGGTCCTCACTTTGAAGGGACAAGACATTGAAGAGTCAAGACATTGAAGGGTTAAGACAATGAAGGATCTTCACTTTGTAATGGCAAGACAATGAAGGGTCAAGACAATTTTATATATTCTTCGAGGAGGAATTCACATGGTGATATTCAGATTGATATCTTGTGTTTTTTAATATCAATACAAAAGTAGTATTTATTATTGTCTACAGATGACAGGAGGGTTGTTAATCATCACTTCAGTTTGAGCCTTGTGTTTGGGCATATTGTATTTCAGACTTTTGCATGTTCATTATATATAAGTGATATATTTGTGGCTGGGTTTTTCTCCCTCAAGTTGGAGGGTTTTCCCAAGATAATTTGTTGTGTCTTATTGTTCATTATCTTTATTTCTGCTGTTTATCTTCATTTCTGATATAAAATCTCAACAATCCTTAGTGGTGGAAATTATTTTATGAAGCAACTCCTTGTAATCCTTAACTACAACAATCAAGAAAGGGCAGCAGTCGCCTTTAAAACATGGGCAAATGAAATAAAGGGACTAAATATTTGTTATTCCATATTAATTGGCAGCAATCTACTATTATGATTATTCAAAACTAGTTGGCAGTAATTCTTGATAAGGGTGGTTTGACATGCAATGCATGGATTATGCGAGGTGATTCTTTTGAAAAGGGTGTGACGATTTCCCACCATAAGGGATATAAAAAAGAGATGGAATTAATGGTGAAGGCATCGAATGATAAAAGAACAAGTATAAAAGGAATTAAGGAATCATAACTGAACTAAGAGCAGAAATAAATATTTAATAGCACCAAATAGATTAAAAGATAAATTTTGTGAATATAGTAAATTATAGGCATATATATGTGTATGTGTGGGTTTGTTCATGCCATAGTGATACTTGCAGAAATTATTAATCTTTGCGAGTAATCTAAAAACTTCTCGTCTATAAATATTTGATAATAGATTCATATAATAATCCTTTTTGAACTTAGAGAAACATATTGCAAATAGGAAGGATGGCCAGCCTTACAAGTTCAAGAGAGGTGAAGGAAGTTCGACCTTCATGCGTTTATCAAGTACGCCACCTCGAGTTGGAATGGGCGGCCAACCTTCCATGCTTTTGGGGTTGATCAAGGACGATGACTAGCCTGCCAAGTGAACTGAGGGATGTAAGGGTGACCCACCTTCCATGCTCTTGCAATTCAAGGGCGACCAAGCTTAAAGATTACAGTTTGAAAATGTTTCAGTGAATTGCTAATGAGATATTATGGGAATATGCTTTGGAATGGCTGTTGCCTTAATTATTTTTCAATATGAATGATGTTTATGTGATATCATGATGCATACTATAGTTAATTAAAAACAAATGTTATCATGCCTTATGATTTAATGCCAATTTCCAGTGACTAATATTGTGCGTAGGACGTAAACCAAGATTTATCTTATAAAGGGTATTTCAATTGGTAAACTGTAAATTTATACTGTTTTTTTTGCTTGGTGAAAATATTTGATTTTTAGTAGTATAGTATAATATAGTGCTTTACATGTTTAGTAAATGACAAAACTGCCCTTCCTACCACAAAATGGCTGATAAACCATCCTACCCACCACTCTAGATACATTACAAAACTTTGCCCTACCTAATCCCAACTACCAAACTACATCCCCTACCCTCCATTATCATTCCCAACCCATCCTGTTCAAAACGGGCATTTAGCAGCCTGTTGTCCTCAATTTTGAGATCACAAAATTGTGGCAACCCTACGCAATCTTTTTATCAATTTGTAGGAGTATCCTCTATGATTTGAATGTTTTGGATAAAGTGTTATAAAGACAATTTGTAATCCCTGAAAACATCTTTGTAATACACATTTCATGCGTTCTTTAAGTCCTTTTCTTTGTTTTTAATTTTGTTTTTTCTTTGAGTCGATGGCCCTTTTAAATATGCTCGTTTCAAGCTAACTTAGCCATCAAACAGAGTTGTATAACTCAAGTTATGATGCAAAAGGTGGGGTTTTTCAGGCTGACTGCATATTCTTTAAAAATCCTTAAAAGGTGGGGTTTTCAAAGTCAATTGCACAAGTTCCAATTATATTAAATGGATTTTAAAGTCCATTTTCAAATTTCAACTCATTTCAAATGGACTATAGTTTTTAATGTTTTCGTGAAATTAGTTTTAAAATAATCTAATTTTATGTTACTTTATTAAAACACTATAGTTATATATTAAATTAATTCAAAATTAAATACTTTAGTTCGAAGAAGTGTGGTTTTTATTCTTCATTGCCTATCATCAACATGCAAAATACTTTTCAAAACCCACTTCTTGAAATTAAGTCTTTTGTGTATTAAATACGTTTTTATGTGTGACTGTATATGCTAAAATGTTTTTTTCTAGAGATGTGCAGTTGAACCTCTAAAAGAGCGTATTTAATCCTTATGAGTTGTTTTTTATATGCGATTGCATATTAAAAACAACGTATTTAAAACTCTCTAGGTGGCTTTTTCCTCATAAAAGTCATGTTCTAAAAGATATGTAAATGCATTCAAAAAGTGTGTTTTACATGGAAACCCACATGTAAACTCATTCCAAAAGTGCATTTTCACTCCTTTATTCACTATCTTTCCTTATGACGTCGAAATTTAAGAGCATTGCATATTTTAAAACATGTGCAAGGGCATTCTTAATTCAGCGTTTTTAATATCTTCCTCATGACGTCGAATTTGAGAGTGATTGCATATTTTTACATATGCAAAGTCTTCACAAAAATAACGTTTGACGTCTCAAGCCATTTTTGTGTGTGTTTTTATCTTCCAAAACAACGTTTTTAATTATCTATTCAGGACATCATTTTTAAAGAGCATTGCATACGTGAAAACATAATGTGCAAATGCGTTTCCAAACAACATTTTTATTATTTCATAAAGGCGTCAATTTTGGGAGAGGTAGCACAACATGCTTGGCTGCTTTTTTTTACTCTCTTCTTGGGCGTCGATTTCGGGAGTGTTTGCATAATACACAATGTGTATGACTGCTCCAAACAACTTTTTTAACATTTCATCTTGGACGTCTTTTCTCTAAAGATTTACATGTGTATTTGCATTCGAATAATGCGTTTTCAGCATTAAAGCTCTTGTGCGTCGATTTTGGTATGCATTGCATATGTTGTTTAAAATACAAGCATATGTATTTTGATGAAAACAGTCCACCCTTGACCTTTTCTCTTTCAAAAACGTTTCATGAAAGGAGGATTCAAATGTCTTCAATCAATTTCTCAGCCCAAGAGTTGATTTGGTGAGTTGTTTATTCTTTCCATTGATTTATTTTCTTTATTTTTGTTGGGATTTATGCCCTAGACGCCGTTTTTCTTCCTCATTGCATATACATGAGAAATAGTCAAAATGGTTGCTATTTCTTTGCATTTTATCTCTCATTCTTTCCCACTTGGCTGTATATGCATGTTGACTATCCAAAATTGAAGGATTAAGACTAGGATTGAAGTCTATATATGATTTTTTGAACTCATCTTTTCTAAATTCGAAAATCCTCTTGGATTTATTTCAGATTTTGCTCAAAGATTTGGCAAGACTTATTCTTGTGTGTTGAGATAATTTTTCCTTTTAGTTTTTTCCCAATTCTTTCCAAGTTCATGTTTTGGTTTTTGATTAACATGTAAGTTTTCATTTCTATTTCAAATTTACATGTTATGTTGGTTTTAATGATCCTTCTTCCGTCTACATTCTCCAAGTTGCATGTGCAAGTACTTCATCTTGTATGTGTAGTCGGGATTAAAAACCCCGTTCTTGAAAGAGACCATCAAAGAAAGTGACCTCATTTATCATGTGCTTTTGCATCCAAAAACCCCACTTTCATGCTTGCATAAACTCCATTCATACTTTACATGCCGCTGCCTCATGATTTAAAAACTCATGATGGTGTTTGCTTGCATATGCTTGTGCATTTGCTTATAATGAAAACACAATATCTCATTATAAGTGAATGTCTTTCCATTCAATTCCATGCATTTTCCATATAATATCCTTGTTGTCCGCATATGCTTTCACATTCCAAAAACCCGTTTTTGGGTTTTTCACCATAAAAACACACGTTTTTGAGCTCAAACATTTGCATCTATTTGCTGTCCCACACGTTTCCAGCCATCATTCATGTGTAATATCCTTTGAAAAACCCGTTTTTGTTTTTTCTTACAACACGAGCCAATCTAACCCAAATCCGTTTGTTCTTCCGCTGTTCACAAGATTTCCATCCACTTACAATACCCCAAGCTCATTTCTTGTGCATCCAGAAAGTGCAATAGATTAATCACTTGAAGATATTCTTACCTTGTTGAATCTTCATGTCACAGCTACTCAGGCATATCAGTTACCATGTCAGGAGAATTTCTAGCGAACACTAGAAAAGGAAGAAGTAAAGGCCCAAAGGATTGAAAGGGAGATTCAAGAAAGGTTAGAATGTGAGAGGCAAAAACATAAATAATGATTTAAGATGGTGTTGCCTTCCTATGCTAACTATCCAGTTGTGCAACCAGGTTTGGATATAAACGTAAGACAGAAAGATACCATTTCAGACTTTAGGGGCTTTCATTTGGAATCAAAGAGAAGACGACGCACACTATACAGTTGCTCGAGCCATCTTGGAGGAAGAGGAGGAAGTTGGTATTGAATTTGAAAGAGAAAGACATATAATTGAAGGGTGGCTTAGAGAAAGATTGGAACGTGAGGAAAGAGAAAGGATACAAAGAGAAAGAGAAGCCCATAGGAGAGCTCAAAGGCCACCCTTAAGAGAAATTCAACTTTGAGGGAATCAAGTGAATCAAAATTAGAACAAAAGCTGGATAAGAAGATTGGATCTTTCTCCCTAGAAAGGTTCGAAAGATTACAAGCATAGAATGCTTTCAAGACAAAAATGGTCAATGAACACTCAATGCGACAATCAAGGATGCATATTCCTGTTCTAGATCAAGATGCTCTCACCAAACCAAAGCATATCAAACATCAGGCATCCTGTAGCAGCATGAAGGCCAACAGTGGATGATGTAATAGGGGTCGTGTCTTGTCAGGCACTTAAAATATTTTCATCATGCATTTGTAATTTGTATTTGACATAGTACATGTAATGTAACAACAAGATGTAATTGCATGTGATAGTATCACGTGTAAAGCTATTTCATGTAATCAAGTTGCAAGTGCATTAGGCATGCAACTTTGAAAAAGTCAAAATTAGTTAGTTAGTTAGGGAATAAGTCAAGGTGGTTAAGGGTTTTCCCCTTCTTTCTCCACCTTTCTCTCCACTCTTTTCCTATATAAAGGAGGGAGATCATTGTAAATAATCATCTTTTGGCAAGGCAAGAAAATTCTGCCAGTTTGTATCTACACTCTATGACTTTGAGCTTAGATGTAAATTTGAATTGCTTTCAATAAAAGGGGCAACTTGCTTTCAAACTTTGTGTTGATTCAAGATGTTATGTGACGACATTTTCTGGATATTGATTGTGAGTTTTGGAGTTTTGCTCAAGAGGGATTTGAATTCAATTGTGCAGACTTTGAGCTACCTATTGCATTTAGAGCCAATTTGAACTTTTGAAGACTTTGTGCTATAAGAGGACAAATTGTTATAGTTGATAGAGGCTACAATTACTTAGAACTGAAGACTTTGGGCTTCAGTTGTAGGTATTTTTATTAAGTTTGAGAGTATCTGGTAAGGGACTTTGTGCCTTACTAGTTATTCTACATGAATCCTAATTTGGTACAATCGCATGAGACTTTGGGTTCCTGTACTTATTCTACAAAACATAAAAAGTAAACTGCTGCCCTTGGTATTGTTCTTACGTCAATTCCAGGGTCACCGGTATTATCGTAGCAATAAGACACTTTTTGTTAAGTTGGAAAGTTATTGTATGCAAATCATTCTTGAAAAAGAGGAATTGATTAAGAGAACTGCCCTTTTTGTAATTTCAGTTAAGTTCTTGTTGAAGTTGTTGATGTTTATAGTTTTGATCAGATAAAATGATCATAATATTATGAGAATATAAATAAACATCATTAAATTGAGATGAGATAATATTATTCTACATTATATATACATATTGATATATATAATAATAATGATATTATTGTATATATCAATATGCATATACAATGTATATATTTTAGTTGATAAATAAATAATGTTAATCTCATATATCTTACCGACTGATATCGGTTTAATCTCAATATTAGTAAGACCGATCAAACATCATGTATCGGTTTTACATTAACGTTAATACCAATTTGTATTGACTGATTTATATCAGTCAACACAATCCCTAAACTAAATGTTATCAACTGGTTTATGTAAACCTGATGAGATACCTTAAGTGTCGGTTATTGGTGACAGTCCCGTGTGACTCGGCATTTGCTAATGCAAAGGGTAGTGTCAATGATATGTTCGGTCTCCATGCTATTCCATTTTGTTACCATTGATTAAACGATGGTTACGTTTGTTATAAATGAAGAGACATGACCGCAAATAGCACAGCGAATAGAATATGAGAGATGCACAACGAATAGAATATGTGCGAGATATAGCTTCAGCGACACATAATAGCGACAGTGATATGTACCGTAAAGATAAGTAATTTGAGTTACTCATCAACGTTAACATGAATTATATATATATATATATATATATAACTTGAAATAAATAAATTCTGATTTCAGCTCATATGATATTGATTATTAATATGTATATATATATATTTTGTTGAAATATATATCATATATATATTAAGAGATTATATATATATATTGAATTTTAAAGTAAATTAAAAGTCATATAATCTGATCCAAAATTTAACAGAAGTCACCTACGGTAAGAAGGGAGCCTCCCCTATTGTTGAGAGGAGAGAGAAATCTCATGAGACGTTGCCTAAAGTTACAATTTTGTAAGGTGTAGTCTTAGTGACTTACAAAATTTTTAGCCAACAGTTTTTGGCGACTCTACTGGGGATATCGAACACATTCGAAAGTCTCACACTTTCGTTTGAAGTTATTTTTCCATTGTTCTAAATTTAGTTTTTGACACTGGAGGGCTTTTGTGTACACGAACGTTGTCCTAAAGGAGGAGATTCAAAAGGTGCTGCTCTAAGTTGGTCTCAAAAGGCTAAGCTTGATTTGCTTACCAAACAAGCTCCTCTTGAACGAACTATCAGCTTTCCACCTTCCAGAAAAAGGAGTCCTGTTCCGAGTGAAACTTCACTTTTCTTCCAGAAACCGCTAGTTTCATTCATTTTTCCAAAGATGGCTGCTACGGGTCCATGGGGAACGGCTTTCGGTCCTTTGAATCTTACTTCACCAATACACCCATTACCACCAGGCTCACGAAAGAATTTTCCCAAATTCTATGGTGATGGCAAACAACATCCCGATGAGCATATCAAGGGATTTTACATTGCATGTGGTGTATTTGGTGTGGAATATCAGGATGTCTTTGTGAGGCTTTTATTGAAACCTTGCAAGGGATTGCAGCAAATTGGTTTTATAATTTGGCTACAGGATCAATCATTGATTGGGATTCTTTAAAGACCAAATTTGAAGAACGTTTCAAGCCTGCAGAAGATGAGCATGCACTACTTGCTCAACTCACTCAAATGAAGAAAGATGCACAAGAGGGAATGTGAGAATTCATTGCAAAATTCAATAGGTTGGCCAATCGTATACCAACTTCTTCCCAACCTACGGCTGAAACCTCAAATGTTTCTTCATTAACACCCAACTTTCAGAGGTTAGTTTCTTGCTAAGGAGGGCTGTTCCTACCAGTTTAGCAAATGCTCAAACTCTGGCAACTGAAATCAAAGATGATCTTATCATGGCTGGTAAGATACGAAGAGATCGTTCCAAGGGAAGTTCTAATGATCTTTCTTTAGGAAGTACGGATCCTATGGTACAAAAATTAGCAAATGAGTTGCTTGCTTTGAAAAAACAAATTTCTCATAATTCCTTCAATGCTCCATACAAGTATATTCCTCGAAGAACATTTCCTAATGCTGCTCACAATTATGCAGCAAAGAATCAAGCGAAGCTTCCTCCTCCAGAGAGGCTTGCACTTGAAGCTCCTCCTGTTAATCAAGCTACAGATACTTTGAGAATGATCAATCTGGTGCTCTACCAGACGATTACCAAATGGAGGATAACGCTGCCCTATACAATGAAAGCGATGGAGCAGCTGGCGACTCTAACATCGGGTATGTTTACTATGAAGATCAGGATCCTGAAGAGAGTTTTGGTCATGCTTACGCAGTTATGACACATTCCCAAATGCAGCTAGCTAGACAAAAAGATGAAGCTGCCAAAGCAAATGTTGATATACAAACACCTGTCATGCTTGCTAAAAGAGGAACACCGCTACCTACTTTGTCCAAAGATGCAGCCAAAGACCAAGTAAGTACAACTAATGCTCCTGGTATTTCTTCTAGTAAACCGAGACCCAGTGTGTCTAATCCAAAACCTCAAGCTGAAGCTTTTTCATCTTCTCTAGCCAGTTCTTTTCAAGCATTTGATATTATAGATCATGCTAAGAAGACCAAGATTCAAATGTCTGAGGTTGAATACCTACAAACTTATCCGGATCAATTGGAAAGATTGAATAAGTTTGTCAAAGAATCACAACCCACTCAAGCTCAGGTTGCCCCAGAACTTAAAAATTTGTCCAATAACTTAGTTACCATCCCCTCATCTGTCTCAGGAAAAATAGAACCTTTCTACATTTCCTTGCTTATCAATGGTTTCAAGTTGAATAACTGTGTTATTGATTCTGGAGCGTTTGATAATGTTATGCCAGCTAATGTAGCTGAAGCCTTAGGTCTTACCTTGACAAAGACTTTTGTAAATTGTTATTCCATGGAGAATAAACAAGTGCCTCTTCAGGGGCAAATTAAGGATGCTCAATTTGCATTTGCGTCTTTCCCAGAAAAGAAAATTAA
Source organism: Chamaecyparis obtusa (assembly GCA_027943335.1). Classification (NCBI taxonomy): domain Eukaryota; kingdom Viridiplantae; phylum Streptophyta; class Pinopsida; order Cupressales; family Cupressaceae; genus Chamaecyparis; species Chamaecyparis obtusa. Next base: position 1,140,309 of record BSBK01000192.1, on the reverse strand, counting down.
GATGACCGTTTTGGTTGTTGATGTTCCTGCTTCCTATGGTATGTTGCTTGGTCGAAATTTTTGTAAGGATGTGGGAGGTGAACTTAACATGGACATGTCTGAAGCACAGATACCTGTGAAGGGCAATATGCAGAAGTTGCTTCCTAAAAGGGAAACTAAATATGTTGTTAAGTTTGATGATCCTCATGCTCAAATTTTATTTGAGTCAGCAGGAATGGGTAATTATTACCTCCACATTGATGATATTTCAGAATTTGTTGAGGATTGGCCTTCAGATGCATCTATGTTGTCATGCGTTTCTGATAATGATATTTTGCGGATGCAATTGAGGATCAAGTAATTGATCATATTCCTGTAACATCTATGGTGGATGGAGAAGCAATGGAAGTAAATGATGATACAAGTTCTTCTTCTAATGGTGCGAGTACTTAAAGTTCAAATGAAGTAGTGACATTAGAGTTTGATGGTAGCTGTTCATCAACTGGTTTTGGTGTCGGAGTTGTTTTAATTTCTCCACAAGGTGAGCTTTTTCCATACTCTTTCAAATTGCAGTTTGATAATACCAATAATACTGCTGAATATGAAGCTTTGATATTGGGTATTGATGCTGCTTTGAACAAGGGGATTCGTAATTTGCATGCACAAGGAGATGTTGAACTTGTGGTATGTCAAGTTCGGAATCAGTACCAAAATAAGGAATGAAAGACTCAAGCATTACAGAAACTTTAATGATAAAGCTGATTCTCTTGCTGCCTTTGCAACACTCTTGATTCCTCATAAGAGTTTCGAGCAAGATAGATATTCCATTCAGTTAGTTTTTCGCCCAAGTGTTCTTGATAACTCTGAGCACTGGCAAGTTTTCAATGATGATAACCAGATTATCAATTTTCTGGAGACATGAGAAAATTTTCAAGAATTGTATTTAGAAAGTAGTTCACCTCCTTGGGAGAATATCTCTGGGAAAGATCCTGATACTGGCGAAGAATTCATTTAGCTGAAAGGAAATAAAATTCCTCATGGCTTGGTTTCTCTAGAACAATTCTTTGATAAACATGATCGTTATGTCAAAAATCAACAAGAAGCCGGACCTAGCTCTGCTATGGAATTTGAAAAATATAATCTAGGGTTAGAGAGTGATCCCAAATTTGTAAACATTGGTAAATGCTTCACACCTGAAAAACAAGATCAATTTATTGATCTTTTGCGTGAGTATACTGATGTTTTGGCATACTCATATGATGATTTGAAAGCTTTTCGTCCTAAAGTGTTGCAACATGATTCCTCTCAAAGTGGGAACCACTCCTTTTAGGCAAAAGCAGCACCAGTATAATCCCAAAATTTTTGGCACTATTCTGGCAAAGATCTAGAAAATGTTAGATGCTAGAATAATCTTCCCAATTCAGCATTCAACATGGGTGGCTAACATTGTCCCAGTACGAAAGAAGAATGGTGAAATCCGCATCTGTGTGGATTTCCGTAATCTAAATCAAGCATCCTTGAAAGATAATTATTCTTTGCCAATTATGGATCATGTTTTGCAAATGGTGACTGGCTCTCAGATGTTATCCATGCTTGATGGATTTTTTGGTTACAATCAAATTGAAGTCAGGGAAGATGATCGGTATAAAACCGCATTCACAACTCCATGGGGTACCTTTGTTTACAACAGGATGCCCTTTGGATTGATCAATGGAGGCGCTACTTACCAACGAGCTATGGATCTAGCTTTTCGTGAGATCAAGGATAAATTCGTTGTGGTTTACCTTGATGATCTTACCATTTTCTCTAAGCAAAGACAAGATCATGTATACCATCTACGTCAAGTATTGGAGAGGTGTCGACGGCATGGAATTTCTCTCAATCCTAAAAAGTCAATTTTTGGGGTTACAGAAGGTAAACTTCTTGGACATATTGTGTCTAAGGAAGGAATAAAGATTGATCCTGAACGGGTCAAGTCTATTCAAAGTTTGTCATTATCCACAAGTAAAACTGTCGTTCATTCTTTCTTTGGAAAGGTGAATTTCCTACGGTGATTTGTTCCAGATTTCGCAGAAAAGACTCGTCATATTTCAAATATGATGAAAGGAGCGTTAGTATTTCGCTGGAGTGCTGAAGGAAAGGCTTCTTTCAAAGAAATTAAAGAAGCAATTGCTCAAGCACCAGTATTAGTCTGTCCAAACTATACTAAGGAATTTATCATGTATAGTTATGCTTCCGAGCACACTATGTCAGCTATTCTCATGCAAAAGAATGCTGAAAATATAGAATATCCTATTGCATTCATGAGTTGTCCTCTTAAGTCACATGAGTTGAAGTACTCATTGATGGAGAAAAATGCTTTTGCAGTTGTGAAGGCAGTCAAATACTTTAGATTTTACATTCTCAACTCACATGTTGAAGTTCTGGTTCCTGATATAACTGTCAAGTCAATTTTGACGCAGCAGGAGTTTGGAACAAAGAGAGGCAATTGGATTGCCAAAATCCAAGAATATGATATTGAGATCAAACCAACTAAGTTAGTTCGTGGTAAAGGTTTGTGTCAGCTTATGGCTGAAAATGAACCTGAGGAGGTAATTCCTGAGGAATTACCTAGAGTCTTGTTTGTAAGTACAACTGATGAATGGTATTCTAACATCGCATACTTTCTCACATATGGCGAGTGTCCGACACATTTGACTTACAAACAAAGAAGTTTAAAGTTGAGAGCTGCTCACTTTGTTCTTTGGAACAATGGATTGTATAAGCATACCATTCATGGCATTTTCCTTCGTTGTGTGGATAAAGAACAACAAGATAGATTGCTAGAATCATTTCATGATTTGGCATGTGGTGGGCATTTTTCAGCACTTGTGACTGCTCATAAGATTTTGTGAGCAAGATACTATTGGCCAACTCTTTTTCAAGAGGCATAGAGCGGGGTACGTAAGTGTGATCGTTGTCAGCAGTTTGTGGGAAAACAAAAGCTCGCTACATTACCACTGAAGCCGGTAGTGATTGAGGAGCCGTTTCAACAATGGGGCCTTGATTTCATTGGTACTATCAATCTAGTATCTAGTGCAGGGCATACATATGTTTTGATTGCAACTGATTATTTCACCAAGTGGGTGGAAGCAATTCCAGTAAAGAATGCAACATCATCAGTAGTATGTTCATTCTTGAAGGACAATATTATTTCTCACTTTGGGGTACCTAATAAAATTGTGACAGACAATGCTTCAGTTTTCTCCTCATCAGAGATCACTCAGTTTTGTTTTGAACATGGTATTACTCTTTCACATTCATCTAACTATTATCCGTAGGGGAATGGTCAGGCTGAATCAAGTAACAAAAATCTAGTTACTATCATTCGTAAGCTGGTGGATGATAACCGAAGGTCCTAGCACAAGGCTTTGTTTGGTGCTTTGTGGGCGGACAGGATTACACTAAGAGAGCTATTGACATGTCACCATTTCAGCTCCTTTATCGTTTAAATTCAGAAATTTCCATAACTTCGGAGCTTCCTACTCTTAAGTTGGCTAAGGCCATTGAAGAAGGAACCTATGAGATTTCTTTGGATAAAAGAATCATGTTCCTACATCAGTTGGAGGAGCAAAGAACTCAAGTGGTGGATCGACTTACAGCACATCAACAGCAAGTCAAAAAGCTTTTTGATAAGAAAGCTAAGCAGAGAGAATTCCAAGTTGGTGATCGTGTCCTACTTTGGGATAAAAGGCAAGAACCAAAGGGTATGCATGGTAAATTTGATTCTCTCTGGCGAGGTTCTTTCACAATTCATCAAGTAGCTGGAGAAAACAGTTTCCTGTTGGCTTATCGTGATGGAACTCCTTTTGCACTTCCATATAGTGCGCAGCATCTGAAGCATTATTTTGAATGAGTTCCAGATAAGTACTCTTTGTACATAATGTCCAAGTCTTTTTAGATTTTTAGGTTTTTGAGTCTTTTGGGTCGCCTGACTCTATAGCCCAATGGAGTAGATGAAGGCACTTAGAGGTCTGGATTCTACATTCCTCATTGTTTCTAAGAACAAACGAGGTATGTTCCACAGTTAGAGCCAGCTGTTGTCCCCAATTTTGAGATCACAAAATTGTGGCAACCCTACGCAATCTTTTTATCAATTCGTAGGAGCATCCTCTATGATTTGAACGTTTTGGATAAAGTGTTATAAAGACAATTTGTTATCCCTGAAAAACTCTTTGTAATACACATTTCATGTGTTCTTTAAGTCCTTTTCTTTGTTTTTAATTTTGTTTTTTTCCTTGAGTTGATGGCCCTTTTAAATACGCTTGTTTCGAGCTAACTTAGGCATCAAACAGAGTTGTATAACTCAAGTTATGATGCAAAAGGTGGGGTTTTTCAGGTTGACTGCATATTCTTTAAAAATCCTTGAAAGGTGGGGTTTTCAAAGTCAATTGCACAAGTTCCAATTATATTTAATATATTAAATGGATTTTAAAGTCCATTTTCTAATTTCAACTCATTTTGAGTTGATTTGACTATAGTTTTTAATGTTTTCGTGAAATTAGCTTTAAAATAATCTAATTTCATGTTACTTTATTAAAACACTATAGTTATATATTAAATTAATTCAAAATTAAATACTTAAGTTCGAAGAAGTGTGGTTTTTATTCTTCATTGCATATCATCAACATGCAAAATACTTTTCAAAACCCACTTCTTGAATTTAAGTCTCTTGTGTATTATATACGTTGTTTTTATGTGTGACTGCATATGCTAAAATGTTTTTTTCTAGAGATGTGCAGTTGAACCTCTAAAAGAGCGTATTTAATCCTTACGAGTGTTGTTTTTTATATGCGATTGCATATTAAAAACAACATATTTAAAACTCTCTAGGTGGCTTTTTCCTCATAAAAGTCATGTTCTAAAAGATATGTAAATGCATTCAAAAAGTGCGTTTTACATGGAAAACCACTAAAGGTATTGAATTTTGAAACCTTTGCATATGTTTTAAAATACATGTAAACTCATTCCAAAAGTGCGTTTTCACTCCTTTATTCACTATCTTTCCTTACAATGTTGAATTTTAAGAGCATTGCATATTTTAAAACATGTGCAAGGGCATTCTTAATTCAACGTTTTTAATATCTTCCTCATTACGTCGAATTTGAGAGTGATTGCATATTTTTACATATGCAAAGTCTTCACAAAAATAACGTTTGACGTCATTTCTCAAGCCATTTTTTTGTGTGTTTTTATCTTCCAAAACAGCATTTTTAATTATCTATTTAGGACGTCGTTTTTAAAGAGCATTGCATACGTGAAAACATAATGTGCAAATGCGTTTCCAAACAACGTTTTTATTATTTCATAAAGGCGTCAATTTTGGGAGAGGTAGCACGACATGCTTGGCTGCATTTTTTTACTCTTCTTGGGCGTCGATTTTGGGAGTGTTTGTGTAATACACAATGTGCAATGACTGCTCCAAACAATGATTTTAACATTTCATCTTGGACATCTTTTCTCTAAAGATTTACATATGTGTATTTGCATTTGAATAATGCATTTTCAGCATTAAAGCTCTTGGGCGTCGATTATCTAATCCTCATCATCTAATGGATTATCTAAATCTTCATCATCTGCTTCTTCTTCATCAAAGGCATTAGTTGATTGACATACAATGCTAATGCCCTTGGGATCAACTGCACCAATAATATTCTCGCTTTCCAAGTCCTCAAATACTTATTACTTTTTCGTTGTATAGAGAGCTTGTTTGTTTGTAATTAACATTCTACTTGAAAAATGTTTTATTAGTAGCTCGCAACTCCCTTCACCTATTGAAGATATTGTTTAATGTTTAAAATATGATTTATCACTATAGAGAGCTTCCAATTAATGAACATGGGTCATTATCAGCAATTGGATATAAAAATTTCATTGGAAGAAATCTGAGGGCTAGTTTAATTTGATGTAATAAAAATCTGAACTTAAGCAAATTTTGTTTTGTAATGTTAAAGATCTTATTCAAATTCTGTAATAATTGTTTTCCGCACTAAATTATAGAATGTTTCTCAGTGGAATTGAACTTGGTTCGCACATGGTTTGCCCGGGTTTGCCTTGGTTCGACCTGGACGAACCAACCTACTTGGGTTCGAACCATAGTTGAACCCACAGGCTAACTAGGACCAGGACCACGAACCGGTTCAAAATTCGCCTAGTCTGGAGGGCCAAGGGGCGAACTAGGTAACTTAGGAAAAAGGGCATTCAGCCCAGAGAGACCAGATTCTTCCCTTGTTGTTTGTCACCTTCATTTCGACATGGTCATTAATCCAGAAGTCAGAAGGCTCAAAGGTTGGTGCCGACATCCCTTCCCTCTTCTTTGCCTCTGTCTCGACCCAAGCCATCATCTCTCTTTTCTACAAATACTTTTAGAGACACTCCTACCCTACTTCTGCTTCCAGTCTACGGTGCTCGCACAAGCCTTTAACACTCTAAATTATGAATGGTTTGCAACCATCCTCCCTTACATCCACAACACACCAATAGCCCTCATCATTTCACATTCCTTTACCCAGTACCATATAGCTCATCAATGCCTTCAGCCCAAAGACCCATTCCTCTATACATTCTTTAACCACCCATTCCACCTTCTCCTTTGTACCAAATTCCAAACCTCATGCAAGAAACATTGCAACAATGTTTGTATTAACTCGATATCTATGTTTAGTTTTCATGAATTCATCTCCTAGTATGAGGTTCAGTATCTTTAGAAACATTGAATCATGGATTTAAAAAATTATTTTCAACCTCTTCTCCGAAATCTCACCCAAGAAAGCCAACTATTATTTTGTTGTTAAGATAGTAAAATTAGTCTCCATGTTTTTGAGAACCCCTACAGTTCTTGCAGCTCCGCATTTAGAAGTCTTAGGAGAGAATATTGCCCATTGTCACCCCTTTAAAGGTGGGGGGCTTGGTAATATAAATCCCATATTAAATGGGCACTTTACCAAATGTCACATCCAACTCCTACACTGTTAAATAATGATGGGAAAAATCACATGAACAAAGTACTTATAAGATTTTCATCCCACTCCAAATCATTGAATCTCTCCTAGGAGTATGATGAATTATTATCATTTAATGATATGTCCCACTTGGATAATTTTTCAGCCACATCATTTCCAAAATAGTTAACGTGTAATTTTAAAATTTTGAAAGAATTTCAAGATTTTACTTGTAGATAATATAAATTTGTTGATATTCCACACTAGCACTTTACCTTGTGTAAGTGCTTTTACTATAACCATTGAATCACCTTTCAAATGGAGCCTTTCAACAAGGTTTTTTTTTGCCATTAGAACTCCCTCCAAAGTTGCTTGAGCTTCTGCCATATTGCTTGATCCATCTAGTAGTTTTTCGCTCTGATTGTAATGATATTACTTTTGAAATCTCTTGCTACCATAACTGCACTATAGGAAGCAAGATCACTATTGCAGACCTCGTTCATTGTATGCAAAAACCTAATGAGAAGATAACCAATTTCATCTCAAGGTATCAATCCATCTCTACAAAGGTACCTTATGCCCTGCTTGATGCTGATCTTTAGAGGATCTTGATCGGCAATCTACAACTAGTATTAAGAGAGAAGTTGCTTAACAGGTAGTAGAATTTCACTTGTCTTTGTTGTGCACTGGTCGATTATTAACTCACCATGGCTCAATTTGGAGATTCTTCTTTAAATGCCTATGGAGGGGCCTCTAGTTCTGGAGGGTCTCAGAAGAACAAGGCTGTGGCTAATGTCATGACATTACCACAACCCACTGAGAGGACTAATTTTGCAATAGATTCGTAGAGAGGTCAGACATTCACAAGGATATCTGACTTGTATGCAAGTGTCCTGTAGAGGTTGCTTAAGGACAACCTAGTAAGCCTTCTAGAAATTCACCCTCTCCCTGATAATTGCCCTCTCCTCGGTGGTATGATGGATCTAAGTTCTGTTAGTACAGTTGTGTGCATGGCCCCAACACCAAAAGTTGTGTATGTCTTTGGCATCTTGTCTAAGACCACATAGATAGGGGCACCATCAAAGTAAATGAAAGGAAACCAAAGGCAAACAAATCTGTGGATAAGGCGAACAGTGAATTACAAATCTATACACATCCTTTTCCTCCTCGTTCATCTAATTTCATCACAACATCTTCATCTCCTCCTTCATTGAGTGATAGTCCCTACATTAATATGGTGACTATCACCCCAATTTCCTCGCCACCTTGGAGGGTGCTTGAAACGACCATCACATTCACCCCTCTGGACGAACCTTATAGTGGAGAGCCTTCTCCTCAATATGTCCCGACTTCAATCAATGGCGTCTCTGTTAGAGGCATTTTGGTTGCCCCAACCTGCTGAGTAGACGTCATTACGGAGGAGGTTCTCTTCTTCAACGGTTTGAATTTGGGAAAATATGATGAGTGTTCTGCCACCATCAGGACGCATGGCGAACTGTCCCTTCCCCCTTTGGGGTCTACCACTTTGACGGTCCAAGTGGGATCCAAAGTGGTGTTTTCGATATTTGTCGTGATCCCTGAATCAGATCTCTTTTGGTTCAAACTAAGTATACCCTGGTTGACTTTTATGGGGGCTGTCCTATCAGTAATTCACAAATGCCTTAAGTTTCCTCACAAAGGGACTATTCATACTGCCTAGGACACTGTATATCTACCCCTAGTGTCCCGTAGGGGCTTCTTTCTTGATCATTTCTAGCCTACCTTAATAGGGCTCCTGCGTCCCCAATAAGATGTCACCTTTCTTGCATATTAGGCATATAAGGCTAGGGAAATGAGCTTAAGATCTGTAGTGCCTTCTCTTTCTTAGAAATGCTCATGAGGCTCATCGTGCTTCACCTTCTGTCCCCTCTTCATCAGAGGCTTAAGGCAAGTGCGTGCCCAATGGGAAGCCTCCTTGCCAAACTCGAGCCACACAGCGTTCGACGATGCCTTTTGTATCGGCCTCCACATCTAGTGTGGATAAAGGAAAGGCGTCCATGCTGTTGAAGCCCAAGATGTGTCTGCCTTCCATCCCCATCATCCCAGACATACCTCGCCCTACCATCTATGGTTAGGGAAAGAGGTCTCACAAGATCACATAGTCTCCTCTGGCACCTATTCCTCAGCCTTTGAGGGCACCGTTTGTTCCTCCAGCTGCTTGCAGGGCAAAAAGAGGAAGGTCACTTGTGACTGAGCCACTAGTGCCTCCATCAACTCCACCTCCTACTCCATTGGAAGGGCCTTCCCTTTTGCCAGTAACGACATCGATGATCTTTCCCATGGAGTAGGATGGTGCTGTACCCTCGTAGGCTTCTCAGTCTGTCCTGTATTTGTGTCAGAATCAGCTTGCGCGTGAGAAAGGGCTCTAGCTTGTGAGGTCGCTACAAGGGCAGAGAGTGCATCTTCAAAGCTCATGTCTGTTGATGGTTCCGCTTTCGCCTCCAGCTTTGCTCTTGCTCCGATTGTAGCTGCATTTGCTTCATGCCTTGTTGATACGTTTGTCACGCTCCCCTTGCACCAAGAGTGACTAACAAGCCTCGCGCCAAACGGGTCCAAGTGTTCATCTCTCCTTTGTAGGAGCCACCGTTGATCACCACCTTTCCAGATGTCCCGTTGTTCCTTGAGCCGGTAAATAGGTCTCGCGCCAAATAGGTCCAAGTGTTCATCTCTGCTTTGTAGGAGCCACCGTTGATCACCACCTTGCCAGATGACCTTTCGTTCCTTGAGCCGGAAAACATGCTACACACCCAAGTGGTGTCTAGTGCAGTGATGTCTACCCAGCGTATGCCAGCCCCATCTCAGAACCACCATGCTAGCTTTCCTAATGTCTTGAAGGCTGCTACAGTTGAGCAAAGGTCTTCTCCTTCATTCTTTAAGAGGAAGTTTGAGTAGGGCCCTATTCCAATTTCTAGGCGTCGCAAATTTACTCCGATAGATCCTCTTTCGGTATCTATTCTCGTAGTGGAGCAAGCTCTAGCTTCTCCTAAGTTCGTCTCTGCCCCATTCGCTAAGGCCGGCGAGGAGTCTTCCTCATCTGTACCTCTTCATGGGTCTCTTGCAAGCATTGAGGCTTGCATCTTTGACTCATTAGAGGATATTCTGATGTTGACGACAATCTTTACATGATCCCTCACTCGATGCAATCGAGATTTTGGATGATGATGTTGAGGTGGCTATATCCTTGGCTCTTGCTATTGGTGGGATGTCAGGGGTTGTCATTGCAGTTGTACCATTGCAATTGTGATCTCCCTCCCCATATAATCAAGATTGGGATGACGATGATTTGCTGATGGATGGTCTGTGAAGGCAGTACCCGCTTCTACATCTTTAGATTAAAGTGTGTTTGCCTGTGTTCCCTAGTGCTTGTCTTTTAGTGTTGTTCCTTCCTGGTGGACCCTTGTACTCCGTTGGTGCTTAGAAACGAGAGGTTTTCTATTGTGAATCTTTGTCTATTTGTTATCTTGTTCTTTATCTATCGTACATTTGATTTTCAACATTTGGGGACAATGCATAAGTGTTGGGGGCATTCAGGCACTCCTTCCATGTTGACCCAAATTTTTGTTTTTCTTTGTCTTCATGTGCTTTTCTTCAGATCCCAATTTTTGAATTTCTTTGTCTTCATGTGCTCTGATGCCAATTCATCAAATCCCCTTGTCTCTGTGCAGATGTTTTGGAATCATGTGTTACCCGTCAAGAAGTGACATTTCATGACAACATCTTGTATGTTAGTACGCCACAATGTCTCTTCTCTGCTTGGAATGTCTTAAGCTCCCCTTTGAGCAGCATAGTCCATTTCAAGGGGGGGCTGTTTTATTTATGTCTGCTGTGACTGATTTATCTATCGGTCATGATGTCTCTACACCACAAGATTTTCTCACAAAATTTTCAAAATTTTACCTCAGTGTCTGCCTTTGTTGGGGCCAATCCACTATAATTGTGTCTCGATCTTGCCCTATCATACTCCTAACTAGCTTAAACATTACACGTATTGGCATGGTCTGAAGCCGCCCTATCACACGCCTATCTAGCATTTGCTACATGTGTTGGTGCATTTGTCTAAGCCGTCCTATCACATGCCTATCTAGCATTCACTACGCATGTCTGAGCATTGTTTAAACCGCCCTATCATATGGCTATTTGGTATAACACAACTTGCCACCCATATTGGTGTACCATTGATGGTTTTGTGTCTATAGGTTGTCTTCATCATCTAGCACACTTGTCTACAACTTGTGTGTTGGATGCGACTCAACAACAATTCAGGGCTTCCTAGTTGGGGGCAACCCAACGTAACAAAATCCCTGTAGGTAAGCCCTTCTTCATAGTTACCTTGCAAAAACAAAAAGAGAAACTGCATTAAGCTCAGAAAATGATAAGTATAAACAAAATGAAGGAAATTAGAAAGTTGAAGGAAATATGAAATTGCATATGGAGCTTTAAATCAACTTTTTCCTTTATTTGATTAAGAATTCTTAACTTTCTAAGAGCTGATTTTTTTCTAATTTCTGCCCAGATTTCTCTTTTGCCTAGTTCTGAATTCTGATTTCACAAAATCAGATGCTTATTCCTTTTGAGTTTCATCAAGTTTGCCCTTGTGATTAAGAAATCGCTGCCTTTATGTGCTAAGAAATTGCAGCCTAAGAGGTCGATTTGCTTGAGTTTGATGGGGAAATGAAATGTCCTCTCTTATTTATAGGCGACTACAAGGTAAAGGGGGATGTCTCTTAGTTGGGCCAAGATGTTGCATATTAGGCCAATGAAATTAATTTGTTTAAACAATTGGAATTCCTCTTAAAGGGCCAACTTTCTCCATTGGCAAAACACATTTTAATTTGAAATTTGACATTTAATTAGTTGTGAATTTGAAGTTGCCCAGCCCTACATGAATTCAGATTTTCATTTTGTTTTTGATTTTCTCATCACTTCAATTGATTTCCCCTTTTGCATTGATAAGCGCCTTTTCATGTCAAGCGCGGAGATCTTGAGATGTTGGGAATGAAATTCCCAAGTTTTTAATAAGTCTGCCCAAGTTTTGGTGTGTTCACTCTTCATTTGCAAATTTGATCAACTTCTTGCATTCCAAAATCTTTATGTAGGGTTACATCTTTCATTTCTCATCTCAATGTTATTGCATTTCAACTTCGAGAGATGGCATAAATTTTAGGATGTTGGGAATGAAATTCCCAAGTTTGTAAAGTTCCACACAAAGGGGGTCATGGTGGAGATTTGGAGTTGGGAATGAAATTCCCAACCCTTGGAAAACTCTGCCCTTGAGTGCTTATTCACACATCGCTTTTTCTTTCAAATTTTGATGAACTTTGCCATTCTCCATCAATTCAAGGCTATATAATGGAATCCAATCTAGTTTCATCTTGGAGTGTACTGCATTCTTATGGCGGTAATCCCAAGATCTTGGAAATTCGGACCTAATTTTGAACCTTATTTCCTCTTCATTTGCTCACAAACCTGGTCCTTTCCTCCCATTTCATCAAACTTGCTTCTTCAAATAACATTTTCCATTGAAAACGTCATCTAAATCTCATCCATGGCAGGGAAAAGTTTTGGAGAGTTGGGGATTTTGCAAGGGCTGAAATCCCAAAATCTTGGGAACTTGGACCCAAATCTTGCATGACCATTTCATCATCTTCGGTTCATTTTCATGTTTGGAATGCCTTCAAAGCTCATTCATCATGGATTTCAATCTGATTTTGCAATTTCAAGTTAGCTGAGAGGAGATTCAAATTGTTTGCATTTTCAGATTTCATTATTTTCTCCAAGTGTTTGGCTGGATGTCATCCCCTTTCTTCTCTATTTTTTATCAAACTTCATCCATTTGGCACTTGACTTTCAATTGAAGCCATCATTCTTCTAGGGTGGAGATTTGGTATAGTGGGGAATGAAATTGCCAAGTTGTGAAAAATTCCGCCCAAAGGGGGTCATGGCAGAGATTTGGAGAAGTGGGGATTTTTCTTGGGCGGAATTCCGACATGATTTTGCATGTTGAAACTCCCAACTTATCACTTCAATTTCTTCAGCTCGGAGGGCGAAATGATTTATATAAAATATAACATTTAAGTATAATAATTTTCATCTGTTATACTTTAAGTTATATTTTATATAAATATTGTTAGGATTCTTTGAGAGTGGTTTTAGGTTCATAGGAGTTATAATAAAGATTTTAGATTTTGGGAGTTTCTAAAAAGTTCCAGACTTAGCCAAATTTCAGGATTCAACATGCCTCTATCAGTGTTATCTCCCACAACCTTTCTTGACTTTCTAAGATGAAATTGAAACTGGAACAAGGATTTTGAAAAGATTTCAACTTGTTTTGTCACAAATCCCTTGATTTCAACTTCACCTCCTTGACTAGCTTGGCCCAGCTCTCGCTCGTAGCCCTAACTTACTTGACTACCGAGCAAGCCAAAGTTGCTCAAACTCATCTTCAAGACTTGGAGACTTGAAAATTGCCACCACCAAAGACCACTACCCCTACTGCCAAAGCAAAAAGAGGGGGTCTTTTTGTGAGTTTTTCACACCATCGCCCCATTGGAAATGGGGACCCCCTCTTTTCAATTGAGCAGTAGGAGAAGGGGGTCTTGAGGGTCTTAGCTGGCAACGATTTCAAGTCTCTAAGCATTAGAAGGGAGCAAATTTGAGTTTAATGGAGTCAGATAAGGGGATACGGTTCAGAGTCAATCAGGTCCTTAGGTCTAACTTGGGCAAAATGTGCATGATCAGGATGGATAGATAAGAGCGTTGGTACCCAATTCAACTGAGTGCAATCCAAAGACAATCAGCCTGCATGATCTCCTTGAGAATTCAAGAATCTTCTCCCCACTCAAACTTCCACCCTATCTCCAGTGCTTACAGTCCGGCCTATTCCCAAAATCCTGCTTATGGTTGCAAATCTTGTGATGATTAGGGGTGACTTGGGTGTAAATTGAAGGTTCTATGTTATGGAAGAAGGTGAAATCAGACTGAGGAATGACAAAATCAGACGATAAATCCAACTTAAACATACCCAAATCAGACTTGATTGGCTGTCAATTCACCTTAGAAACGAGTTAGAGGTCTTGGTTGCATTTGAGAGGAAAAGGATAGGCTTCAGGGAGGCCAAGTTGAGTGAAGTTAGGATTCCTCAGGGATGGCAGAATTCTGCCAGCATCCCCGAGGATAAAATCCTCTGCTACCTCAAAATCCCACTCTCCCAGTAGCTTGAAAATCCTGGCTTTATGGTGATTTAGGCCTAGACATGCATGTATTAAGGTGATTGGGGGCAATTTTGACATAGTCCAGAGGTCAGATATCAAGGATAAAAATGAAAATCAGACTAAGAAAGGTGGAGGACATGGCGTGAAAACAGACCTTAGAACATTTCAAGTTGAAGTATGTGTCAATTCACCACAGAGACAAAATTGAAGGTTTGATTGCAATTGAAAAGATGAAGAATGGCTTCCAATTAAGAGAAAAGACAAAGTCTTGAGGTGAGGAAATAATCCTCAGGAGGTGGCGGAATATGCCATCCTCCTAGGATTCTTAATCCTGGAGATGGTCATATTTCCGCCCTCCAAAAACATAGACAAGTCAACACCTTTTGATGATATGATGCAAGACAAATGGATGGGGAGTAAAGTTAGGAAGTATGATAATGAAATGGAGGAAGTGTGACTGATTGAGCTGAGGTTTTGTCAAATGGAGGTTTGTAAGAGATGAGGAATTCAAAATCCTCTGCATGTTCTGATTTCTGCCTTGCATTTGAGGCCTAAAATATCATTCCTTGATTCCCAGATGGTATGAAGGTAGAAGGGGATGATGGGGAAGATGCTATGCTGAAGTGGAAATCAACTAGCATGGAATGGTGAGTTTGAGAGAGCAAAAATCCTCTCCCTAACCCAATTTACGCCTTGTGAGAAATCATGAAATATGCATTAATGTCGTCCAAGGATTGGCTGAGAAATGATGAAAATTTGAGATGAAGGATTGATGGCGATTAAGAATCCTTGAGAGACCATAAATTCCATCCAGCTCCTGAAAATCCTCGTGCCTGCCTCAATTCCTCCCAACTCCTGAAAATCCTCGTACCTGCCTCAATTGCGCCCTGCTCCTGAAAATCCTCGTGTATAATGAAATTCCGCCTTTGAAGATAATAAGGCTTGACCGAAGTCTTTGATGCCCAAATGTGGAGGGAAGTGAGGAAGGAAACTTAGTAAGTGTCAAGTCAAGTGTGAAGAAGCTGAATGTGGTGAGGAAAATCCTTAGTGGAGGGCGGATTCCACTGTCCCATGAGGATTATTTTCTCCTCATCAACCCAGAATTTCCGCCCCCTATATAGAGAGCGCTAAAACACAAGAGGGCAGCGATTTTGATTGAAACAAAAAATAAGTATTCAAAACATTAAAATCTCTTGCCAAGGTCGGCCTAAAAGGCTTGGAATATGAACTAATTTAATAATTTCATTGGCCAATTCCAATCAAAGTTGGCCTCCTTGGGGATTGTGCCCTTTCCCCTCTTCAAACCTCTAGATAAGGGAGATCAATTTAGCTCATTTTGTATCAAACACAAGCATTTTCTCCTCTGCAATAGGCAGCGAACGACATCTAGATCAGCAGCGATTTTTATCTACATGTTTGACAGTGAATTACCTCTTTGAGGAGGCAGTGAATTGGCCCCTAGTTTCAGCAGACTGCATCTTTGATTGACGGAGAATAACATAAGAGGGGGTGAAATCTTTAGGAAATGTAAAATCCGGGCATGTCATGCATCAAAATAGTAGTTTATTTCCCAATTTTTTTTAACAAGAAATCATTTCAGACTACAAGATCAAAATCATTTTACCAATAAAAATCAGAACTTCGAGAAATTTGCAAGGGAATGAGGAAATTTGGTTTTAAACTCAAGTGAATCCATGATAAATCCAGTTATGTTTGAATGTCAATTTTATGAAATTTTGGATTTCTTTCATGTTCCCTTAACAATTTCATAAACCTAATGCCCTTTTCTCTCTTGTTTTGCAAGGAAAGGTGGAGATGATTGCAAGGCTAAACTCAACACTTCAAGACGGTGAAGTTGAAAGGCAAGGCGATTGTGGGAAGATCAAGCTCAAGGTTTTGAACTCTAGCTCGAAGACCTCAAGTGAGAAGTAGATCCAAGATCGAGATCAAAGCGAATTCAAAGACCAAGTTCAAGATGGAATTTGTTGGTGCCCAAAAATGAAAGATTGGATTTCCTATGGACTTGTCAATCCAATGCTGGGAAATCTAATTGTTTTTGCCAACAAACAAGTTCAACCACAATAGGGGTTTGAACTTCTGCAATTCTGGCTCTGCAGGACCAAGGTTGGTGGGCTTATACCTTAACCAAATCTGTTGGTTCAAAGGCTTTTTATAGCAGAACTGAATATAAAACTTTTGGATTCTATCAAAGTGGAAAATGAACTTGAGAGGAATCAAATTGTGAGTATGAAAATTATTGAATGTTGTTTAAATGCTCTAATAGAAATGCTTTTGAAAGAATGTTTTAAAATAATGTATTATTTGGCTTGAAATAAATACTAATGACTACTTTCTGCTTGTAATTGTTTTTGAATAGAGACTTCAACTTAAGGATAATAGATTAGTGCCTTTCTTCTATTAGGTAATAGAGACAGTTCCTTTTTAATCCTATGTACAACTAAGTGAGACAGAGAGCACCACCTAAATGCTCCTATCAACTGCTCCTCTTTAATGTTTTTGATTATTTTATTATGCTACAATCAGTCTTATTGAATTTAACCCAAGCTTAATGAGCCCAATAAGATAGAACTAATAGAGCCTAATAATTCTAATTATCAAATTGATAAATAACGGGAATAATTTCCAAACATAAAGTTTTAAAGCAGCTTTATCTTCTGGAGATAAAATCACAAAGGACTAATCAACCAGGAACGATCAAATCCATAACTCCAAACTAGAGAAAATAACTAATTTATATTAATGCTCCATAAAGTCTTATGTACAATAGATCATTTGCAGAAAGTGCAGTAGAAAATAATAAGTTTTTTACATTGTTGATGATTCTTCTCTACCTTTACATTTTACACCACATATGTATGTGGATGAATGGTTTTCACACCCCTTTAGGGTGAAGAGACACCACCCTATGCTAAAATTTAAAAACTTCTTTTGAAAAAACTAATCAGAAAATTAACTAATAACTACCTATCTTTCGGATTTGGACTTGGTCGAAAACCCAAAACACCTCATGGAAAGCTAAGATTTGGACTGGAGATAGGAAATTTGATTTCTTGAACTGGGTCGTTTTTAGAGTTTTAAAATTCAACCATCTTCAGCCTCTGTCGGCATCATCTTTGCAGTAGGTCGAAATTCCAGTATTTTCTGAAGGCTTTAATCACAGAGTTTTGATTGTTCTTGTCACAGAGCTTCCTTTCTTAATCCCTCAACTTTTAATTGAAAATTAATATAATTTTTTTATCCCATTTCATGTACTCCATTAATTATTGGGCATGGAGTTTAAGAGGCCATTTTTTAGGGTTTTATCACTATATAGGACTCCAAATTTTGCCCAAAATTTAGAGCCCCAACAGAATCCAAGACAACAAAGAGCATGAAGACATCATTGAGAAGTCAAGATTCAAGTTTGCCAGTGCAAGTTTAAGTCATGACAATGGGAAAATTTCCAGGAAAGAAGAGGAAGAAGATTTGAGAAGATGAAGCAATTCAGGAATATGCCATCACACTAGGAGGCTTTCTAATGTTGAGTATCAAGAGATATTTTCTCTTCAGCAAGAAGACTGATCAAGTCTACATGATGAGGGTGATGAGGTGCACCTAGTTGTCTTCTACCAATCAGGAAATTTCCAATTACAAGCACATTCAATCAAATTATGCCAAGTGTACAATTTTCTCATTGGCTCTCAAAAGCATTGTAATTTTCTTATTGGCCCACAGGGTGGTGCCTTCATGTAATTGTTTGATATTATGGCAACCCTAATTAGGGTTTGTAGGGATGAATTCGTGTCTGTGATCTTGAATTGGTCTTGGCCCTTCATTGTAATTGAACACCTATAAAAGGCTAAGGCCTTCTCATTTGTAAAGGCTTAGAAAGTTAGAGGAGTTGGATTCAAGGGATTAGGAGAGTAGAGAGAAGTTAGCTAGCTAGATTAGAGTAGGCTAGCTAAGGGAGATACTTGTTGAAATTGTTGCTATAATGCTATTTAAGTGATTGATGATTCATTGTTGGTCTTCAAGGTGGATTACTTAATATTGCTTTGAAGTGTTGCATGGTTTCTTCAATCCTCACTTGGAGTAGATTTCATTTCATGTTGTTGAAGTAGTTTAGTTGGATGAAGGAAATTGTGGATGTTTACTTGCTTGACTCGAACACAAACTAGGCCACTAGCCTCTTGCTGATTGTAAGTGTGCCTTCTGTGGTTAGCTAGTGATTGTACGTAACTTCAATTGGTATTGAATCTTTAGTTTGCATCCATTGATGAGATTGAAGAGGAGATATTGATTTGAAAAACCATTTGAGTATTCCTTAGAAGCTTGCACTAGGTGGGTGGAGTCGCTAATAAAGCTAGATCTAGTAGAGTCCAAGTTCATCCATATCTCCCATTCATAGTGAGAAGTAGAAGTAGAAGTAGAAGTTAAGTTTAAGTTCAAGAGTTGGAAATTCAAAAGGCTATATTTGTCATTAAATGTGGGATAAAATCAAATTGGCATAAATGGTAGAACACTTAGGAATGAAAGTAAATCAGTTCTTTGAATGTTTTGAGGGTGTAATGAGTATAAATCACTCTATTTTGTAGGTCTGATCTAAGTGCCAAAAGTTCTGATTTTGATCTTCCAGCCTGTACTAATCTTTTATTTCAGTCCAGATTTGATTAAGTCAAAATAAAGTCCTAATTGTAATGTTTGTTGTAGGGTCAGGTGTGGAGAAAGGAGCTGAGAACACACCAAGGCCAGGACCTCAAGCAAGAGAAACAAAGGACATGCCAGCCCAATACAGAATGGGAGCTAAGCAAGCACCTAAAGAAAAGGGAGTTAAGACCATTGAAAATACTAAAGCAAAGAGGGGGAAATCAAAAGTTCAAGAAGGATCGATGCATAAGATGACGATGAAGAATGAAAGAGGATTTATCAACAATGTAATATCCCCAATGGATATTTTTCCTCAATATTTCTCAAAGATGCCTCAGAAGATTAAACAATTAATTCCATGCAATGAACTATCGATTCAACAGAAATAAACCAGCAATATGCTCCAATAAAATCCTCAGAAAATGTTATTGCATTATACAACAACAATGGAATTACAAGACAATCCAATCTGAAATACAATATGCAATAGTGAGATTGGATAACATGAACCTCGAAGTGCAATGGTGAACTTTGTCGCAAATCCACCTCAAAAGATGAATTGGGTTTCCGTCCAATCCATCGAGAAAGCTTGAAGGTTTCCGTCCTCAGACTCAAAATCGAAAGCTGGAAGCTTCCTAGATCTTCAAGAGAAGAGAAATCAATTCATAAAACCGAAACATTCCCCAAAGGAGTCACCTTTTCCTCCTTTAAAGCAACAAGCTGTGACTCTTCAGTTTCCCCTTCTCTGTCCTTTCATATTTCCACTTTATGTCTTAATTAAACCACTTTAAATGAATATGTCCATATAATAATAAAGTGGCATAAGAATAGACTATGAAATCTTGTGGCATTAAAATGGATGACCAAACGAACTCAGAAGTTGATGTGTGATAGCTTGCTAGAAAACTCTCGACGATACGCTCCAAGTCCAACACGGAAATGCCAAGAATACTGAGCTCTGCTGACTTACTATAAATAGTAAGTATCTGGAAACCTTTTGGAAACTACTCTGGTTGGCCTGAAACTGGAATTACCTAGGCCAAATATCACACTGACCCATGTAAGGTCCTGGTTAGCCCATAGGACCATGATAAAACAGCTAATGATGCAACAAGAAATAATGTGCTCGAAAAAGGGGACATTACAGTCCTCCCTTCCCAGAGATTGCTTGCCCTCAAGCAATCGGTATCTGCATGTTGTGACCAAAATGCTTGGATCCCATACCAACCTCAAGGAAGCTACTCCACCAAACTGTTGTGCTAATCTTATATAAACATGTCCAGAATTGTGAAGCCACTCATCAATACCCCACAACAACAATGCATTGATCAAACTAATACCGAGATCCCAAATCACCCCATGTGCATGTTCAGTCGAATCAACTTGCCATGTGCTGCCATCATCTACGAGAAGATCCTCAATCCAACTGAGAATCTCACTCCTACTGAAATCACAAGCACCGCTAAGGTCAAATGAAGGTGGGAACCCAACATTATACCTACCAGCTCCTTGAATTATTGCTAACCATGAGAATGTTCCTCCTGGGTCCCACAAACAAAAAGGCCATCCACCTTCCCAGCTGTCTGAAATATCCCGTCGACCCATACCCATAATGAGTGGAATGTCCAAACTGTCCAACTGCCACAACACTGCCCCTTTGACATGTATCCCAAATTGGTGTCTGTACTGAAGAAGCACACTAGCAACACTGCTAGACATGGCTTCCTCCTTCATGAAGGGAAGCGTATCAAACGAATCCCCAATCACACACTTATGCAATAATCGGAAAAGAAAGTCCTCCGTCGGTGGGCTGAATGGGCAACAAAATGCATCCCATACAATGTGGCCATAATGTGATGCACTAACTGACTCCTCTGGGAAAACTGAATCAGCAATAGGATTCCATAACTGTCTCTCTATACCAAGAGTCATACAATGCACATCGTTGTGTGAAAAAATCACACCATCAAGCACTATCAGCATACCAAGCTCAACAATCCCATACTGAATATACTCTACCCAAACGTCTTCATCATGCTCAACATTTGTGATGGTAGAGTTACCATAGGCACTGGATGAATCATTACGGTAATGTGGTTGAGTCCCAACTATGTGAAGAGGAGAACGAATCAAGGGATAATCATCAACACTGTCTTCTTTCCTTATGTACTCCTTGGCCATACTGATAGCCAAGTCTCTATCCAAGGCTGATTTGCAATCAACATTATGTCCATCTGTCAAATGTGACAAGGCAGCTGCCTCCTGGATGCAATCAGCACCCAACTGAAAAGTACTCTGCTCTGAGATCAAGAGTCGGGACTCCTGATCAAATTCAAGAGGTGTTCCATCATCCAGCTCAAATGGTGGATTCTCAAATATCCAATCAGCATTCATCTCAAAGAGTAAGTTATCAATCAGCTCGAGTTCTATATTTCCATGATGCTTCATCCAGTCAACAGTATGCTGGATCAGAGTATTACCTTCGTAAGAGTGAATATCCTCGTGCCTTTTCTTAATTGCTGCTACAAAATCAGATTGGGGGCAACTTGAATTTTCGATCTGCACCTCATACTCTTGAGTGTCCTTAATGTTTTGTTCTGATTTTTCATGTGCCTCAAATTTTTTCTTGGAGTTATTTGAATGCCAAGCACCAATCTCGAGCTCTTCATCAAGGGAAGTCATGTTTATCTCTCCTTCCGTATCCTCTTGTAAATCTCCTCTCAAAGATGATGGAGCCTCATGTGAGTCACTCCCCAATGCTATCATTTTTTTCTTGTGAACCGAATCCGCATGTTTATCAAACTCTCCATGAAGTTTTCTGTATACCTCCTTTGTATTTCCTTTTCTCCGCTGATTAGAATTTGTAGGTTCCAAACCATCATCATCCTCTTCTGGAACACCCATAAATTGAGCAAAGGGAAGATGGTTACGTATCTTCTTAGGAAGAATGCAATACTTCTGGTGGTTGCCCATAATTGCATCATTTGTTGCTATGGCATGACACCTCTTTCTTGCACCTATAGATGGTGATGAAATCTTAGGGGCTCCAAGTTTCATGGAAAGTGTGTCACTTAAACACTGCAATTCACGATTGATTTTCTGTTGCATTTGCCCTAGGTCTTTCCATGCTTGTGTATTGCTAAACAATCCTACCATTATGACTTGTCCTGCTGTTCAAACTAAGAACCAATTCCAACTGTGCTCACCCTGGTCAGATCTGTTTTATGTTGCCCTATTTGTACCAATTTTTCCCTACCTGAATTTCCAACAAATTTGATGCACTCTTCCACAGGTTGTAAAATTTATTCTATCCATTTTATCACAGAAAATTTTTCAAACAGTTTGCTAGTAGAAGTTCAAGTGTTCTTCCTTATGCATTATATCCAACAGTTAGTTGTGACTGTGAATTATCTCCACTGATTGTTGCTCTTATACTCACAGGGTTAAGACTGAAAATATAGCTTCAGGTATTGCAAATCTTCTGAGATATTTCTGAACATTGACTTGACAGTGGGCTTCTTAATAATTGCAGTCTTCTCATCAACTCAGGCAATTTTGACAAATAGTTTGTAAAAATGTGATGCACACTGTCAGACTGAACTTAGTATTGATTAAAAGTCTGATTTTGGGATTCTTCAATGCTAAGAGTTACAGAACCTTGTGCTGAATGCTGAATACATATGATTGAAAACCTGTAGAGTAAACGGAACCTCAATTTAAAAGCACTCCATTCATTTCATTTCCAAAGCCTGGAACTTAATATGTCTGAAGGAATAATATTCTGAGCAGCATCAGGGTATTTATTCACATTGCCATTTGAACCATAACTCGAAAACTTATAACTTCTTCACACCGTATTTTGGATTTGGCCACGCCGATGACAGGCTTGAAGGAGGTCGCACTGCTTATACCTGTGCGTACAGAGGCAAATATGGGCCAATACTTATTAGAAATAACTGCCAATCTTCAGAGCACCTGTACAAGTAACTCTACAGCCATTTTCTTTGGAGCCAGCTAGCAAATTATATTATCACCACACTGGAATGAAGTGACGAGTTAGGAAGAAATGTATGAGCAAGAATATGGTTCCACTGAGTCAAGGTTAGTGGACCTGGTCTTTGAATTCAACAATTTTCTGAAATCATGATAGCTACCTTGAGGATTTCTTTCAGTCTTGAAGGCAACGTCCAGCTGGTGAGATTTTTGTTCACCAGAGGCTGTAAAGATCCTGCAACTGCCAAACTGATCAAATTCCTGTCAATCTCCTTCTCGTTAGCATATTTTTCCTAGAATCTTCGTTTTTTTGTTTCTGCCTAGGTGGTTGTCTTCCTTTGATAGTGTCATTACTGTAATGATGGCAGTTTAATAGTAACGCTAAATCCCATGGATGAGGAATATCATTTTTTGCCTCTATGTGACAAAATACTTAAGGAGGTGCATATAGCATATATGACAATAATTAAAATATTCAGCTCCAGCACTCCAGCCAATAAACGGACACAACATCCAATTATTTCCCAGAATAAATAATTGACAACTTCAACCTTTATTTCTTCAACCCGATAATAATATTGATCAAAGTATTGGATATTGACTTCAGGAAACGCAAACATGTATAATATCTTCCCTTTTAAACATTTTTATTGCGCCTGAATAACAATAGAAGCCTGATAAAAATATTTACCAGCTCTTTTCCCTTATAACTCCCGACGTTATAAAGTATTTCAAATGCTCAGTTTTAAATATCAAATTAGATGGGCCCGCGGATGTATATCCTTTTATCACACGGCAATTTTAATAAGCCTAGATAACTATGAATAGGCCTGATAATATCTGTATCCATTTATTCATTTGCTAAGAGGAATATTAATAGACACCATTCACGACAAACATACTTCCGGGACCTTTCAAAACAACACTATTGGACCGGCCTGACTGCTTCAATTGGTATTATTGACGCCTTGGTATTATTGACTAATTAAATAATTTCAGTCCAGAGCGTATTCTTCCAGCAAATCACAATGAGCTCCTCTGCCAAATGTCTGATAAGCCTGAACTTTTGTTCATGCCTTCCTTGTGCATTGTCGGGGTATCAAATTGCATGTACAGAGTCCAGCACGCTGTATTCAATCACCTCTCCAACTTTGAAAATATTAAACTTTTATCATCCCCTCCGATAGCAGTTGCCGAAAAATGTTATTTGGTTTATGTTTAAATCCAAACCATTAATATTTCTTCCCAATGTTTTGATGACTTCATATATTTATAATAAGCAACTCCTCTCAACAAATATTTTCCAAAAGTATAGCCCGCACGAAAATGTATGAATTGGGCTCCACGCAAAGCCTTCAAATATTATCATTCGCCGCACGACACCATCAATAATTTGATACAAATATTTCCATAAACTTTAGAACTCTCCTCAGGCCCACAAAGTTATTTGATTCAAATAAAGAGTATTATATGGTTCGGTTAAGTCACGACAAAAGAAAGACACTGTTCTTCAACTATCACGCACAGATTTATAATACATTTCCAAGGTATCGATGTGAATTTTAATTATCATCCCTGTCTTTGCCGAGTTCAATATATCGGAGCCCTCAATTCACAGGACAAACTGCAGCTTCATATTCATACATTTTACTAGATTAACCATCTCTAATTCACATAAAATGCTTTAGAACTCTCAATCTGTTTTCCAAAAAAATAAAAATAATTCTCAACTACAAATAACTATGTCATTCATGAAACCTCACAAGCTGGCAAAAAAACCAGCTCTGATACCACTGTAATATCCCCAATGGATATTTTTCCCCAATATTTCTCAAAGATGCCTTAGAAGATTAAACAATTGATATCATGCAATGAACTATCAATTCAACAGAAATAAACCAGCAATATGCTCCAATTAAATCCTCAGAAGATGTTATTGCATTATACAACAGCAATACAACAACAATGGCATTACAAGACAATCCAATTTGAAAAACAGTATGCAACAGTGAGATTGGATAATATGAACCTGGAAGTGCAATGGTGAACTCCATTGCGAATCTACCTCAAAAGATGAACTGGGTTTCCGTCCAATCCACCGAGAAAGCCTAAAGGTTTCCGTCCTCAGGTTTTAGAATCGAAAGCTAGAAGCTTCCCGGATTCTTCAAGAGGAGAAATAAATTCATAAAACCAAAACATTCTCCAAAGGAGTCTCCTTTTCCTCTTTTAAAGAAACAAACTGTGACTCTTTAGTTTCCCCTTCTCTGTCCTTTCATATTTCCACTTTATGTCTTAATTAAACCACTTTAAATTAATATGTCCATATAATAATAAAGTGGCATAAGAATAGACTATGAAATCTTCTGGCATTAAAATAGATGACCAAACAAACTCGGAAGTCGATGTGTGATAGCTTGCCGGAAAGCTCTCGACGATACGCTCCAAGTCCAATACGGAAATGCCAAAAATACTGAGCTCTGCCGACTTATTATAAATAGTAAGTATCTGGAAACGTAGTGGAAACTACTCTGATTGGCCCGAAACTGGAATTACCTAGGCCAAATATCACACTGACCCATGTAAAAATCTGGTTAGCCCATAGGATTGTGATAAAACAGCTAATGATGCAACAGGAAATAATGTGCTCGAAAAAGGGGACATTACAAACAATGAGATGAAAAGGACCAAGACATCCAAGAAGGCAACTTAGAAGATCAAAGCATTGGTGGTATGAAAACTCTCCATCTACACCAATAGAGATTTAGTATTGAAGGATGAACTGAAATTCATTTATTTGAGCAACCTTGAAAATCAGAGCAAGAGAAAGACTTTAAGACTCAACAAGATCGATAGAAGAGCAAGAGAGCAAGGGATGAAGAATATTGAAGATGAAGCAATTGAGAATATGAGCCATCACATTTGAAGGCTTAACAATGATTTCTCATCACCAAGGGGTATTTATCAAGTTTCTAGATGAGTATGTTGAGGTGGCAGCCCTTTGCTCAACCAAGGAATGCATGCCAAGTGTCTCAATGAAGATGATTAATGAGATTGTGTCCAGGCTCATTGAATGTGATAAACAAAATGAGGACGAGGGACACAATTCCCAAGGTGATGAGGTAGTGTAGATCCACATGGATCTAAATTTGCTCATTGGTTGACTAATTTTGATTGGTCCATTTGACGCCAAGTGGCATAGGCCCACATGACCTTTTTTTGATTAGCTTTTGGAAGCATTTGAACTTTCTCATTGGTCTACTAGGTGGTGGCTTCTTCTACAAGTGCTCTCTTCTCAGTGGTCCACTTGTTATTATGCCTTATCTGGTCGTTATGCATTTGAATTTTCTTATTGTCCTATGAAGGCATTGTAGTTTTTCTATTAGCCCACATGGTGGTGCTTAATTGTAATTGGGTGGACATTTAATATTTGTAGCTATGGTTATGAAAACTCTAATTAGGGCTTATGTGGTTTAATCTTGGCCCTTCATTTCAAATCAATCTTGGCCATTAATTGTAATTGAGCCCCTAAATAAAGGCTTGCTCACATCATTTGTAAAGGGAGTTATGTTGGAGAATTGTTGCAAAAGTACTATCAAAATTGTTCTCTATTCATTGTTGTGCTTGCATGGTGGATATATATGATCATTTTGGAGTATTGCAAGGTTCTTTGCATCTCTCACTTAGATTAGATTTCATTTCATGTTAATTAAAAGTAGGTGGATGAAAGATATTGGTGAATAGTGATTAATGGTGAAGCGAGTGTCTATACCTTTTGTTACTTGTTGATTGTAAGTAAAGGTGTAAGGTTAGTCTAAGCCTAAATTGCAAGTGTTTAACTTCTATTGGAGATGTTCACTTAGATTGCACCTTCATAGGGTATTTGAATGACCATTGCCAGTGTGAAAATCGTTCATGCATCCATAGAAGATAGCACCCTCCTATGCCTAGTTGACACGACTAAGCAAGGATTGGTTGGAGGCTCACCCCATCATCGACATTGTCTTACATTCCTAGAGTTAGATTTGATTTTCTTTCCTTGCAAGTTTCTTAGTTGGAAGTGTTTAAAGAAGTTAAAGAGTTGATATCCATTGAATGAATAGCGCAAGTCCCTTTGTGATAACTAACACATCACGTCACTAGAATTGAGTGAAAGTCCACGATTAAGAAGGAACCTTTAGATTGTCTCATTTTATCACACAATTCATCTACATTGTTTAGCATATGAGCATCCTTGTTCAAAAGAGAGTTGGAGATTTGGTGTTTCATCTTAAAATACTAAGTATTCGATTTTGTATGTTGTAGTGGGAAAAAACTCACATCAACACTACCAGTGAAGGAGAAGGAAGGAAATGAGCAAACAAAGAAGGGTAAAGGGGTCAAAAATGCTGAAAGTGCCAAGGCACTAAGGTTGGCACAACTAAAGTCTGATACACAAGATATGACTCCTGAATCTAGCTTCACCTCCAAATGGGAGAACATTGGTGACACCAATCTCAGCCCATTTGACATGAATCTAGTAAGGGACATAATGTATGGGGTCAACCAATCCAAAGAAATCGAGAAGATGATTAAGAATGGTATCGTGTAGGCAACGGTCTTTCCTCTTACACATCAATGGATAGAGTTAGTTTTAGAGATGGCAAGACACTAGGTCCACACACCCAAGGGAAATGTTGCAGTGCCACTTACAATAGATGCCATAACAGAAGCCTTCATCATCCCAGAGCACAAGGTAGATATTCTTGAGACAAAGAGGGAAGCCATGAAAGAGTATGAGAACAATTCCGGTCATTACATTAGCCTCATCAACAAGAGGAGTGGTTGGCGGGACCTAAAAGAACTCGCTCCCTACTCCCCAAGTTAACAAAGACTAATTTTAGAGAAGATGTGGGAGATCGCATTTTGATGCTGAACAGGGTAATGGGCAGTCCATAAGCAGCACTTTTCGATCTTGGATGTGTTACTACATAGAGATGATACTTAGTGGAAATGAGATGTTTGATTGTGCAATTATAATTAGTGATAACATTGATGAGCAACTGAGGACTATAACACACACTAAGGCATTCTACATGATCTCCTACTTGGTCTACATGATGGCTTGGATGCATAAGTATCCTGGATTGCAATGCCTTGGGACAGTTGAGAACAAGAAAGGAAAATTCATGGTTTATGACTGCTTCCCTCAACTGCACCTCCACAACAATGGTGGCTTAGAATTGCTAATGATATATTTGCCATGCGTAACATAAGGCTTTTGCAAGGGAGCCCATTAAGGATATTGTCAAAAGAAGCAAAAGATCTAGTGAAGAAGCATGACTCATGGTATATCCAATTCCCCAAATTCACTTACATTCAGATTTTACGAAGCACAATATGTCCAAAGAAACTTCCTAGGTTTCCACTCAAAAAGTTAGTACTAATGGAGGTAGCAAGGTAGTTGTTGCCATATGAAAGGGTTCAATAACACAAGCACATGCTAGGAGTTTTGTTTCCATTCAGCCTGGCAAGCAGTGGGAGGAGAATTCAAATTCAACTCTTTGGGATTATATCATGGGACAACACACTTTGATCCCCACCATCAAATTAAGAGAGCATATGGAGTTTAGTACAGGCACATAGCACATATAGAGGACCATTGGGCTAATGCTAGTGGTGACAGAGATAAAGAGAAGATTGTTTTCCAAGATGTTAGTTGAGTTGATCAGAGCAGGCAAGTGGATCAAGATTCCTGATCAAGTGGAAGATGATAGGCAGTACCGCCAACTTGACTATGAGATAGAAAAGAAGGATGGTATTCCCCACATTGATTGGACAAATCAAAGTGAGGAAAGTTTGGATGTAGTAATGGTAATGGTTAGAACATTCATTGAAGTTTGGTTGCAGAAATGAATAACTCACCTACAAGCAAGGAGGCTTCTATTGACTTATGAACTAATGAAGTATGTAATTGAACTTGAGGAAGAATCATCTGGACAGCCACATGGGATGAGTGTTGGATTTGAGAGTCAAAATAGTGAGAGAGGTGGCAATAGGCCTCCCTAGTCAAAGGATAAGTAAAGAAGTGAAATTATCAATCAAGAGCATCAACAAAAGAAACTTAAGCCTCGAACAATAGAACAAGTACTAGAGGAAGAAGGGCTAGTTCCAATTGCAAATGAGTCAGCAGCTAGTAAGAGTTTTGGCTACGTCCCATTGGATTATGATGAGTAAGAAGTAGATTCTCCCCTCCAACAGAACAAAGAACATCAAGATGAAGAGAATGCGATTATAGACTTGGAGGCACAATTAGAAGATGGCGAAATTCAACTACACGAGGTGGAAGTGAATGAAGAGATCAATAAGGAAGTTCACGAATAGAATCAAGAAGATGTAATATCCCACACTAGGATATTATCTCAATTCTGATTTTGATTGTCAATTTTGAATGTTTGACATTTAGTCAAACACTTTGCAAGCAATGTACAAATTCTGATTTCTGAATGTAAGTATGTTTGTTTGTTCGTATTTGAATGGTTTTGCAATTTCTTAACATATAACAATGCATGGAACAACTATTTGCTTTTTAAATCCAAGCAAAGTATCGCAATTTTATTCAATAAGAAATCTGATTACATTTGCAATTATAATTTACTTGCAAATATACTCAATGCTGAAAAACACATTTGAATTACAATTTGAACTAGAATGATGCACCTTTCATGAAACGCTGCTAAGACGGATCACAACTCAAAGAGATAAAACATTGTCTTTCTAGAATAGGTCGCAGACCCTATATGTATATCTCAGGCCACAAGTATGGACGCAGCCCTGCAAATTATGTACGCCCATCTCAATGTAAATGAACACAGCCTTGGTAGGAATGAATGTTGACCATATTCGCAGCTCATAAGGTGATTCGCTGCTCCTAGAGAATGCTGCCTAGGTTAGTATTCAACCATTGTTCAGTAGGCACAATTCACCATTAGCAAGAATGGCTCAAAGTGCAAGCACAAACATGGCATCCAACCATGAAATTTCTTCAAACCCTCAAGACCAATTTCTCCACAAAATGCAAACAAATATATCCAAGAATGAGGTTCGAATTCTCATAAGGTTGCATATATAATATTTAATTCAGTAGCTTCTCAATGACACTTTTCACTTAAAAGCAAAGTAACTGTTAGTTTTATGTCATTGATGAATCCTATGCTGCTGGTGTGTGCCGTTGTCATCTGATGTGGTTACCTCTTTATGTGTCACTTGCTGTGTTGAGAACTATGTTTTATTATGACTGGTGTCACTTTACATTAGCACTCGGTTCTCCTACTTGTGCCTTGGGTTGTAAGTTTTCTTACCTACGTATTGTTTAGGACAAAACAATTAGATGCACAGGTGGATGCTAAACCGTATGTAAATAGAAGAACTGTGCCTATCTTCTACTTCTGGGTTTGTTTAACAACAGGTGTATGAGATAAGTGCAACTGCTGGCAGTCTTAGGCGGTGTGTCTTTTCTGTCAATGGCAGGTGTCAACAGCAAATAGGTTTCTTACATTCCGAATGTGTAACAGTTTGAAAAATGCATATGCAGATGATTGTGCACATAAAGAGAAATGAGAACATATGGAGCAGGCGTCACAACGGCTCTGCGTGAGAAGAATGCCATGTATGTAACGCCTTTAACAGAATTTCATGGGACCTAAAATTATCGAAGATGTTATCAGAATACAAAGGGAAGAGCAACTGTTGTAAAAATGATAATGAGTCATGAAGCCATGTGTAGTATCGTTTCTGAAAAGAATGTTTGCAGAGAACTGTCAGGTGGGTAAAAAGGAATGCATTTGAATGATTGTGTGCATCGAACAAACCAGAAGATATATGCTTGGACGTCAACATAACTAAATTGTAGCAGCGAAAGATAGAGAGCCGGTTACAAAAATCATATTGTGACTATGCAAAGGGATGCGACAAGAATCTGAGTGTAATTCATCTTCTCAGCAGAACGTGACACATGTGCGTCAGTTTTTAATAAAACTGTTTTCAATTGATTCTTGTGTTGGATGCCATCGGGAGTGTGGACAGGGAAAGACATGGCAGTGTAAAATAACGGATAAAAAAACATAGTGCGCATCAGCTCTTGAGTTTTTCAAAAAAGATACAGGTGACTGCAGAATCATATATAGCAGAAGTTGAATGCTGTTTGAAGTAGATTGTAACTGTGACACACATGTAGTGGTGTGTAGACAGAGCCAGTATAACTGATGCGAAGAGCTGGAATTATAGATAAAAAAACGGTGAATGAAATTATATATATATCGTAAAAAATTACGGCAACCATTCTGCTCATATACGAACAGTTAGACTGTAAAAATATACGGCAGGGAGTTAAAGAAAAACAACTGGGAGTGCTTCAAATAAAAAGGGTCCTGTCTTTTGCACAAGAACATATACATTGTGCGATTCAAAAACAAGCTCTGCAGTGACAGTCCGCCATGATTGAAATTCTCTATGTAATATGAAACCATTTTTCTTAGACCATGGCATGTGACCAACCGCGTGTGGGTGTTAGCTGGAAGTTTTTCTTAAAAACGGCACTTACAGGAAATATATGACAGAGGAGAGTGAAGGTTGGCAAGGTTGAGCATGTGAGTTCGGGTGAATAGAAAGTGCAACTGGAGAATACGGGAGGTTTGATTAGGAGACTGCTATCTGTGTATTTTTTGAATGAACAGCAATAAGTGATACAGCATGAGTAGAGAACTAGGACACCAATGAAGGTAGAGTCTGGTGTGAAAGTGTGGGAGGAGTTCAGAAATTGGTAGGGAGTATATGAAGAGTGGGACATATAGTTACAACATATAGATCCGTAGAACTGTCCTTGGTCAAGTGCTAGAGATAC
This sequence comes from Chamaecyparis obtusa, assembly GCA_027943335.1. Lineage (NCBI taxonomy): Eukaryota > Viridiplantae > Streptophyta > Pinopsida > Cupressales > Cupressaceae > Chamaecyparis > Chamaecyparis obtusa. Next base: position 1,108,582 of record BSBK01000192.1, on the reverse strand, counting down.
CGTGCCAATATATTTATGACAGCGCCCTGTGATTAAAGCAGACAGTTATGTATTGCAAATGTGTTGAAGGGCAGAGAGTATTTTGAAGAAGTCTGTGGGGTCTTTGGGACAGGAGGACCAAATACCATATAAGGAAAAGTGCAGGATTGTAATCTGTACAGTGAAGGGGGTGTGTCTACAAGCAAATAAGAGTTCGGTAAGAGCTTTGACAGTATATCAGAAATTCCAGCAGAGAACAAATTATGCCTTGAGTCATTTTGTATTGAAGCAGTCTGTTCTTCATTTTGTGAGTCTTTATACTTCAGTAAAGACAAAAATATTCTTCTTTGTAGCTATCCAAGAATCCATAGTTTAATAAGTTGTAGCCTTATTGTAAATTGGTTGAAGCCAGTTCAGATTGGATGTTAGGAGAGTTGTAGCTCTCTGTATAAAAGGGTTGTTGCCTTGAGTATACTGGTTGAAGCCAGTTAAGAGTTGTAGCTCTTTGTAAGAAGGGGTTGTTGCCCATTGGTTAGTGATGCCGTGGTTTTTTCCGTCTTGGGTTTCCAAGAGATAATTTTGCGTGTCTTGTCTTCTTGCTGTGTGCTCTTTAATTTCTGCTTCCTTTTTAAAGTCTGTGTCAAATACTGATTCACCCCCTCCCCCTCTCGGTATTGTGCGTTTTTCAGTAACGAGAATCGGAATCGGCAAGGCCGAATTGAATCACGAATTGGCGGTGAATCGCTAGTGAATCTGCTACGAATCGGCAAAGTGAAAAAACCCTTGAAATTTAGAGATTTTAATGATTTAAAACTTATTTCATGCACCATTTATTGAATATGACTTAATAAGCACACTATAACATCATCAAATAGAAGCTAAAGCCTAACATACATAAATAAGGTTCATCCATCACATACGTAAAATGTAAATTGTAGCTGAAGTAAATATAAAACATAGGATTTCAATGACATAGTTGATGTAAATGTAACTCTATGATAAAGCATAAATGATAAAACCAATGACATCAAATCATATATGTATGTCAAGATGAAGATCCATGAAAGTTATACTTATGAAGTTATGAAACATATGTTTGTAAACAAAATAAAAAAACAAGTCTATCTGCCAAGTGCCTCAATCTGAATCATCATCCTCTAGCTCGGCCGTAGCCTCAACCTCAACCTTTGAGTAATCTATATTATGCCTCCTAGTAAGGCTAGAGCTCTCAGTAGCCATAGCCCCCGCAGGTAACATGGACTCCTGAACAACAACAACAGGGGCTAAAACTGTAGAGTCTCTATGTGCACGTGTGCGTTTGCCAGTGCCTGAACGTGATCTAAGCTCCTCCTCTGCTATGGCCACTACCTCGGCCTCTCTATTTGCCTGGTCAACCCACTCATGGTCTTCCTCCATGAAGACAGGATTAGTAGCCTCAGTCAACCAGTCTGACTTTGGATCAACCTCGTCTAGAGTGATTGGAGAGCTGTTAGGGTCCAAAATCTGTCTGGTCCTAAGCCGGAGGTTGTAATGAACAAAGACAAGATCATTCAACCTCTGCATAGACAACCTATTTTGCCTCTTTGAGTGGATATGCTCAAACATGGACCAATTACGCTCACATCCAGAGGCACTACTTGGCTGACTCAAAATCTGAATGGCAATTCTCTGAAGAATTGGGACAGAGGACCCAAACGTCTCCCACCATCTATTTGAAATAAATGAAAAAAAAAACAATTAGTCTCATAAAGGTTACCGTTAAACCGTTAAAAATTAAAAGATATATAACTTAAGGTTATATTATTTTTATGGTTCCTTGGCTGTATTGATGACCGACCTTCTATGGCCATTGGACTAGAGAAGATGACTCCTTCCTTATAATTAAATTCGTCTAGCTCTATGGTTCTGGTTGTAGCTGGGACATTGCTACTCATCTTCTGCAACACTATAAATAGGCCACTGTGAACCTCGTCATCCGCCTTGAAGTCAGGACGGAAACGAAATGCAAGATTTAGGTAATAAGCTGCTGCATGAATGGGCCTATGGTGCTGATTTTGCCATCTTCTATCAATAATCTCTTAAATGGGCCCATACTTCTCCTGTACTCCTGCATACTGGTTTCTAATGGCTTCCTTGGCCCTATCCATGCCCTCATATATGTAGCCCATAGAGGGCTTCTCGCCATCAACAATTCGTAGGAGAGATACAAGGGGCTCACAAACCTGCATATAATCATAATGTAAGTTGTAAGTTACATTGTAAAACAAACAATTGAGTCAAGTATTAACTTATAATAATATATTAAACTAAAAATAAAACAAAATTATATAATTGTGAAAATTTTACCTTGCATATTTCAGCCGCAGGTAGCCAAAAACCATTCTCATCAAACATCGTGTTCGCGACATCTATCCCTGTAGTGGTGGTGGCAAAGGAAGAGGCTGTCCACTCAGGCCCAACAAACATGGTCCTCAATTCTCCCCTTACTTTCAAGATTGACTGCAATGTGATGAAATTCGAGGCAAACCTCGTGATGCCTGGACAAGCTAACTCCTTTTGCTTTGTGTATTTCCTCATTGTGCTAAGGACGAGTGCATGGTTGTAGATGAACTTGCACACATTTTTGGCCTTATCAACGCATGACTTGACCCACTCAAGCTTACCAATGTCCTCCAACATGAGGTTGAGGCAATGGGCCGCACAAGGAAACTAAAATATTGTGGGGTGCCTCTCCATCAAGAGTTTACCTACAAAAAATTTAAATTAATTAGAATTCAGAAATTAAGTTAAATCAGAGAAGTTAAAAAACTTAAAAGTTTAAAACTAAAAGTTTACCTGCAGCAACATAATTTGCTGCATTATCTGTGACCACCTGCACCACATTTTCTTCCCCCACCTCTGTTATAACCTCCTCAATAAGCTCACATAAGTATGTGGCATTTTTTACATGATCGGAAGCATCAACAAATTTGATGAACATGGTAGTTCCTACACAAAATAAATAGAACAAAATTATTAATTATCATGAATCATTATTAAATTAGCATTCAATTATTCAACAAATCAAAATTTAAATTATTTAATCACCTCCACAAGACACAAGAAAGTTGAGGAGTGTTCTATTCCTCATATTAGTCCACCCATTAGTCATGATGGTGCATCCCCTTTTGACCCATTCTAGTCGGTGTTCCTCTAGCTCAGCCTTCATGTCCTCAACCATTTCGTCTAAAAGGTATCCACTCAACTCAGCCTCAGTAGGGGTTTTGAACCCCGCACCACAAATAGTTACGACATCTATCATGCCCTGCCAATAAGGAGACCTGTCACAAATAGATTATGAATAGAATTTAGATTCTTAAAAATCTTAATTTAGGAAAACCAAATAAAGTAAATTAAATTTTAATTACCTGGCTGCTATAAATGGAATATTGCAAAAGTAACAAAATTTGCAAATTTGTTTTTTTGTAGCATCATGAATGTCCTTGTTCCAAGTCATGCTCTCAAGCGAGGGTTGTGAGCCAGGAGTAGTGCGTTGTACAAAATAATTGTCCAGTCGCGACTTCCGCACTCTAGGTCCAATGGTAATACTATCAGACTGAGTAGCAGAAGTAGAAGGAATACTAGTGATGGTAGTGGCACCAACCCTAGCACTAACACTAGGACGAAATGGTGGCCTGGAAGAACCCTCTCCAACACAACCTACAGATGCAGTTGCGGATGCATATGGGGAACCGATAGCTTGAAACTGTTCAAGTTTCTTTTTCTTCTCTAACTTTTCTCTTTCAAAGTTCTCTATTTGCATATATACCTGACGTTGTGCCTCAGGAGTTTGTTTAGTGCAAACTGTGATATCATGTCCAGGTATACTAGCAATATGGAACTTGAATCTATAAATGCCACCGGAATTTATTTCTTTGCAAAAAATACATTTTGTTTGATATTTTGTCCTTCCTGGAAAGTCTTCGGTATACTTCCAAGAAGGGTCTTTTCCCATTGTGGAAATTTGGAAAATGAAAGTTAAGGCTGCTACAATAAGAAAATTAAATTAAAAATAAAAAACATGTCTTAAATAGCTGTTAAACAGTCTTAAACTAATAAAAAACCCTAAACCCTACATTCTTTTTTGTGAAAATTGTAAAATTATGTTTGCAAATTGGTTGTAAACACGTTGTAGGGTTTGCAAGATCACACTTTGCAATTTATTCAAAAAAACATTCAAGTTCTAAATTTTAAAGCTAAAACTAAAAAAATTTTGCGAAAAAATGAAGAATACGCTAACATGGAAAAAAAAATCAACACTTCTTGCAAATGAGTTGAGTGTTTCTATTGGCTCCTTGATGCTCCCAATGCAAACTTCAAGCCTCCCCAAATAGATTTATGTTCTCCTTGATGCTCTTCTTTCTTGTTGGTTGGAAACCTATGTTTTCTCTTTTCTCTTCCTCTCTCTCTCACTTTCCCTCACTTTAACTCATACAAATGAAATAGAAGCCCTTTTAGGGTTATAACTAAGGCAAACAACCAAACAAATAATAAAAAACTATTGTGTTTTTCTTTTATTTTTTAAGTCTAACTTTATGCTGGGCGTGGCCGATTCATGGAGCCGAAAATCACCGATTCATGCATGAATCGCATGAATCGTGATTCATGCGATTTCTTGTGGGTGAATCGAACGATTCCTATTCAGATTCACAAAAGATCGGCTAGGTTGAGTCGGATCGCCAAATTGCGTGAATCGCCGCAATTCTCGTTACTTTGCTTAAAAGTCACTTGCTTTATGGTTGCACATTTGAAATATAATAAACTATTATATTTCCCTCCACTTTAATGAAGAAAATGACCCCTTCATTAAAATAATGCTATTCTGACACATAGGGTCCCTGTATTATGTGCTCAAGATTTAAAACTTCTCAACCCGATTCCAACGAGCTATAACACCATGGCGCCCAATATACAATCCCAATAAAAATAGCAACCTTAGCCAATTTAAATAAATAATAATCAAAATTCACCCATCTTGCGAAAATGATTGAAGAAGCAGCAAAATTGAAATCTGACAGCACAAGTGTGATCTTGATGATGAAAGGCGATGAATAAACCTGATGGAGTGACTTTCTAAAAATAGACGCTCCCTCTAATAATCTTGGAGTCGAAACCGGAAGCTGAAAATAAAAACTGAGAGCATCATTTAATTCCTCTAATTCATCCGAGCTCATCGGAATCAACTATTGACTTGCTATTAATAGTAAGTCCCTCAAAATAGGCCAAAACCCACATAAGGGCCCTCTAATCACCAATATTAGCCTACAAGGACCCAGTGATAGGCTAAATCTAATAACTCAGATGCTGGCTCAGAATGGGGACATTACAGAAGAGGAGAAAAGAGAGGATGAACTAGGAGAGATCACAACATCAACATGATTGTTGGGCCGAATGATGAAAAAACAAGTTGTATTTGAGTAGTCGGTTGATAGTGTGGAAGAGATAGTGAGGAGGGATGATGATGAAAAAGATAAAGTGCCAGCCAAGAGATTCTATCAAGTTACAAAGGATGCCTCAGGTATGCACATTGCTCAAGTTGCAATCCCAAAGGTAGACAAGATAGTGGGGGAAGTTTTGCCAGGAGATTATGACATACAAGAGCATGAATTGGGGCAAACTACCAAGAAACAGGAGGTTGAAGAAGCTCACTGATCTATCCAAGCTTTAGAGGACTAGATAAACAGTAAAGTTGGAAAGAAAAGGAAATACAAAGAGGAGAACAAACAGTTAAAAGAGAGTCTTAGATAATGAAGCCACTTCAACAAGCTGATCTGACTTTCGTTCCTCCCATGCTTAGTTCTGGTGCATCTATGGAAGGACTAGAAGGAGTGGGACTTATAGGGCAAGAAGCAAAGAGATGGGTGGCATTGGTATTAGAAGAGGGAAATAGGCTCATTAAGACTTATGATACCATGCTCTCCCTTTAGGAACGAAGCCAAGGGATATTGAAATAATGTGGAGATTTCTCATCCAGTCAAGAGGAAACTCTTTCCCACTTACTGGCTTTCATAGAGGTACCACTGCGTACACTAATAAAGGATCAAATATTGGAAAGAGGACAAAAGGTTGATTTCCTAGCATGACATCAAACGATCTCTCACAAGGGTGATGTACTCAAACAGATAGAATCAGATTGCTTGGCTAAAAAGGATTCTATTTTCGAGGCGAAGAATGTATTTCACATGGAGGTAGATGATAATCAAAAGATAAGTATTGAAGAACTGCAAGGATAGGTGAGAGAGGTCTACTTTGTCGAAGGGAATCCCCTCATGTTTGAACATTTGGATGCATCTGCAAACTTTGTGGGCTTCATGACTATGTTTAATACAGCTGATTGAAAGAAAGCACATGCTACTTATATAAGTGAGGTGTGATTTTATGAATAGAGGCTTGGATTGATGCCAGTGTCCCAATGGAGGAGCTCAAGGAGATTGTGTCTAGGTTCAATGAATGTGAAAGAGAAAATGAGGACGAGGGACACAATTCCCAAGATGATGACTTGATTTAGGCCTACATGGCTTTGAGTCTTCTCATTGGTTAATAAATAAATGCTTGATTTTGATTGGCCCATTTGGCGCCAAGTGGCTTAAGGCCCACATGGCCTTTCTAATTGGTCTTGTAGGCATTTGAATTTTTTTATTGGTCTATTAGTTGGTGGCTTCTTCGACAAACTCTCTCTTCTCATTGGTTGATTTGTTGGTGCACCTTATCTAGTGGCTATGCCTATTCTATTTTCTCATTGGTCCTTGGAAAGCAATGTAATTTTTCTATTGACCCACATGGTGGTGCCTAATTGTAATTGGGTGGGCATTTAATATTTGTAGCTATGGTTATGGTAACCCTCATTAGGGGGCTATTGATTTTGATTTAATCTTGACCATTCATTGTAATTGAGTCCCTATATAAGGCTTGCTTACATAATTTGTAAGAGATAATTGGAGAACCGTTGCTAATATACTACCAAATTTACTTTACTATTCATTGTTGTGTCTTACATGGTGAATAGTTGTAATCTTTTTGGAAGTATTGCATGGTGATCTACATTCCTCACTTAGAATAGATTTGATTTCAAGTTGTTAAGTTAGAATTTGCTTTGAGCATTCAGTTGGATAAGAGTAATTGTGAATGCATCCTTGCTTGTCTCGATCATAGACCAAATCACTAGCTACTTACTGATTGTGAGTCTTGCCTTGCGTGGTTGAATGACATTTGAATGCACTTCAATTTGTACTTGATCTTTGATTTGCATCCATAGATGGGATTAAGGAAATGGTATTGATTTGAAAGTCATTTAGGTGAGTGGAGTCGATGACAAGATTAAATCTAGTAGAGTCCAAGTGTATTCACTCTTTCTTGCATCCTTAGGTAGAAGTAGTAGTTAAATTCACAAGTTTAAATTTAAGTTACATTCGTAAGTTGGAGATCAAAACTATATTTTCATTGCACATTGTGAAGCCAAATAAATCAAATCAAGTTGATGAGTCTTAGAAAACAATGTTAATCCTCTTGTGTTACTAGCAAATCACATTATTTCACTGAGCGAGTATCCACATGAGAAAGGAACCTTGAAGTCACCTTATATAATGTCCCCGTTTTTAGACTTATGGGATTAGCTTGGTTTGGCGACCCTCACAGGCTAATCAGGCGATCAGAGGAGGTCAAATGGTGGAGCCAGTGTTGGGATTCCATTCTGGAGGTTCAAATTATCAGGTCTGCTCTTCATTCGGGTCATTTTGGTCAACTTACTATTTTTAGTAAGTGGTATTTGGGGTATGGCCAAGATTAGCAGGGTGTCCTACACGGAGTGTCAGATGTCTCAGGATTGAGTTCCAGAGAATCTCCAATTTGAGAGACTTACTATTTATAGTAAGTTTATTTTTAGCAGTTGGCTTTTTTTGGCAGTAGGTTATTTTCAGCAGGGTAGTTGGCGTTTGAGGCTCTGGTGTCGGAAATGAGTTTGTACAGTCAGTGGGATTTAGAGGCTTTTGGTTTTTAGAGTTATCGTTATTAAATTAAATTATTTTAATTTAATAACTTAATACTTTATAACTTTAATGTTATAAAGTGAAGAGGTCATTTAAAAGCCTTTTTAATGAAAAAAGTGAATTTGTGCTTTTTCCAAAAAAGCTATATATTCTACTTGAAAAAGCACTTTCAATCATCTATTGTTCATTTGATAAAAATTCTGAAGTTTCTTAGCTGTGAGAAATGGCTAGGGTTTCGAGGACTGATTCCTCTTTCCGCAATTTGAATCATCATTGATTGATGATGAATCTTGCTTCTGGATTTCTGATAATTTAATTCTGATTCTGAAGATTTTATTTGGCGCTGAGGTATGCCAATGGTGATGGATTGATTATTTTTACAGCTCAAGGGTTTGAGTTTGACTTCTAGAAGAAATGCTATCTTCTTGGAGATGATTACATTTTGAATTGGCTCTCTGAATGCCAATGAATCGTGTTTGCTAAGGGTTTATATAGCTGCTTTCAGAATTTATATTCTGATTATTATCAGTGCCGTATGGAATTCAGCAGTGACCGTACACTTTCTGCCTGCAGCCGTACATTTCCAGCCTGGCTGTACACAACAGGTTTTTGCGTGAGGCTTCCTTTTGAGAACGGCTTCCAGTTTAGACGCCTATATTTTGGTTCTTTCAGTTGGCATTAGATTGGGTTTTGTGGCGTCAATGAAAGACTACAGTAGCGTGGGAAGTCAGATTGGGAAATGACAGTTGGAAATTCTGTTCCAGAATTCCATTATACAGCCGCATATTATTTAAGGTGCTCAGAATTGTTATTGAATGCTTGTAATTTGAATTTAATTAGATAGTTGTTCAATTCTGATTTTCAGTGAGTAATTTGATGGTGAATTAATGACTATTGATATTTTATCAAGAAGTTTAGAGCTGGAAAGTATCATTTAAATTTCATATCTGATGTTCATTAATTTCTATATATTTCAAAAGAAATTTAAAAGTGCAATTTAAATTGAGTAAAGAGTTAGATTGTACATGAGAACCAGTTGGGCTCTTTACACCTTATGATCTTTCATTGCAGTCTTAGCATAAGAAGTCTCTTTATTCAAGAGAGGGTTCAATATTTAGTGTTTCATCCTGAAAGGTTGAGTGTTCTATCCTGCATGTTGTAGTGGAACAAAACTCACATCAACGACACTTGCACAAAAAATTCTGATGAGCAGTTTCTTGGGAGATCTTTACATTCTGTTCTGTCAAGACTGTATCACATCATTGAGGGTGGTAGCCTTCATCTTTTATACTTGCAAAAGATCCTTGGCTTATTAGTTCCTTCAACAGAGGTGTACTGGTTACTTGGAATTCACCTGTTCAAGAGTTTAATCTTCTTGTGAAAGGTTAATCCATGCCCATCAGAAGATTTTCAAGTTCAATGTTAAAGTTTCTTTTAAATATTTTAGGCAGCCTGATATCACAGCTTTTCTGTCCTTTTTGCAAAGGATGAGTACCAGACACGGAATATTCTTACTGTCTGCTTGCCCAGAGATCTCCCCATGAGACTCATTGCACTGTGATACCATTTGTATCAAATTTTTTCTCATTGGCCTGATGATCAACACAGTAGGCCGCCTTTGAATGAGATAGTCTCCTCCTGAAACCTACAAAAGTGTTCTATAATTTGTAAGAGCAATGCAGGATAAAACTTTTATTTGCCAAGAACATTGTAGAATATTAGCCACATGCATCATAATAACTCATGTCATAAAGGCTTCAAGCATTCAGATACAAAAAAGTATAGCATTTTGACCTGAGGACATATGTCCCTTTTATTTGGTCCTGTTTATAGTGCAGTTACAACATAAAATGTGCTAAAAGAAAGCTTTTGTTTGAAATTATGTGCATTATTACTCTAGCAATATACATGGGGCCATGCATTTATATAAAGCCTCTTTGACGTGAGTCCATTTCATTGTCTAAAATTTGCATTTTTTTGACAAATCAATCAAACTGTGTATACGGATTATGGGCTTTTTTTTATTGTGTTGACTAGTATGTAATGATTATGTACAGTATACAAGATGGAAGCGATTGTGTTGTTAGAGGCATGTAAAATGGTTTGTCTTAAATTTTTACCCCAGGTAGTATCCACTTTTACTCGTGGCCTCGATTCTTATTGCTTAAATTTAGTCATCTAGCTTCTACATCTCGTATCTAGCACTTTTATTAGTTATTTCCATGAGAGACTGCTGGAAATTTCAATCAGGGGCAACTAGGAGAATTTGCTGGAAGGTTTTCTTTGCTGAAAATCTCAGTGAATGATTTTACTTTTATTTTCAAATGCCTAAAATAAGTTAAAAATTGTATTTACTGTCTTTGAGAGCTGATTACTTCTCCATGTAACCTTGTGATCGTGCTTAAAGGGATGGAAAATTTAGTCTGATGCGTGTTTGCTTCATAAGTTGACAGCAAGTATGGTTGGATTTTCTAGATCTTTTAATGTAATATTAGGAGTTCACATTTACTTAAGTAGTGCTTATATTCTTTTTTGTATTTGTATTGATTGATAGCAGCTATAGACACTTATTTCTTTGTTTCTTGATTACCATCAGTGAGCCCATGAACTTTACTTTTCTTTCTACTGGTAAATGTGCATTCTACATTAATGACCTCCCTTAATCACAAAATGCATGTTGGTCATTGCTTATTGTACAAGGAGGTAAAGTTAAATCATTTGCTCGATTCAAAGTGGAGAGCTTATGCTGAAAAAGAATTGGTGTTTAAAATATATTTATATGGGCATTTTGGTCATTGCTTTATTGTACAAGTAAAGTTAAATCATTTGCTTGAGTCATAGTGGAGAGCTTATGCTGAAATAGTATTGGTTTTTAAAATGTATTTATGTGTTTTCTGACATCGTCATGTATTAAATGGGTAATCTTTGCAGGGAACAACAGCATGCATCTTGTCCTCCCTCACATTATCATATATAAACGAGGGCATAGTTCAGTGTGGACAGTTTTGTTACGGCACTACTCCTAAGCATACAAGGAGATATTTGGAAGCTTGGAAAACACCTCAGTGATTACCTGAAAGAAGTTTCCTTAAAAATGTTTTGCCATTTCAAACCATTCACAAGCTTTAGAAATTGAATTGTGTTTATCAGGCGCGTTGCAACTCTTTTCATTTGTTCCACCATTCTTGCTGGAGGCTTGTACCTCCTAACCGTGCTAGACTTAGGTCATGAGGCTGTTTTCTTTTTTGTTTTGAAGTCAATGGAGGTACGAAGGTTGAGATGCAATTCCTGGACATTTAGGGTCATGTAAACGATTATCACATTCTACTATTTTTCTTGGTTCCCTCGTGATTTTATTATGTTACACCAAGCTTCTATTTTTGAATAGTAGAGGAAGATTATTATAAATGAAAGATGTACATGATTTCATTCATATGATTAGATTGATAAGGTATTTATCATATATATTATATTAATTTAATAAGCAATATCAAAGTTGAATTGAGATTTTTTAGGAGGATTGACAAATAAATTAACATTTTATATTGTTTGAATATTACAGCAAAATATCATAAGATTGTAAGTTTCAACTAAAAAAGCCGAAGTACAAAGAAAATGTTTTCCTGCGTCTAATCAGCATCTATTAATATTGTATCAAAATTGAAACTGACTATAGATCATTGCAATTGCAAGCGATTGTCTTATCCAATATAATTCCAATCATTCTCGTGTCTCTTCTCCATAACTCGTGGTATCTTTAAGATCAATATCTAGCATATGAATTGAGTTGTCAATACTCTAGGCTCTTTAAACTTCCAGTTACAAGGCATTCTACATAACCACTAACTTCTCCAATCATCAAGATATAAGTGTAATGTTCCCATTTAACGCTAAAATATTCAATGATATTTTTTTATTGTGAACACTCAACCACATAGAGCAATATGATTGAAGGGGAGTTAAAAATGGATCAAAAATCACGTAGAAGATGCGAGGAGCCAGTCGGAGATCAATTGACTTGTTGGGGTAGAGGCATTTCTTTCTTTTATCTCTTCCTCATGAAGATAGTTATATATAGATGTATAATATTCTATAAATCAATAGCTATCTCATAGATATATTTCAGCGTAATTCACTATCATTCCATGCTTGCCAGCCATGTGAGAATTCATTTCTTTCTTTTATCTCTTCCTCATGAAGAGTAATATATATTGTATATTCTCTTATTTCATTTCCTTAATGAGTTCTTGTTACAAATAATACTTCACACCATCCTATTCAATGCCTCTTACTTCGCCAATTTTGATTCTTCGACATAATCAATACTCCCTCTATTTTATGTAATCTCTCATTCCGTCCTCCCAATCTGGTGAATATCAAATATATATAATCTAAATCTCTGGTTTGCCATTCCTTCGATTTGTCAGTTATAAATAATGATTCTTTGTAAGTAATTTCTCTTTTATGAATTCTCATTATAAATAATACTCCACGTACTTCTCTTCGTTCCCCACAATGAATGTCTTTGAGTTACTTTTATATTTTTCAACCCAAAGAGCTAGCAGCTTTGGGAATTGATGAGTCACACCTTTCTCTCATTGTGTTCTTTCGAGTTGGTCTAGTGGTGGAGAACTTGTACTCTTGAAAGAGAGGTCACAAGTTCAAATCCCACAAGGGGGTAGGGTATATGCGCCTCGTTTGTAGTGCAGTTAGGTGCCTCCCGCAAGGAGTACGAGGTAGTCCCATATCACTGTCACCATATGTAGACCCAAAAACATATGGCTGGTGTCGTGGACTATAAAATAAAGTTTAAAGTTTCATAACATGTTATTAGTCTCTTATCTATAGGATAGTGTTAACCTCTTTAGCCACTTCACCAATAAGACTACCTTCTTAATGCTCAATATTTAATAATTAACTTTATATCACACCTTTTATATCGTTTATGAACTCCTTTGGTGGTTAATGCTACTTTATTAAAAGAGCCGTTGATATTGGTAGAGCCATTGATATTGGTGGTTGACACTAAAGATATTGGTAGAGCCGTTGATATTGGTAGAGCCACTGATATTGGCATGGCCTAAGCTCCTTACAAAAAATACTAAAGATAATAAAATGTCAAATTTGATTTTTTTCAGATATGTGAAATTACTGATTTTTTTAACAATTTTTTTGTAGTTTTTGATTACAAAATATGTAGATCATGAAGAACAAATGTTATAAATTTTGTAAAAAATCTATTGTATTTTCTGGTTTTTGAAATTTGATCAATAGTATATTTTATAGGGAGCTTAACTGCATCCTTGATATTGATATTGACTATCTGCTGTCTTGAGTGATTATTAAAGTCACCGTCAGTGGAGACTCGATGCTGCTGTCTTATTGTCTTGACTGCTGCTCTCTAATTGATATCGATGACTAACGAAGATAATCTTTTGATTTCTAGCTTTTTTTAAGATATCCATTGACTTATGGTATTTGAATCTTGAGATTATGTCTCATTAGTATTTAGTCGATGCATAGTGTTATTAAATTTTAATGATTCTTATCTTTCGATTTCATGTTTCGTGGATGCCTTGACCAAAGTCATCATTTGATCTCAAAGTAGCTCGTATTCCTTGGTCCATGTAATTGCGTGCTCAGCCATGATCATCGTCATTAACTATTATTTATGGTGCATCATATGTCCAGTCGTATGTGTAACTTGTTTAATCATTTGTCGATTTACCATCTGAATTTTAAAATTTATTTTTATTTTGTGTTTTAATTTTATTATTATTTAATATTATTTTATAAAGGGGACAACACATTGTGACATTGATGTATCTCCTATGGTGGACAAGGACACAGAGGCGTTCTGCCATATGGTCATAATAGGGGTATTTCAAAGGAATCCTACTAGAGAGGAGATTAGAACTTGGGTGGTGGGTAATTGGATGACTATAATGCTAGTTAGGTTCTTGCCAAACTATTTTTTTTTGTAGCAGATTTTGATTGGAGGAAGTTTGCGATGACATCCTTGTTGCATCCCCTTGGTGGTGTTGAGATAATCTTGTTTATGTTAAAAAATGGATCTGAAATTTCAATGTTAGATCAAAAGTTTGATCTGATGGAACTTTTTAGATTCACATATATAACTTTTCATTTTGAATATTGTTCAATTGATTGTCTCAACGTTATGACTTGTTCTCGATTAGTCACAGAGAAAGGTGATTTGGCCCCATTTTTCAAGATCAAACTAATTAACATTAATCTTCTTGAGGTAGTTCACCTTTCCTCATTAGGTGGGGTTTGGGAGTAGATGGTAGAAGTAGAGTGGAGTTTTTTGTTTTCTTAATATGTAGGAATAGAAACCACTTTGAGGTCGGGTGTCTTAGACCTTCGACCAAAAGATGGATCTTGAAGCAATTTTTGAAAATGAGGGAGGTTCCTCCCCCTATGATGTGACCAGAGTAGGATGCTTTAAATCAAGATGATAAGGAAAGACAATACTCAATAGGAGCCCAACAAGGGCTAATGGCTATTTCACCAACTAGATGGCCTAGATGATGACCAAAATGTCATGGAAAGACCTAATCTATCTGGTGCTTCGAAAATGAACTTTCTAAAGGCAAATTTAACTATGCAATGGAGCTCGATTGTTGTATGAATTGGGAATGAGATGAATAGGGAAACCTTGGTCACATATTTACCTCACTCCATAGGTGTCAAAGTTCTAAGGATTGCTCCATGAACCTCCATTAAGAATTGATGAATTTTCCCTTGATCTAGTGATTAAAGATTTTGACAATAATGATATGAATATTGATTAGGAAGATCCCATGGATGCTATTAATATTTTAGATCCTAGATGCATTAGTGAGACTATTGCCAAATAACTAAATAAGGGCTCAACCAAAGGGAAAGTTGGAACAAAATCAAATAGGTTGAAGAGAAAAGAAGATGCCCTAAATAGGGAACAAACTCCATCAAATATATTGAGATCAAATCCAAGAGAGGAAACCCCTCGGGTAAGTGCAAGAAACTGGGTGCCTTTTTAGCGGAAGTCTTGTGGAATTGGAAAATGCTGTTAGCAATTTAAGTTGTCATTAGTGTGAATTTACAAACACCATGCACCAGTAAAAGATCACCGGTCACTCACGCTACTTAGAAGACACCGGTAGACTATAAACAGAGTGTGTGCATCGGTAGATGAAGAGAAGGGTATACATCGGTAGACCGATCTAGATACACGATACCGGTCTAAGAGTACATACAGAGTTGAAACCGGGTATAAGATATACTAGTCCAACTGCCTAAAGATCCGCATCGGATTCTGCGGAAGCAGTTTAAGTTAAAACCGGATTATATGGGATATCCACCGCTGAGAAGTGGAGTTAGCTTTTTAACAGAAGTTAGCTTTATTTCTTCGGATAATCTCATGGTAAACTCCAGATCATAACACATAGCTTTTTGCTAGTTGCATGTTTTATTGGTGAGTTTATAGCCTGGTGGTTCTACGAGTTAAGGGTTTCATTACGATGAACTCTTGCATAAATACAGGTCATAGGACGCAAGAAAGTTGTTGAGAATCATTGAGAGCAGAGAAGAGGTATCTGCACAAAGATCACAGTCACGAGAAGTGAAGGAGGATAGAGCCAAAAAAGACTCAACAACCAGGCAAACCGAGGAAGATCCATAGGTATGATCTGATCAGATAATCAGTGTCATAGAAGATCATTGCTTTTGTAAAGAGTGAAAGCAAGTTAAAATCTCTATATCAGGGTGGACCTAATTGGTTCGTTGTAAAATCCCCTAATAGGGTAACATCTTCATTGGTGTTTAAAGACCTCTAATCAGGCGACTCTTAACAGGGTTAAGATCCTAACAGATCTTTTGTAAAATCCCTTAACCGGGTAGCACCTTAACCAGTGCTTTGTAAGCTCCTAACAGGGCACCTTCATTCTGCAGTAGTGAAGTTGTGAGCTCTGTCTCACCGTGGTTTTCCCCCTTCTAACCGAGGGTTTCCACGTATAAAATTTGTGTTGATCTATGTCATTCCATTTATGCTTGTTAATGTATGTTTACATTCTTATTATCTTAGAAGAATTTTGTAACAAGTGTTAAATTGGATAGAGAACAGTTCTTACTGATTCACCCCCCCTCTCAGTAACCGGTTGGTAGTAACAATTGGTATCAGAGCACAGTTCTCATATACAAAAGTCTAATAGCTTGAGAAAAAAATCATGGAGGGTTACCGGTATCAGAAGCAACTAGAGGAAGCCAATGAGTTGATTGCCTCTTTGGAGAATAGGCTAAGAAGGTCACTTGCAAAGAGGAAGGAGCTGGCTCTACAACTGAATGAAAGCAATGAGACCATAGATGAACTCTTAGGACATAGTGGTTTTGATGAAGCTAAGGAAGCAGTCTCCGAACTTATGGAGAAGAACCAGATCATGACCGATCAGATCTCCAACCTTAAGAGAGAACTAGAGGATAATGCTCTGAGGATGACTGAGCTGATTGAGAAAAAGAGAAAAGTTGAAGATGAAAGAAACACAACAGTAAAGTCATTAACTGCCTCTGAGAAAGCAAGGGACCGGGTAATGGACGCTGTGGGGGCGAATGAACTTATCATTCTACAACTTTAAGAGGACATGTGGATTGTCACCCAAGAAAACACCAACATGTAGAAGGGCTGGCATGACAGGGATGAGGCATGTAAAAGACTGACACTGGAGTTGTATCAACTGAAGGAGCAGATGAAAGAGCTTGAATAAAGAAATGAAACCTTGAAGAGATACAATGAGAGCTCGGTTAAGCTTGATGAGCAATTTAAAGCTCAAAGAAAGCATAAAGATCAAACCGGTCTTGGATTCACCGGTGAAGTCACCAAAGAGATTGGTGAATCTTCTAGAGCAAAGACAAGCAAGAAAACAAAGAAGAAGCCACATACACAAAAAGGTAAGAAGACCTTTAACTCATCTTGCAATCATTGTGGGAAACCGGGTCATGGAACAAATAACTGCAGGAATGCACCGGTAAGCCAAACAACAGCTACTACAAGAACTGTTGCGAAAATGGCCACAAGACCAATGAATGCTGGTTTAGCCCCACATCGGTGTCCAATGGAAGCAGGGGAAGCTTCAAGGGCTACTGCTATGCATGCAACAAATTTGGACACAAGGTTGAAGAATGCAGATTAAAGACAATGACATTCAGATCCCCTAGATCGGTATTCACGAAGAAAAATAAGAACTGGAGCTCAGCCAACTGCACAAACTATGGAACACACAGTCACAATGACTCACGGAACAATTCACTTGAAACAAGAAGGGCGAATCCATGGAAGGCAACCAGGATAGTTTGCTATCACTGCAACAATGTTGGACACTTAGCCAAAAATTGCAGAAACCGGTCATCCAACAAGAAGACAGAACTGACCAAACCGGTAGAGAACATCAACAAAGAAGAGAAGTCTAAGAAAACAGTCAGACAGATTTGGGTCAAAAAGGAGTCAAAGAGCTCTACTAAGGAGAAGACTGAGGAAAGTTCATCATCTGGAGATGGTGATATATCTTTTGCAAATTGAGCCGAGAAGGCTTAGAGGGAACCGATAGTCCTTTCACCATTTTCGCTAGTACTAGTGAGAGTCAGACTCACTAAGTCTACAAGGATAACTGGACAGGTAAGGAGTAGTCAACCGAGGTTTGCAAAACTGAAAAAGCCAGTTCACCAATTGGCAAAAATGGAAAGAAAAGTTAGGTAAGGCATTTATTACTGTAGCCGTTTAACGAATAGTTACCATTTGGTAATTACAGTTATGACCTAACCCTATAAAAGAAAGAAGAATTACTCATAAATTTTACTTTTCTTTCATTGTGATTAACGAATTTTTATGAGTAAATTTCTTGTGCGCTTTGATCATCGTGAGCAATCATCTATTAGATTGATCAAAGCCTCTTTCTGTCAATCAACTGTTCATGATGGCATCATCATCCTCCACTGTAAAGTTGATCAAAGGAGATTAGGCGAACATGCCAGCATACAACATTTTGCCAGTTCAGAATAGAGGGAACAACATGACTAGTGCGCTCTCATTTGTACCAGAAGGTGTCTTCTTAACCGAATATGTCACAGCGTTCATTCCCGCCAAACAAGAAGAATTGGGTGAAACATACATTTAAGGTGAGTACCTATCACTATGTGATGAAGGAAAGCTTCCTGACAAGTACGCCAAGCTCGTATCATCCAAATTGATAAATGGAGTATGTTACTCGACAATTTTTTAGGAAGACCAAATCAGATTGGTACTGAGCCGTCTTCATGATCCAGGCTTCTGGATCACCAGAGGTGCATGTAACGAGATCACCAAAGAAGATCTCCACAGGGTAACTAGATATAGTAACAAAGGGGAAGCATTAACCCTGCGGACCATTGCCAATGCCGTCCGTCGTCCACAGACTGACCAAGTCAAGACTTGACGATCGACTCATGATCGTGACTAATATTGAGGATGATGGAGTCTATTTTGCGTCTGCTATTATTGGGTACAAGGTTTACCAATCCAACAATCTGGATAGTATACTGGGTGGAGCTATTCACGCCGCACACCGGATAATGTATGATAATTCCCAATACGACATCTGTGCAATGCTCCAAAGCCAGATATTTGAAAACATGAAGAAGCTTGGAGTTGTGAAAAAGAAAAACATGAAGTATGGAACCCTTTTGGTTTGTCTATACTTCTACTACTCAAATTTCTTCTTGGGTATCGGTAAGATGACTTGGAGAACTGATAAACTGGTCATGCATCAAATCTCTGAAATGGCCAATCAACTGGGAAACCAATTAAGTAATGCTTTGACTGAACATTTCGAGGCATTTCAACTTTGTATGCATGCAAGGGAGAGGGTGCCGTCAACTATTGTTGATGAGTATAAGGATGTATGCTTTCTGGTTAGCACCGACAACTGCATCATTCAAGCAGTGGAACCTAGAGAAGTATATGCTTTTGAGCTAGGGTACGAGATCACTGCCAAAATTGCTAAGGCATATGCTAATGCCCTAAGTGAAGAAAATTTGGATCTTGGTGCAAATCGGTTTGGCACTTATGCTAAAATTCAACATAATCTATCAAAGAGGGCACCAATCACGAATGTTTACAAGAGGACCCCTACACTGAAGAAGAAACTGGCCACTAAGCAACCCAAGGCTCGAAAGAAGAAAGAAGAATCTGTATCAAGTGCCCAGGCAGCAGAACAAGAGGAGACAGACCTAGAAGATACAGTTCCTCTGATCCAGAGGAGGAGGGGATCCAACAAACCAGTAAAGGAGGATCCACCAAGGAGTAGGAATCCCACAATTGATGAATATGTGGCCTTACTGAAAGAAACTAGAGGAATGAGTTCAGTAGTATCAAAATACAAGTTTGTTAGTGATGAAGACAGAAGAAAAATTGAAGAAGCTATAGTATTTTTCCTTCACAAATTTAATCTGCATCCTACAGAATTTACCAGAGTTGTACCAAGTGATCTCTTAGGAATTCTTGAAGCTAGATGGAAAGCTTCTATGGACAAAGAAAAGGAGCTTAGGATTTGTGCTCTTTTAGAAGTTCAGAATCACCTCACTTCGGAAGAAGTCACCGAACAAGCTAAACTCCATTAGCAAACCTTCTCAACAAAGAGGAGGATCGGTCTCATGCTGGTCGGTCAAGCAGACAAAGTGCATGATGACAAAGTTCAAATATGGACCAAACTTCTTCATACACAGTAGCAAGCGGAAGAAGCAGCTCATAGAGCAACAGTTCCACTAGTTTCTGACACCGAGAAAGGGAAAGGAGTGCTTGGAGCTGAAGCACCGGTCAGAGAAAATAGTTCTCGTATACCGGAAATCATCGAGATCCCTGATGACAAAAGCAATGAGGCGACACGACCCTCTGTCCTCGTCTCACCGAGCACAAGTAACACTAAACCGATGTCAGTTAATGAGATCGTTGATGAAGTAATGGATTTCGGTATAGTAGACAATGCTGCCAAGTGTTATAGTGTGTTAGAAGAAGATGATAAACATGCAGTTATTACAGCAATAGTGGAAACTTTTCTGGATTTTCATAAGACTCCAAGAGACTATAGGTCAAAGTTTCCACTGGAATTGAATTCTAGGCTTCAAAAAAAATGGAGAGCATATCTAGGAGCTAATACAAGAATAAGTAAAGAAACCTTGTCTCAAGTTAGACCTGGCCTAAGTGAAGATAGAATAAAGCTTCTATTAGAAGAGACATCAATGAATTTGCAATCCGGATTCAGAGTTGCAAAAATAATAAATGGACTTGAAAAAGAGGTCTATGAAGAGACCCTAGATTTCTGGAAAAATTATGATTTCAGTACCCTGGACAATTTAGGTCCTCAGGATCTAGTCGAACAAATGCAAGCACCATCGGTCAGATTCACCTCTGGTGAAGAATCTGCCACTAGAATGGAAACAGGTCAAAGAGAGGAGTTCACAGCTAGTGAGCAAGATGTTGCACAATAAATTGACAGCAGCATACTGATGGGTGAACTGCATACAGCTGCAGAGAAACTAGAAGTACCACTTCAACAGTTAGAAAACATAGAAGTTGAAAAGCAACCGGAAAATGATGCTCAGCTAGAACAGGAACCACCGGTAGAGGAAGAACCACCTGCCAAGGAAGATCAACCTGAAGAGGAGGTGCCACTTCAAGATGAAACTCCACAAGGTAATGAAGAAAATAAGGGACAAGAGGAAGAAATCCCAGTCCACATTGAGAAAGCTTAGCCGAAGCAAGAGAAAAGGTAACAGGATCAAGCTGACATACCAAGCTCCTCATCTAAGAAGAAGTTCTCATTTTTCGAAGAGAAGGATGCTAAGAAGGGTAAAGTCACCGATACAGTGGTGGACATAAGAAAGATGTCAACACGGTAGCTAAAAGAGCTGACCAAAAGGAAACATGACATGGTCCTCACCACAATAAAGAACATCCTATGCAACTTTGTACCAGATGTAGATGTTGATGAAGATGAACCGGTCATTGATCAACTTGAAGTTCTGGCACAAGCAATCGGTGAAGACTTAACTGATCTAGAAACAGTGGCCATTGATCACTGTGAGAAGAAAAGAGTGTAAATTCTTCACAAACAGGTTGAAGAAATCAAGATGCATATATCCACTAACCAGAGAATGCTGCAATAGTCCCTACAAGTGGCTAGTAGCCCATTGACAAGAACATCAAATTTTGATACATTCTTGTAAGATCTGTAAGAAAAGTCAGCAAAGGCCTCAGAGGAAATTAGAGCCTTGTCCTCACAGTTTGATATTAAGAACAAAATTGCAACTACTTATAGTAGAGAAATGACAAGTTTAACTCTAACACTGAGGAAAATTGTTGAAGAAAAGAATAAGAGAATCCAAGATATTATTGGATTTCAGATGTTTCTGGCACCAACATTTGACATCATGTAGCAAACATCAACTTCTACAGAGATTCTGATAAATGAACCAGACTATAAAATCATGGAAGACATGGAGAACATAATTGTTTCTCTCAAAGTAGCTAGCCCAAAAGAATATAGAATATGTAATCGGTCAGTGGGCACCATTCCTTCACTTTGCTAAAACAATTTATAAGGCTATCTTCACCAAACTTCAAATGTGAAGAAAAGCATAACCCTTTGTCCTCTGGAGGCAAAAAGGGGAAGAAGAACACAACAGAGAGTGAACAGGAATAGAGGAAAGAAGAAGAGAAGAACATAAAAGAAAGGAAAGAACAAAACCAGAATAGCTTCAGTTAATCTACCACCGGAGCACTCAGACAGGGGAAGTGTTCTACAGGAAAGCAAGTGAGTATGGTTTTTCCACCAATGACAAAGGGGAAGATTGTTAGCAATTTAAGTTGTCATTAGTGTGAATTTACAAACACCATGCACTGGTAAAAGATCACCGGTCACTCACGTTACTTAGAAGACACCAACACTAGTACATTTCGCACCTTTTTTCGACATAGTATTGGTCGAAGTTTCTATCCAAATGGGTCGAATACTCGACCAACTGATTGGTTTCTATTTTCATCATTAAAATATCAACATATCTCTTTAATCGTAGAATGTTCGACGCCAATCTTTGTAAAAAATGAGGCCAATCTTGGTCGAAAATAACATTAGAAAGTGGTGATATATTGGTCGATCATTCGACCATAATTAGTCGCAATTTAGATTAATATTGGTCGAAATATTTGGCTGCTCTGACTAGGATGCCAAATTGACGGCGGTCATATTTCGACCAAAGTTCATCGCACTTTAGACCAATATTGGTCGAAATATTTGGCAGCTTTGACCAAAATGCCAAACTCATGACAGTCATATTTTGACCAACTTTCGTCGCACTTTAGACCAATATTGGTCAAAATATTTGGCGGCTCCGACCAGGATGCGAAACCCATGACACCACATTTCAACATAGAATGGTTGATTTTTAGACCAAACTAGGTCAGACTTTTGACGACGGTGAGTTGAAACGTCAACCACGGCGAGTCAAAATTTCGACGAAATATGGAATGTTTAAAAAAAAAATTTAAGATAAATATCCAAACTAATCACCAACGACACCCTGATTGGTGATTAGTCTAGATATTTATCTTCAGATGTCCACACTCATTCTGCTGCTTGTTGCCAGCGGGTCCCTGCTCGTTCTGTTTTCTAGACTGCTTTGGGCTCTAGCAATCCATCTTCTCTGCTCTGCGTGAAACTATGGGTTTTTTCATTTTGTTTGAACTATTTGAGAGATAGGCTTTGACTGGTGATGCATAATTAGTTTGCATGTTTGTAGCGTGGAAGCAGTGTTAGGGATGCTGGTGGTGCTGTAGATAGAGTCCTTAACTAGTTGTTGACGGAGATGGATGGTATGACAACCAAGAAAATAGTTTTCATTATTGGTGCTACAAATAGACCCGATATCATCGATCCTGCATTGCTAAGGCCTGGCCGACTTGACTAGTTGATTTATATTCCCTTACTTGATGAGTCCTCACATTATCAAATTTTCAGTTCTTGCTTGAGAAAATAACCCGTCTCAAAGGATGTGGACCTAATGGCACTGGCCCGTTATACCCAAGGATTCAGTGGAGCCAATATTACAAAGATTTGTCAGTGGGCTTGCAAGTATGCTATTAGAGAAAATATTGAGAAGGTGAGTTTCAATTGTGGCGGCTTTTGCAAACTAGATTTGGTTATGAATTTCTTAATGGTTTTTTTTGAACTGGTTTGTTAGAATTTTACATTTTTTGGTTCAATTTTCCTCAACTTGTATCTTATTATTTCAATTTGTCATGTTTTCTTTCCTCTTCACTTTTATAGGATATTGAACGTGAAAGAAAAAGAAGTGAGAACCCTGAGGCAATGGATGAGGATGGGGATGATAGTGATGAGGTAGCTGAAATAAAGGCTTCTCATTTTGAGGAGTCAATGAAATTAAGCCTGAAGAAGTGTTAGTGATGCTAATATTTAGAAGTATCAATCCTTTGCACAAACACCACAACAGTCTCGAGGCTTTGGTTCTGAATTTTGATTTCCAGATAGACCTGCTGGTGCTTCTATTGGTGCTTCGGATGTATTTGCCACAACAGGTAATAAAGATGACGATGAGTTATATAGTTAGGAAACTTAGTACACAATTGTCATCTTAATGAAGTGACAAATGTGTTTGTTCTAGCAGGGACCTTCCGTTGACAAATAGCCAATGCTATTCAATTTAGGTCTGGCTTTTACTTGTATGAGTTTTATCTGTTCATATGTTTGAAACTTTATTTAGTTTATTAGCCTTTTAGCCGAGGACTTACTAACTTGTAAGTCTTTAGAGCAATATTAACTGTGGCAAGGAAATTTAGTTATGGAAACTTTTTCTCAAGTGGTAGATAATGCTACGAAAACCTTTCTTTTTAAAAAAAATTCCTGTTGGAAAATATTCTATACTAAATAAATTCTACAACAAAGAAAGTCTAGTTCAACTGATAGGTATGGTGTGCATCCATTTTATGGAGATCTTCCAAGATGATTTCCCCCTCCAAGATGATGTGCATCCATTATATGGAGATCTACTAAATGTTTTATATGATAAAGATCACTACAAGTTGGCCCTTGTCCAGATCAATATTGCTCGCAATCTCATTGCCAAAGTGGCCAAAGACTATGTTGGGTTGATAAAATATGGGGATTCTCTTTACCGCTGCAAATCTTTGAAGGTTGCTACACTTGGACGGATATGTACCATTGTTAAGAGAATTGGACCGAGTTTGGCTTACCTCAAACAGGTGAGGCAACATATGGTTATGTTCTTTTTTCTATCTATATGGTTTTCACTACCTGTCATTCCTTGGGATATCTTGCAAGGGTTCTATAAATTGATGGTCTATATTTTGGTGGGTGTCTTGTATGGGCCTATGAACTTTTTTTATCTTGTCTTTTTTTTCAATCCTACAACTAGAGTTTGATACGTGGATTGCTTGTAAGGAACTTTGATACCGCCATTTCAGTAGTTCTTCATATAATAGTTTTCTATGAAGTCCCCAGTCTAGGCTTTATTTGTAGATTTTTTATCTCAATATTAAAAGAATTAATTTAGTTAAATAAAGCTTTATTTCCTAAACACAATGACAACTAGGATGTGAATTTAATCTTTCTGACAACTAAAGAGTCAAAAAAGATATTTGATGGTTCAATATAACCTACAACTTTGTCCATGTAAGAGTTGAACTTTAAAATTTATGGTATGAAGACCTGCAACTTGCATCTAAGAATATGATACTGAATAATTATGACTTATTTTAAAAATTGAGGAAAACTTAACCATTTCTGTAGCGATTACTTAAAAAAAATATACTTGATCGATGACTCAATATTTGTAATCTCTCAGAAACTTTTCCTTTCCACTTCAATATCTTTCATTGATAATTCTTGATCTCCTCAGAACCACTAGAAAAATAACAATGACAACAGAACTTGCTACTTTAGAAAATTGCATCAATACTTAACTTAAACATTCTAGTCATGAAGGGTGTAATAAAATCAACACAATGAATATATGGATTTCAACTAGTGTGCACAAAATAGTTCTGTATTTAGAAAGTACAACCAGCAAAATTTACCAATATGAGGAGATACCAAAAGAATTGCCCACAACAAAAAGAAATAAATAAAAATATGGCAGGCTGACAACAAAAATGTAATCCCAATCCTAAGATATTGCAAGAAGAATACATCCCTCACAACATCTAATAGATATAGCTGAGTAATTTGATTATTGTTGAACAATTAACTTATCGGACATATTTAACAATGTTTAAAACACCCTCAACAGAACAAGAGACTTGAATGGTTTGATCAGGCTAAAAAAAGTCCAGTAAAGAGCCAAACAACAGACACCACAATATTCTAAAGCACTGAAGCATTTGGAATTCGGTGTTTGCAAAGGCTCTTGGCATTTTAGTTTTATGTGTGTTGTCTTTGCTGACTTTTGTGCACTTCTTGTATATGTAACAGGTTTGGTAGTGGCAAGGACTGTTGGTGAGTTGAGTGCAGTAGAGAGTGTTAACTCCCCAAGTTGCAGAGTTGTTATATAAGTGTTACTATGTTGCTACTGTTGATTGGTGTCCTTGAAGGGCTAG
Source organism: Chamaecyparis obtusa (assembly GCA_027943335.1). Lineage (NCBI taxonomy): Eukaryota > Viridiplantae > Streptophyta > Pinopsida > Cupressales > Cupressaceae > Chamaecyparis > Chamaecyparis obtusa. The sequence goes on along the minus strand of BSBK01000192.1, from coordinate 1,082,923 downwards.
GAACGGTAGTAAGCTTGTAACTTCACAAGGAGACAGTGTCAAGGGAAGTTACAACCTTGTTATGCAAGAGTTTTCACCACATCACGCTTCTTTGCAGTATTATCTTGTGTTATTGCTCTATTTCTTAATGTTCAGTTCTTGTCATTGAATTCATGCATACAATCATCTACAATTGCAGCATTAAAAAAACTAATTTTTGAGCACATAAGGACTGTTTTCTTAAGTAAATCCTAAGGGGACAACAAGTAAATTTGTTCACGTGGGTGTATTAGGCTATTAGCTATAGAATATCTATGCTACTTATAGATCCAACTGATATCTGAGCAGTTGTATTCTTTGTAAATTATGGCTTTCTTCTAGTGTGACCCATTTTCCAGATTGATGCATGATGCTAGAAATAGAATAGCTACAAATAAATCCCTTTCATTCAACATAGCTTGGAACAACATGACTTAGGAACTGCACAAAATGACATTAAGCATGGATTTTGGTTTACATGTGGTACATCAATTCCTTCATCAAAGACATTATCTATAATAACCTATTAAAAAAAAAGAGGCCACCGAGGACAATTACACAGGTCTCTCAAAACAACATTACCCAACTCTTTCTCTCAAGCCAAAGACTGTGTTCAATTACCCATACCAGCAGTCAATTCTATGTTGAGTATATCTGTTAGGCCCTCCTGTAGTTTGAACAAATTAAGAATAGAAGATAGGAACTGATTTAACACTTCACCTACTCAAAAACACAAACCAATGAAATAATCCACATTAGGCCAAGAGAGGTTGATGCATTCAATACGAGAATACTTACACAAAATGAAGCCGAATCATGCCAGACAATGACAATGAGAAGTTGACTATTGGTGTATACACCTAAAAATGGTCATCTAGACTATTAGCCCCTTTTGCTAAATCATCAATTGCTTGTTCTTGATCAAATCCTAGTTCTATCATTAATTCGATTATTTTCTATGGGCTAACCATTTTATCCTAAGTCTTTATTTATTTAAAAGGAATATTTCCTCCCCTTTTAATAAATAAAAAACCCCCACTTTTCCTCTTATCCTAAGTTGCACAAATAAAGCATTATTCTTATTTTATAAAAAGGGAAAAAACACTTTTTGTTTTATATGGACACAAAAGTCAAACTCCTATTTTCTTATTGGAGGATACTTGTGCACATGGATTGCTCCTCTTTCAAGCTCCACCATTGATTAAATCTTTTGCCTCTTAATCTCCATGGTCCATTCCTTCTCATTTCCTTTAAAAGGAGAGCTCTCTTCTTCATTCTAGATCCTCAACTTTTTATGCTAATGTTATGCTGCAGGTTTTCTAGGTCATCTTGGAGCTTTTGAAGATTCGGAGCAATTTTGGCTTTTGCATCTACATGTTATCATAGTTTCACTTCTTGCATTATCATGACATTCTTAGCTTAGATTTCCTTTATGCTTTAGATTAATTCATCTAGCTTAACTATGAGGCTTGGTAATACTTGTTCTTTCATTTTCATAGCTTAGCTTGCATTTCCATTTCTTAATCTAGATTACATTGCATTTTCATTCTTGATTCTTGAGGATATTGACATTCTTGCCCTTGTCTTCATCGAATCTCCCATTGCATAGTTTACTAGCAAGGTTATAGACTAAATAGCTCTAGCTGAGAGTATTCTTAAAAACCCTTGCACTCCATGCCTAGGGAGCTATGGATCGATTTTTGAGACCTTATTCTTGAGTGTTCTTGAATGTAATGATTCATAGAAGTGTGACACAATTAGAGCACACAATTGGCCCTTCTAGTTTTTTATTTGATAGTTGCTTGACAATGACACATTCAAAATGCACTTATGAGCAAAGACCTAGAATGAATGAAATTGATTAAATAATGAAGGTATGTTAGTTTGAGCTTCACTTGGTTTCGAGAATACTTTAATATTCTCTACTTAACAAGGCCAACCACGAGAATGTGGAAGCTCATCTGGCCTCACCCCCCCTCCCCCTAACATCCCTCTAAATTCCCCATTAACGTCTAATTACACACATCATTATCCATTTATGAACTATAACATTCAATCAATACAATCACATAACATTCATTAATATGATATAACATTCATTAATATGCAACACTAATCAAGAATTCATTAACACATAACAATATTCATTAACATGACATATAATTCAATATTAATACACAACATTCATAGATAATTACTTAAAACAACGTTCTTTCATTATACAACAAAGTTAATCAAACAAGTTTTATCAAAGAGAATTTTTAAGAAATCATTTCTTTTTGCAAGTTTTATAAATAGTACGCGACCTTCCTCAACTAATAAGCAACCCAATTGCATATTTGAGGCGTGTGAGGGTAATCAAGTTTTTGTATGTGCGATAAAATCAATAAGTGCATGGGAAGAACTACTAATAGATTACCATTTAAATCACATAGATACAAACAAAGTTACTATCATGAGGGTGGTAAGTACTATATACCATTTAAACTAACCTCAAGTTTATGACTCCAATATACCATTTTATTAATAAGTTTTTTTTGCTAAGTCTATTGCTTTCAGTTCTCTAAATTTTTTATATTTAATCTTTGTCACAGGATGATATGGATCCCCCACATGATATAGGCTGCGGGGATGCTCCTCCCACCCATTCTTCTGCAATAGTAAACCTTATTGAAATTGTACAAATTAGATAGTTGAAAAATGTTATATTATTATGTTATTTTATTTAGGGTTTTGGAGTTATTATGATAGTTTTACTGATATTTTTGTCACAAATTTGATGTTTAGGATAGGGGAAAAGCACCTGCAACAACAGAGGAAATAACTATAGATACATATGAGGATATCCCATAAATCCCTAATATAATAAATACGGTGAAGAAAAAACTAAAAAATCCGGTGACGCCGATAGTCCATGACTAGGTAATTGAGCAAGAAAAAAATCTTGTAACAAGAACACATACATATTTTAGTTCACGACATAAAAGAGTATAAAATATAAACCTTTATTGAACTTTTGTTATAACTAAAGATTCATTACTACTTACTTGAAAATGACGTGCTCGCGCCATCAATTCATCTGTCCTCTTTAGCATCTCCTAAGTTGGATTTGCATCTTCCAAAATAGTAATAATTTTTGCATTGATTCTTTTTAGTTTTTTCTTCACTGAATTTATTATATTAGGGATTTCTGGGATATCCATGTGTCCTGTTCTTTGATGAACTTGATTCTATTGCTACACAGGTGTGTTGATTTTTTATGAGTGAAGTTTAAATTGAGAACTTGATTCTATTATAGAGATTCGTCAGTGGGCTTGCAAGTATGCTATTAGAGAAAATATTGAGAAGTTGAGTTTCAATTGTGGTGGCTTTTGCAAACTAGATTTGGTTATGAATTTCTTAATGCTTTTTTTTTGAATTGGTGTGTTAGAATTTTACATTTTTTGATTCAATTTTCCTCAACTTGTATCTTATTGTTTCAATTTGTTAAAAAAAACAAGTGAAGATAAATATGTAGAGTAATCACCAACGACATCCTGCTCAGGGATTAGTCTAGATATTTATCTTTAGGTGTTACTTTGCATTAATATATATCGCTGTATATTTTGTTATGTTACTTTACTATTTGTTTTTTAACAGTAATTGGTAATTTTATTAATCGTAACAGGTTAGAACCTAGCTCGAACCAGGGATAGCTACATTCTTTTCTCTACCCTCTAGTCTCAGCACCCAACAGGTCTTTTCTTTTCTTTGCCCTCTGGTGTGGTTGCTACCTTTCTAGCACTCTTCCCATCATCCAAACCATGCACTCCCTTCGTAACATTGGTCACTTTACATGCATTTCCAATTTCTTGATTCGATGTCTCACCATGCACAACTTGAAAAAACTCTTTTGTTGCTTCAACTTCTTCACCATATAATGATGGTGTGAGATGTCTTTCCTCCAGGATGCCCTGTTTGAATACACCTCCCGCACCGAAATAGAATCCCTTCGTAATCCAGAGGTTGTTCCCACACCCTTTACTAGTTTTAAGTAATTTTATACGATCACTAGCACATTTTGTGCACGGATGAGAAATAGTGTCCACATCTAGAAAATCTTCACAAAAATCCCTTACGACCTTCACTACATATACGTCTTCTCAGAATCTAAAAACTCCCCATCATTGATTCTCATCAATGTACCAATTTGGATAGTAAGTCTAATTTAATTTGTCCGTGGACTGAGACCTTAAAATATTGAACTTGTCTTTGTTTTAAGAATAGTTTAACATTCTCTAGTTAACATGGCCAACCACGTGAAGGTGGAAGCTCATTTGGCCCCTCATAGGAGCCTCTTATGAACCTTTAGACATTTTAAGACCTCTAAGATGTATTCTTAGGGATCGTAAATGGTTTTAAAGGGTCATAAGGGGTCCTGGGACACAACAACTGAGAAACATAATTGTAGGCATCATGGTCACATTTTTTTGGAGACAACGTAATTGAGTGGTATACCCAAACGATGAAGAGCAACTTCTTCTCCTTTGGTTCCAAGTTGACACCGCGGGATCCAAAGACCATAGATAAGGAATAAATTTAGAGAGCGAAGGAGGGCCATAATGACAAAAATAATACATGACAAACCTCAACTAGTTAAATGAGGCAACTACAAACAATTTAATATATTTTTATTATTAAATAATAAAATTTGCATATACTAGTGTTCTAAGCCCCCTCATTACATGATTTATTTTTGTAAGCCCCCTCTGACTTACGTATCTATAAAATGAAACTACAACCTATGGGGATTGAGACAAACCTTATAAAGCAACAACAACTAAGAAGGATTGCTTGCCAACATTTGTTGAATACATATGTTGGAGGACCTTGTATTCATGAGCAACAAATGTATTCAACAAATGTTGGCAAGAGATCCTTCTTAGCTGCTGTTGTTTTATAAGGTTTGTCTCAATCCCAATAGGTTGTAGTTTCATTTTATAGATGTGTAAGTCAGAGGGGGCTTACAATAATAAATCATGTAATGAGGGGGCTTAGAACACTAGTATATGCAAATTTTATTATTTAATAATAAAATCTATTAAAATGTTTGCAGTTGCCTCATTTAACTTGAGGTTTGTCTTGTATTATTTTGGTCGTTATGACCCTCCTCTGCTCTCTAAATTTATTCCTTATCTATGGTCTTTGGATCCCGTAGTGTCAACTTGGAATCAGAGGAGCAGAAGTTGCTCTCCATCATCTGGGTATACAACTCAATTATGTTGTCTCCAAAAAAATGTGACCATGATGCCTACAATTATGTTTCTCAGCTATTGTGAAATCTACATTTATGTTTCTTAGCTCTCTGCAGTACTCTTCTTCAATCTGTGTTCGACGATAAGCATCTTATTCTTCTTACTAATTGCAGCCAGAGCTTCCTTTTCACCAGGATTCAACTCCACTTCCCCCATCTCATCATCCTCATCACCCTTAGCTACCATCCTAAGACCTTCTCCCCTCTCCAATTCTTCAAGCCTCTGCAAGATATCTAGATCAATAAAGTCTGTAACATTGTATCCATCCATGATATCAGGAATATAATCTTCTTTCCACTCTTCATTTGCCAAAATATACCACTTCTTCAAGCTTATAGAGTAAACTCCAGCCCCACCATTTTCATTCTCAATATCCTTCTCCAGCTTCATGGCCTCCTTGGAAGCACACGCCCTAGCATCCAAAATAGCTTGAGGAATACAAGGGGGCCTCTCTTTCGATCCCCATCTCGCAGCTTGGGCATTGCAACATGAATCCTATTGACACAACTACTGATCCTCTTCGACTTCATCTTAATTTCCACTCTCTGCTCCAACAACCTCTCACATGCCGCATTCTTCACTGCAATCACCCCTTCTTCCTTCAAAGCACTCATAGAGAGTAGCACATCATCATGCCCCCCTCTTGATTCCCAAAGAACCCACCCATATTTTTCCCAGCCTCAGATCTCATCTCCGCAACCAATTTTTCATCTTCCTCTGGTAGTGTCTCTAGTGGTTGCAAATCAATCTTATTAAAAACTACAATAAGAACTCTTGCCAACATTAGGGTACCCACAAAACTCTTGCCTCACCTGTTCGAGGTAAGCCAAACTTGGTCCAATTCTCTTAACAATGGTACACATTCGTCCAAGTGCAGCAACCTTCAAAGATTTGCAGCAATAAAGAGAATCCCCATATTTTATCAGCCTAACATAGTCTTTGGCCACTTTGACAATGAGATTGCAAGCAGTATTGATCTGACCCTTGGCCAGATTGTTCATGAAAAAAGTTACAAAACTGAACCAATGACATGTTTACAACAAAAAAACACTATACGTTAAATCAAGAAACTGAACCAATCACTATTATTAATAACCAAGAAAACACTATAGATTAAATCATGTGATTGATAGCAGATTGGGGCTCACCTGAGCCATAAACATGAAGAATTATTGTAAAACAAGATGTAAACCATATATATGCGCACTTGAGGCAAAGAGAAGTTACACCATATCCATATTAAAATATTAGTTACAATATGAAAATACTAAATTGACTAATTCCTGAGCTCATCTCTGCATATGGTCGCAACAAAGATATGTGATTACAATACAGAGAAGGCATCATAAAAATATAATTTTGGCATTTTCCCTAGCCTGACATGTTTTGCACTCAAATCCTTCATCGCGGATAAGTGGAGATGGGTGGATAGATGCAGATGAGTTGTCATCGACCCAACTAAAGTATCCACAGCCGTTATTTCCCTGTGATGCCCAATCTACATTAGTTCTTATAATATAATGAATAGTATTTACATTAGAAACATTAAATATATACACATTAGCAACCTTTTTTTTATTTGGGCAGCACCAAAATTATTGTCCAGGGTTTCTCTGTGTCCGTGAAGTCTTCAACACACACTGCCCACCACCACATTGATAGTTTGGCACATTGACAAGAGCCATCAAGCCTATATCAATAATGCACCGCACCATCGTTACTACATTTATTACATAAATATTATAACATATAATCATATGATTATAATAATCATACATTCACCACTATTGTTCTATTGTAGATTCAAGTACTTAAAAAATGTTTGCAATCAATGGTTTGAACAAAGATGTCATTCTAGGGCAACAAGGACAATTTAACTATATCTGAGCTAGAATTAGTCAACTTCAATACTTTCAAAATTGAAATTGAACCTTGTGTCTTCTACTGCCAATATTTATAAATTTCATGTAACATGGGATGATTAGAAGCCTCCCTTCACTATATTTTGACATTTTGTACTTGTTTTGTAAGGGCTCATTAAGATAGTCACCAAGGAGTCTCTTACCATGAAAACAACCAATAATTAATGAATTTCAGATTCTACAAGCTCACTCCAACAAAAATTTATTTGTCTTGACTCCTATTCCTGTAATGGTTTGGATATAAACAAGAACTATCCACATAGGTTATAGAGACTAAAACCTTGCCATTGATCCATATGGGTATAACACAAAACTTTACCACAATTTAGAAAACCCAAATGATATTATACCACTGTTTACTTCAAAACTAACATGGGTGTTGAAACCAAATAGGGAGTTTATCAAGATAACGGTTGCTGAAACAGATTTACATAAACCAATTAACTCAAAACACAAACCCTTTTTCGAATAATTTAATTTTAACTTTGGTTGTGTTAAAGGAACTATGTTGACTTTATTTTGTAGTTGTTTAACATGAGAGTTTGTAGATTAATAGGAGTTCACATTTTTATGGGAACATATCATTCAATTAAGCATTAATTCCCATCTATATCTAGTGAGATGAACATAACTCATCTACCTCATGCTAGTGTGCTTGGATTAGACTAGACATTATCCAACCACCTGTGAGGGTTTCACTGTTATTAATTGGTGTAAAAGGAGGACCACCTGTGTGTTATAGTACTTTATATAAACACTCACTATTCGGATAATGTCTAGTCTAATGAAAAATAGTGTATACAAGGTATCCAAGCACACTAGCATGAGGTACATGAGTTATGTGCATCTCACTAGTTATAGATGGGCAACTATGGCACACTAGTATCTGTGAACTCCTATTAATCTACAAACTCTCATGTTAAACAACTACAAAATAAAGTCAACATAGTTATGTTAACACAACCAAAGTTAAAATTAAATTATCTCTATCCCTAAGATAAACTAAGTAGCCTTCATATATTTTATGTCAAACTACTATTAAACTGACTGTACCCTAGATGTTTAATAAAGAAGAAAACTCAGATTACTTTCATAGCCTACATAAGGAAAAATAATTCCTTCACAAATGAGGGTGCTGACCACAAAACCAATATCCTTCTCCATATAAAATGGGAAGTGTTCACACTCACTTTTAGGTCAGCAGTGTACAAAGAATATAATGCCCACACAAGAAGAATAGATATTTTAACAAAGCTATTTTTGCTAGTCATGTCAATCAAATCCCTAGTGATGCAGAGCTATGCAACCAAAAACAAAAACAAAGGTCTTCAACACTCTAATCCACACAATAATGGATTCTAGGATTGATTCTAGATCCTTTACCCACACTCGGGTACACACTTCTGATGAGCCTAGTTTCCTAGTAGCCTTCTAGACTAATTTCACAAGGTTCTTGCTAGACTTTCCCAAAAGACTCAGGAAGATAATTACATATTTGGATACCCTTTTTAGGGTTATACAACATACTGGAAAATGAAATATTGTTCCTTTGGACCAACTGGTCACGTTCAGAGGACCCAAAAATGCTTTCAAACCTGCACAAAACTATTCATAACTCCAATGACATGCAACACCATATCCTAGCAATCATTTGGATCCATATCAACCATAAAAATAAATTTTTTTCAATAGAATAGTCAGATTGTACCCTCACGGGCAGTGACTGGAAGATTACCAATGAATTTATGTTTTCATTACTTGAAAATAGTTTACATTTATTGTTATGATCTGGAATCGATCATTAACTTGGTCCTCCCTCTTCTCTACCTCTAACACATGCATCCAACCACAAATAAGCCTCTTCAAGGCCTGTTGTAACCACCGACTAACTGGAAGAGTCTATTGACAGTTAGTTACTTGTTAAGTTTGGTTGCCTAGTGATTCTTAGGCATTGTATTAAAGGAAAATAATAGTCATGAAGAAGAAGTGTCAATTTTTTCAGTGATGAAAGACAACATGACATCCCACTACTAAGAATCAAATAAACAAGTGTCATGATGCATAATAGTGATATTGAAAGAAATTACAAGAGAAGGGGGGGTCATATAAAAAATCCAAGGAATTTGATGGTAGAAGAAATAATAATGAGGTTTAAGCAGACCATTGTGAAGATTTTGACTATGATAATATTCCATGTCATGGTCACAATACATTGAGGACAGCTTAAGGAATAAAACAAAGGAACAGTCAATGGACAAGTAAGCAATGAAGGTGTGGTTATAAAAGACAAGAGCATATAAGAAATGGATGTTGTTATTGCAAAGGTTTCCATATTGACAGTTAAGTGACAAAGGATTTTTGAGGGAAGTCATTAAAAGAAGCATATATGACAGTCTTCATATGGGTTAGAGTAGTCTTGTGAATATATAAAAGACTTAAGAAAATGTGACAAGGTTAGTCTTAAGTACAAGTGGAATGCAAGGGTAGTTAGTTAGCTTATAAATAGATTCATTAAGCAAAAGAAGACATCCCAAAGCATGAGTAGAAATTTATAAAAAAATGTGGCATGATCAACATAAAGTGATACCACAGTCATGAGACCTTATGTCAGTGAGCGCTATGAGGAATGGATTTCACAATGAAAGAGTATGCAAGCAACAAAGATAATGAAATATCAAGAGCTATGCAAGGAGATGGTCAAATATAGATGATATGCATGCTCTTATGTCACTATGAAAAGAACATAAATAATGTTGTAGGCCAGTTCAAAGGATAATGGTTACAAGGAGAGGTTCAAATTAAGATTCATAAGTGTAAGAATGCCAAACAAGTGACAATTCCATAGGTTCTTTTGAGAGGAATGTGATGTGTATCATACTAGGAAATTTTGAGATAACAAATACATTGCTTTGTAGACTTCATGAAGTGTAATGTTGGTGACAGTGTCATAGAAATAAGATTCTTCATAGGTCAAGATGTTTGATGAATGGTTAGTAATGAGTAAGATATTAGAGGCATTCATGAGGGTGCACTCTTAAAAGATACAAAAATATGGCATAGATGCCCTTTATTTTCTCCAATTCCATCCTAATAAGCCAAGCACCTTAAAAGCATGTTTTTCACATGGTCTATATGTATAAAGACCAAGTTGGGATAGTTTAGAAGTAATGATTTTTTTTGGACAGAAACAAGCATCTAATGAGAAGACAAAAGAGTTGGAAGATGTTTCATTGTAACTTGAAGGTATTAGTGAACACATGAATAAGCACGTTTACTTATATTTCCATGTTGCTAGTCCATTAGATCAATTTTCAGAGGTGTGATGATGCAGATAAATTTTCAATAATGTGATCATAAGTTAAACAACTTTTTCCCAGAAAAAGATAAAATTATGTGTAAACTAGAAAGTGGAATAATTACATAAAGATTCCCTAGCTTCATGTAATGTGGAGAACATAATAAGTACCTCATGAATGTAATAGCAACAATTTATATAAACAAAGATCAAAATCTCAAACACTTATACAATGATAAAAAATGTGCCAGCAAATACACAATACATGATGCCCTGACACATTGCTCACAGGCCCTAAGTAGGTAACCAACAAGTACAAATAGCATAGAAGCATAAAACAATGCCAGACAAATGCTTCCCAATCACTTGATCTTATGGAATGTGGTGGATTGTGGATCTGTCTCATTGATCACCTCAAGAATCTTTGCTAGAGTAAACATCTTTTGGAAGTACAAATTGGGTATTATAGATGCCATCTACATAACTGGGAGTATAGGGAAAGATGATAAAAGTTGAGTGGTAGGAGAATCTATTGCAAGCAAGGGATGGAACATGGACAAAGTCACATAAGTGTACGAATTCTTAGGTGAAAGAAAATCTGGAAGTGGCCTGGTGGAAGTATAAGAGAGATATCGTCATGGAAGACATCTCTCTTTATAAAGATTACTTGGATGAACAATTATATAAATGATAGTCCCTAGAATAGTCATTCTATTTGATGGAATGCACTTCCAGCTTAGATGCTAGCTTGTGATGAATTTTATAAGGAATGTATGCCTAGGCATCAGATCCGAACACTAAGAGATGAGAAATATTTGTCTTTTCTTTCATCAAACCTTCATATGGAGTACACCCTTTGAGAACTCAAGTCACTATTTACTATTTAGTTGATGATCTGTATGACATAGGCAACCACTTCTCCTTGGAACTTAACATCCACATACTTGACATGAATTATGCATCTAGCTATTTACATAATGGCATTGTGCTTTCTTCTAGTAAATATTGGAAAATGTCCTGATGGTCCTAGTAAGGACCATAGGACCAAATTCATGTAATAGGAAAACATGATGCATAGGTTGGTTAGTTAGGATTTTAGAGATTTTGATGATGTAATAAGGTCACAAAATGACCCATGCTAAAGTTATAGGTCTATAGGAGTTTATTTGAATATAGTTTAAAAAATTCAAATATTTAAATCCTAACGACTAGTGTCAATTAGAAGGGAAAGCTTGTTGAAAGGATTAAATGCATTTGTAAACAAAGGGAACTGATTGGAATTGGTTGGAAAAGTTTTCATACACCTTATATAGCCTGGTCAAGGTATAAGGAAAGAACAATATGGAGGAGGAAGCATTTTGTACAAACTGTGTTGTTTGGAAACAATAAAAGTAACCAATTTATGAATATTTCCTTATGCTAGTTTGATTTTCTATATTTCATAGTTCTTGAATGGTTAATGAACATTAATAAGTGTCAATGGAAGCAATTTTCATGATTTAAGAAACTATTGTAGACTATTTTCTAACATCGTATTAAATCTGAGTTTTTCCTTAACTATTTTGAGTTTCATGATGATCCCATGATCATTCCATGGATGTAAAGAATTGGTACTCATGTAATGATCATGTTGTAACATATATGATATGAAAAAAATCTTAAATTTTAGAGGAGTGTTGAAGTTTGGTGATCACTATATGCATATTGGTTGAAGGAACACCAAAATTGGAGGCTAATGTATTTCAATAGATAATCTATCATAAGGAGGGTACCTTTTTATGGTTGAAATAGTTAGTATATGTTGGATATATGGTGAACCAACATTGTTTTGGTTGATATTGGGTTTAGAAGGTGTAAATTGAGTAGGCCCTAGTTTAAGGAGGGTTTAGAGGAAAATTTGGGGATTTTGTATGTAGGAATCCTATAGAAACAACTTTGATTGTATTTTCCTCTCATTATTAATTTGTGAAATGTATCAGATTTTACACTGTAACATGATGTAGTGATTCGTAAGGAATTGTTGAAACTCTTTGTTGACATACTTGATTCCCTTGCCTGATCAAAGACACTTGAAATTTTTGAATGTCAGAAACACTTCATCCTTGCTTTTGATTTGGTAGAACCAAAGTAATTGAGAGCGGCCATCGAAGAAGGTGAGGAAAGGCTTTATTAATTGGAAAGGATTCTCAATGGATTTTTCCTACGATGCTGTCTTCTTAGACCTAGCTTGGAGGATTCTCACAAGAGATTCCTCTAATTGTGCTGTGAAATTCTCACATCAACCCATAGTCTACTTTAGGTTTTAAAGTTGTTTGTAAAAAAAATGGGGTGCTTTTTTTTGTGCTTCAGGTTTAGCATTCATAAATTTAGGGTTTTGCAAGTTTTTGCTGAGTCACTGATTTTGAATCAAATGTATATAAATAGAGATAAAATATCAAACACTTATACAGTGATAAAAAATGTGCCTGCAAATACACAATACATGATGCCCTGGCACATTGCTCACGGGCCCTAAGTAGATAACCAACAAGTACCAATAGCATAGAAGCATAAAATAATGCCAAAAAAATGTAGAGTAAGGAATCCTTACAGGCAGTCCTCCTTTTACACCAAATAATAGTGGAAACCCTCACATGCGCTCCTCCTTTTACACCAAAATAATAGTGGAAACCCTTGCAGGTGGTCCTCCTTTTACACCAAATAACAATGGCAACCTGCAGGTGCTCCTCCTTTTACACCAAATAATAGTGGCAACCCGCAGGAGGTCCTCCTTTTACACCAAATAACAGTGGTAACCCGCAAGCAGTCCTCCTTTTACACCAAATAATAGTGGCAACCCGTAGGCGGTCCTCTTTTTACACCAAATAGCAATGGCAACCCACAGGCGGTCCTCCTTTTACACAAAATACCAGTGGAAACCCTAGCTTGCAGGCGGTCCTCCTAAAACTCTCACCAAATAATAGTTAAAACCCTCACAGGCACTCCTCCTTCACGCGCTCCAAGTTAAAACCAAATAATGAAATGAGATATGAAATCTTTTTTCTTTTTAAAGTTATGCATGCGTTGGTCGAAATTTTGACCTACATGGTATTAGTTGAACTTTTGACCAACATGGGCATGGATTAAAAAAAAAGAAAGTTTTCCTTCTATAATCCGACCAACCTAAACCTTTATAATTGACGGTCGAACATTTTGGTAGAAAAATTAGGTTAAATGTACTAGTAGATGAACAAAGTGTATGCACCAGTAGATGAAGAGAAGGGTATACATCGGTAGACCGATCTAGATACATAGTACTAGTCTCAGAGTACATACAGAGTTGAAATCGGGTATAAGATATACCGGTCCAACTGCCTAAAGATCCACACCAGATTCTGCGGAAGCAATTTGAGTTAAAACTGGATTATAAGGGATATCCACCGCTAAGAAGTGGAGTTAGCTTTTTAACAGAAGTTAGCTTTATTTCTTTGGATAATCTCATGGTAAACTCTAGATCATAACACATAGCTTTTTTCTAGTTGCATGTTTTATTGGTGAGTTTACAACCTAGCAGTTATATGAGTTAAGGGTTTCATTATGGTGAACTCTTGCATAAATAAAGGTCATAGGACACAATAAAGTTTTTGTTGAAAGTTGTTGAGAATCATTGAGAGTAGAGAAGAGGTATCTGCACAGAGATCACAGTCACGAGAAGTGAAGGAGGATAGAGCCCAAAAAGACTCAACAACCAGACAAACCGAGGAAGATCCATAGGTATGATCTGATCAAACAACGAGTGTCATAGAAGATCATTGCTTTTGTAAAGAGTGAAAGCAAGTTAAAATCCCTATATCAGGGTGGACCTAATCGGTTCATTGTAAAATCCCCTAATAGGGTAACATATTCATTGGTGTTTAAAGACCTCTAATTAGGCAACTCTTAATAGGGTTAATATCCTAATAGATCTTTTGTAAAATCCCTTAACTGGGTAGCACCTTAACTAGTGCTTTGTAAGCTCCTAACAGGGCACCTTCATTCTGTAGTAGTGAAGTTGTGAGCTCCGTCTCACCGTGGTTTTCTCCCTTCTAACTGAGGGTTTCCACGTATAAAATTTGTGTTGTCTGTGTCATTCCATTTATGCTTGTTAACGTATGCTTACATTCTTATTATCTTAGAAGAATTTTTTAACAAGTGTTAAATTGGATAGAGAATAGTTCTTACCGATTCACCCCCCCTTAGTAATCGGTTGGTATTAACAAATGCCACTAGAAACAGGAACCCGTTTTCAAAAAATTAGCACCCAATTTTGGTTCGGACGCCCAATCCAAAATTCAAGAAATGGACACCCATTTTTTGAGAAACGGGCAGCCATTTTTTGAGAAACGGGAGCGTGTTTCTAATTTTTTTATTTAAAAAATTATGATTAGAAATACATTTTTACACACCGATTTATATTTTTAAGAAATAGGTGCCCATTTTTTGAATTATAAATAACGGGCACCCGTTTCTTAAGAGATGAGCGGGAAACACAAATCCACCTTGGATTTCAGTTCAAAATAGGCTTGGTGTAGGCATGGTGGAACCAAGCCTATTCCTTGACCTCCAAAAATTTTGTTAAGGCACTGTAATGCTAGATTTCTACCTTGTCGTAATTTTTTGAGGGCCTTTTTGATCGTATTTTTTGATGAAACAAAAACTCATTAGAGCTCTCATTGTCTTGATTTCAAAAATGTAAAATTCATAGTGATATGATTATTTTTACTATTTTTGCATTATTTATTAATTAAAAGTAGTACCTATATGTAAAATAGTGAGGTTCACTAAAACTTTAATAACTTTTTTATTTTTAGTTTTTTTGGAAAATAAATTTTATGACATCAATCTACATGCAATTCTCTTGAAGATAAAGAAGAATTTTGAAAAAATATGAAATTTTAATCAAATTATGGTGGCCGCACACAAGAGGTTTTAAAAATCTACTTTATAGTCAATTAAAAATTAATAAAAATATATATTCAATAAAAAGCAAGAAAAAATATGCTCATTAATCTTTGGTGTATTAAGTATATTTCCCCAGAAGGATTTGAAAAAAAATATTTATTTAGGTCAAAATATGGTGGTCGTACACGGCTATGGTATGGTCCTAAAACAGGCATTTTGAAAAAGTGGTTTTAAAATATTCCTACTAAGAAATAATTTGTACCATGTGGGTATTTAAATAAATTACATATTCAAAAGTAGACCCCGAGCACTACATTTTCTATTACTGAAGTTTTCTAAGATTCAATCTCTAAGTGCCTCAAATTTAGACATCAATAAATATGAAATTTAAAAAATAGGAAAAACACTTCCACTTTTTGCCCAAAAGTGGGACTCGACTTCTTGCAGCCATCGCCTCCCTTAAAGTGTAATTAGGATCCTTACTTAGAATGTTTAGGACTTAAACACCCCTAACATGTGACACATGGTCAAGTGCCACATATAAACTTAATTGACCAAATTAGTTTTGCTACAAGAAGAAAAATTATCTTTCGAGGAAAGTCGTTTCATCAAGCATTGTTGGGGGTGGTCTGGTAGCATTGTGGAGGCCACACGTGCCTTTGGTGTTATATGGTTTCTATGTGTAGGATTTGAGCAATACAAATCCAAAAAATTTAAAGATCACTTGCATACAAAAACCTGTTACAAGGAAGTAGAGACAAGAAGAGGGCAAGGGTTTGACTAAAAAATATGAAGAAGAAAATATCCTCAAATAATGAATTAATAAAATGTACAATGGATCATCCTTATAAAGGAGATCAAAAGCCTTGAAAGGCAAACCTTAGTGCATGTAACAATCAGTTAAATTATTACAAGACTAATGCATGCAAGTTTATATTTAAAACACCTAGTGCATGAGTTTAAATCAACTAGTGCATGTGTGTTTAAATATAAACAACTAAAGAAAAAGAGTTGACATCTTAAGAAGGGAGTAAAGATTAATTAACATAATTAATACTTTACTCTAACACTATGGAACACAACCAAAGTCAAAGTTGACATCCTCAGTTCAACCACAAGTTGGCAAATGGCTAAGATTAGAAGTCTCAATTCTATACTACACTTCATAGTTTGCATTACATATGGTTCAACCAAGAAGGATAAGAAAAAAGTGTTGAAACAAATAAGTGTTTCATTTTAGCTTATCTAAGACAAGTTCATTATTGTGGGCAATTTCAATGCTATACTCGACCTAAATGAGAAAGTGAGATGTATTGATCGCGTAGTGCAAGCCTAGCGTGATTTCTCATCCTTCATTTATGAAAATAGCCTTTTTGATTGCATGCCCTCCAACAAAAGTTATGATTGGAATGATTGTAGGAGTGGTTTCACTAACATTACAAAGCATTTAGACTAGTTCTTATTGTTAGAGTTGGATAAATTGCTTGAATCTCCCAACATCTCATATTCGATCCATTCCTATTTCAGACCATTATCTAGTAGAGCTTAACATCTTGAAAGGTTGCCCAAAAATACCAATTTTAGTTTACAGATTGTGGTCAAGGTACCCTAACTTGGTGTCAAAACTAAAGCAACAGTAGGAGGACCCCATTGAAGTACACACTAAAATCTTCATTTTTCATAAGAAGCTAAAGAGTCAAGGAACATCTAAAAATTTGGAACGTGGTGTTTGATAACATCTGCAATGAAATTTCAGGATTGAAGAAGACTTGTCCACCCTTAGTGAGGCGATGAAGCATAATGGGATTACTTAGAAAAAAAACTTTCCAAAGAGAATATGCATTTGATAGAATATTAGGAAGTTTTGGCCTAAGAGGAATATTATTGGAGATCCAAGTCATAGGGGGTCTTGCTAGTTGAAGGGGACCAACACAAAATTCTTGTAAAATTTCACAAAATGACATCAAGGTATGAACAAGATCATGAAGTGAAGCACACTGATGGAAGTATTTACATGGATCCATAAGAAATCTAAGAAAAAGGGTGACCTTTTTTCAAAATTTCTTAGTGATAGTAGTGATTTGTCATCCTTCATCATGGATTTTTAGAATGTGTTCCAAAAGTAGTCATGTTGAACACACATCTAAAGCTAGGGGGAGGGGGGAGTTAGCATAAATTAAAAGCTCAATAATCAACTATTTTGAATATTTACCACATAAAACATTAAGAAAATAATGAACTTAAAAAAATAACACATCAACACTGAGATTTGTTTACGTGGAAAATTCAAACTGGAAAAAATGATGATGAGCACTTGCTCACAGAGATAAATCACTAAATATATGATCTTATTACAAATATAGTAAGATATCACTACTCCGGACTTGCAATAAGAAGCTCACAACCAATGTAACATTGAATATAGATTGGAGCTCACTACTTCAGACTTGCAACAAAGACTCACTGCCCAAGTAGCAAGATATATAAAAGAACTTATGTGCCTAGACTCATTGTCTTAGGGACAAGATAAGATAAGATAAATTTATTAATGTCCAACGGAAGACCAACAAGGGTCTATAGGACATGAAACATACAACCAAAATAGAAAGAAACCAGCGGACCACCAAACAATGGTCGGGGGAACATACTAAAAGAACAAGGAACCAAACAAGAAGAAGCAGAGAACAAAGAACCACTAGGGAAAGGACTAGGGGTCCTTCCCTTGTGAAAATAAATCCAACACAGAAGGATAGAGACCCAGAAGAATGTGGGTATGGTGTCATCGCTGTGATCTGCTGGTGGTCTGTCGCTGATGGGTAGAAGCACTGCAAGGTCTCACGGATCTGGAGTGACCGATGGTGGAGACACATGAGGGCCGCTTCACACCTTGAGCCGGGGGTGAGGGCGAGAAGAAATCTGTAGTGAGCTGCTTAGTGACCTACTTCTGGGGAAATAGAACCTACAGGGTATGGTCCCGGAGCTGTACCGTCTCCCATAAAGAGAGTGCCAGACATCTCTGGTCAGAGTAACAAAATAAGGAAGTCAAGGAGCTGCAATCTCTGAATAAGCAATAGAATCTCCCTCTGATCTCATAGTATATAGGGTAGCGGAAAATGAAATGTGCCTCAGTCTCAATCTCAAACAATGTGCATAAACTACAAATGCGATCCTCTCTATCAATGTGATGATCAGTTTGTGCTCGCAAGCGGTGAGAGCCAACTCTAAAAGATCCTAGCATGATCCAAAGAGCATGGCACCAATGCTATGATAAATATATGGGTCGAATGATGATCCCATCTTGGATGCGTAAGAAGTGCTCAGCATAAAAATCCATCCTTAGATGTAAGTCCCCACTAGGGTTGGTCCAGGTCGAGATGATGTACTGCCTTTAGATGTCAAGTCTGACATGCTCATTCAACTCCTGTCTGGAGGGGAGAAGATGAGCTAGAGCGTCCAAAGAAAACTGAAAGGGGAGTAGGTGATCAAAAGATAAGAAGAAATTTTTCTTGATAATGCAATTGTTGTGCACAACTTTATCGATCTCAACAACACACTATCTCTACCTTTACTTCTCTACCACAGTCTCAAATAGCTATCACAAAAATTGAATTTCGCTCTTCCAAAACTCTGCTTATAGATCTTCACTTTCTCGCACACTTCACTCTTTCATTTTTCAAAAGCACATACTGTACTTATATACAAAATAGATCATTAGAAATATAACAAGGTTAGGCATGACAAAAGAAAATTATAATGAAATTAAAAGTTGGCCATGTCAGCGACAAACTACAATAAGACCTCATACCAAGATCATCCAAACCAAAACATAGGTCACACACATTATGAACCCATTAGGATAAAAGATAAACATTAAATACAATAAAGGTCACACATAACGTGAACCCATCTGAATAAGAGATAATCATCAAATGCAATGGCTGGACCAAAAACATGAAGCATGACCCACTTCAAGAGAGAAAGGGGACCACGAACATGTTGCACCTAGCCCAATACCAGATCCACAATAACTAGAACAACTTTCCTAGTCATCTCAAATGTGTAACATCACATAGTCCAAAGAACCACATCACTTTGTAGCTATATGATGACCTCCACATACCATGGTGAGATCCAAACTCCACATCATATGCCATATCACTTGCTAGTTGTCCACGTCGAAAGCCATCACAACACATATCTGGACCATATCACAAATTGTTCATAACTGTATCACTTGTTAACACTATTTTCAGATTACTAGGAACAATTTTTGGATCACTAGTAAACACCACAACCAAGACCAAAACTCAATTACAATATAAATCATATATGCACACCTTCAACCTTTATTTTTAGAGTGAAAATATTTCGAAAAACACAACTAAACAACTATCATATTCAATTGTATAACTTTGTTACTGAACCATTGAATTTCAAAGCAAAGAATATGCCACTAAAGTACTGACAAACATCATTCTCACATGATCTCCAGAATATATACTTGTCTTCCACTGTTCTGTAGCACTATCACGTTTATCACACAACCTTACTTCTTCCAAACTTATCCCGACCACCAGATATACTTGAACATGCCTTGAACAAATACCTCTGGACCATAGTATTTGAGAAAACACCTTCAGACCATAATGTATGACATCAATGACAACTAGACAATGAAACATATATTTCCAACAATTCATATATGGTGACAATTCTTTCCTGACTAGGTTTGTCCCTTTGGAGGAAGCTAGGAATGCCACTTTTGATTTGCATCCCAATAAAGTACTAGGGTTGGATGACTCTCTCACTCGTATCTTTCAATCATTTTGGGATTTTATGGGAATTGATCTTTGGTGTTTGGTTGAAGAATCAATGATTAAAACCACTATCCTTAAGGGTCTCAATAACACCAACATTGTCCATATCCAACCAGATTACTCATATTCCTCAAATTATAAACCTATCTCCCTATGCAACACAATCAACAAATTAAAGGTCATTGAAAATAGAATAAAGGTTGTTCTCCCAAAGCTCATTTTGAAAAAAAAAAAATAGATTTGTCACGGAAAGGAATATTATAAACAGTATCACTATCGTCCACAAAGTATCACATTCGATATAAAAGCTCAATCTCAAGAGCATGATTTTAAAATTCAATGTTAGTAAGGCCTATGACAAAGTAAAATGGAGGTTTATTCTCAAAATTAGTGAGAAGTTTGGGTTTGTAATAAATGGCTTAACAAGATCACCGTCTGTGTCTCCACCCCTCAATATTTGGTAGGCATCAATGTTGCATCTTGTGGTTTCTTCCAAGGTGTGAGAAGGTTACAATAGGGTGACTTCTTATTTCCCTTCCTCTTTATTTCCATGGCAAGTGATTTATGGAGGGGTCCTCTTTGCAGGTCTTAAAAAATCCATGATCTCCTTAGGTACATTTGTTACAACTAGAGGTTGTCGTTGCACCAAAAGATTGACCTGTTAAACCATGTCACGAATCCCGAAGGGGGATGTTAGCGGTTAGTCCAACAATCCCCCCTCAGCGTTACTCAAAGGGATTTGAACCTGCGATTAAGCTCTAATACCACTTGTTACAACTAGTGGTTGTCGTTGTACTAACAGATCGACCTGTTAATGCCCGATACAACCACTAGACTTATAGAAGACATTGTAGGTTGTTAAACCATGTCATGAATCCCAAAAGGGGACGTTGGTGGTCAGTCCAACAACATTCACCTGCTCTTCTCCAAAAAAGCTCAAGAGTTTTATAAAATATTGCACTTCACAAATCACAAATTGACATTTTCATAATTTTGGTCCCAGATGTAGTCCAACATTGAACAACGACATGAAACTTTTCTCATCAACATCTTTGGCTTGTTGATTCTTATGCCACAAACCCCAAACTGTATGAAAAACATATGACATTACTTAGAGTATCATTTGAAATCAATTTTCTTTTTAATGGCCTTGATGTCCACCATTTTATTGTGCATCTTCTCTAAAAGATACGAGGCACAACCAAACTCAATTGTCACATGAGATCTTGAATATCTGCAGCCATGTACATCAAGTGAATGGGCATCTTCAACTCTACATCTTCTCCAATTGTTTAACACAGAGTATGGTATGTTTTAATGAAAGTGGTCTTCACAAGTTTCCAAGCTGAAAGACTCTTTCACAAACTGTGAGATTCTAATGGACTTTTTAGCTTGAGCCTTTTGCTTTATACATTTAGGAATGCAAATAGACGTATACGTAATCTTATTTGTTTGATATTTCTCTAACCTTTCGAGCTACCAAGTTGAAACCAGGGACATTGGTAATGAAATCCTTAAAAAAAAGAACCATTTCCACTTCATTTATTACAAACACTCTCTTATCTACACATCATATCATTTGGACACTGCTTTGACAATGCCAACATCTACAAAGACATTAGGGATCACCAGCTTGCCAAAATCCAGAACCCAAGCATTTTGAAGAGGGAAACGAGCTTGCCTTTTTTTCTAGCAATCCTCAAACTAGGGACTGGTATGTTTGCATCTCTTTAACCTCTCACTAGTCGATCAATTTGTCTGTAGGTCCTCTTGGACCGCATAAAAATCCACATGTCACTTTGATGATCCAATAAAATTCATCAGAAGGTCTTCATCAAGCTCTCGTTTGAAGTGGAAAGTTGTCTAATTGATTGACTCAGTTTTTCTATACTTGATAGCATGAGTTTTCAGCACGGTCAGGGTTTCACAGTTTTATGCAATTCTACCAAAATCATCAGGAAATTTAGGATATAATATCGATTACAAGTTCATAGGTGTGAAATTCACCAAATTCTAGCACAAAATGATCACTTTACTTGCCAATTCGTAACAAACCCTAGTTCGAGCGCAAACTTCATAGAGAGCTCCAATTAACAAAAAATTCGAAGTGCACTTGATTGTATTCATTTGGCCAGTCCTGAGGATGTATTTATTTCTCTCAAGAAGCCATAAATCCAACCAGAACCAATCATTTCCCATTACTGCTTATATGCTCGAATTCTATGTCTACAACTAGTAGTTCTCAAATTTGAATGTGAGCCATTGATTTCAATCGATTGCAGCAAGATCAACGATCAGAAGTGGTCAGTACAGATTTGAATAACTTTCACATGCATTGAAAATACTTCGACCAATTATAGAATGCCATGCGGAAAGAATTTACAGAACAGTTGATAGTTAGTGTCACACGCCATTATTCCACACTCCCGCAAAAGAATTTAGGATCCACTGCTCTAACAACGTGGGATCGTGGTAAGGTATTGGCTAAACAGCAAACTAAATCGTAAAATATAGAAGACGAGTTTGAAGAAAATACTAAGTGGTAACCATTTCCTTCGCACAACTAGCTGAAGTGGGTCTGGGCAGGTGTCAACATTTTGTGGTAGCACACAATTGAGTAAGCACTGACGCATAAAATTGCGAGGAATACATGGGGCTCACTAGACATGTGTCACAATCAGGCAGGAGCGTGACTGTGACAAAGTATGGGAATTAGGAGTGTTGGGGTGTGTCCAGCCATCACACGTCATCTTTGCGTAGGCCACCACAAAGACTATGGGAATTAGGAAATATTAAGGCTCGACAGAACTAAGTGGTATGCAGGGAAAAGCTTCTGTAAATGAATGGCACTCGACACTAAAGTTATAGCTTAGCGGCAGGTGGTCCGGAGTAGCAAGTCAATGACAAATTAGATCCTAGGGCTTAGGGGTTCGGGGACGTGCTAAGACTTAGGGTTTTCCATACTTCAGAAAAGTTTTGCAAGGGCAAGATAGGCCGAGAGCCTAGAAAATTTGTAGAGGTTCTACCATGTCATATGAGTGCCCTTGGCCAACAAGCTTCATTATGTCAAGAGATATGATCAATAATAAATTGTAAGATATATGAGTAAAATTTTAGGGGAGAGGGATTAGTAGTCGTAAGGGCCAACTTCGTCAATATGTAGCCATTGCATGAAATATCGTAAGATCTTCACTTTGTTTTAGAAATGTAAAATGGACACTTAACTACCTACATCTAAGGCTTGAAGGTTTGTCTCATCACGCAACTTGTTAAAATAGCATGCCTTGTGAAACGTGTCCAAAAAATGACTTTTTAAAGATACGACCAAAGCTTTATCTAAAAATCCCTAATAGTTGAATTTAAAAATATCATTTGTTATTCATAGAATATTGTATTTCTATATAAAATATAACATATATACAACTTAAATGAACCAAATACCTATTAGTAATCATAAATATTTGTTATATCTAACTTTTGTATCCAACACAAAAGGACCAATACTTCAACATAATTATTTTTTGTTGTTATAAAAATAACATATTATTATATAAAATACAACTTATATACAACACAAAGGGACCAATAGTTGAACACTAAAACTTTTTGACAATATCACACATTTCATGGGAAAATACAAGGTATTTATTGTGTTCACCTTTTATATTTATGATAAGACAAATTGTTAATATGAAATACTCTAATGCATATACGTTGCTACCCCAATAGTTGTACACATAAGAATAGTATGTGTACACTAAGATAACAATACTTGTTTAAGTGAGTATCTTATTCTATTATGTGAGCATATTACTTTTTACGTGACACACATATAGTAGATAGCTATGATATTTTGTTTGAGATAAAATTTTATTTATTGCACTTGTTAATGAATTTATTTATGTGTTTTTACTATAACATTTATAGGTTCTCATCTGTTCAAGTATAGTCCATTTTTATCAACATTTGGAGATTTTTTTATTTACATGTGGATTATTTAATTACAGTACGTAGTCAAAATATGTGGTAAGACTAGATAATATATTCACAAGTGGGTGATCGACTATTGGACCCTGCACAACTACTGGTCCCTCTCCCCTAGGCCTATTATGTATGTGGAGCCTAATCAGACTCAGGTTCCTTTGGCGTGGTTCCCCCCTGACTTATCTATGGGGTCAAGGGGCAGAGCCCCTTGCGGGGTTGAGGGGCAGCGCCCCTCAAAACCAAAAATGACTTATTAATTTTGTAAAGTGTCGGCCATCTTTTTTCTATTAGTCGGAGTATTTTTTTCCCTAATTTCGTTATGGGAAAAATACTTGTAAAAGGGCTTAGGGTTTTGTAATTCATTGTATGAGAGATATTGTAGCTTGTTGCAATGGTATTGAGTTGCAGGTTTTAGATTGTAATCACTGGACATAAATAAAAATATTGGACTCTCTGTTGGTGGACGTAGCCCAGGGATTGGGTGAACCACGTTAAATATTGTGTTCTCTTCTGTGTGTTCATATTTGCATTATTCTGCTTATTATTCTAACAAGGCTATCAAAACTATTTTCTCATCTCTCAAAGAAAAATATTTCCTTTCAAAGAGTATCTTGCATCATTACTAGTGCTCAAGCCACTAATTCTGTAAACCATTACTATTATATATATAATATAAGTTGCATTGTGGGTACTCTTTTCACAACATGATCTAAAGGGTCATAAAGGGCTATCTACTACTCAATAGGATATTAGAAGGCTACCAGATTAATTATGCAATCATAGAATATGCATGTTTAACTATTATTTTTAGCTCTCAAATATTACAACACTACATGTTCATTCCTAAGGTCCATCTTATTGTTGAATTGGACCCACTAAAAAATCATTTTCCAAAACCTCTCTCAAAGGTTATATGGAGAAATGGGTCATGCTTCTTAGTGAATTTGATACAGAACATGTTGATTTAGAACATGAATCTGATGCAAGAGAATACATGGTGTAAGAGCATCATGTATCACCCAAATATATAGCCGTATTTTTAATAAGGGCCTATTTTGGGAAGGTTACTATTTTTGACAAGTTTACTAATTTAGTAAGTTTTTCATTTGAACATAGATTGTCCCATACTTACTTGGAGCCTGTTTGTTTTGGATATATAAGCATGTCGATAAAATTTCATGGCAATATCAAGTTTGGTTTGAAGATATTGATTTTCTATTTTGACAGGATGGTACAACAACTTTAAACTTAGTTTTGAAGACCTTAGAGGCTCCAAAAGGGGGATCAAAACTTGTTTGAACAACACTTTATTATTGATATTGTAGAGCGCTTCACTATGTTTCTTAAAAGTGGTTATAATAGAAATTCAGGTACACAATTCACATGATATGACGCCACAAGTTGTGCTACTTTAGGAGAACAAATAAAATCCCTTCAAATACTCCAATGAGTGTTGAAATATATTTGGGGGCATATTCTCAGCATATTCTCAGCATATTCTAATGTAAGGAAAAATAATATAAAGATGGTCGATGTAAAAAAGGGGGGTCACAATTTCTAGAACCTTCTAGGATGGTTAAATTTACCAATATAAAGAAGATAAATAGGGGTTACCACAGGCATTTCTGATGATGTAATATGATGGCTTTAGCTGCAGATTGTTGTAATGAAAATGCCCATGTGGTTATAGCCTAAAAATTATTATGTCATTTCATTGAAGATAATATAAAGCAAGTGTTTTTTTTCTTGCAATTGTTTGTTTCTTACAATTTTTCATTTTTTTCTCTATTGTGTTGTGTGTTTGGGTTAGTAAGGGGGAGTGCCCTTCACCATAATCAAAGGAAATGTAATGAGAAATCAACTTGTGTATGCAACTCTTAAAAATAACCATAATCTTGTTATGGATTTTACTAATGATTCTATACATATTCTAGATGATCTAGAATCTAAAAATTATATTTTGATGGTTCATATACTAATAAAAGATCAAGTGAAAAAATATGTTTAATCACTCCTCAAGGAGATCTAATTCCTAAAGCTTTTACATTGGATTTCCCAGCATAAACAACATCACAAATATGAGGCCCACATTAATTGGTCTCTAAATAACAAAGTAGTAGATATCTAATATCTAACTGATTTATAGGAATTCATAACTAATCATAAGCCAAGTTAGTAATGAATATCAAAAGCTAATCCCTTAGAAAAATATGGTCAATAAATTTAATGAGACCTTCACCTCCATCCAATTAGAGTAGGTACCTAGATGTAATAACAAAGTAAAAAATGTCATAATTGCAATGGGTTTCTCCTAGATATGCCATAATAGTCATCATTATGGATTATTGATCAAAAACCTATTTATCCTGCATATGATGTCCCTAATTTAGAATCGATTGTCAATTGTTAGTCTAAAAAATTCATAGAATTGTGATATCTATATTACTTCCTTGGGTATGTGCAAGATCATGAGGGGCCAAAAAGTGGAGATGTAAAAAATCCAATGTTTCAGTCATCCAAAAGTGCATGTAAAATGTATGTTGACTTTTTAGTAGGCATGGGTGTTAGTACACCTGGGCAAACCTGACACCAAAGCACAAGCCTAATCGGGTACCTGATATTTTTGGGGTTACCATGAAAAAATGACGGGAGTAAATGAAAAAAATGAACTTTTTATATATAAAAAGAGGTATATATATAATGTTTAACTATGAAATATGAACTTTGAAATATATAATGTTTAACTATAAAATTGAACTTTGAAATATGTATGATATCACTATATATATATATATATATATATATATATATATATATATATATATATATATATATATATATATATATATATATATATATATATATATATATATATATATATGTTTAAATATGTATTATATATATAATTATATATTAATTTATATATTTTATATTATAATATCTTAGGGGTTTTAAATTGAATGTCACATATATTTTATATTATAATATTTTATAAATTAATATATTTTTATATATTGATATGTATTGTATATAATTATATTTAACGTTTATATTATATAAATATATGTACAAATTATATATATATATATTATATATATATATATATATATATATATATATATATACTATATATATATATATATATATATATATATATATATATATATATATATATATATATATATATATATATATATATATATATATATATATATATATGTATATAACATTTAAGGGGTATTAAGGGGTATTATGTAAATATTTTATATGAATATATATAAAATAATTATATATTAATATATGAATATATATATATATATATATATATATATATATATATATATATATATATATATATATATATATATATATATATATATATAAACTTTATAGATCATATTATTTAAATTGTATGTCGAAAGGGGTTACCCAGACTTCCTAGGGGTCCTAGTACGCCTTAACACGCGTTAGGACCCCTAGGAAGTCCCCATGACCCCTTTTGACACATTGGAATGCTTGAGTGCAACCCCTTTCGAACACACTCAAGCATTCCAATGTGTCAAAAGGGGTCATGGGGACTTCCTAGGGGTCCTAACACGTGTTAAGGTGTACTAGGACCCCTGGGAAGTCTCAGTTGCCCCTTTTGACACATTTGAACCCTCAAGTGTGTCTGAAGGGGTCCTACGACCCCTTAGGACACACTTGAGGGTTCTAATGTGTCAAAAGGGGTCATGGGGACTTCCTAGGGGTCCTAACACGTGATAAGACGTACTAGGACCCTTAGGAAGTCCCCATGACCCCTTTTCACATAATGGATAGCTCAAGTGTGTTTGAAGGGGGTCCTATGACCCCTTAGGACACACTTGAGGTTTCCAATGTGTCAAAAGGGGTCATGGAGACTTCCTAGTGGTCCTAACGCGTGATAAGGCCATACTAGGACCCCTAGGAAGTTCCCATGACCCCTTTTGACACATTTAAATGCTCAAGTGTGTCTAAAGGGGTAGTAGGACCTCTTGAGATACACTTGAGTGTTCAAATATGTCAAAAGTGGTCATGGGGATTTCCTAGGGGTCCTAACATGTGATAAGGCGTAATAGGACCCCTAGGAAGTCCCCATGACCCCTTTTGACACATTGTAATGCTCAAGTGTGTCCTAAGAGGTCCTACGACCCCTTAGGACACACTTGAGCATTACAATGTGTCAAAAGGGGTCATGGGGACTTCATAGGGGTCCTAACACATAATATGGTGTACTAGGACCCCTAGGAAGTCCCCATGACCCCTTTTGACACATTTGAACCCTCAAGTGTGTCTGAAAGGTTCCTAGGACCCCTTAGGACACACATGAGGGTTATAATGTGTCAAAAGGGGTCATGGGGAATTCCTAGGGGTCCTAACACATGATAAGGCATTCTAGGACCCTTAGGAAGTCCCCATGACCCCTTTTGATACATTTTAACCCTCAAGTGTGTCCGAAGGGGTTGTAGGACCCCTTAGGACACACTTGAGGGTTCAAATGTGGGATAAGGCATATTAAGACCCCTATGAAGTCCCCATGACCCCTTTTGACACATTTGAACCCTCAAGTGTGCTCGAAGGCATCCTACGACCCCTTAGGACACACTTGAGAGTTCTAATTTCTCAAAAGGTGTCATGGGGAATTCCTAGGGGTCCTAATGCATGATAAGACACACTAGGACCCCTAGGAAGTCCCCATGATCCTTTTTGACACATTTGAACCCTCAAGTGTGTCCAAAGGGGTCGTAGGACCCCTTAGGACACACTTGAGGGTTCTAATGTGTCAAAAGGGGTCATAGGGACTTCCTAGGGGTCCTAACATGTCATAAGGTGTACTAGGACCTCTAGGAAGTCCCCATGACCACTTTTGACATATTTAAATGCTCAAGTGTGTCTGAAGGGGTTGTAGGACCCGTTATGACACACATGAGAATTCCAATGTGTCAAAAGGGGTCATGGGGACTTCATAGGGGTCCTAACATGTGATAAGGCATACTAGGACCCCTAGGAAGTCCCCATGACCCATTTTGACACATTTGAACCCTCAAGTGTGTCTGAAGGGGTCCTATGACCCCTTAGGACACACTTGAGGGTTCTAATGTGTCAAAAGGGGTCATGGGGACTTCCTAGGGGTCCTAATGTGTGATAAGGCGTACTAGGACCCCTTGGAAGTCTCCATGACCCCTTTAGAAATATTTGAATGCTCAAGTGTGTCCGAAGGGGTCATAGGACCCCTTAGGACACACTTGAGCATTCCAATATGTCAATAGGGGTCATGGGGACTTCCTAAGGATCCTAACATATGATAAGGCATACTAGGACCCCTAAGAAGTCCGCATGACCCCTTTTGACACCTTTGAACCCTCAAGTGTGTCCGAAGGGGTCCTACGACGCCTTAGGACACAACTATGTCAAAAGGATCATTGGGACTTCCTAGGGGTCCTAATTTGTGATAAGGCTCACTTCAAATATGTCAAAAGGGGTCATGGGATTTCATAGGGGTACTAACACATGATAAGGAATACTAGAACCCCTACAAAGTCCCCATGACCCCTTTTGACACATTTGAATGGTCAAGTGCATCCAAAGGGTTCGTACGACCCCTTATGACACACTTGAGGGTTCCAATGTGTTGAAATGGTTCAAAAGGACTTCCTAGAGGTCCTAACGTGTAATAAGGCATACTAGGTGTGTATGTGAATTTTGTACCTAGCTGTAGACATAACACTTCAGTAAAACATTAGAGGTTAGCAAAAATCAAAATCTATGGATAATTGAAAAGCTAAGCTAACTAGACAATTTACTGCCTTCTAGTAGGTGTGAGTATGTATTCTCAGATTGGACCGAGATTGGTGACAATGCAACACCTAAATGAAGGATTTAATGCAAAAGATGAATGTAGAATTTGAATGTAATTGATCTAGATTTTTGGATTTTCTATGCAATATAAGATGGAAACTGTGATGAAAATTGATCTAAGAAAAATGTGCTAAATGAATATGAAAGCTACAAAAAATAATGAAAATCTCACAATAGCCTTGATTCGCAAAGATTGATTCTTCAAATGTAAATTCACCAAAATAATCATGCAAGTTTGAGTGCTTGAGCGTAGATCAAGATTCAAGGGGGATCCATTGTGAAGAGCTGAGCCTTGATTATATAGAAATCTAGGGCTTGAGGATGCATTGAGAGAAGCCATAAATCACTCTTGATAAACTCAGATAGATTTCTGAGTTAACAAGAGTTAAGAACAGATTAACTCACAAAATCATGCAAAAGTGAGTAAGAACAACTTTTTAACTTGAATCAGAAGTTTAGATCAACTTGGAACTCAAAATAGATGTTGAGTTTTGAAAAGATAACAACTTGAATTGATTTTTTGATTTGAAGTTTAACTGCCCTTCCAAAATTGTGCATGGATAATTATGAATTAATAAATAAATAAAGTCATTTATCTCCAACTTAACTGATTTTTGAAATAAAATAACTGATTTGTGGGTTAATCGATTATTAAATCAAAGTTTATTCAAAAACTATATCATTAAATATTGACTATTGAATTTAATTAATTAAATGAGAATTTAATCAATTATTTGAATGATTTTGATTTATTGTCAAAACTAAATAATACACTTTAGGAATAAATACAATTAAATTCAATTAAATGATTAATTGACATAATTAAATATAATTAATTAAATATTGAGAATATTCAATTAATCAAACATTAGGATAAATAGGATTTATCGCCAAATAATATTCAGTTAAAGATAATTAGGATAAATAGGAATATTCAAGGAATATTCCCCAATGTAGAATTTGGATAATCAATTAGATTTGATATACTGATTTTTGATGTGCCTTAGGTTAGGACTTTGATATCGATTTCAATTGAATTGTTGATGTAGAAAGTTAATGAACATATAGCCCATTTTTGGGGTATTACATTTTGCTCCTCTTTGAATCACTGTGCGAAGCGTAGCGGTTCAAAGAATAGTCTATTTTTGATGTTGAAACTAATTTGAAAGATGAACCAATTCTGAGACAGAAACCAATTGAAAGATTTGGAAAAAGCTGATTTAGGTCCTGGTTGACCAAGAATCGTGATGATATTAACTATAACAGTGATGAACCAATGTTTACAAAAAAGTATCAAAACATCTGATTCTGAACCTTATGATTACAAAGAAGTGAGTGACCTAATTCCAGACCTGAATGTCCAAAGGAATCATAGTGGTATCACATCTGAACCCTTCAATTATGAAGAACCAAGGAAATGACACTAATGAACTGATGATTACGCAAAAGCTGATACAGTTTACAAGATTGATTAGGATACCAGATTGATATGGATCTTGATGAATCTAATATGCCCCAAGTGATATGCCCCAAGCGACGAGGTCTTTTGATGAATTAGGAAATAGACGTGGTTGTTGTCTTGATTGTTGAGGAAAGATTTGATTTACAGACTGATTGATGTGCAATACCATGCCCCCTTCGGGATTAAAATTGAAATCTGCCAAGAAAAGTCAGCGTTGAATGGTTTAGAAAAATGTTAATTGATTTGAGAAGTGGTTATAAACATTTGAGAACACGTTCTACATCATTTGGAGGTCCTAGAGACCAAGTTTGACTAGGTTTGACCATGAGTTGACCACGGGTGACCAAGTTAAAATTTTGATAGTTTGATGTAAGATAATCAGTTAAGTTGAATTCTGGAGTTCTGTGATGATTGAAGGTTGATTAGGCAAGCAGTCGGCCGTCCTGGGTCCAAAAATTTTAAATCACAATTTTGACATAGTAAATGATCTTAGATTTTGATTTTGATTCCGAAAATGGATTCAAAATGTCGAAATTAGCCAAGGGTGCGATTTTCATGGAAAGCGGAGCACTT
This sequence comes from Chamaecyparis obtusa, assembly GCA_027943335.1. Taxonomy (NCBI): domain Eukaryota; kingdom Viridiplantae; phylum Streptophyta; class Pinopsida; order Cupressales; family Cupressaceae; genus Chamaecyparis; species Chamaecyparis obtusa. Next base: position 1,050,761 of record BSBK01000192.1, on the reverse strand, counting down.
TTGAAAATTAGGTCAAAAGCTATATAAGGGCCAAAGGGGTCATTTTCAAATCATTATCCTCCATCTTTTGTGAACCTTGTGGAGCCCTCTGAGAGAAAAATGGTTGAGATGAAGGTACTTGTGTCTTCCCATCATTTTGAGCGCAGCCGGCGACATCAGAGACCTCCGCAGTATGGTCATCCAGTAAGTGGACCGCTGTGCTTCTTTGTAAATTCAAGATTTTGCATGTTTTTAGCATTTTAGGTCATTTTTGGTACGTTTGGGAATTTTTTATTTTCGCATGCATAGAAAGTCGTACGATAGTCCCTTAGGACTCGTACGACTTTTGAATTCAATTTAGAGTGTCATCCCAAAACTAGTATAAACTCATATGAGAGGGACCCAAGTGTCATACGACATTTCATCAGGTCCCTCGATTGTCGTATAGGAAGAAATGCATTGTCGTGTAACCATGAATTTTCATACGGGACCTTACAAAAACTTGTACGAGTTTTGATGCCAACTGTATTGTCGTATAGAAAATAGTGAGCTAATTTCACCCGTGTAGGTAAATTTTTTAGATTTTCTAATTTCATAGGCCGATTTGATAACATTTAATGTACCTTTTGAAGTGTCAAGTTTTTCTATTTCCATACTTTTAGCCTATTTTTCAACCAAGTTATTGATAGGATTCCCTATTTTTGTACTATGCAGGTTGTCTATCTTGATGTCCATGTACGCATTTCACATCCGTCCATGCAGAGACTTTGTTTGTCACTTCCTGACCCTATGAGAGTTCATTTAGTGTCACGTGGGTTCAAGTACTTGATTCGTTTACCTGAGATTCAGGTAAACCATGGGCTATTGACTGCGTTGATTGAGCGCTTTCATTCTGAGACACAAACCTTCCATCTTCCTATTGGGAAGATCACAGTGACACCTGAGGATGTGTATAGGATTTTTCGGATTACTTTCCATGGCCCTCGGCCAGATTATGTGAGTTCGAGGAACTCTGGTCTGATTGCGTTCCGTAGATTGTTTGGAGATGATACATAGCTTACCTAGTCCATATCTTGGGAGATATTAGTTTCACACTATAAGAAGACCCATATATTAGAGTGCATTATAGCTGGCATGATAGGTGGTATTATCATGTCTGACCATCAGCAGAATGGTCTTTTGATGGGCTAGGCCCCTATGGTTTCTCGGTTGATGGCGACACCTTCTGAGTTGGGTTGGGGTCAGTGTATGCTAGCTCACATGTTCTCTGAGATGCACGAGATCATGTACCAGGAGAGAACATCATTTTCTTTTGGTGCATTAGTTCTTCAGATTTGGGCATGGGAGCACATCCCACTATGTCGTCCTGTTTGTCAGACACAGTGCCAACCACAAGAGCCGGTCATATATGTATATTCTAGTTATGTGACATAGGTTTATATGGGTATCACAAAGTACTGGAGGCGTGTCTTGGATGACATGACATATGTTGTCTGGAGACCTTACTTACAGATAGAGGCCTGGCCTACTACTCGGGAGTAGTTTAGTTATTTCTGTCATAGATGAGTGTTGATTGGGTGATCGACCCCAGTGATTGAGCATTTTATCATTACCAGAGTATGGCAGTAGTATGGCATCATTTAGGATGCCCCATAGGATTATGCTACATATGCCCGATTGGTCTGAGAGATATGGCTTGGATGAACAACCCTCTTATCTTATGCATTGAGTACACAGGAGTACAATAGTTATGTTGGTCAAGACTGGGACTACCATCCAGATGTTATAGATGCTGGTGTTACAGATGCTTATATTGCCTTGTTTGCAGAGCATCCTGTACATAGGTTCTTGGATCCCACTAAGTTGATACCCTTGATGGAGAAGGCCATGGATGTGACAGGAGCACCGATTGGTCAAGGTTAGAGGTAGAGCGATGTATATATTCTGATGCCCTAGCTGACACCTCCTCGGCGTAGAGCGGTTACTTCACCATAGAGGCAAGAAGGGCAGATGAGACCACCTCATCCTCCTAGTTCTACAATAGGTAGGCCTGCAGTGCTACAACAAAGATCCACTAGAGGAGAGGGTGGTACATTAGGCAGTGTTGGCAGTGTTGATGACATTCTCGGTGTTGAGCAATATGTAGGTGATGGTCCTGATATTACACAGGATGATATAGATTTTGACCTTGGTGCTGAGGTGAGATGGTGCAAGGCACAAAGGGCAGAGACTGTAGATCAGCTAGCTGGAGATACAGATATGCCGACGGTGGGTGCAGATCCTAGGGTAGCATAGACTCCACAGGAGATCATTAGGCAGTTGAGATTGTAGGTGAGGGACCTGAGAGTATAGAGTGCTCATTTTGAGGAGCAGTTTACCAAGGCTGATAGACAATGATCTGAGCTCCGAGAGGAGAACAGGAGATTATAGGCAGAGGTGACCCATCAGATGTCTCATGCTGCTTATTATGTTTCTGCCTACTATGTCATCATTCTTGCTGGTCAGAGAGTACCTACATACTCTTAGTATATGATAGCTTTAGAGGGAGCTAGGGCACCATGAGCCGAGGCAGTACCAGATGCACCACCACCACCTTTGCTAGATGTAAAGGATCATGTAGATAGCTGAGCTATCTTCATCTTCTGATATATTTTTTCATTGTGTTCATATAGACTGATTTGATAGCTCTGTGGAGCTCATTATTTTGTATATTGTGCTAGTAGTGCACCCCTGCCTATTTCGAGTTATATATTGAGATCGAGATTTTGGTTTTGACTTCATGTGTACTTGTCATTTTGATTTGATTTATGATGATATCATGTGATGTAAATGCTATGAGTAGTGTAGAATATATGCAATGCAATGATTCTTTTCAAATGTATGGATTTATGCAAACATGATTTGATTGTGGATTATGAAATGTATGATTGTTTATGCTTTATGGATGCAATGAATGATGGAATGATTTATGATATGTAAATGTAACGATACACATGATATATTTTGCAAGTTTGATGAAGACAAGTAATATGTCATATGTCAAAAGGATGTCTAACCCAAGATGGTGACTGCTTGCAGATCGATGAAGAGACCTTCGTTGGAGGCTCAGTCTTCGTGTCAAGTTTAAGCTCTGATTTGAAGAATCGTTTAGTATTAAGCTATGTAGGCCATTGTGAGATGAATGCAAAGTGAAAAATGCAAAATAGAATGCAAACCTAAGACCTAGGACCTAGTCACTGATCATGTGTCGATCATTTTCATCATTGAATTTTTATTAGGGAACCGGATAAATCAATACAATGCCCACTAGCTAGGAAACTATAGACATATGAATATTGATTTGTATGCACACAAATCAATATAATGCCCACTGGTTAGACAACCATGGACATATGAATATTGATTTTGTTTTCGAAATGTCGGATTAGATATAAGCACCAAGGCATAAATGCCAGGATGAGCTGAATATCATGTCCATTTTGATATAGAAATTTGTATAAACATCAAAACATAGATGTCGTGATGACCTGAATACGCCTTGCGGAACAAACATGCCAAAAAATTGTAGAATTCATTCTTGTCTCCTATGTAAATTACCCGTAGTGACCCTTTATCATTCACATCCTTGGATAATAGCTGCTCATAGTAGGATTGAGAAATCATTCAAAAAGATTGTAAGCTAGATCAAACTTCCTTAAATTTTTTAGGTATCAATGGTCGAGGTACTCATGGCCATCCAATATGAGATAGAGGCTCTTACAGATGGACACCATTTCAATCCAAAATTTTTAAAGTTATTAGATTTTCACTCAAAGCAGAAAATAAAGAAAAGATTATGCCCCCAGTCATCACTCTCTAAATCCTGTAAAGGACATCATCAAAGAGCTCGAAAGGACACAATATGCAAAAATCTCAATGCAAATCAGTAAGTATACAAGGAGATAAAATCATGTGAAGCAAAGATTGTTTTCGATCTTGATGTTTGTTTGTGTTGTTGTAGATGCAAAATCCTTTCTGGAAAGGAGACATATTGACTGACTCGGATGAAGCTTCAAAGGAATTTGACTAGATATGACACGTCTAAGGTATTGAGTACTGTAGGATATGACTTTGATTGCCCCCAAGTTAAAATTTGCTAGGATACAGACACTTTTGCTGATTGGTGTACATACCGACTTTATTACAAACAAGGATGTGGAAACAAACTGAGAGATATGCACAAACTAAAGCAAGACTGAAAGTTGGGAAAGACCAAGATTGTGCTGATAGATGGAGCATTTTGAACAAGTGGTGTCTGTTTGCCGAGTTTTCACCGTCTTGGCAAAGATTTTATTTTTGCTACCAAGGTGCCTATTTCTAGGTTTTCACCAAGGCACTTTTTCTTTTTTTCTCATTTTTTTTTATTTTTCATTTTTTCAATTTTTTTGTACTTTTAATATTTTTTTTGATAATTTTTGTGAATCATCAAGGTGCCTATTGCTAGGTTTTCACCAAGATGTTCATTTTTTTTAGGACTTTTTTAGATTTTTAAAATTTTTTTAGGATATTTTCACAAGCTGAATGCCTTAGGCGTAGAATTTCTTCAGATGGAGAATGTTGATTGGTTCTCAAGCTGTTCTCCATCAGTCATTGAGATTTGATAGGCTCTAGAGCCAAAAGTAACAGTGATTAAAAAGGGACCCAACCAGTTAGATTCAAACTTCCCCTTGCATTCTTGATGGGATTGATTTTTAGGATTCTCTCTCAAGACTAGATCGCCAATTTGAAATTCTCAGTGTCTCACTTTCTTGTTGTAGCCTCTAGACATTCTTTTCTGATACACTCTGAGATGATCGTACGTTGCTTGTCTGTGCTCATCTAGTAGTTTAAGTTCTTGCAACCTAGACACTCTATAGTCATTGTCAGTTACAAGTCCATGCATTCTAATTCTCAGTGATGGGATTTTAACCTCAATAGGTAGTACCGCTTCAGACCCATAAACCAAAGTGAATGGTGTAGCCCCAGTGGGCATTTTGATGCTTTTTTTGTAGGTCCAGAAAGCTAGATTGATCATGAGATGCCAATCTCTTCCTATTTTATTAACTATACAGTGTAAGATTTTCAAGAGATTTTTGTTTGAAGCCTTAGCTTGTCCATTCCCTTGAGGATAGTAGATGGATGACCAATATTGTGTTATTTTGAATTTAGCACACAAGTCATCTAGATCTTTGTTTTTGAATTGTCCTCCATTATCCATGACTATAGAGTGTGGGATTCTATATCGGCATATGATATAGTTCAAGATCAACATTGATATTTGTTTGCCGGTTGCTTGAGTTAGAGGGACTGCTTCTACCCACTTTGTAAAATAATCAGTGGCTATGATTATATGGGTATGCCCATTAGAAGAATGAGGATGAATGGCTCCAATGAGATCAAACACCCATTGTTGAAAATGCCATTGTGTAGTTGAAGGAATGAGATTTCTCCCTAGTGCATGTATCAAGTTTCCATGGACTTGACATTTTTGACAGTTCTTTGCATACTTGATAGCCTCTTTTTCCATTTCAGGCCAATAGTACCCAGCCCTAATAAGTTTTCGAGCTAGTGTTAAATCTTTGAGTGTGATCCATATATTCCGTCATGGACTTCTTCTAGTGTGCGTTGAGACTCGTTATGTTCTAAACACCTAAGAAGAGTACGGTCTAGACTTCATTTGTATAGATCATTGCCAATGATATCATAGTGAGATGCATTTCAGATTAGGTTTCATTTTTCATATTGGTTGAAGGACTCAGGAATGATTTGGTCTTGGAGGTAGGAAAATATGTTTTTGTATCGGGAAGAGTCATGACCTACAATAGTGCAAATCATTCGGGTGTTTGGGAAATTATATGCTCGGAATGACAGTGCTTCCACCAGGAACTCATAATGAAGCTCATGTTCGGGCTGCTGTAGTAGAGATGATAGCGTTTCCATAGCATCAAAAGCCTTATTCTCCAATCTAGGGATTTGATCAAAGGTGATAGATATGAAATATTTCTTGAGATCATCTACCATGCGCTTTTAGGGAACCATCTTTTCATCCTTTATTTGATAAATGTCATTGAATTGGTGGATTACTAGCTGTGAGTCTCCATGAATATGTAGCTCTATTACCCGCCACTCAATTGCTAACTTCATGCCATTAAGAAGGGCTTTGTATTCAACAATGTTGTTTGTACAAGGGAAATTTAGCTTGAATGCTTTTGGTATAGAATATCCTTGAGGTGTGATAAAAAAGATACCTGCTCCAGATCCATTCTATGTATAGGAGCCATCAAAGAACAATTGCCATTCTCTAGAAGAAAGATTCATGATAGACACATCTTGAAATTCCATTTGCATTGGTGTATCATCAGACATAGGTGTATCAGCCAATTGGTCAACAATGACTTGACCTTTGATAGCTTTTCTTTCAACATATTCAATGTCAAATTCACTTAAGAGCATCACCCATTCAGCTAGTTTACCTGTTAGGGAAGCTTTTCTTAGTAGGTAATTTAGTGGATCAATCTTGTCTATCAAGTGTGTGGTATGAGCTAACATATAATGTCTCAATTTTTGTGATGCAAAGATTATAACAAGACACGATTTTTCAATCATTGAATAGTTTTTCTCATTGGCCACTAGTGTTTAGCTGATGTAGTAGATTTCTCTTTCTTTCTTATCATCATCATGTTGAGATAGCAATGCCCCCAGTGACATATCAGTAGCAGAGACGTATAGGATCAGTGACTTACCTTGAATAGGAGGCATCAAGATTGGAGGATTTGATAAAAACTGCTTGATATGGTTGAAATTTCTCACATTCTTCGCTCCATGCAAATGTCACACCTTTATGTGATGTCTTTGTAAAAGGTTGTGATATGTCAGCTAATTGAGAAATGAAATGCCACATAGATTGGACTCTCCCTTGTAGAGTTCTCATTTGACTGATTGTTTTCGATGGTTGCATCTTCACTATGGCCTTAACCTTAGCAGGATCAACTTCAATTCCCTTCTTTGATACAATATAGCCTAAGAGTTTTCCAAAAGTTACAACAAAAGCACATTTCTTAGGATTGAGTCTGAGACTGAATTTTTCCATTTGATCTAGTATCTTGCTCAAGTCATTTAGATGTTCTGTTCTGATCATAGATTTAGCCAAAGTGTCATCAACATAGTCCTCCATGGTTCTATGCATCATGTCATGAATGATTGATGTCATGGCTCTTTGATGTGTAGCACCAAAATTTTTGAGCCTGAATGGCATGAAGTTCCAACAGAAGGTACCCAATGCACATGTGAAGGCAGTTTTCTCTTGATCCTCTGGAGTGATCTTGATTTGATTATAGCCTGAGAAACCGTCCATTAAGGAATGCATCTCAAAACCCACGGTCATTCCCACTATCATGTCAATGTTAGGTAGTGGAAGATCATCCTTTGGGCATGCTCTATTCACATCTCCAAATCAGTGCACACTCTGATTGATTTGTCTAGTTTAGAAATAGGTACAATGTTAGAGATCCACTCAACATAGTCAATGACACAGATGAATCCAGCTCTTAATAGCTTCTCTAGCTCATCTTTGATGAGAAGCGCCACATGTGGGTGCATCTTTCTCAACTTTTGTTTGATAGGTTTTACTCCTAGAGCGATAGAAAGATGGTGCATTATAAGATCAGGATCCAAGCCTGGCATATCTAAGTATTTCCATGCAAAGTTTATCTTTTTTTTCTATCAAGAAGGTTGTGAATTTTTGTTTCTCCTCCTCTAATAGGGATTGTGCTACATGGATTAGTTGTGGCTCTTTTGTTTTGCCAAAATTGATAGATCGAGTGGGCTCAACTAGCACTAGAGATCTATCATGTAAATGACTCAGAAGGACATCAAATATCTCATCCTTGGGTGCAGTAGAGAGGTTTTCACCCTTGGATATGTCTTTTGTTTTTACTATTTTTGGTTCTGAGACTACCAAAAAGTGGTTTTCACCCTCATAACTCCTTTTCTTTTTCTTTTTGTTCTTTTGATTGAGATACTTGATATCTGAATCTATCATGCTAACACTTAGTTTGCTGATGGAAGTCATTATGGGCTCAACAACATTAAGATAGCATGCTAGGGCTTAGTCTAATTTGAAGGTATAGATGTCTTGGCTTAGATTTTTAGACATTTGGTCTATTAGCTCTGGATATTGGATAGTAAGTTCGGGAAGGGATTGGCTAACCATGTTAACACACAAGGTATTGGTATCATTGGAAATGATCTGACTCATGAAATCCAAGATGATACTACTACTCAAGATGGTTAATTCATTAAAATTTTCAACGACATTATCGGATTCCACTTCGGGAATAGGTGGATTAGACTCGTTAAGTTCATTATGTTGCTCTAGACTCATGTTGGGTGTGGGTGCATATTGGTGAATGAAATCCACATGTTTTTCTATAATGAGTTCATCTTCTTCAGGAATGACTCCCCATTCATAGTCATTAGATTCATTTTCTGATTTTGGGCTTCTAGGAAATCTGAGCACATGGGTAAAATCTGGATGAATTCCCCAAGTTGGGTTTCCTTCAGATTTTGATTTGAATTCATACTCATGAGAGTCTATTTAGAATCACTTGTTTGTTCTTCTTAGTTAGATTCAAGATCAGTCAATTATTGTGTGGTGACTAGTCTTTGTGTGGCTGTAGGTTCTTGTGTTTCTACAACGTTGATTCTTTTGATTGGATCATCTTCAGCTTTGAGAAGATCGATGATGTCTTGAGATAGGCATGCATAAGGAATGAGTTCAGATCCTTCTGACCCATCACTGTCTGACTGTTGGTTTTCTACTTCGTCTTTGTTCTTAGCTTCTAGTTCAATTTATTCAAGGACATGAGAGGAGTTACCCTTGAGATAGAAGGGTTTCTTTTTGTAGCCTAGGCTTGTTGTATCTTTGTTTGGCCTACCAGTATGTGAAATAGGTGCCATGAGACCTTTCTTGCTCACACCTAGAGGTCCTTTACTTGGATATCCCATCTTAGAAATTAATTTATCCCCTAGTCCATATGATCTGGAAGGGACTTTTGATGTCTTAGAGTCACATACCTGAATGGTTTGGGCTTGAGATTCATCTTTGTAGAGCCATGCAAGCACAACTTCATCCTCTTCATATTCTTGTTTGGGTACTGCAACAAAATTCCCTTTATAGGTAGCAAGAGGTTCTTTAGATCCCAACTTTGGCGGTTTTAAAGATTGTCCATAAAAATTTGGCGAGATAGGGAGAGATGTCAAGGATAAGACTGGCTCCATAGTGTAGTCTCCCATGCCATTTTCTTTGATTTTGACTCCTTTTGAAATTTCTTCTAGTTTTGATGTAGATGCCATGTTTGTTTGTGTAATGAAAGATTCTTTGTTATTTTGGACAAGCTTGTCCACACCTTCTTTTAATGTATTGCAAATAGAAGAGATATCAGCAGGAATGGTCACTTCTACTCCTTCATAAAGAAACTTGACACACTGGTGATATGTAGAAGGAATAGCTCACATCTCATGTATCCAGGGTCTCCCTAGAAGGATGTTGTAAACAAAAGGTAGATCAAGAACTTGACATGTAATATCCCTGATGACTGGTCCTGTTCAGATCGGTAGCACAATGGTTCCTTTAGAAGATCTTTCTTGTTCGTCATATGCTTTGATATTTATTTTCTTCTTAGGATCAATGGCACTTTTAAATAGCCCAATTGTGTAATCAAGCTGTAAGAAAAAATGTTTAGGCCAGTGCCTCCATCTATCAACACATGTTTGACTCTACTGTTTTGGGTCAAGACCTCTATATGCAAAGGCTGGTTATGTAGATGACTCAAAGAATTATCATCTTCCTCTGAAAAAGAAATGTATTGTAGGGATGTTAGATGGCCAACCATACTTTGGAATCTGTCAAGATCCAGATCATCAGGAACCTTGGAACTGAGTAGAGCGCTATCAAGAATAGCTCTATGAGAAGGAGATATCCGAAGCAACTTGAACATTGAGATTTTTGCATTAGTATGCTAGATTTATTGGACAATGCTGTAAGATGTGGGTCTCGTGTCTTTAGGAATTTTAGAGGCAGCCCTCTGTTTAGAAACAGATGATAGATTAAAAGGCATCTTAGGGACATTTGATGAATCATATAGTTGTCCTTGTAGATGTATCTAAGCTTGTGATCAAGTAACTACATTTTCTAAATGATTATCTCTTCACACAATGGTAATAACATTGCAATGTTCAGACACACAAGGTTCCACCATGTTTATAACACTATTGTTACTAGAGTATGCATAATTAACCTTAGCACCCATATTAGGCTGAGAAGATGAATCACCTTGATTGTGTTTTAAAAATGGTTCCACGAATGCTGTATGGTCATTATTACTTTTGAGATTGTCAATGACAATCTCCCCGACATCAATCTTATCTTGTATGAGATGCTTTAAGCATTGATAGTTACTAGTTTTATGACCTTTATGTCAATGGAAGTCACAAAAATCATTCTCTCTCCACCATTTTGATTTAGGTTTAGGATCATATGTTCGTGGCTCAGGAAGAGTGATGATTTTATTGGCCAATATAGTCTTCATGGAGGACTCCAAAGATTCTCCAAGAGGAGTGAACTTTCGTTTAGGATCAATAGACCACAGTTTGTACTCTTTCATCTTTTGAGATGATTCAGGTACCTTTTGTTCTGAAGCTTTGATGGCTTGGGTACCTATAGTTAGATTGAAAGCTGGTGCTTTAGATGGGGCACAGATAGTATCGACAATGCCATCGGTGATGATGCCTTTATTCTTGTTCCAATTTTTGTTTTTGTCTTTAGAATTAGATCCGGATTCATACTTATCATTTCGAAGTGAGATATCTCCTTTTTCCACAAGTAATTTCTCTATTTTGATCGCATTATCTACCATCTTATCAAAAGATGTATGATTTTGCATTTGTAGAGGGTAGTTAAGCTCTGGAACAAGATTGTTGATGAATATTTCCAGTTTCTCTATTTCTGGAATAGGTCTAGCATATAGAGAAAATTTCTTCCTCCATTGTTTGAGGAATGTTAGGAATGGTTCTCTTGGAATTTGTTTGAGATTTCATATGTTTATCATAGTGATCGGATGTTGGATGTTATAGGAGTACTAATGATAGAATAGTTTGATAAACTCCTCAAAAGTTCTGATTGTAGGAGGAATTCTTGAGAACCAATGAATAGCCACTCCTCCCAGAGATCGTGGGAAAAGATGCATTAGATAGGTTGGTTTATGCATGAAATCCATAGATTGTGTACATAATTCCCTTACATGATCTTGACGATCAGAGTTGCCATCATATTTGTCATATTTAGGCATTTCCACTCATTTTGGAAATGGTGGCATGTACAAGTCTTTATCAAATGAAAAAGGGCATAGAGCCTCCATGGAGAACTCTTTGGGTTCCTTCTCTTTCTCTAGTTTGTTGAGCTTGACCTGCATGACATGCACCTATTTCATCATAGTGGTTATAGGAGTTTCTTCCTCTTGAGTAATGATATCTTTGATATTGAAGTTAGGAGGAAGTTTAGCTCCTTGTTGAGCTAGTTCTAGGAAGTATGCCTCTCCGTCTTCCTTTAAGAAATGTTTCATCATGTGTCAGAAGTTGTCATCATTATGATACTGGGCAACTTCGGTAGGGGTAGGATCTTGATCTCCACCATGGTTGGAGTGATGACCTTGGGATGCTTGGCCTTGAGACATGGTGGTCTTGTGAGGACTATTTGGAATGGATTGATGAGGGGCGACGTAGCCATTTTTCAAGAAAAGATTGCCAAGAGCATCTTCTCCAAATATGTTAGTGTCGTAGGGTTGATGGAAAGTTTCAGCAATCATAGAAGATGCACCCGAGGGGATTTTGGGTTGTTCTCCTTGCTTTCACTATGATTAGGCTTTGGTTTCCACCATTAACCTTAAGTGAATCAAAAGAGCGAGATGAAGACAACTGAAGATTGATGTGATTCAAGAAGATCAGGTGACGCAACCTTGTCAAGATTGAAGTTGGTTGAAGATTGATTGGATGTAAATGAAGGATACTATGTCCTGTTGTATGGGTAGATGTGCAAAAGATGGTGGACATGAGCTCGCAACACTTAGCCATTTTGATGAAGATGATGTTGACAAGGTTTTGACACTAGAAGGACGTGATTTAGATCAAAAGATAAGAAGGCCAGATCAAACTCACGAGACCACTTTAGGCAAATGATTGGATTTTCTGATTTGGCTTTTCTCTGTTCCTGACACAGTGAATATTTTGACAGAATTTGGAAGTAGGCTGTAAAAATTGGATTCCTGACAATTTTAGCAAGTTTTTGACAATTTTTCAAAATTCTCATACGAGTTTATCTAGGCTCATACGACACTGGGTAAGCTCTGGCATGAAAATTGGAAAGACTCGTATGACAGTTGCTGTTAGGATTGGATTTTCATTTGATTCTACTAACAAAACTCATACAATAATGTACTACTTTTCGTACAACAATATAGGGGTTCTGAAATGACACTTGCTAGAAACTCATATGACTTTCTGAGGTTGTGGATGACTTTTGACTCTAGAAAGGATTTTTGCTTCAAATTTTGAATTTGTTCAATTTTTAGGATCAATTTTCTTGCAAGATTTTCTCTGTTCAAGTTTGTAGATTTAGGTAATAGTCCAGATTCATTCGTTTGCAATAACCAAGTAGATAACAAGCACATAGAACAACACGTAATTGATTTCAAGCATGTCTGAAAAAATGAGCAAGGGCAAAGGAAACCTTGTCCATGAGCAACCAAGTGATTTATTGTTCTAACCCTAGGAGAGCTATTTATGAATGTTCAAAACTTTTTCAATAACGCACATATTCCTAGAAAATGAAAAATTGGCCTTGCTAGGGTTTGTAGTAATGGTATGACTCTGCAACTTTTATGATTTCAAGAGGGCGAACTCCAATCCTGGCACACCGAGGTTTTGACACAGTCCAAGAATTTAATCAATCAGGAGCTGCTAGGGAGATCTGACAGCCCAACAAGAGACCACATTTGTGAAGATTTCCTCCAGAGAGACATTTATATAGCAGCAACTGCTACCATGATGAAAATGGCTATTACTACTTGAGGTTCCATCCATGTGGTTGACCCAATTAAGGGAGTGTCCTATATGGTTAAACCTCTTTAAAGGTGACTCATAAAAGATACCACATGGGGACTTCATCCAGATCTAAGGATCTGAGTTTTTGATACTACCCAAAAAGGGAGTAGAGCATAATCCTCTAGCCTTTTCACTTTTACCACAATCACAACATATATATTAATACAACATGATAGGATTAAAATTATCTCACCAAGGCTTGTGATGTCAACAAATTATGTCTATCGATTTCTCCAGAGAGAAAACACATCGATCAAAAAGTTGAGGACCAAACTGAGTGGAATGTAAGACAATCGCAGTAACCTCCCTACCTACAAGGGGATCTATCATCAAGGAGAGCTTCGCATGTGTGAACAAGAAAATGAAGCCCACTCTTTCAAGATCATCTACAAATAGTGTTCATAGGGCCTATTTGTTATGTGTAACAAATATTCCAAAGAAAATCTACATTTGTTTTATAGCCCAAAAGTGAAGTCTGATTTATGAAAGCTGAAGATGACACTCAAGCTTGACACAATAGAGTTCATTTTATGTCCCAAAATTGAAGTGTTATCAGATGTAAAAGAATACCCAATTTCCTCACAATGTGCTTAGTAGATTTTACCTATTTTAGAAATTTTTGTTGCACTTTTCCAATCAGAATTAGTAGATACTAGTCAGAAATAGTGGATTTAAATTGTTAGGGTTAGCCGTTAGTCCAAATCTAGAAATCAAATCTAAAAAAATGCCTAAAAATATGAAACGATAGTTGAACCTTGTGTCAAAACTCGTACGACACTGGGTTACCTCTTATACAAAAATTCAGATCTCATACGATAGTGGGTGACCTCCCGCACGACAATCTAGAAACTTGCAAGACACTGGGTATCTGCCCGTACGACAAAGCAATTTCCAAATAACAATGTGTAACTGATGATATGAGTCTCAAAAATGCCGAATGTCCTACGACACTCAGAGGGTCCTGGCATGACTTTCTGAAAAAACTCATATGAAAATTGTATGGATAGAGAATAAAATCACAAAATTGGCCAGAAAATGATAGAAAATGTTAGAAAGAGAATGGAAACCCGTTTCAGGGCCCCACATTGGGCGCTAGAAATGTGTGTGAATTTTGAACCTAGTTGCGGACACAACACTTCAGTAAAACACTAAAGGTTAGCAAAAATTGAAATCTGTGGATAATTGAAAAGCTAAGCTAACCAGGCGATTTACTGCCTTCTAGTAGGTGTGAGTATGTATTCTTAGATTGGACCGAGATCAGTGACAATGCAACACCTAAATGAAGGATTTAATGCAAAAGATGAATGTAGAGTTTGAATGTAATTGATCTAGATTTTTAGATTTTCTATGCAATATAAGATGGAAACTGTTATGCAAATTGATCTAACAATAATGTGCTAAACGAATATGAAAGCTACAAACAATAATGAAAATCTCACAATAGCCTTGATTCGTAAAGATTGATTCTTCAAATGTAAATTCGCCAGAATAATTGTGCAAGTTTGAGTGCTTGAGCGTAGATCAAGATTCAGGGGGGATCCATTGTGAAGAGCTGAGCCTTGATTATATAGAAATCCAAGGCTTGAGGATACATTGAGAGAAGCCATAAATCACTCTTGATAGACTCAGATCGATTTATGAGTTAACAAGAGTTAAGAACAAATTAACTCACAAAATCATGCAAAAGTGAGTAAGAACAACTTTTTCACTTGAATCAGAAGTTTAGATCAACTTGGAACTCAAAATAGATGTTGAGTTTTGAAAAGATAACAACTTGAATTGATTTTTTGATTTGACGTTTAACTGCCCTTCCAAAATTGTGCATGGATAATTATGAATTAATAAATAAATAAAGTGATTTATCCCCAACTTAACTAATTTTTGAATTAAAATAACTGATTTGTGGATTAATAAATTATTAAATCAAACTTTATTAAAAAATTATATCATTAAGTATTGACAATTGGATTTAATTAATTAAATGAGAATTTAATCAATTATTCGAATGATTTTGATTTATTGTCAAAATTAAATAATACACTTTAGGAATAAATGCAATTAAATTCAATTAAATGATTAAGTGACATAATTAAATCTAATTAATTTAATATTGAGAATATTCAATTAATCAAACATTAGGATAAATAGGATTTATTGCCAAATAATATTCAGTTAAAGATAATTAGGATAAATAGGAATATTCAAGGAATATTCCCTGATGCAGAATTTGGATAATCAATTAGATTTGATAAAATAATGTTTGATGTACTTTAGGTTAGGACTTTGATGTCGATTTTGATCGAATTGTCGATGTAGAAAGTTAATGAACATATACCCCATTTTTGGGGTATTAGATTAGGACCTCTAGGAAATCCCCATGACTCCTTTTGACACATTTGAATGCTCAAGTGTGTTCAAAGGGGTCGTGGGACCCCTTAGGACACACTTGAGGATTCCAATGTGTTAATAAGGGTCACGAAGAATTCCTATGGGTCCTAACTCATGATAAAGCGTACTTAGACACCCTAGAAGTCCCCATGACCCCTTTTGAAATGTTTAAATGCTCAAGTGTGTTTGAAGGGGTCGTAGGACCCCTTAGGACACACTTGAGCATTCCAATGTGTCAGTAGGAGTCATGTGGACTTCTTAGGGGTCCTAGCACATGATAAGGCATACTAGAACCCTTAGGAAGTCTCCATGACCCCTTTTGAAACATTTTAATACTCAAGTGTGTTTGAAGGGGTTGTAGGACCCCTTAGGACACACTTGAGCATTCCAATGTGTCAATAGGGGTCATGGAGACTTCTTAGGGCTTGTAACGTGCAATAAGGCATACTAGGAAGTTTCCATGACCCCTTTTGACACATTTGAATTCTCAAGTGTGTCCGAAGGGGTCCTACAACCCCTTGGGACACACTTGAGTGTTCAAATGTGTCAAAAGGGGACATGAGGACTTCTTAGGGGTCGTAATGCATGATAAGGTATACTAGGACCCCTAGGAAGTCCCTGTGACCCCTTTTGACACATTTGAATTCTCAAGTGTAGCCAAAAGGGTCATACAACCCCTTCAGACATACGTGAACATTCCAATTTGTCAAAAGGGGTAATGGGGACTTCCCAGGGGTCCTAACACATGATAAGGTGTACTAGAACCCCTAGGAAATCCCCATGACCTTTTTTGACACATTTGAACCCTCAAGTGTGTTTGAAGGGGCCCTACAACCATTTAAGACACACTTGAGGGTTCCCATGTGTTGAAAGGGGTCATGGGGACTTCCTAGGGGTCCTAACACATGATAAGGTGTACTGAGACACCTAGGAAGTCCCCATGACCCTTTTTGACATATTTGAACAATCAAGTATGTCTGAAGGGGTCCTACAACCCTTTAGGACACATTAGAGGGTTCCAATGTGTCAAAAGGGGTCATGAGAACTTCTTAGGGGTCCTAGTACGTGTGATAAGATGTACTAGGACCCATAGAAAGTCCCCATGACCCCTTTTGACACATTTGAACCCTCAAGTGCATCTGAAGGTGTCCTACGATCCCTTAGGACACACTTGAGGGTTCTAATGTGTAAAAAGGTGTCATGAGGACTTCCTAGGGGTCATAACATATGATAAGACATACTAGGACCCCTAGGAAGTCCACATGACCCCTTTTGACACATTTGAATGCTCAAGTGTGTCTGAAGGGGTCGTACAACCCTTTAGGACACACTTGAGCATTCCAACCTATTAATAGGGGTCATGGGGACTTCCTAGGGGTCGTAACATGTGATAAGAAGTACTAGGAACTCTAGGAAGTCCCCATGACCCCTTTTGACACATTTGAATTCTCAAGTGTGTGCGAAGGGGTGCTACAACCCCTTTGGACACACTTGAGAATTCAAATGTGTCAAAAGGGGTCATGGGGACTTCTTAGGGGTCATAACATGTGAAAAGGCATACTAGAACCTTGTACAAGTCCCCATGACTCCTTTTGAAACATTTTAATTCTCAAGTATGTCCCAAGGGGTCGTAGAACCTCGTAAAACACACTTAAGCATTCCAATGTGTGAATAGGGGTCACAAGGACTTTCTAGGGGTCCTAACATGTGATAAGGCATACTTGGACCCCTAGGAAGTCCCCATGACACCTTTTGAAACATTTGAATTCTCAAGTGTGTTCAAAGGGGTCGTAGGACCCCTTAGGACACACTTCAACATTCCAATGTGTGAATATGGGTCATGGGGACTTCCTAGGGGTCCTAATGCATGATAAGGCATACTAGGACCCCTAGAAAGTCCCCATGACCTATTTTAAAACATTTGAATGCTCAAGTGTGTCCAAAGGGGTCGTAGGACCTTTTAGGACACACTTGAGCATTCCAACATGTCAATAGGGGTCATGGGGACTTCCTAGGGGTCCTAACATGTGATAAAGTATACTAGGACCCCTAGAAAGTCTCCATGACCCCTTTTGACACATTTGAATGATCAAGTGTGTTTGAAGGGGTTGTAGGACCCCTTAGGACACACTTGAGGGTTCTAATGTGTCAATAGGGGTCATGGGGACTTCCTAGGGGTCCTAACGTGTGATAAGGCATACTAGGACCCCTAGGAATTCCCCATGACCCCTTTTGACACATTTGAATGCTCAAGTGTGTTTGAAGGGGACTTTAGGACCCCTTAGGACACACTTGAGTGTTTCAATATGTAAAAAGGGGTCATGGGGAGTTTCTAGGGGTCCTAATGCGTGATGAGGCATACTAATACCCCTAGGAAGTCCCCATGAACTCTTTTGACACATTTGAACCCTCAAATTTGTCTGAAGGGGTCGTAGGACCCCTTAGGACACACTTGAGGGTTCTAATGTGTCAAAAGGGGTCATGGGGACTTCATAGGGGTCCTAACGCATGATAAGGCATACTAGGACCCCTAGGAAGTCCCCATGACCCCTTTTGACATATTTGAATGCTCAAGTGTGTCTGAAGGGGTTGTACGACCCCTTAGGACACACTTGAGGGTTTTGATGTGTCAAAAGGGGTCATAGGGACTTCCTAGGGGTCCTAACGCATGATAAGGCGTACTGGGACCCCTAGGAAGTCCCCATGACCCCTTTTGACACATTTGAACACTCAAGTGTGTCCAAATGGGTTCTACAACCCCTTAGGACACACTTGAGGGTTCCAATGTGTCAAAAGGGGTCATCAAGACTTCCTAGGGGTCCTAGTACATGTGATAAGGCGTACTAGGACCCATAG
This sequence comes from Chamaecyparis obtusa, assembly GCA_027943335.1. Taxonomy (NCBI): domain Eukaryota; kingdom Viridiplantae; phylum Streptophyta; class Pinopsida; order Cupressales; family Cupressaceae; genus Chamaecyparis; species Chamaecyparis obtusa. The sequence goes on along the minus strand of BSBK01000192.1, from coordinate 1,032,362 downwards.
GAAGTCTCGATGATCCCTTTTGACACATTTGAATGCCCTAAGTATTTCATTTTTTTCCTTAACCCCACAAAGTTCATATAAAAGACATGTATGGAAATCTTCACAGTATTTAGGAGGCACAAATTGGTAACAATTGGAGCAGTAGGAATCAGAAAATGCACACCCTTCTTCACCAAACTATATAGATGGGAAACCTGAAATACATCTAGAAGTAGAGCTATTCCCTTCGCTTCAGGCCATTGCAAATTAGCGGAAGTTTTTTTCTCTTCTCTCCAACAAAATAGCTTATTTCAATGGTCACCCATGAATTTTTTAAATGGCTGATTGATTTCCTTTTCTTCTTTCAATGGCCATCCATGTTTTTTCTGCAATCTTCCAACCTTTCGTACATAGTTGTAAAATACATATTAATATATTATACATATAAAATAATATATAATATATGATATATAATGTAACATTTAATATTAATTATATTAAATAATATTTAATGTAAAATGTATATTATATAATATTTAATATATAATTGATATTATATAATATTTAATATATATAATATACAATCTAATATATATTTTTTGATATATAATATATCATATTAAGGATGGAGAAATGGGAGGGAGAAAGGGTTTGGATAAATTAAGAGAGAGAAAGGGGAGGGAAAAGTTAAAAATCAAAATTTTTCCAGCATTTTCGGGTACCCAAAAATATCAGGTACATGAAAATATCAGGTACCCGATCATGCTCGGTATTGCTTTGTGCACCAAACCTACATGGTCAACTATTGAAATGTTTCAAAAACGTGTTTCTCCCCTGTTTCTCTGAGTTCCAGACTTCAACCATGTAGCTGACAACTTTTTTTCACCCAAATTTGATGAAACAAAAAGGGTATCTTAAGGAGATTATCAACTTTCTATCAATATAATTGCTGTGAAATTTTGAATTCAGTAAGTAATTATTAGTTATTTTCTAATTGAGTTACCTCTAAAGTGCTGATTTATATACTGATTGAAAAATGACTATAAATTTCAGATGGTATAACATTTTTGAAATCCGAAAAGTGCATTACATTCTATGCTTTGCCTACTACAATGAAAAAAAAAATTGAATTTTGTAAAGTTTTGAATGAGTTAAGGTGGTTAGACACAGGAGTTTTTTATTCTAAAAATGTTGTAGTAGAAAATTCATAATTAATTATTATTTTGGAATAAAATTACAAAACAATATGCGTCACATCCGAGCATGAGTCTACTACTTATATGTAAAATCTTATAATTAAATATTATCATTTGATTATGATTAAGGTGGTCATGCGTACACCCACTTCTTATTTTTTTCCAAAAATTCTTGTACTGCTGCATTGAAATCTATACTTTTCACCAATCATACTCTTTTTTTCAAAAAAGGCCTAGTAGTTTAGAAACTACATTCAATTTTCTACAGATTCTATTCTTACAACTTTTTGATATTAGGTTGATAGCTAGTTGAAATTTTCATGTCAAGTTGACTAACCCTGATTTGCTGATTTTTCATTGCCACTTAAGGGCATAGTTTGGACCCCCATGATCTTACACATACCCCCTTATAAAATCCTTCAAAAAAACCTATCTTACGAACAATAAAAAACATTATCCAATGTAATTCTTTCTTCAGCATCCTCAACCAAAAAAAAATCTAATTCATGCACCATCATAAGCTTTATAGCCCCTAATTAATTCTTGTTACTTTTTATAGTGGGGTATTAATCTCATTGATAAGATTCACACATATTCCTCAAATGACCATAAGTTTATCATCACGACTACAAGTACTTTACGAAATAGTTAGAAGCAATTCCCATTACACACACTACTTGTATGCAAGAAAACATGCTTCAAAGTGAATGATTTAAGACATTAAAATAAATCAAAACACAAAATCAAAGCAACAATCAAGTTACGGAAAAGAAGTAGAAAAGAATTAATGAATTACCACCAAAATAAAGTATGTCCAACCTCTTATTGCAATATTCTTCCCAAGATGATCAAAATTTGTATGTGCTCATATAATTTTGGCAGCATAATAATACTCAAAGATCTAGAGAAATGCCTACTCTTCATCAATTATTTAAATGGTGTTATAATGGTGAGAAAGGTTGATTGCACCCTTGATCTCCTTGGCATTGCTAGCATAACTGAATATGGTTAAAATAGAATCACCAATATTCAAATGTAAGAGTAGATAGAAGTGTGGGGGAATATGAGATCTACCTCCAAATCCAAATTCCCAAAGGAGAGATCCAAATTGATCAACCAAAAGGTTAATGCACAATTGAATCAATCTATGGAGAATATGAAAGAGAGAGAAAACCTTATATTTCCCTATATAGGAGTTATGCTTGAAATCTGAAATAATTGAAATACAAGTACTAACCTTGAATTAGGGTAGATTTGGAAAATGCTAATTTCTAATGTCTGTGTGTACTTTCAGGCAATTCTGCAACCTTCTCTGGACTGGAAATGCCGAGATCAAGAAAACCCAAAAATCTTTCTCTAAGATGAGCTTAGGTCAACTTTGACCCTCATAAAAGGTCAAAGGCTAGATTCTTTATTTGAAGGTTGATTCTGATTCTGTTCAAAGATCTCAGAAGTTCACCTCAAAGGGTACCCAAATTTGCTCTCAGATTTGAAATCTTGCACTTGTACCTACAAGAAAATGGGGTTTTTTTTTTGTATGGGGGGTTTGCCTTGGGCAAACCCCAGTTTAGGAATTAACCTTGAAATTGAATTGAAATATAGTATGCATAAAAAAAGCAATTAGAACAAATCACCTTGCTTATGTTGAAGTCCTTGTAGAGGATTCGAATCCTCAAATTCACAAGTAGGAATTCTTCAATGGATGTAGAATGAATGTAGGATGTCTCCAATCAATGGAATTTGATCTTCAACACCAATCTTGACTTGATCTTTGCATATGAGAATGCTTGGATGAATGTGGAAGGATGGATCTTCAAGGTGGCTCCAAAGAGATTGGATTCCTTCAATGGCTAACAATGGATCTCCTTGATGGATGAATGCTTGGACACTTAAATTCTTGAAGGCTTTCTTGCACTTGAGAGCTTGAGAGCTTGCAATTTCTTGAGATGAGATATGAATCATGGATGTGAAAATAAGAGAGGAAGGCCTCCTTTTATAGTGAACTAGGGCACAATCCTCTAGAGGGGCCACCTTAGAGAATTAAATCTCAATTAGGTCATAACATTTAGAAAATATACCTAGATTAAATGAAATTAGAGGATTTACCATTCTGAAACTCAAAATGGCCAACCTAGAGGTGGGAAAACAAATATCCTGAAAACCCGATACCCGAAAATCAAGGATTTTGGAATTTTGAAAGAGGGGGGAAAAATCAAGGTTGGGATTGACCTAGTCAGGTTTGAGCTTGATCCTGACCTAGTTAGGTTTGAGCTTGATCTTGACCTAGTCAGGATCAACCTTGAATTTGAACCTGGGCCCAGATCCAGTTAGAATCAGGACAGGAGGTCTTGAGGATGCCCAGAGACCTAGAAATGATACCAGAAAGGGACAAAATGCCAGGGATAGGCATAAAATCCTATGATGATTGTGATGAAGGAAAAAAGGTCCTATTTATAAGTCCTACCTAGAAAATAGAGCTATGGAAGAGGGAAATTAAGGAGAATCCTCAAGATCCTAACCCTAATTTCACCTAGAATGAAGAAATCAAGTGTAGGAAACAAGTGGAAAAAGGGGAGAAAGCCAAATACATGCAAAGACCTGATCAAGGTGCTCAAAATGACCCTAAACCACTCACTTGGAGGGCTAAATGCTCTTATCATGGAGGTGCTTCCATTTTAAGACGATACATTAAGCCCCCACTTTAGCAAGAGTATGGACTCGATGCAAACTCTTGGTAAAGGAGATCAGAATGAAAAGATAATCTTATCATAATCCAAGGGAAAAAGAGAAACCTTAAGCCCCTAGGGAATTGAGTCTTCATCAAATCCTAGATCATAATAAGAGAGTTATCTCTAGAGAGAGAAATAAGGTGTGATTACCTCACCCAATGAGAACTTATGTCCCATTGTGAACCACACAAGAGAATGACACAACTAGAAAGATGGAATTGAACCGCCTAGTGAATGTGGCTACTCACTAGTCAACCCATCAAGGATTCATCCTTAGGAATATTCTATTCCATAATAATAAAACCAAAAACAAAAGAGATCCAGTCTTAAGGACACCTCCAACCTTAAGGGATCAAAATATATGTGTATTTGAAACTGGAGGGATCAAGAGATCCTAAAATATAAATCCATGTTTTATGGATTAGTTACTAATCCAAAAAGGGAGAAAAGTATCTTGAAAAATAATATGCATATTGAAAAAGTGCATGTGTGCAACAGGTGAGCAGAGCATATGCCCCCACGTTAAAGTCATTGCTGACACTTTAACAGGAGCAATGGGTTTAACGGAAACATAAACAACTCCACTGATTATGTTTCCACGTCGAGATGCCCCCAGATGAAGACAAATCAAGGGAAATATCACAAGAACATATAAAAAACATAGAAGGGATCTACCTACCATGGGGTCAGTATGATCATAAGATAAAATATATATGATATTATTGTAAATGAATTGACATCATTCCCCCAAAAAAGTAGAACTACAATCACAAAGGAAGAAAGATCACTTAAGATATATGAAGGAGAATCTTTTTGGACCATGACATGGAGACCAAAAAGAATTAGTGCTACCATATCTTGAATCCAAGAAGATTAGATAAGGAAACATTTACGAACAATAGCACATTTACGACATAACATTGAACAATGCATAGAAGAATATAGATACATATAGAAGATTTGAACAACATTTTCAATTCCTTTATCACCTTGCACCAACTGAGTAACAAGGATCATATAAAAGAGTCTAACAACATGTAACAAACACATTACAGGATAAACATAGTACAACAAGCGAACACACACAAAGCTACCATGAGGGACAAGCTAATCAAGCGTGCCTCCTACTCTCCCCATCTTGTTGAAGATCATTTAGGGAAGGTGGGTAACTTGTAAGAGGGACTATATCCAACATGGTAGGAATGATAGCCAGTTCTAAACAAGGATCCTCTTGAGAATCACAATGTTCAACACTAGGTGCAAGAGTTAATTGTGATGAAAGCATATTAGGTAAATCAATGTCAATGTCAGTAGTCTCATATTTGTTATTAACATCATTAGTATCATCAAGAGTATCTTCTTCATCCAAATTAATCAAAATAGGATCTAAGATATGAATAGAATCATCATAATCATGCATGTGAACATCATTATTAGTAACAGCCTCTTCTAACATATTATGCATAGGTTTATCCGAGGAAAGTAAAGATCTTTGAGCTTTAGCATGAGAATGACACTTTTTATGATGTTCATTAGCAGATCGATTACATTTTGATTTATTGAAATAGGTTGAGAACTAGGAGGAACAATCATAGGATCCTTCACAGGTTCTTTAGGAAGATCAGTAGGATTATTAACCATAGGAGAAACAATCATAGGATCTTTGATAGGTTCGGTAGAAGGAACTTGATTAACAAAGCTAGAAGCCATAGTTAAAGGAGGTATAGAAGGTGTAGGGAAAAGACCATGATTAAGATCCATAGGAGGTAATATTAATTCAAGAATATTGTGATGTTTATAGGCTTGATATGATCAAAAAAGAATATCAGGTCAAGGAGGACATGAATTAGGTAATGAAGGCCAACAAAAATCAAGAGTAGCACAATCTCTAGGCCTAGAAGGTTGATATAAAATATGATTAATCATCTTCACTTTCTTCATCATGAATTAATTTAAGATACTTATGGATAGGTGAAGCAACAACATGCATGGTAGTCAACCAAGGAAAACCTAGCTTAACTTGAAATTGATCAGAAGTAGGAACCACAACAAAGGTAGTGTTCACAATTTTTCCACAAAGTTCAACTGGTAAAGTAATAGAACCAAATGATGGATAAAGAAAACCATTACAAGTTTGAATCCACATATCTGATGTATCATAAAGTCACGTTGTAAGCTTTTCATAAAAATATTTTCTTCAGTTATAACATTAACTAAGGATGTAGGATCAACAAGACAACCACGAGTAGGTTTCTAAGAAATCCTAGCAGCAATGCAGTAGGAGCTTTAATAGTCTCAGAGTCATCAAAGGTAATCAAAAGTTCCCAAGGTCTTTTATTCTTAAATTGTTGTCAAGGTTTAGGTTTTGGTTGAGGTTGAGATTGAACTTGAGGTTGAATCTGAGGTTGAGATTGAGGTTGAGGTGGAGATATAGATTGAAAAACATGCTCCACTTGATTAACAACATGATTGAGACCATCCATCTTGGAATCATACACAATTTCCATAGCAGCTGGTTGAGCAATTGTATTAGTATCATGCATAGGTAAAGGGTTCATATAGATTTGAAGGTTCTGATTAGGAGGAGAGACAAATTTATTCCCACTACCATCTAGATTATCAATAGATAAAGCATTAGAATCAATTAAATCTTGAACCTTATGTTTTAAAGAATAACACTTCTCAATATCATGACCATTCTGACGATGATATTGACAAAAAGCATTTTGATCAAAATATTTAGATGCAATCGTAGCAGGTAAAAGAGGTTGAATATGAGGCAAAGTAATCATATTAGCACTTAACAACCTATTCATAATAGCATGTAAAGATTCAAAAGGAGGAGTAAACGTACGATTTAATCAAAAAGTAGTGGATGCAAAAGTGGCATTATGAGATGCAACAACAACTTGATGAGCAACTGCATTCACTTATTTGTTTATCTTGACATAGTTGTTGAATTTTTGAAACTTGTTTGGATTAGGAGTAGCATCACTCTTATCAACTGGAACAGGAGCCATTGGAGTGTTGCTCTCAAATTGACTCACTTGTAATTGATAATGATGAAGTGCTGCACAAAGTTGTTGAAAAGAGGTAAATTCAGTAAGCAAAATCTTATCTCTAATATCCTTTTGCAAATTTGAAAAAAACATATGTTGAATATCAATATCAGGAACAGGAGAGGAAATCTAAGCATGCAAATGCTTAAATCTACCAATAAATTCAGTTAATTTTTTCTTAGCACTTTGTTTACAATGCATCAAATCAGTCAAAGACACTTGTGGGCCAATGTTGTTTTGAAATTGTTGAATAAAGGCATTAGAAAGTTGTGGAAAGGAATCAATGGAATAAGGAGGCAAGGGACAATACCATTGTAAAGCCTTGTCACAGAAGGTTGTAGCAAATAGTTTGGCTAAAATCCTATGGTCATGAGTATAATCACTACAAAAGATTTGGAATGTTTTAACATGATGAACAGGATCTCTTTTTCCATTATAATTCTCAAGATGAGGCATCTCACCTTGCTGAGGAACATGAGTATGAATAATATCCCAGGACAAGGGACTTCCCATGTCACATGTAGGAATAGTAAACTTGATTTGAGTTAAGGAAGTGAGTTGTTGTTGTAAGGATGATACAGTTTGAGCCAAAATGATGATTATTGAATCATTAGAAGAAATAGGAGGAGTAGCCACATTAGACACACTAGGTAAAGTGTAAGAAGTTGCATGAATAGAAGACACAACTGGAGGAACACTAGGAACTATAGTTGGAAGTAGATTAGAATAAGTGAAAAGAACATTATGATATGAAGGTTGTGATGTAGGAAGGGACATAGGAGGAACACTCATAGGAATAGAGGGAACCATCACAATCACCAAAGGAGTATAGGTAGGAATACTAGGTAAAGGATTAGAAGGAGGTTCAACACTAGTGATAGGAGGAATCAACCCTAAATCTTGAGCTTCTTGAAATAAAGGTTTAACATTTGAATGCACAAGGTGAGTAATAACACACAAGAGGTTAACACCTTGATCACTATCACGTATAACTTTCTTAAGAGCCTCTATAGCTCGAATAGAATCTTGATTATGGTTCTCTTGAATAAGCCAATTACCCATTTTATCAAGTTCAGTAGAAAGTTTTTAGACTTGTTCAGGAGGAACTCTTAAAGCGTCATCCTCATCATGAGATGAGTAAGAAGAGTTTTTCTCCATAGTAGGATTGGAATCATGAAGAATCAAGTTATCATCCAGGATCCTAAGCAAAGGAGAGGAAGATTCAGGATCAAAGGCACCCATGAGTCTACGACTTCTTCTAACTGGAATGTTATAAGTAGGACTAGTGGTAGTAAAGCTCATAAACCAATGTAATGCAAATGAACTAAACTAAGAACACATAAAACATGAATATGAAATCTAATTAGCATGCAAGATCTAACACAAAGGAAAAATCTAATACTAACAAGATAAAAGGAAAGCACAATAAGGCATCCAATTCCACAAAAGAAAGGAGAGTAAGTATGTCAGGTTCACCAAAATGAATATATGAAGGTGAACACATACACAATAAGACAAAGGGATATCTAACACCAAAAAGAAAGAGAGTAAGCTTGTCAGGTTCACCAAAATGAATATATGAAGGTGAACACACACACAATAAGACAAAGGGATATCTAACAACAAAAAGAAAGAGAGTAAGCTTGTCGGGTTCACCAAAATGAATATGGTTAAAATGGAATCACCAATATTCAAATGTAAAAGTAGATAGATGTGTGGGGGAATATGAGATCTACCTCCAAATCCAAATTCCCAAAGGAGAGATCCAAATTGATCAACCAAAAGGTTAATGCACAATTGAATCAATCTATGGAGAATATGAAAGAGAGAAAATCTTATATTTTTCTATAAAGGAGTTATGCTTGAAATCTGAAATTTGAAATACAAGTACTAACCTTGAATTAGGGAAGATCTAGAAAATGCCAATTTTTGATGTTTGTGTGTACTTTCAAGAAATTCTACAACTTGCTTTGGACTGGAAATGCCAAGATGAAGAAAACCCAGAAATATTTCTCCAAGATGAGCTTAGGTCAACTTTGACCCTCATAAAAGGTCAAAAGCTAGATTCTGTTCATAGATCTCAAAAGTTTTCTAAAAAGGATATCCAAATTCTCTCTTAGATCCAAAATCCTACACCTATACCTACAATAAAATGGGGGGTTTTTGTTGTATGGGGGGTTTGCCTTGGTCATACCCCAGTTTAGGAATTAACCTTGAAATTGAATTAAAATATAGTATGCATAAAAAAAGCAATTAGACCAAATCATCTTGCTTATGTTGAAGTCCTTGTAGAGGATTTGAATCCTCAAATCCACAAGTAGGAATGCTTCAATGGATGTAGAATGAATGTAGGATGTCTCCAATCAATGGCATTTGATGTTCAACACCAATCTTGACTTGATCTTTGCATATGAGAAGGCTTGGATGAATGTGGAAGGATGGATCTTCAAGGGGGCTCCAAAGAGATTGAATCCTTCAATGGCTAAAAATGGATCTCCTTGATGGATGAATTCTTGGACACTTGAATGATTGAAGGCTTTCTTGCACTTGAGAGCTTGCAACTACTTGAGATGAGATATGAATCATGGATGTGAAAATGAGAGAGGAAGGCCTCCTTTTATAGTGAACTAGGGCACAATCCCCTAGAGGGGCCACCTTGAAGAATTAAATCCCAATTAGGTCCTAACCTTTAGAAAATATACCTAGATTAAATGCAATTAGAGGATTTACCATTTTGAAACCCGAAATGGCTGACCTGAAGGTGGGAAAACAAATATCCCAAAAGCCCAATACCCAAAAATCAAGGATTTTGGAATTTTGAAAGAGGGGGGAAAAATCAAGGTTGGGACTAACCTAGTTAGGTTTGAGCTCGATCCTGATGTTGGAATTAGGAGAGATAGATACTAAGAGGGGAGGGTGAATCAATGTCTTCAAAACTTTCACTTGTAATACTTTTCAAATCTATATTAGCAATCTGTAATAACTGACCAAAGTGACTTGTATCTAATTGCATAAATCAATCATCTAGTTAACTTAGAAAGTAAAAAACATGAAATCAATATAACAATCACATAAGAAAAGTACTTTGGTAACACAGAAACTCTTGTTAGAATGTAAAAACTGCGGTGGGGATGACACCCACAAATTCTTCACTACTGCAGATAGAAAAGGTTTTCCTATTAGGGCTACAAGTTTTGATCACTTCTGGTGATCTCACCCTGTTAGGAGTGACATGTCAGATTAGCTATATCTACCTAGTTATAGGATTTTAACAACACTACTGAAGTGTGCACTCAGTTAAGAGATTTACAAAAGACTGTTAAGTCTACTTTGTTAAGAGATTTAATCAAAGCTCTATTACAATTGTCAAAAAGTAATATGCAAAATTATCTGCTAATTGACACTCAATTGTCTGAAATAGATCTTATAATTCTTTGATAAAATATCACCTTGACTATGATGTATCTTTACTTTGTTCTGCTCGGTAGCCTTCTCTGAATCTACTCGGTACTCTCTTCTATTCTCCAAACTGATTGACTTGAAGTTAGGCAATGACTTAAAGTGCTCCATGATTCATACATATCAATTCCACAACCCATATAAAAATGGTCTGAACATACAGAATATATAGTGTTCTATTTTTCCGCTTAAGCAAAAAATTAGGTTACAAGAATTATCATAACCCTAAGATCTATGGTGCAGAATTAACCTAGATCAACTATTACAAATAAGATAATCATTGCATTTAATGAATATCTTTTACAATAAATGCTCCTTGATCTTGGCAAACCATTTTATGATATGTTGTAACCATCTGCATAGAAGAATGTGCCATTTCTGATTACTATGCCATTTTCTGTTATCATGGGTAAACACTATGTATACTACTTGGTGTATATTGCGATGCTCGATGTTTACTGTCTATCAGTGTTGGTGTCTACTGGTGCTTGGTAAATTGTGTAATGCTCAGTGTAAAGACTTTACCGATTGCTCTGTCTTGCTTCTAGTTACCGACCAACTCAATGGGTGAACCCACAATAGTGGGTTACACTTTTTTGCATGAACGGACACTGAACTCTACATTTAAAAAAAAAAATCAGATTCAAATGCATATTGTCGTTAAACCATTTGAAATCAGAAGATGAAGTAAATTAGAGAATTTTAGGATTTTTTGTCTAGATTCTAAGTATATTTTTTATTTTTATTTTTGAATTGATTTGAATGGTTTTTTGTTTCTCTCACAAAAATTGGTATGTTTCTGAAAACGTCATTTTCAAAGAGTTGCATTATTTTCATAGAGCATAACGTCTTTTCTAAAATAGATATATTTGTGATTATTTTGAATTTAGTTTTTTAACATCCATATGGAGGGAATGCGATTGGTTTGATGATATTATCATGATTATTTCATATTTTATTAACGTTTAAAGTTGACTAAACCGTAATTTTGACATACCTTGACTACATAGCTTATAACTTGTCGTGTATTTGTCCAATTTCATTTTTATTTTTTTTGAAGAAAGATAACTTCAATACCCAGGGCATATATATTTTTTAGAATTTTTTTTCTCTCATTTACTATTTTTCTATAACCATCAAACATAGAGGTAGACATACGGTGAAACATAGATATTTAGTAAAACTAAAAATACAAAGTCATAATAAAATTAATATGTATTATCATTATAATCATTGGAAAGATTTTTCTTAGTAGTACCTTACCACATAGATAGTTTTATCAAATGGATTCATTTGATTTTCCAAAAGATAAAATCGAAGTGATTTTTTGTTAGCATTTTAATAGGTGCGAAGGAGACTCCATTATAGGTATGAATGAGGTGTAGAGATGTTATATCAATGTTTTTTTTATCTAAGAGGCTTTGAGCTAACCATTTGTAATTAAATCCTTCAAATGGAACCTCTCAAGGCTTAAATCATCATATTTTATAAAAAATGTGTTATTTCAACAAAAATCAGCATCTCTAAAAAAGTGTAACCCACTATTGTGGGCTCACCCCAATATAAGTTACCAATTGATCTATTTTCTATCCTTTGATACTAATGACAAGTTTGAATGCTCAATAGAGATTATCAATCTCCATTTTTGGCATTAGTATAAAAAATACAAATGTATATAGACAAAATTGTTGGCAAAATGGTTAGCACTCCCCTCGGGATTTGTGACATGGCTTAACTACCTCCTGTGTCTTCTATAAGTCTAGTGGTTGTATCAGGCATTAATAGGTCGATCTTTTGGTGCAACAACAACTACTACTTGTAACAAGTGGTATAAGAGCTTGGTCATAGGTTTGAATCCCCTCAGGAAAAGCTGAGGGGGAGATTGTTGGCAAAATGGTCAGCACTCCCCTTGGGATTTGCGATATGGCTTAACCACCTCCTATGTCTTCTATAAGTCTAGTGGTTGTATCAGGCATTAATAGGTCAATCTTTTGGTGCAACGACAACTACTACTTGTAACAAAAATGTCCTATATAATCCTTATATCTCCTCCATATACATATCTACATCAAAAAAACTTTCTAAGTACTTCATAAGTACTCCCCCTCAGTACATGCTTCCCGGTTGAATATAGTATACATATCAAAATTTGTGACCTATTTGGCATATATACATGTTTTCCCCCTTTTTGATAGTAATGCCAAATACAAAAGAATATATACAGTATACTTACATCTTATCAAAAATTGATGGATGGTTTTCTCCAATGAGGCCAAGAGGTAGTCCCACTCCTCTTTCAAGTTCGTAAGAGCAATATGCTCAAGACCGACTTGCGCATGCATGTCAAAGATATTTTCTAACATCAAAATCTCTAGTGTTGTCACTAATTGCTCAGATTTGACAATGTGTGCCTCATAAATTTTTAGGTGTGGAATGAGTTCTTGCTGTAACTCTGTAACCTGATCTATGATTTTCTCTTCTTGTTTCCTTAATTCTGCTATCAGCCATCAGAGTTCCTATACTTGGTGAATATGCTTGAGAAAAGCATCTAGCTCTGTGATAGCTGCTTGTGTACTCAGCTAAATTTTTGCTTCTAAACCTTTAATCTTTTCACTGAATTCTACAGTGAAGGTGTCTGAAGTACACAACTTTATCACTAATTGATAGATTATCTGAGCGATTGATTTGGCCTCAGTGATAACCTTAGATAATTTCACCTTCTTTATTGCCACTTTTGGGCTGATCCTATCTGCCAATTTGTCTTGAATTCTGGACTCTATCCTTTCTTCAATTCTCTTATCAACGTCTACATTAGGTGTATTTATCTTACCAGCAAGCAAAGCAAGTTGATCTATTATAGGAGTATTCTCATCAATGTCCACTTCAGGTACTACCTACTGGAGAATATCCTGTACATCAGTTAGAACTTCTTTTCTTTTATGCTCTTGCTTTAGCTTCTCTTGCATTGCCTTTCTAGACTATAACTCCCCATACTTCATTAAATCTTCAGGGCTCAGGGTCCTTAGGTCACATTCAAGAATAATAATTACTTCATCAATGGTGACTGACCCTTTTCCTTTCTTCTTCTTCTTCGGTCCAAGAGGTGACTTCTTCTCAGTAAGAGTAATAGCTCTTTCTCTGCTCTTTGGTGCATCCTTCCCAATCGACACTGTATCTTCCTTCTTCTATTCCTTGGTGGATGGTGTAGGAGTCTCAGTGGTAGTGTCAGTGGGGTTTACCTCGGTTGTCTTTGTTTCCTTGAATCCTTTTGGTTTAGTGGATTGTGCCTCTATACTATCAGGCTAATTTGTCTCTGCAGGTTGTGTAGGTACTTGTGTTTTTGGTGTTTCTTTGCTTGGCTCAGGAAGAGATGCATCGGGTTATTTCTATGAAATTATTTCAACTACCTCAGCAAGTACTGGTAGTTCACCTAGTAGAGATGTGAGTGCACTATCAATAATGTTTGATGCTTCATCTTTGTATGGTTCAATGGTCACATCTGCATCATCTTTGTCATTAGGATCATCGTTAGTGATGTCCTCAATGAGTGCATCATCATCAATTTTCTTCTACAAGTGGATCTCTACTAGATCTGGTGCATCCTGTGATACTTTTACTTCTTCCTTCTTATCGGTGATATCAATTACCTTGGTAACCGATATACTAGAATCTTGTACCTTCTTTCCCTTACCATTATCAATGTAAATGCCTTTAGCTTTAGAATTTTGTCTCTTTCTAGATAGTTTCAGTAATGCTTCCTGTTCAGCTTTCCCTTCTGCTTTCAAAATTGATGACCATAATGAATCACATGTGACATCCATGTCACCCACATTCTCATCCAATATTTGTAGTGCTTGATTCTTGACTAAAAATCTAGCTTGGTATCTTGTCAAGTATTCACTTACTTCACCATAGCTCATAGTTGTGGCTATACGAACTAATGACCTTTCTCTTTTTCATTTCTTTGTGTTTAGTGTAGTGGCCCATTGCTCATTTATTCTATCATCTAGTTCCTTCGTTAATTGACATGTGAAATCCATTGGTACTCTTTTGAATTTGATCATCATCTGAATGACCGCATGTTCTATCTTTGTTTTATCCTCAGTTGACATTGTGTCAAAGTTGCCTATGCCTAGATCTGCAAGATTTCCATTCTCAATAATGTCTTCAATTATCTCATCAATTGTACCTGCCTTGTGTTTGACCACCTTGAACTGATTGGTGTTATCTTCTTTGTCTATTTCTTCAACATCTTCTTTGCTTCTTATCAATCTCCTTCTTTTCTTTGTTACCTTAGCTATAGGCTTGTTCTTCCTTTTAGCATATTTATTTGTCGGTGTAGCTGCCCTCATTTTCTTTACTTTTATTTCTTCTTGCTTTGGAGGGCATGAGGCTGCAGTGGATGATCTTGTCTTCATGCCTTTTTCTTGTTGTACTTTAGCTGGAGGAACCGGTTTAGTATCCTTGTCCTTGTCTGACTCAATTTCCTCACTGTCATAGGGCTTGTTAGCTAACATTAACTGACCTTTAGTTGTTCCTTTAACTAGTGACTCATTAGGTGAGTCTAATACATTACCATATCTTGCTATGAGATCTTTTCTCATTTTCTTTTCCCTTCTAGACATTTTACCGATCTCTATATCGGTTGTTATCCTTGACTTAGCTTCATCATGTGTATCGAACCTAGTGGTAGTGATGTCAACCGGTAATGCCAATAGTGCATTGATTAATTTCAAGGCAAAATCATGATTCATTTCATATCCCATTGGTGCCAACCATTTAATTCTAGGTTCTACTGCCTTGATCATAGAGAAATCTGTACTTACTACAAAAGTTATGTCATTTTCAAATTTATTAACTAATTCCCTCAGAATTCTGCTCCTTTTATGCATTTGTGTCTTGAACTCTTTGAAATATGCATCAAATTCCTTATTCATATCCTTTCCTAAACTTTGTATCATTCCTTTTATCTGTGCGGTTATCAGTTTGTCTGATTGTCATGTTACTTTACCGATACCAGGTATGAAATTTTGTAGATAGAGAAATATACATACAAGTAAAGATCCATACTTACATGTGTTGGATTTCTTCAAATGAATTGTCTTCATATTCTCTTGAACTTGATGTAATATAATTTTAGCTAGGTCAACCTAGTGACCTTTCATCACAATTTTATAAGCCATGTCCACAGTGCTACAAGGTACACTGTTCAATCTGCTGGATTGAAATATCTTATATTCGATGACATGAGCTATGAATTTCACTATTGGATCCTTGATTGTAAAAATCTTCAATGCCCTTCTGTCCCATTGTACACCTGTGTTCTTCTCTATGTCGGGACGAGATGAACTGCGAAAGGCTTTGGATTTGTCAGTAGTAGGGTATCTAGTAACTCTACTGATAATCTTTTTGGTAATCTCCATAGGTTTATCTAACCACATTTTATCATCATGAAATCTACTTAGCACTATCCTTATCCAATCCGTGCTAAATGTCTAAGGGAAGTGTTCAAAATGTGTTAACCCCGATTCTTCAATTTTCTTATATTCAGTCTTCACTCTACCGTCCAATTCACAAACTTGTTGGTAAGAAGAAAAGGTTTCAAATTCACCTACTTCACTGATCTTGTAGTGAATATATGACCTAACATCTTCTGTTAACAAAACCCTATCCGGAATACTAAAAAATGTGCCCATATCATCTATTTGTGCAGTGATCTTCAGATGTGGTTTGAATTTGGCCTCAGTGAAATTTGCTCTAACAATTAGCTCTACTTCCTCTTCAATGATGTTCAATTTGCTTGCAGATGATGTCAACGCCATAAATCAAATCTAAGGTTTCAACAAGCAAATGTGTAACAGATATTCAGTTGCAAAAGAACTTACTCAGTTTAGTCGAAGAGTATCGTCAGTTCAATTTGTAGTTGCTTTCAATCTTTCTGAGAAATTTTCAGCTCGAACTCTACTCTATGAAATTTTTTCTCTTTGAAATTGCAATGTGATAATAAACTCTATTTTTGCGTATTTATAGACCCTTTTGATATTCCCGCTCAAACTTTCATGCATTAAATGCTTAACCTAACCTTTAGTATGAAACAACTATCAGCTCGGTGATGTCTACATTTTTCTTCACTTGGTTAACATAGGATTTCTTCATCGGTTTGTACTATCATCGGTTAACCTTACATAGTGATTATCGATGGGTAACCAACTCTTAGTCTCTCTTTTACCGACTGTATGACATTGTTAGCTCATAAGACATAAACCATAGTGCATCTTTATTCATGTAGATTTGGTATTTGTACATCATATATAAGGAACTGTATGCAAAATGTGATCATTTGAAATGTTAGTCCCATACATACCTTTGTCTCCTTAAGTGGAAGTACCAATGTCACCCAATCTAGTGGATGAGGTTTCACTGACGGTGTTACTTGACTCAACATTCTCACTAGATGCCTTCTTCCACATAGTGTTCCTTAATCTTGTGATCTTTGCAATGTTATAACCGCTTTCAAATATATGGTTTTCATCTATTGCTCGGTCTCTATAGTTCTTTCTTAAATGACTGACCTTGTGACAGTGCATACATGCCATTCCAGTGCTTGTCCAACTTCTTGAATGTCCAATCTGACCCTTTCTATAGCATTTTTTTGTAATGTGTCCATACCGACCACATACAACACAATTGGTCCATGTATTGTAATCCCAAACATATGAGTTACCTTGTCTCTTTAGTTGATATGGCTTGTGTTGTGGTTTCTCCTTAGGTGTCTAGACTTGTTTCATTTTTGCCTTACAATCTCTTGCAGTGTGTCCATGCTTATTACAAGTATAGCATATCTTCTCCGTAGTGGTATTGTTAGCAAGATCTTTTTGTTTAGCTTTGCACTCATAAGTAGGATGTCCAAACTTTCCACAATAGTAACATTATCCATTAAACTTAGGAATGACATGAGGTTTACCTTGTGCTTTGCTTCTACACACATTTGATGTATGTCCTAATTTTCCACAGTGATAACATGCTAACACTTTAGGTTTTTGACTTTGATTTTTGTTGACATTTTTAGCTTGTTGTGATGATTCTCCTTTACCAGTGTAGCCTATACTGGCTTTACTTCCAACTTTTCTCTGATTAGTCAGGAAATCATCAATCTTTTTAGAACTTTCATCAGCTATCTTCATCATTTCATTATGCTACTTTTGTATCTTTAATTCATTTCTTAATTTTTCATTGTCTACTCTGAGTATTGCAACATCTTCAAGTCTTCTTGATAATTCTCCATTTACTCGGTTCATTTCTTGATTGACAGTCATCATTTGATTTGATGCTTGGAATTGTCAGTCAGTGAGTCTCTGTATTTCACTTTCTTTTGCTTGAAGTTGTTCAGTCATCAGTGTTCGATCTTCAATAGCCATATTCTGATCTTGTTCAGCTTGTCTAGCATTATTCATAATTTCCACCATTCTTACCATTTGGGATTCTTGACTGATTTGAAGTGCTTTCACTTGCTCAGATAGATGCTGATTCTTTTCAGATAAATTAGTGATTATACTTTCGGATCCGTCAGAGATTCTTCTATAACTTGATCCAACATGATCAAATATATCATCAATAGGTTCTTCATGATAACTGATCTCACTCTGCAAGATTGCAAGGTTCTTCCTATCAACCAGTAATTTCTTCAGTTCTTCCTTGGCTTTTTTATACTATTCCACAAACATCTACATTTGTAACTTCTGATTCTCAATAGACTTGTCAAGCTTATATCTCTCCATGACTTAGATCTTTTACCCTTCAATGGTTAAACTGTTCAACAAGAGAACTACGCTCTGATACCAATTGTTGGAATTAGGATAGATAGATACTGAGAGGGGAGGGGTGAATCAGTGTCTTCAAAACTTTCACTTGTAATACTTTTCAAATCTATATTAGCAATCTATAATAACCAACCAAAGTGACTTGTATCTAATTGCATAAATCAATCATCTAGTTAACTTAGAAAGTAAACAACATGAAATCAATATGACAATCACATAAGACAAGTACTTTGGTAATGTAGAAACCCTTGTTAGAAGTAAAAACTATGGTGGGTATGACACCCACAAATTCTTCACTACTATAGATGGAAAAGGTTTTCCTGTTAGGGCTACAAGTTTTGATCAATTCTGGTGATCTCACCCTGTTAGGAGTGACATGTCAGATCAGCTAGATCTACCTAGTTATAGGATTTTAACAACACTAATGAAGTGTCCACTTAGTTAAGAGATTTACAAAAGACTATTAAGTCTACTTTGTTAAGAGATTTAACCAAAGCTCTATTACAATTGTCAAAAAGTAATATGCAAAATTATCTGCTAATTGACACTCAATTGTCTAAAATAGATCTTATAATTCTCTGATAAAATATCACCTTGACTGTGATGTATCTTTACTCTGTTCTGCTTGGTAGCCTTCTCTGAATCTACTCGGTACTCTCTTCTATTCTCCAAACTGATTGACTTGAAGTTAGGAAATGACTTCAAGTGCTCCATGATTCATACATATCAATTCCACAACCCATATACAAATGGTGTGGACATACAGAATATATAGTGTTCTATTTTGCCGCTTAAGCAAAAAATTAGGTTACAAGAATTATCATAACCCTAAGATCTATGGTGTATAATTAACCTAGATCAACTATTAAAAATAAGATAATCATTGCATTTAATGAATATCTTTTACAATAAATGCTCCGCGATCTTGGTAAACCATTTTACGATCTGTTGTAACCATTTGCATAGAAGAATGTGCCATTTTTAATTACTATGCCATTTTTTGTTATCATCAGTAAACACTATGTATACTACTTGGTGTATACTATGATGCTCAATGTTTACTATCTGTTGGTGTCAATGTCTGCTGGTGCTCGGTAAACTGTGTAATGCTCGGTGTAAAGACTTTACTGACTGCTCTATCTTGCTTCTAGTTACTGACTGATCTATTTTCTATCCTTTGATACTAATGAAAACCTTGAATTCTCAATAGATATTAACACCTAACCTAGTCAGGATCAACCTCGAATTTGACCCTGGGCCCAGATCTAGTCAGAATCAGGACAGTAGGTCCCGGGGATGCCCAGAGACCTAGAAATGATACCAGAAAGGTATAGAATGCCAGGGATAGGCATAAAATCCTATGATGACTATGATGAAGTCCAGGAGGACCTATTTATAAGTCATACCTAGAAAATAGAGCCATGAAAGAGGGAAATTAAGGAGAATCCTTGAGATCCTAACCCTAATTTCACCTAGAATGAAGAAATCAAGTGTAGAAAAGAAGTGGAAAGCGGGGAGAAAGCCAAATACATGCAAAGACCCAATCAAGGTTCTCAACATGACCCCAAACCACTCACTCAGAGGGCTAAACACTCTTATCATGGAAGTGCTTCCATTTTAAGATGATACAGTAACAATGGTTCTTAACATGGTTTAATAACCTCCTATGTCTTCTACAAGTCTAGTGATTGTATCGAGCATTAATAGGTCAATCTTTTGGTGTAATGATAATTTCTAGTTGTAACAAGTGGTATCAGAGCTTGATCATAGGTTTGAACCTTGCACTTGCACTTGGGGGGGGGGGGGGGTGGGTTATTCCAATGGTGAGAAAGACTGATTGTGCCCTTGGTCTCCCTTGCATTTCCTACACAATAATGGTTTGTGACATGGTTTAAAATCCTCCCAAGTCTTTTATAAGTCTAGTGGCTGTATCAAGCATTAATAGGTTGATCTTTTGGTGCAATGATAGTCACTAGTTGTAACAAATGGAACCCTTACCATTCTTTAGCATGTTGGTAATTGATCATCAAGAGAAATGAGCTATTCAAAAATTATTTCATGAAATTTTATCATTACAGTAGCCTCATCACTTTTCTTGTGGTAATATATAAGGTTTATATATAATGTGCATACATTAATAGCATGGTCCTAGCCAAAAATCTCTTGACAATATGCTACTATGGGCCATTTATAGAACAAGATACCTATTAGTAAATAAAAAATATTTATCTTGCCAACTAAACAAATATCTAATTCATGCACCATCATAAGCATTATAGCCCCTAATTTAATTCTTGTTCCTTTTTATAGTGGGGTATAAATCTCATTGACAAGATTCACAAATATTCCTCAAATGACCATAAGTTCATCATCACCACTATCGAGTACTTTACAAAATGCATTGAAGCTATTCCCCTTACATGTACTACTTGTATGCAAGAAAACATGCTTCAAAATGAATGATTTAAGCCATAAAAACAAATCAAACTCAAAATCAAGTTATGGAAAGGAATTAACGAATCACCACCAAAAAAAAGTATGTCCAACCTCTTGTTGCAACAATCTTCCCAAGATGATCAAAATATATGTGTGAACATATGATTTTGGCAACATAATAACACTCAAAGATCTAGAGCAATGCCTATTCCTCATTAATTATTTAAATGGAACCCTCACCAATATTTAGAGTGTAGGTAACTAATCATCAATATCAATAAGCTATTCAACAAGTATTTCATCAAATTTTATCATTACACTAGCCTCATCACTTTTAATGTGGTAATATTGTATGGCCTACTTGATAATATTCCCTCTTGGGACTGTTAGATAATTGAGAGGGGGGGTGAATCAGTTAAATGAGTTATCCTACAGTCCCAAACTCTCAGATGTACTTAATAAAACTTTTCAATAATTTAAGCAACTCGGCAAGATAAAATATCTGTCTGTTTGCTCATTTACCAAATACCACTTCTATCCAAAACTATCTTTTACCGATTGATTTAATATGCAATATGTAAAGTATGATAGAAAAAAATTCATAACAAATAACACATAACACAATGATTTAATGTGGAAACCTTGCTAAGGGAAAACCACATGAGATTGATAACCCAAAAATTTCAATCTGAAGTGAGCTCGGTTAGGAGCTAACCCTATTAAAGCTTACAATGTGTTGGTTCTTGAAAAGATTTTACACTCCATGAGACACCAATATACCTAAGATTGTTATTAAGGAGGGGTTAGTTCCAAATGTGAGAAATCTTTAAGTAACTGGACCAACTATAGGGACAAGACTTCTAACCTCTTCACTTCTGGCTCTGCAAAACCAAGGTGGGTACACCTGATCCAATAAGTATAATTCAGTTCTTGACTTGATACTAGATCTAATCAACAGATATCAGTGAGAAAGTACTAAACAACAACCTATTATTCATTGACTCTCCATCACTGGGTAGGATAATTATTTTAAAGTAAATGAAATTAAAATGACTAGTTTTGATTATATGTTTCTGATTATAACAATTTCAATCATTCCATATGAAGCGAAGATAGGTCCATACAGGCCAATGCCTTATCCATTAGGCAAATAATACCAGAAAATAGAATGAATACAAAGATCCTTAAAAGAACTAGTCTCTGAACATAAACAAAAATACTCCCACCCTTTCCTACTTGCAGATAATCCTTTATGCTAATCAAATGAACATATATCCCACTTTGAACAATATTTAATCCAACCTTAGATCATAACTCAGACCAAAAATACAAACATGTAAATCTCTGAGAGACTTAGAAAATTCACAGAATAAGCACAAAGGAGAGGCAAAGACTTGAGATTTGTATTAAGTATAACCTTTGATCATTTGTATACAATATATGCTAAATAGAAAGCTTGCAAGACAATAGTAGCAACCTGTACTTCTTCTCTATTACTTGATAAGAAATGATACAAAATATTACAATCCTCAACTAAGGGTTAGGGTTTCAAAATTTCTATCTTCTCAACACCTAAAACTCTCAATGCCTAGGATGATTGTGGAAAATCCTTTTATATACAAGGAAATGAAACAAGCTACCAATCATATTAGGGTTTACAAAATTTCTATCATAACTTTACAACAACCCTACTGGGTTTACAATAAATGCCTCAATCAGATTTGGACAGATATTTTGTAGATGAGCCACCTCCCTTTATGTCTTCAATTATTTTCTTAGTTTCTCCAAGCAAATCTGATCACCATTCCTTTGTGGTTGTTCCTGCAATAAATACATTTTCTATCTCAACCACTTTTAAGACTCAAAAATTTTTAATCCTTGTTTGGTTCAAGAAGTAGGTGGAGTATCTACTTTTTTTGCATGGGGAATGTAATGGTACTTCCACCTATTGTACACATCTTCACTTGGGAACTCAAAATTGGAAAATTCAACCTTATTGCTAGATAACTACTGCCATTTGCCCTCCATTTGTGTGACCTCTTGCTGAATAAAATCAAATTTTGATTTGGCAATCATTAATAACTTGATGGTGCTGATAAAAGAATAAGTGTCATTTAAAACACCAGTTACTCTTTCTGACAAAAGTGCATCCATCTCCTCTCTCCATTCATATAATTCCTTTAATTCACAATATCTTGTGAGAACACTTGGTATCAAATCACAACCTAAATACATTAATTCCCTTTTTAACATATTGGATTTCCTTATGAAATTATCCAAAAATATACTATATTCCACTATTTTCTTCACAGACTGGTATACCGGCTTGATTAGTGGATCAGGATAAACTTGGGCCTTTGATAACCAACAAAACAACATCACACTTGAAGATTTTTCAATCTATTTATTAAAAATTGGTCCCAACTTAGTCTTATCCTGATTTAAAGTTGTAAACAAATCTTGTAACCTACTGGCATGATTAAACAACATTGAAGGCTTTAGGTCATGGGAAAACTATATTATTGACTCTATTTTCTTCTCCTCATATTCTAGATTTTCTAGGGATGTAGCCTTCACATGCTCATCCTTCTCTCTTTCTAGTTGCACCCTTATTTCTCTTAATTTATATATTTCCTCAGTCAATTGCTGCTTTTCCCAACTGATTCTTGCATCTATATTTATTTCTGGGAGTGGTGATGGTGGAAACTAAATAATAGGGCTTGATGAAGAGGCTACCGCTAGACTGTCATAAATCAATAATGGAGGTGACCTATGATCCTGTGGTCCTGACAATTTTGCAATTAGTTTGTCTTTCTAGATCAAATCCATTTTAAGCTCATTGTAAGACTTAAGGATAGTTTCAAACTTAATCCTTAATTCTTCCTTTTCCCACACATCTTTCTCTGCTACCCTCACATTAAACTTGGCTATCTCCAATATGATATTTGAGGCTTCAACACCTAAAGTCTCAACAACTCTTTGGACTAGAAAATTCCTAGCATATTCTGAAGAAAGAGCTTCTCTCTTTCCTTTATTTTCCTCCCTCTTAAGGGACCACATAACTAGAGCTCCATGATCATCAGAAAAAGTAATACCCCTAGCAAATTGTTGTGCTTGTTCTATAGTAGTGAGGGTCCTTAGTTTACTTTTCCCGACCTGATAAAAATCTATTGCATCTACAATATCACATTTAGGAAGAACCAACACTTCTGTAGTATGTATCATAGCTCTTCCTTCCTCAGGGGTGCTCTTTTCAAATTTCTTCATCATTTCCCCTTTGGTCTCATTCTCAATTTTGGTCATGTCTCTATCAGGGAACTCTTCTTTATTTTTCTCACAAATCTCTTTAAATTGATTTATTTTCATTCTCCACAAAAATTGAAAAAATGCCTTAGTCTTTACAAACTTATCATCATAAATAAAAGAATCACTGGCCTGTTTCAAAATTGGGTCTATTTGCTTACCCTCAAACTCTGCCACTATGAGGTTCATCTCTACTTCTTTGGGTGCCTCTGGCATTCCCTCCTATAACTCATCACTAGAAACAAAAATATTTCCCTCATTTCTCATTTGCACTAACTGATCAGCAACCCCATGTTCATCTAATTGTAAGGGGGACTGAGAAGGAGAGTATACATCTTGCTCTGGCATTGACTCCTCCTACCTCTACCTCTTTGGGGAGGGCTCTTGCATTATTGGGTCACCCATAGGTCTTTTCCCTTTAGAAGTAGATGGAAGATTCCCATCTCTTTGTTGAACTAGGAGAAGAACACTATAGCCCTTCCTCTGTTGAATAGTGTAAGTTCCCCTTGGTGTCAACTTTATGTACCTGGGCTAGCTCAAAATCCTCTTGGCTCTCTCAGGATTTTCCTTGCTTACCAAAGCCCTCTTCTCATTTATTGCCTGCATGATTCCTTCAAAATGCTCCATGAGAGCATCTAGCTTCTTGGCCCAGGGCTCAAAATTATTCAATGGGTCATAACTCTTATCAAAGTTCTTTATAAAATCTATAGTCTTCTTGTAGATTACCCTCTTCTCTTTCTTAATCTCTTAAGTTTGAAGATCAAACTCATTCCTTATTATATCCTCAGGGAAATTAAATTGGTGCTCCATAAGAGCACACCTTGTCTTTTCTCTAAACATCCCAGACAAGAAACCCTCATTATCTACACATCTAGCCACAACTATAGCCATTCTGTAGGGCTGCAAGACTTGATTCAAATGCACCCATCCTTTTTTAATAATGACATATTGGTATGCAATTGTGATGTCTAGGAACAAAGTTCCCCTTCCTTTACTAGTGAGGGTTGTTTCTTGTAGATCACCTATCTGCCTCAAAATTTTTGCATACCCTATCTTTAGTGGAACCTGGTAAGACAATATGTATGGTGCCTTCTTGCAACCATATACCCTAAACATTGTAGAAAATGGATATAATATTATGTCACCAAAGTTATACACTATGGTGATGTCCTTGCAATATTCATTTGGCCTAATTAGCCTCAATAATTCCCTTGGGATCCTAGGATTTTCAAAAAATAATAGTTTCCTAAGCCTTGAAGAAAAATTTCTATCGAATATAAGGAAACTAGCATCAATTCTATCCCATGACAAATCTGCAGTCTACAATTAAATTGGAAGTGTTTCCCCATCCTTCACCTTGACAATATTAATTGGTGAACTAAAAAATTGTTCACCCTTGTATAAAAACATATGCAATAGCATAGAGTACCACCCAAAGGGTCTGCTTATCTTCATGTTTTTTATCCCTATCAATCCCTCATGGATTAAATCAGCAAGGTGAGAGGCAACGTCAAAAATTAGTGCCAACTGTGGGTGTAGAGACTATACCATCATAAACATAAATGAAATTAGCATGTGAGTTGCCTCATCATGTCCCAAGATCAAAGTTAAAGACTTGTAAAAACCCTGTGCACGTAGACTGAATAAATCTAACCTGAAAGGCTCAGGTGTACTCAGGCTAACCACACACATCGCTCCTACCTAATCAAGAAAATCTTTCAAGGACCCTGTCCTCAAATAATCTCTTTGGGCCTCATATATTTTAGTAAATTATTTAAAATCTATCTTTTCCAACCCAACAGAAGGGTCATTTAGTGAGAACACATCTCTAATTTCATCCTCTATGATACTTATTAAATCATTCTCATTTATGTCCTTGACACATCTGTTACAAGTAGTAGTTGCCATTGCACCAAAAGATTGACCTGTTAATGCCCGATACAACCACTAGACTTATAGAACATAGGAGGCTATTAAATGATGTCATGAATCCTGAAGAGAGATTTTGGCAGTTAGTCCAACAATCCCCCTCTCAGTGTCACCCGAGGGGATTTGAACCTGTGACCAAGCTCTGATACCACTTGTTACAAGTAGTAGTTTTCATTGCACCAAAAGATCAACCTGTTAATGCCCGATACAACCACTAGACTTATAGAACATAGGAGCCTGTTAAACCATGTCATGAATCCCAAAGGGAGACATTGGCGGTTAGTCCAACAACATCTGGTCATAGGATCATAACACCTAGCAATCTAAATCAATAAATCTGCATCCATAAATACTCTAGGGACAACTACTTTCCCTATATCAAACTACCATATGTTACTGAGGGGAGTGCATGAATTCCTCTATGAGTATGTTGACCTAAACAAAACTAGACCATTATAATCCTTCCCCACCCTAGCATCCCTCATCTAGAGCCCTCTATAATAGAGTCCATCATTTACAAAGTCTCTAGGGTTTCTTGGGAGTAATTCTTTCATTTTAGATGCCCCATTCTTTGAATGTGGGAGTAACTGCATCAAATCTTCAAAGACACCCCTATCCTTAAACTCTATTTTTCCTGACAACTCTCTCTTAGGTGGCATCTTAACTAGGGTTTTGAATAAATGCAAAAATACCAAAAAAACCCCAAATATCACCAGATAACAATAACAAGATATAATCTCTTTACACTTCTTTTCCTTGAAAATTTATGCACTTCTTTAAGTTAAAAGCTTGGCCTCCCAGATGCTTGAAAAACTTTTCTTGATGTCTCTCTAGAGGGAAAAACAATCCAGTCACCAAGATACTTTGAAAGAGGTGAAATATCCAGCGATCAAATTAGGGTATATAGTATCTTGCCAATTGTTTACAATTCATCCACATGAAACTCATTAAGTCTGCCATTACTAAAAACTAGTAGCTTCAACATTCATAGGATATAAAATAATGTCACTGAACAAAAATTTAAACTTGAACCGTCGATTGTCTTTACTTTTTGGTGCATCGGATGACAGGCAAAATCGATAGCATAACCTTTTAATACTTTTCCCTAGACCAATTTGTGACCAATGAGAATAGTCCAAATTATGTATGTATAGAAACTTACACTTAACTAAAGCTTGTTAGGAACTAATGCTTGGCAGTCATTCTGTAGCAGTTGTTGTTGCATTCATGACTATGAGTGTCATTGATGTCAACACAGTGATCTTCTGGAGACTTGCAAAGAAGTAGATAGTGTTTTGATTAGCGCACGTGGGATATTGTAGTTGGAGCTATGAAATGTTGAGGTTATATTCTTTGATATGTTATATGTCTATGGTTAAGAGCATAGATAGTAATTATTTTATTCATGAAAGTTATGAGCATTTTGGTGGAAGTACTATTCAGGCAGTGTTCCTGAGTAGCGATTTGTGGAAATTAGATGATATCTCCTAATCAGGATGGAATCTAGTTTTGCACAGTTAAAGAGAAGTTTGAGAAACATTGATAGTGACGTGGTTGACAACACAAACTTTGAGGTCACATGAGTGAAGAGTTATTATATTTGGTAGCTGACAGTTTTGTGTAATTTTGATGTAGCATGTGGAAACTTTTATTTTGTAATTGTGTGCCGACTCAATTGTAATTATTTTAGTGTGGTATAAAGGAAAGAATGTTTTTACTTGTTGTATATATGAAGTATGATCATGGTTGATTATGGTTGAATGTGGATGTATGCATGAAGTGAAGAAAAGAGCCAATGAAGTTGTGAAAGTGAAATTGTGAAGAAAGACATGCGAAGTACATAGATCTGATCTGGTGTAGCAGTGAGTGTAGTTTGGCACAGTGAGGAGGTAACATATTTGATATTATTCTATTGAATAATCTTAAGGTCAGTTGGACAGTGTGTTCAGTGATCTTGCCATTGAAGCTGTTTGGGCAGTGGGTCCTTTTGTCTTCCATAACTCCTAACAGGGTTAGAATCTTTTAACAGGGATTCAAAATCTCCTAATAGGGATTCATATGTACTGAATGTATTTCATAAGAATCCTAACAAAGTCCATCCTTTCACAAGGAATATTCATATTAGTGCATCTTTTGTGGGCATCATTTCCACCGGGGTTTACTCTTTGATCAAGAGGTTCCCTAGTCAACATATCTTATGTTATTGTGTCATTGTGTATGAATATCTTTCTATGGTTGGTAATTATATTGCTTACATGGTTAAATAATATTTAAGTTGATAAAATTTATAATTATCTGATAACTAATTCAGCCCCCCTCTTAGTTATCTTGGTGGAATTTACTTTCTAACAATTGGTATCAGAGCAACAGGTCCTTGAAAGAACATTTAACAACTTAAGGAGATCAATGGAGAATTTCAAGAAAGAAAGCCCTAAGTTTGATGGAGTAAATTTTGACAGCTAGAAAGAGAAGATGAAGAGATCTATTCATGTGTAACATACTTGTAAGAGAAGCACTTCTAACAGCACTTCCAAAGAATGAGTATAGTCAGGTAAAATGTTTAACAAAATCTCATGAAATTTGGAAAGATTTACACTCTACTTTTGAAGGTGATGAACATGCAAAGAAAGCTAGATTACATAATTGGATATGTGCATTTGAAGATATAAGAATGATGGAAGATGAATTTGTTAGAAGCTATATTGGTAGAATGCCAGAAATTGTTGCAGGGATAAAATCTTGTGGAGGAACAAAGATAGAGAATGAAGTGATATGGAAAATACTAAGGACATTGAATCCTACATTTAAGCAAACAACACAAATGATTGGACAAGTTATACCTTGTACTATGAATTTTACAAGAGAGACTCTTCTTGGAAGATTGGAAGCAGTAGAAATGAGCCTAAGGTTATCAGGAGACTTACCTAGAATGGAGACAACATTTAGTGCTCTTAGTGTTCACCCTACTTTTTCAAGAAGCACCAGTGTGAGTGAAGATTATGCTGGCAACAACAAATCTAGAAATGAAGAAGATAAGAAGATTGAACAAGGTATTTCCTTGCTTGTGAAAAGAGAACTAGACAGTAAGAACATTTTTAAATGTTGGACTTGTCAAGAATATGGTCATTTTGCATCTAAATGTACAAAGAGAGTTAAAAATTACATAAATAATTTCAAGGCTAGAAGATCTAATGAATGTTATTATGCTAATGATGAAGATCTTGAAGCTAGTATAGAAAGAACTTTGAGTGAAAGTGATACTAAGAATAATGATGACATAGGATTTGTAGCAATTAAAGAAAAGAATCTTGAAAATGATGTTAAGGAAGAAAAATACTTAGTTTCCCAAGTTGAAAAGAAAGCTGATTGGATTATAGATAGTGGCTATTCACATCATATGACTAGAGACATGAAAAATTTCATAAAGTTTAACAACTATGATGAAGGAGTTGTGAGAGTTGGAAACAATGCACCTTGTTTGATTAAAGGTATATGATCTATTAATCTTGATGGAAAGACTAATATTGATGATGTTTACTTTGTGGATGGATTGAAACATAATCTTTTGAGTGTTGGAAAGTTAGTTGATAAGGGATATCAAGTTTGGTTTACTGAGAAAACTTGTGTGATAAAGGATAAAGATGGAAATCTGATTGGAATTGGATCTAGAACCAGAGGTAATGTATTTCAATTGAATCCTACTGAGATGACATGTTTGATTACTAAGATTGATGATAGTTGGTTATAGCATAGAAGGTTTTGTCATATAAAATTTGATAACATTGTGAAAGTGAGTACTACACTTGTAGTAAGGGATTTGCCTAAAATTATGAAGCCTACTAATATGATTTGCAAAGAATGTGTGATGGCTAAGTAGAAGAGAAGTTCATTTCCTAGTAATAAGTTCACATTAGCAGAGAAGTTGGAGATTGTTCATACAAACTTGAGCGGTCCTACCAGAACTAGAGGATTCTACGGAGAAAGGTATTTTATGATTCTTGTTGATGATTTCACAAGAATCATGTGGATTGCATTTCTTAAAGAAAAATATGAAGCATTTGATAAGTTTAAGATCATTAAGAATAAAGTTGAGAATGATTCAGGAATGAAGTTTAAATGTTTGAGATCTGATAGAGGTGGTGAATTTACTTCTAGAGAGTTTAACACCTTTTGTGAAGTGAATGGTATTAAGAGACAATTTTCAGCCCCTAGAACACTTGAACAAAATGGTATTGCAGAAAGAAGAAATAGATCAGTGACTGAAGCAGCAAGAGCTATGTTATTTGAGAATGATTTGGCGAAGATATTCTAGAGAGAAGCAGTGAATATAGTAGTATATATAATGAACAAAGTAAAAATTAGAGCAGACACAAACAAGACACCTTATGAATTATGGTTTGGACATGCACCTTTAGTTAAGTATTTTAGAATTTTTGGAAGCAAATGATATATAAAGAGAGATGATGATATTGGAAAGTTTGATTCTAGAAGTGATGAAGGTATTTTTCTTGGATATTCTTTGAAGAGCAAAGCATACAAATGTTAAAATAAGAGAACTCAAACTATTGTTGAGAGTGCAAATGTTAAAGTTGATGAAAAGTTCAAAATCTAGGAAAGAATGCTTGATTATGAATCTGATGAAGAAGCTCATCCTAAGCCTAACATTGAAACCATTGAGTTATTCTATGAGACTGACACTGAATTGTTGAATGAGAGTCATGCTGAAGAAACCAAAGAGGAATCTAGAGAAGAATCTACAATTGAAGCAAGATCTGAGACTATGACACCGAATAGGTATTTATGAAAACATCATCCTATTGAACAAATTATTGGAAGTTTGGACAGAGGAGTTCTGACTTGAAATACAATACATTTATCTTTGATTTCTCAAATTGAACCTAAATCTACTAGTGAAGCTTGTGAAGATGAACAATGGATTAATGCTATGAGATAAGAACTAGATCAGATTGAAAAGAACAAGACACGGGAATTGGTCCCTAGACCTAAAGACAAGAATGTGATTGGAACTAAATGGGTATTCAGATACAAGATGAATGAACAAGAAGAAGTAGTAAGAAACAAAGAAAGATTAATATGTAATGGATACTGACAGCAAGAAGGAATTGACTATGAAGAAACTTTTGCACTAGTAGCAAGAATTGAAGCAGTAAGAATGTTTTTGGCCTATGTAGCTTTTACAAAATTCAAAGTATATCAGATGGATGTGAAGTTCGCATTTTTGAATGATGAATTGGAAGAAGTCTACTTTGAGCAACCCGAAGGTTTTCCTTTAACTCAAGAAGGAGACATGGTATGTAAGCTAAAGAAAGCACTATATGGATTAAAGCAAGCACCTAGAACTTGGTATGCAAGACTGGATAAGTATTTGTTAAAATTGGGATTTACTAAAGGAACAATTGATAGCAATCTATACACAAAAGAAATTGAAAATGGTTTGTTGATTATAGTAATTTTTGTTGATGAAATTATTTTTGGAGGAGAAGATGAGGCTAGTGACAAATTTGCTAATGAAATGAAGACAAAATTTGAAATGAGTATGATTGGTGAGATGAAATAATTTTTGGGATTACATATAACATAGAACAATGATGGTATCTTTGTAAGTCAGACAAAGTACCTAAATGATTTGCTGAAAAGATTTGGAATGGAGAACTGTAAACTAGTTGGAAGACCTATGGTTACAGGACATAAACTATCTAGCATAGATGAAACACCGACAGTTGAGCAGAAGAAATACAGATCCATGATTGGAGGATTGCAGTACTTGACACACATAAGACTAGATATAGCACATTCAGGTGGAATTGTAGCAAGATTTCAAGCTGAACCTAGAGAATCACATTATGCAGTAGTAAAGAGGATACTGAGATATTTAAGACACACAATGGACTATGGATTGTGGTATAAAAAATTTGATGATTTTACCCTATGTGCATATACAGATGCTGATTGGGGAGGTAGTGTTGATGATAAGAAAAGCACAAGTGGTGGAGCCTTTTTTCTTGGAGGAAGATTAGTTTCTTGGATAAGCAAGAAGCAGAATTGTATCTCACAAAGCACAATAGAAGTAGAGTATGTAGCAGCAACAAATAATTGTAACCAGATAATTTGGATGAAGAAAATGTTGAAGGACATTGGAATTAAGTTTTTTGAGCCTGTTGTCATACATTGTGACAACACCAGCACAGTTAGCATGTCTAAGAATCCTATATTACATTCTAAGACAAAGGAATAGATAGAAGACATATTTACAAAGCCTTTTCCTAAGGATACATTTGAGTATTTGAGAGGTATGCTTGGGGTTATGCCCCAACCTACTTTTGGGTAGTGATGTAGTTGGTTGCATCTTTCCAGTGGTATATGAGCCCTATCTTTCTTCTGGATTGGATGTTGGTACTTCCTCTATGGGGGAGTATGTGTATCTGAGTTGAGTCATGAGGACTCTTGTGAATGTATTTTCTGAATAGTATCTTTTGACATTGGAGTTGTTGTTGACATAGTGATGAAATTTCTGTCATTGATGTCAATGGGGGAGAAGTATTCATGAAAAACCACTAAAAACCACTTGTACCATCTGTTGGAGAGAACTGAATAGGAAAATAAAGCAAGATTTGATTGATGAAGAGGACTTGAAGCATTTTCAGAGCAACAGTGTTGCAGTATTGGATTTTTGGAACATTGGATGTTTTTCATCTATGTTGCCATCAATGCCAATGGGGAAGATTGTTAGGAATGAATGCTTGGTAGTCATTCTATAGCAATTTTTATTGCATTCATGACTATGATTGTCATTGATGTCAACACAATGATCTTCTGGAGACTTGCAGAGAAGTAGACAATATTTTGATTAGCACACATGGGATATTGTAGTTGGAGCTATACAATGTTGAGGTTATATTCTTTGATATGTTATATGTCTATGGTTAAGAGTGCAGATAGTAATTCTTTTATTCATGAAAGTTATGAGCATTTTGGTGGAAGCAATATTCAGGCAGTGTTCCTGAGTAGCGGTTTGTGGTAATCGGATGATATCTCCTAATTGGGATGGAATCTGGTTTTGCACAATTAAGGGGAAGTTTGAGACACATTGATAGTGATGTGGTTGACAACACAAACTTTGAGGTCACATGAGTGAAGAGTTATTGTATTTGGTAGCTGATAGTTTTGTGTAATTTTGATGTAGCATGTGGAAACTTTTATTTTGTAATTGTGTGCCAACTCAATTGTAATTATTTGAGTGTGGTATAAAGGAAGGAATGTTTTTCCTTGTTGTAGATATGAAGTATGAGCATGGTTGATTATGGTTGAATGTGAATGTATGAATGAAGTGAAGAAAAGAGCCAATGAAGTTGTGAAAGTTTAACTATGAAGAAAGACATGTGAAGTACATAGATCTGAGATTGAGATCTGGTGTAGCAGTGAGTGCAGTTTGGCATAGTGAGGGGGTAACATATTTTGTTAGAAAGTAAAGTCCACCAAGATAATTGAGAGGGGGGGGGGGTGAATTATTAATCAGATAATTATAACTTTTATCAACTTCAATAGTATTTAACCATGTAAGAAATATAATTACCAACCATAGAAAGATATTCATACACAATGACACAATAACACAAGATATGTTGACTAGGGAACCTCTTGATCAAAGAGTAAACTTTGGTGGGAATGATGCCCACAAAAGATGCACTAATATGAATATTCCTTGTGAAAGGATGGAGTTTGTTAGGAGTCTTATGAAATACAATTAGTACATATGAATCCCTATTAGGAGATTTTGAATCCCTGTTAAAAGATTCTAACCTTGTTAGGAGTTATGGAAGACAGAAGGACCCACTACCCAAATAGCTTCAATGGCAAGATCACTGAACACACTGTCCAAATGACCTCAAGATTATTCAATAGAATAATATCAAATATGTTACCTCCTCACTATGCCAAACCACACTCATTGCTACACCAGATCTCAATTCCAGATCTTTGTACTTCACATGTCTTCCTTTACAATTTCACTTTCACAACTTCATTAGCTCTTTTCTTCACTTCATGCTTCCATTCGCATTCAACCATGCTACTTCTTCATTCAACTACATTAAAATTACATTACAAAAAGGAAAAATATTCCTTCCTTTATACCACACTCAAATAATTACAAATGAGTCGGCACACAATTATAAAATAAAAGTTTCCACATGCTTACATCAAAATTACACAAAACTGTTAGCTTCCAAATACAACAAATCTTCACTCATGTGACCTAAAAGTTTGTGCTATCAACCACATCACTATCAATGTGTCTCAAACTTCCCTATAATTGTGCAAAATTGGATTCCATCCCGATTAGGAGATATCATCTGATTTCCACAAACCGCTACTCAGGAACATTGCCTGAATATTGCTTCTACCAAAATGCTCATAACTTCCATGAATAAATGAATTACTATCTGTGCTCTTGACCATAGGCATATAACATATGAAAGAATATAACCTCAACATCGCATGGCTCCAACTGTAATATCCCATGTGCGCTAATCCAAACACTGTCTGGTTCTCTGCGAGTCCAAAAGATCACTGTGTTGACATCAATGACAATCATAGTCATGAATGCAACAACAACTGTTACAGAATGACTACCAAGCATTGATTCCTAACAATCTCCCCCATTGGCATTGATGGCAACATAGATGAAAAACATCCAATGTTCCAAAAATCTAATACTGCAACACTGCTGCTCTGACAAACATTTTGAATCTTCTTCATCAATAAATCTTGCTTCATTTTCCAGATGGTACATAGGGTTTTTCATGTACACTTATCCCCCATTGACATCAATGACATAAATTTCATCACTATGTCAACAACAACTCTAATGTCAAAAGACACTATTTAGAAAATACATTCACAAGAGTCCTCATGACTCATCTCAGATACACATACTCCCCCATAAAGGAAGTACCAACATCCAATCCAGAAGAAAGATAGGGCTCATAGACCACTGGATGGATGCAACCAACTGCATCATTACTCAAAAGTAGGTTGGGGCATAACCCCAAGCATAACTCTTAGATACTCAAATGTATCCTTAGGCAAAGGCTTTGTAAATATGTCTGCTATCTACTCCTTTGTGCTTATGTACTCTAGTTTGACTTCTTTCTCAGCAACTTTCTCTCTTACAACATGAAACTTGATCTCTATATGCTTTGTTTTAGAATGTAATATATGATTCTTAGACATACTAACTGTACTAGTGTTGTCACAATGTATGACAACAGGCTCAAAAAACTTAATTCCAATGTCCTTCAGCATTTGCTTCATCCAAATTATCTAGTTGCAGTTGTTTGCTGCTACTACATATTCTGCTTCTACTGTGCTCTGTGAAATACAATTCTACTTCTTGCTCAGCCAAGAAACCAATCTTCCTCCTAGAAAAAAGGCTCCACCACTGGTGCTTTTCTTATCATCAACAATGCCTCCCCAATCAACATCTGTATATGCACATACGGTAAAATCATCAGGTTTTTCATACCACAATCCATAGTCCATTATGCCTCTTAAATATCTTAGTATCCTCTTTACTGCTACATAATGTGATTCTCTAGGTTCAGCTTGAAATCTTGCCACAATTCCAACTGAATGTGCTATATCCAGTCTTGTATGTGTCAAGTACTACAATCCTCCAATCATGGATCTATATTTCTTTTGCTCAACTGCCAGTGTTTCATCTGTGCTAGATAGTTTATGTCCTGTAACCATATGTGTTCCAATTGGTTTACAGTTCTCCATTCCAAATCTTTTCAAAAAATAATTCAAGTACTTTGTCTAACTTACAAAGATACCATCATTGTTTTGTGTTATCGGTAATCCCAAAAAGTATTTCATCTCACTAATCATACTCATTTCAAATTTTGTCTTCATTTCATTAGCAAATTTGTCACTAGCTTCATCTTCTCCTCCAAAAATAATGTCATCAACAAAAATAACTATAATCAACAAACCATTTTCAATTTCTTTTGTGTATAGATTACTATCAGCTGTTCCTTTACTAAATTCCAATTTTAACAAATACTTATCCAATCTTGCATACCAAGTTCTAGGTGCTTGCTTTAGTCCATATAGTGCTTTCTTCAGTTTACATACCATGTCTCCTTCTTGAGTCAAAGGAAAACCTTCAAGCTGCTCAATGTAGACTTCTTCTTCCAATTCACCATTCAAAAATGCAGACTTCACATCCATCTAATACACTTTGAATTTCTTAAAAGTTGCATAGGCCAAAAATATTCTTACTGCTTCAATTCTTGCTATAGGTGAAAAAGTTTCTTCATAGTCAATTCCTTCTTGCTGTGAGTATCCCTTACATACTAATCTTGCTTTGTTTCTTACTACTTCTCCTTGTTCATTCATCTTGTTCCTGAATACCCATTTAGTTCCAATCACGTTCTTGTCTTTAGGTCTAGGGACTAATTCCTATGTTTTGTTCTTTTCAATCTGATCTAGTTCTTTTTTCATAGCATTAATCCAATGTTCATCTTCACAAGCTTCATGAGTAGATTTAGGTTCAATTTGAGAAATCAAACATAAATGTACCTTATTCTAAGTTAGAACTACTCTGTCCAAACTTCCAATAACTTGATTAGCAGGGTGATGTCTTGATAAATACCTGTTCGGTGTCATAGTCTCAGATCTTGCTTCAACTATAGATTCTTCTCTAGATTCCTCTCTAGCTTCTTCAACATGACTCTCATTCAACAAATCACTGTTAGTCTCATAGAATAATTCAGTAGTTTCAGTGCTAGGCTTAGGATGAGTTTCTTCATCAGATTCATAATCAAGCATTCTTTCCTGAATTTTGAACTTTTCATCAACTTTAACATTTGTGCTCTCAACAATAGTCTTAGTTCTCTTATTATAACATCTATATGCTTTTCTCTTCAAAGAATATCCAAGAAAAAGACCTTCATCACTTCTAGGATCAAACTTTCCAATATCATCATCTCTCTTTATATAACATTTGCTTCCAAAAATTCTAAAATACTTAACTAAGGGTGCATGTCCAAACCATAACTCATAAGGTGTCTTGTCTGTGTCTGCTCTAATTTGTACTATGTTCATTGTATATACTATTGTATTCACTACTTCTCTCCATAATATCTTCAACAAGTCATTCTCAAATAACATAGCTCTTGCTACTTCAGTCACTGACCTGTTTCTTCTTTCTACAATACCATTTTGTTTAGGTGTTCTAGGGGATGAAAATTGTCTCTTAATACCATTCACTTCACAAAAGGTGTTAAACTCTTTAGAAGTAAATTATCCACCTTTATCAGATCTCAAACATTTAATCTTCATTCTAGATTCATTCTCAACTTTATTCTTAATGATCTTAAACTTATCAAATGCTTCAGATTTTTCTTTAAGAAATGCAATCCACATCATTCTTGTAAAATCATCAACAAGAATCATAAAATACCTTTCTCCATAGAATCCTCTAGTGTTGGTAGGACTACTCAAGTCTGTATGAACAATCTCCAACTTCTCTACCGATGTGAACTTGTTACTAGTAAATGAACTTCTCTTTTGCTTAGCCATCACACATTCCTTGCAAATCATGTTAGTAGGCCTCATAATTTTATGCAAATCTCTTACTGCAAGTGTAGTACTCACCTTCACAATGTTGTCAAAGTTTATATGACAAAACCTTCTATGCCATAACCAACTATCATTAATCTTAGTAATCAAACATGTCATCTCAGTAGGATTCAACTGAAATACATTAACTCTAGTTCTAGATCCAGTTCCAGTCAGATTTCCATCTTTATCCTTTATCATACAAGCTTTCTCAGTAAACCAAACTTGATATCCCTTATCCACTAACTGTCCAACACTCAAAAGATTATGTTTCAATCCATCCACAAAGTAAACATCATCAGTATTAATCTTTCCATCAAGAGTAATAGATCCTATACCTTTAATCAAACAAGGTACATTGTTTCCAACTCTCATAATTCCTCCATCATAATTGTTAAACTTTATGAACTTTTTCATGTCTCCAGTCATATGATGTGAAGAACTACTATCTATAATCCAATCAAATTTCTTTTCAACTTGGGAAACTAAGGCTTTTTCTTCCTTAACATCAGTTTCAAGATTCTCTTCTTTAATTGCTACAAATCCTATTTCATCATTATTCTCAGTATCACTTTCACTTAGAGTTCTTTCTATACTAGCTTCAAGGTCTTCATCATTAGCATAATAACATTCCTTAGATCTTCTAGGCTTAAAATTGTTTCTGTACTTCTTAACTCTCTTAGGACATTTAGATGCAAAATGACCATATTCTTGACAAGTCCAACATTTAAAAATTTTCTTACCATCTAGTTCTCTTTTTAAAAAAAAGGCAATACCTTCTTCAATCTTCTTGTCTTCTTCATTTATAGATCTACTACTGGAATAATCTCCACTCACACTAGTTTTTCTTGACAAAGTAGGATAGATACTAATATCACTGAATGCTGTCTCCATTCTAGGTAAGTCTCTTGATAACCTCAGGTTCATTTCTACTACTTCCAATCTTCCAAGAAGAGTCTCTCTTGAAAATTTCATAGTACAAGGTATAACTTGTTCAATCATCTGTGTTGTCTACTTAAATACAGGAGTCAATGTCCTCAGAATTTTTCATATCACTTCATTCTCTATCTTTGCTCCTCCATAAGATTTTATTCCTGCAACAATCTATAACATTCTACCAATATAGCTTCTAATAGATTCATCTTCCATCATTCTTATGTCTTCAAATGCAGATATCCAATTATGTAATCTAGCTTTCTTTGCATGTTAATCACCTGTAAAAGTAGAGTGTAAAGCTTTCCAAATTTCATGAGATTTTTTCAAACATTTTACCTAACTATACACATTCTCTAGAAGTTTTCATTATCAAACACATCACTATCAATGTGTCTCAAACTTCCCTTTAACTGTGCAAAACTAGATTCCATCCCGATTAGGAGATATCATCCAATTTCCACAAACCGCTACTCAGGAACACTGCCTGAATACTGCTTCTACCAAAATGCTCATAACTTCCATGAATAAATGAATTACTATCTATTCTCTTAACCATAGACATATAACATATCAAATAATATAACCTCAACATCACATAGCTCCAACTATAATATCCCACGTGCGCTAATCCAAACACTATCTGCTTCTCTGCGAGTCTAGAAGATCACTGTGTTGACATCAATGCCAATCATAGTCATGAATGCAACAAAAAATATTACAGAATGACTACCAAGCATTCATTCCTAAAATATTTGATATTATTTTATTGAATAATCTTAAGGTCAGTTGGACAGTGTGTTCAGTGATCTTGCCATTGAAGCTGTTTGGGCAGTGGGTCCTTCTATCTTCCATAACTCCTAACAGGGTTAGAATCTTTTAACAAGGATTCAAAATCTCCTAATAGGGATTCATATGTACTAAATGTATTTCATAAGACTCCTAATAGACTCCATCTTTTTACAAGGAATATTCATATTAGTGCATCTTTTGTGGGCATCATTCCCACCGGGGTTAATTCTTTGATCAAGAGGTTCCCTAGTCAACATATCTTGTGTTATTGTGTCATTGTGTATGAATATCTTTCTATGGTTGGTAATTATATTTCTTACATGGTTAAATACTATTGAAGTTGATAAAATTTATAATTATCTGATAACTGATTCACCCCCTCCCTCTCAATTATCTTGGTGGACTTTACTTTCTAATAGAGCTTTGATCGGCCTGGACAGGTGTCAACCTATCGCTAAAGTGCAAATGTGAATTTCAAGCACCTATCCTTGGCGGTAATATGACCACCGTATATTTTCCTTTAACTTGATAGGTGTTTATCACTTCTTTAAAAATGGTGAGCCCACTTGACAAATGTCCATTCAGAAGTGTCTGAAGACTTTAGAATGCTAACAACTGACAAGGTAAGAGACAGGTGTCAACCAGTCGCTAAAGTGCAGATAGAAAATTTTCAGGATTGTCAGGCTAAGATAAAGAGACAACTGTCGATGCTTTTCAATCGAATGATCATCATCAATTTGCAAAATTTGGCCCCACTTTCCACTTCACTAATTCTTCACTCAATCAGAAATTGCCACGTTGCAAAAATTGGCAAGTGGACCTCGAGCCTTTTCTTTCTCGGCATCAAACATATTGACAACCACCACATCATCATTTAATTCAACCAATAAAGAACAAACATGTCACCATGACCTAGCAATTAAGGGCCCACTCCTTAGTTCACATCCTACATGTGAAATCTAGCAGTCGTCGCTATACCGCAAGCCTTAAACACCACACATTTTCTCTGTGTGATATAACAACAACCACAAGATTTGTCAGAGCTTTAATCCCTTGATAATTCCTGAACCCATTGTATTACATCACCCAGGACAAGTGTCATCACAAGAAAACTTCCGTGGAAAAAGAACTATCAGAACTCTACCTTATCAGAAAAGGTCTTAATTAGATGCTTGTCACTAAAGCACGTTGATTAAAAGATGGTCAACTCAACCCAATGGTACAACAACAACCGTCAGTGCATCCCACTGTCTAATCAACAACACACTTCTAAAGATGAGCCCACTTAGACAGATGCCAGTTTGTCACCATTTCACATGTTAGAGACTCTGACAACTGAGAGCCTTAAGATTTAATGAGAACCACTAATTTAAAAGGTTGGTCGGTTGAAAGAATAAACGGGGAAAACTAAAGTTTTTAAAAGGAATTTATTAAAAGGACCCCGCTTGATAACCTAGTGACACAACATATGCAGTGGACACTTTTTTATAAAGGTTTAAAAGCACATGCTTTATTTGGAGGCTTAATGAATGAAAAAGTAATGCTCAAACATGACAAAGCTCTGGAAAAATTAGGGTTTGTAGCATCAACACTCATTGCTAAGTTTAAGAACCATATTTCTCAAAAAATTTTGAAGTATGAGGATCAAAATTTTAAAATAGTACTAACACAATGTACACTATTAAGTGTGACTTTGTTAGAGGATTTATCACTAACAGTTAAATTTTGACCAGCATTCACTATGGGGTCAAAAGATAACAATTAACATTCTTTGAATGTCATATAGAAATACAATAAGACTGTTAAGTCCACTTGGTTAAGAGATTTTTCTATAACAATGGTTAAACTGATACAATAGTGATCTAATTCAAATACAACTCATTTTACAAATATTCAGATCTATGCTAAGCTCATAAAACCCATCTAATCAATAAGCAATTCACTTCATCAATTTCCCCAACTTACTTCACTCGGTGTATAGTTTCTCCAACGATCGGTTATGTCTGCAGCTCAGTTTTGTCTATAACTAGTTTGATCAGGAATGCATGAAATATATCTTCACATGAAATCTTATGCAGTCTCTAGTCATTTGATATAATTCAACAATGAATTATATGTCTCTTATATAGATGTGTAAACTATTTTCACATCATCCATTAGATTTTTCCTCTTAATCTCATTCATCCATTTTTCTGCTTAAACCTTCCTCGAAAAATGTGTCAATAACACATTTCAATCTCTTCCCTTCGATCTTCTTTGGATTTTGTCAAGCGTGGATCTTGTAACAAACTTCATCTGTTACCTTGAAATCATAGGCAATTTCCAGCTAAGCAATTTTAGTCAGTTGTTATAACATTTAATATTTTCATCCATACTCGGTTAATACTGAATACATTAGTGATAACTATCTCAATTATTACTGTCACTCAGTATACACAAGATTGACTTGGTGTATATAGAAATCTTCAATTACCTACCACATTAACATGCTCAATTTTGATCTCTTCTTCATAATTGAATAATGTAACATGCTCAAGTCAACAATATAATGCCATAGAATCATCAATAAGTTACCCAATGTATTCCTTATCCTTATCTGTCATAACCATCTTTTTCTTATGTAAATCTCATTTCTTCACTATTTCTTGGGTATGTGCAGGATCATGGTATACCAAACTATGGCATTAAGTGTCAATGAAAAACTAGAAAATCAAGGTTAGTCAGCTTGACGTAAAAAGTTGAACATCTTATGAACCTTATCTGAAAAAGTTGTAAGAATAGAATTTGTAGGAAATTGAATGTAGTATCTAAACTACTAGCCCTTGTTTGAAACAAAATTTATCTAATTGTTCAAAATTTTAGATTTCAATGCAGTAGTACAAAAACTTTAAGGAAAAGATAAAAAGTACATGTATGTCTGACCACCTTAATCACAATCAAATCATGATATATTTTCCCAAGATTCTAGATATAAGTGTTGCCCAAAATTTTCCTGTCTTTCATTTTTGGCCATGGTTCCTATTTTCCAAAAGAAATGCTCAAGCGTAAAAAATTCTCTATGTTTTCTACCTTTTAATGTCGAGAGTCCAGTGTGTTTTCTGCTCAAGTGTCGAAAACCCAGTGTGTTTTCGACCTCCTCTCTACAGGCTCAAGATGTTTCTGCCTTTCAGTTCGAAAATCCAGTGTGTTTTCGACCTCTCCGCTCTAAAAATTCTGTGTGTTTTCGACCCTGGCTTGAAAACCCTCTGTGTTTTCGACACCCTCCGTGTTTTTGGCCCTAAGTGCACAACTCTGATGAGTGGGTCCCAGTTCCTCAAGTCGTGCCAATGCAATCAAGATTCAACAGCTGTTGCATGATCACATGGGATCTTCTGATCCCATGAGATCACACGATAACCATTGATGCAGTATCTCTGATCGACGGTCAATCTTCGGCAATGGTTTGGTGGATAGCACTACCAGCAGTCATCAGTTAGCATCATGCAGTTTGTCACATGATCAGATGGGCTCTTCTGAGCCCATGTGACCACATGACAAACCGTCAATAGTTTCTTCGGTGGTGGTTCATAGTTCGGTGGTTAACGTCTTGCAGTTGGTCACATGATCGCATGTGGTCTCGTGACCACATGAGATCATGTGACAAACCGTCGACTGTGAAAAGTAGTTGGTGGGGTCTGAGGTTTCTACAATGGCACAAGGGCGAAGAGATTCGATGGTTGTCGTATGATCTCATGGGATCTTCCGATCCCATGCAATTATGTGACAACCGTTGGATGGGGATCTCGCGGTTGCGGTGGGTCCTATGCCGGGGGTGCCAAGGTGTTTGCTGTGGGTCCATGCCAGGGTGTTGAGGTGTTTACTGATGTGGTGGCAAGGATGATTTAGGGAGTTACATGTGGCAGTACCAGGCTTGAGGTTTGGCAGGCTTTGCATGGTTTCACAGTTGGAGGTGTGTTCATTTCTTGGCGGCCGGGTAGTTTTCAAAAGGGTTGTCACATGATCGCATGAAGCCTTTTTGGCTCATGTGTTCATGCAACCAATGTTTTTTCAAAGTAGTGTGGGCCCAGTGAGTTTGTGGTTGCACGGTTAAGGATTTCTCATAGTCGCCAGATCGACCCGAGGTTAAGAAAGACATTGTACGACTTTGCGACTGCAGAGAGGATGAACCCAAGGTGGGCCTAGGGTTAGATATATTGCATGAGTCAGCGACTGAAAAAGTATCTCACATTCACCAGACTTGGCCGGGGTTAGTTAAAAGGTTAAGCGATTCCGTGACTGCAAGAATTGGAACTCAGGGTAAGCCAGGGTTAGGGTTGCAGTGCAGTCTTGAGCCCAAACATTTGTGGAAGCTGGAGCGATGGTTTTCAAAGGGTTGTTGCATGATCACATGAAGCCTTTCAGGCTCATGCAATCATGCGACTGCTGAATTTTCCAAGGCAGTGTGGTCGTGGGTCCAGCCATGTGGTGGGCTCCTATTGGGCCATGTGGTGAGTTTGGCAAGTATGATGGCTAGCGGTCAGCGAGGCTTGACAGGTGGTGGATTTTGTAGGGCCCGAGGTGTGATTTTCATGGCAAGGCAGTGACAGTTTTCAAAGAAGGTTGTCGCATGATCACATGAGGCTCTTTTAGCTCATGCGATCATGCGACCAGTGATGTTTTTAAGCCATGCAACCATTTTTCATGGGTTTTTCTTCCAAGGTGAGCATTTGCAAAGTGCGGGTAGCTGAGAATTGATGACTTTGGAAGTGGTTGTTGGATAGAATTCACAGAGATATTTTAGGCACCATTTTGAGTCCTTTCCAAGATCTGATCAGATTTTGAGCATTCATGGATGAATGGGCTTGCA
The DNA here is from genome assembly GCA_027943335.1 of Chamaecyparis obtusa. NCBI lineage: Eukaryota > Viridiplantae > Streptophyta > Pinopsida > Cupressales > Cupressaceae > Chamaecyparis > Chamaecyparis obtusa. The sequence continues at coordinate 988,238 of BSBK01000192.1, read as the reverse complement.
AAGAGGTAGATGGATCAGGTTGTTGATCTACAGAGATGGGCATGCAAGAGGAGATATCTGATCGGCTATGATATTCACAGATGCACATTTATGATCAGATTTTGACTGGTTTAGGGTTGATTAGTTTATGCATATTTTTGTACCCTGGTTAAGTTTTGACTCCTACCTACGTGCAGAGTTTGTATATATTGTTTTCTGGAGCCTGTAGTGCTCAGAATGGACATTTTGTAAAAGGAAAAGTCACTTTTCTAGGAAAATTATCTATGGCATTTCTTCTTGCCCTTTGGTTTTCCACATCTTGTAAGTTTTCATTGATGAATCCAAGCATTGCAAAGTATTTTGTGGCATTTCTCCTGTCCCTATGCTTCCTTGTCTGAGATTGTCTCTTATTGGATTGAGGTTTATGAATGCTGTTAATGGAAATTGGGGTTCTTGGTCCCTCTCTCTTTTTGTAGCTATGTGTGTTATTGTGTTTGATCTGATTTAGATGTTTTGTGGGTGTATTTCAACCCCTAATAGTCTTGTCTCAATCCTGCACTGAGCCATAGGAGTGGATGTTTGTTTTCAGGTCATAGGTTGAGTCTTCTATCCAGGCCTTCCTATGAAATACTTATGCAAACCTATCTAGTGAGTGGTGACCTATTAGACCTGATTCTTCCACTGGTTTCATTCCTCTATACTGAGATCCAAACCCTAGTTTTGGTGCATCGCCTAGTAGGTAGATTTGCTTTCTATTATTTCATGCACTCCTTCTAACCCTTTCCCTTAAAAGTTTTATTTTTTTTGTCTAAGAGAAAATCTGGGTGACTATCCAAGAGGAACCAGCCTATAATTTGGAGGTCTCATCTTAGTTAGCAAAAGGTCCCACAACCTTGAGATGAATCCCATGTTATACTGGATTATCAAGACTATGAGAGCTTGAGATCAAAGGTGCAAATTCAGTGTGTAACATTTTTGGCACGCTCGGTGGGACTGAAGTTCAGATTCATGTTCAAGAATGCTATCTCTGATATGCTGATAGCATGCTACAGACCTAGAAGAGGTCATTTTTCTGCATATCTAGTGACTCCAGAAGGTCTACTGGCTTCAAAGGTCAAGTGTTGGTATGTTTCAAATCTTTCATATTCAGATTCCAGCTAATTGCATGAGTAGACATGTCAAGTTATTATGGACAGTCAGGTTACTCACCACCCTATTGTGAGAATAATGCTCAATCAGCTAGTTTTCAGCCTTGTCAAAGCCACCCAAAGCCTCCTTTTACCCCAAGCTATTATACTTCTTAGGGGTATCAATACATCCAGTATGCCCCAAATGAGTTTGCCCTTGTGCAAAGTTATGAGCAGGCTCTTAGGCAAGGTGGATCATGGGCACAAGAGGCACAAAAACAAATGCAAAGCTAGCTGCCCCATCCTGTTTACCATCCACCCTCCCCTTCTTAGCCTATTTAGTAGTAGATGTAGACTCTGAGCTCAGACTTCAAGGAGATGCAAGAGGAAAAGAGTTTGTTGCTTGATTTAGTTAAGCAAGTGTTTGAGCTCAAGGAGCAGAGAGAGCAGGAGGCTCAAAGTTATTATGAAGAGGAGTCAGCTCCCTACCAAGAGATGGAAGCCCAAAGTTATGAGTAGGGGTTCATTCCTTACCAAATGATAGAGGTTCTTGTTGATGAGTAGCAAGCAAGAGAGTTTCAAGAAGAGATCAGACACTGAGTTGAAATTGAGACAGCAAGGTTGAGATCACTAATTGCTCAACAAGAGGCTCCTAGGCCTAAAATTCCAAGCTGGAGGGCCCATTTACTTCAAGAGCCTACACATGTGGAGCCTACTAAGCATTCATTTACAAGCTTTAAAGAGGCTATGACTTCTTTGTCTCCCCCCTCTCCCCCTTAGTTTCACATCCCAAGTTTCAAGGCAAAAAATTCTTTTCAAGAGCCTGTGTTTGAGGTTCACTCCACCTTGCAAGAGCAGCCTGTTCAAGAAAAAGTTTCATCCCAAGAGGCCACTTTGGTTTCTCAGGATGATGAAGTAATCTGGATACCCCAATGGACTCTTCCTCCTAGCTGTCAGATGCCAAGCCTTTGCAAGGACACTAGTCCGGTGTCTGAGCAAGGACTGGTGAATGAGCTTTCATGTGATAAGGAGGAGAAGAAATCTAAGGTATCAGTGCATAGTGATGACTGTGGTGTTAATGAGTAGCAAGGTGTGGAGGTGGACATTGATGCTCAGCTTGAGCTCTTGGCTATTTTGCTTGATGAGCTTCCCCTCTTTGTTGATGATGAAGAAGAGACCATACCATTGCCTATGGCTGAAGGTCAATCAGAACAAAAGGTTCACCATCAACAAGAGGTTGCTATTGAGATGGATGCCTTGTCCTTGTTGGATGAGCTACCTGGTTTTGTTGAGGAGGATGAAGATGACATGATCATAGCCACCTCTGTAAAATTGCAGCAACTAGAAGAGGTTGATCTTGATGATATGTTAATACATGAGCTTGATCTCATTTTTGAGGAGGAGGCTTCCCAATGTACAGAAGATAGTGAGAGCCTTGAAAAAGATTATCTAGGAAGCATCATTGGTGGCTTGTGTGTGGAGCTTGATTGTAATGAGCTCTTAGCTAGTTTAAAAGAAGAAGATGGCAGTCCCCTGGCTATAGATAAGGAGTTGTCATGGCTGTCCATGATGGAAGGCAATCACAAAGATAAAGAAAAAACCAGCAATGAAAGTCCTACCTTCGGACTTTCAAGAGGCTGCCCCATCAAATACTTGGCCCAGAAGGAGTTCACTAAGGCACCTCCATGTGACCAATTAGAGGTGAGTGAGCTTGATTTGTTTTCTTTAGAGGTAGTTCATAACCATTTGCCAAATCTTTGTATGCCTCTTATCTTCATAGCTATCCTCATGTGCCTGATGTAAAATACCCTAAGAAGGAGGGGTAGCTACTTCAACATGCCAGTGAATGGCTTTGTTTAACCAGGTCTCTACATTGGCTAGTTTAGGTTAAGATAGGTTTCCCTATTTTCCTTCCCCTATTTTCTAGAGTAGTTTCCTACTTTCCAAGAAGTGCTCGAGCACAGTTCTTTTTGTCCCTCTCCCTGTCAGAAAGTTTTTGTGTTCAAAAGAAGTGACTCCTATGCCCAATGGATTGAGTCAAGGTAACTGGTCTATGTCTAGCAGGCTAACATCCCATAGAGGTCGCCAAAATGTTGCCCAAAATTTCCCTATCTTTCATTTTTGGCCATGGTTCCTATTTTCCAAAAGAAATGCTCAAGCGTAAAAAATTCTTTGTGTTTTCTTCCTTTTAATGTTGAGAGTCCAATGTGTTTTCTGCTCAAGTGTCAAAAACCCAGTGTGTTTTTGACCTCCTCTCTACAGGCTCGGGATGTTTCTGCCTTTCGGTTAGAAAATCCAGTGTGTTTTCGACCTCTCCGTTCTAAAAATTCTGTGTGTTTTCGACCCTGGCTTGAAAACCCTCTGTGTTTTCGACACCCTCTATGTTTTTGGCCCTAAGTGCACAACTCTGACGGGTGGGTCCTAGTTCCTCAAGCCATGCCAATGCAGTCAAGAGTTGATGGCTGTCACATGATCACATGGGATCTTCCGAACCCATGAGATCACGCGACAACCATTGATGCGGTATCTCTAATTGGCGATCAATCTTCAGCAATGGTTCGGTGGATAGCACCACCAGCGGTCATCAGTTAGCATCATGTGGTTTGTCACATGATCACATGGGCTCTTTCAAGCCCACGTGACCACATGACAAACCATCAGTGGTTTCTTCGGTGGTGGTTCACGATTCGGTGGTTAACGTCTTGCGGTTGGTCACATGATCGCATGCGGTCTCATGACCGCATGAGATCATGCGACAAATTGTCGACTATGATAGGAAGTTGGTGGGGCCTAAGGTTTCTACAATGGCACAAGGGTGAAGAGATCTGATGGTTGTCATATGATCTCATGGGATCTTCCGATCCCATGTGATTATGCGACAATGGTTGGATGGGGATCTCACGGTTGCGGTGGGTCCTGTGCCAGGGGTGCCGAGGTGTTTGTTGTGGGTTTGTGCCAGGGTGCTCAGGTGTTTACTAATGTGGCAGTGAGGATGATTTATGAAGTGACACATGGTGGTACCAGGTTCAGGGTTTGGCAGGCTTTGCGCGGTTGTGCAGTTGGAGGTGTGTTCATTTCTTGGCGGCTAGGTAGTTTTCAAAAGGGTTGTTGCATGATCGCATGAAGCCTTTTTGGCTCATGTGATCATGTGACCAATGTTTTTTCAAAGCAATGTGGGCCTGGTGAGTTCACGGTTGCGTGGTTAAGGATTTCTCGTAGTCGCCAGATTGACCCAGGGTTAAGAAAGACATTGCACGACTTTGTGACTGCAGAGAGGATGAACCCAGGGTGGGCCCAGGGTTAGATATATTGTGTGACTCAGGGACTAAAAAGGTATCTCATGTTCACCAAACTTGGCTGGGGTTAGTTAAAAGGTTAAACAATTCTGTGACTAAAAGAATTAGAACCTGACGTGAGTCGGGGTTAGGGTTGTAGTGCAGTCTTGAGCCCGAACATTTGTGGAAGCTAGAGCAACAGTTTTCAAAGGGTTGTCACATGATTGCATGAAGCCTTTCGGGCTCATGTGATCATGTGACCGCTGACTTTTCCAAGGTAGTGTGGTCGTGGGTCTAGCCATGTGGTCAACTCCTGTTGGGCCACGTGGTGAGTTTGGCAAGTATGATGGCTGGTGGTCAGCAAGGTTTGATAGGGGGAAAATTTTGCGGGGCTCGAGGTGTGATTTTCATGGCAAGGCAGTGGTAGTTTTCAAAGAAGGTTGTCTCATGATCGCATGAGGCTCTTTTAGCTCATGCGATCATGCGACTAATGATGTTTTTAAGCCATGCAACCATTTTTCATTGGTTTTTCTTCCAAGGTGAGCATTTGCAAAGTGCAGGTAGCTGAGAATTGATGACTTTGGAAGTGGTTGTTGGATAGAATTTACAGAGATATTTTAGGTGCCATTTTGAGTCCTTTCCAAGATCTGATCAGATTTTGAGCATTCATGGAAGAATGGGCTTGCAGAGAGGTAGATGGATCAGGTTGTTGATCTGCAGAGATGGGCACGCAAGAGGAGATATTTGATTGGCTATGATATTCATAGATGCACATTTATGATCATATTTTGACTGGTTTAGGGTTGATTAGTTTATGCATATTTTTGTACCCTGGTTAAGTTTTGACTCCTACCTGTGTGCAGAGTTTGTATATATTGTTTTTTGGAGCCTGTAGTGCTCAGAATGGACATTTTGTAAAAGGAAAAGTCACTTCTCTGAGAAAATTATCTGTGGAATTTCTTCTTACCCTCTGGTTTTCCACATCTTGTAAGTTTTCATTGATGAATTCAAGCATTGCAAAATATTTTGTGGCATTTCTCCTGTCCCTATGCTTCCTTGTCTGAGTTTGTCTCTTATTGGATTGAGGTTTATGAATGCTGTTAATGGAAATTGGGGTTCCTGGTCCCTCTCTCTTTTTGTAGCTGTGTGTGTTATTGTGTTTGATCTGATTTAGATATTTTGTGGGTGTATTTTAGCCCCTAACAGTCTTGTCTCAATCCTGCACTGAGCCATAGGAGTGGATGTTTGTTTGTAGGTCATAGGTTGAGTCTTTTGTCTAGGCCTTCCTATGAAATATTTATGCAAACCTATCTAGTGAGTGGTGACCTATTAGACCTGATTCTTCCACTAGTTTCATTCCTCTAGACTGAGATCCAAACCCTAGTTTCAGTGCATCACCTAGTAGGTAGATTTGCTTTCTGTTATTTCATGCACTCCTTCTAACCCTTTCCCTCAAAAGTTTTATTTTCCTATCTAAGAGCAAATCTGGGTGACTATCCAAGAGGAACCAGCCTAGAATCTGGAGGTCTCATCTTGGTTAGCAAAAGCTCCCACAACCTTGAGATGATTCCCATGTTATACTGGATTAGCAAGACTATGAGAGCTTGAGATCAGAGGTGCAAATTGAGTGTGTAACAATAAGTAGTAGACTCATTCATGGATGTGACACATATTGTTTTGTAAATTTTTTCTAAATAAATAATTAATTATGAATTTTCTGCTACAAATTTTTTAGAATAAAAAACTCTCATGTCTAACCACCTTAACTAATTCTAAACTTTACAAAATTGAATTTTTTCTTTTCTCATAGTAGTCAAAGCATAGAATGCAATGCATCTTTTGGATTTCAAAAAGGTTAAATAGTTTGAAAGTTATAGTTGTTTTTCAATTAGTATGTCAATTATGACTTTAAAGATAACTCAATTGAAAAATAAGTAATAATTACTTATTTGATAGCAATTATATAAACTCAAAATTATCTTGTTAATTAATAATTACTTCCTAAACTCGAAATTTGATAGCAATTATATTGATGGAAAGTTGATAATGTCTTTAAGAAACCCTTTTCATTTCATCAATTTTAGGTGAAAAAATAGTCGTCAGCTACATGGTCAAAGTCTTGATATCAAAAACAATCTCATAAACATGCTTAAAGGGTTGACCATCCATGATTGGTATTGCTAAAGCAAATACCAAGCCTAATTGGATATCCAATAAAATTGGATATCCGATAAAATTAGATATCCGAAACTTTCAGATATTTGATAATATCAGATATCCAAAACTTCCCACCTAATTCAAAATTTCAATTACACTTGTTTTTTCAATTTGAAGTTTCATATTAAATTGTATTTGATTTATGTTAATATTAATTGAGTTAAGTATTTTTTTTAATTTTAAAATATATATTACAGATATTTTTTTTAATATTAATATTAAATATTAATAGCATAGCATTAATATTATAATATACATTTTTATATTAGTATGTATTATATTATTATTATTTATTTATATATTGTATAATAGTATAATATTAACATATTAAATATTTATATTATATATTCAATATTATACCTAAGGGGGAGAGAGGGAGGGAGAGAGAGAGAGAGAGAGAGATTTTGGTGGGAGATATCAGATATCTGATAATATCATTCATGGGACCTAAGCACAAATTGTTGCACATAATGAAAATGTGGGGAACACAAACATGTGAGCTCATGGAGGATGTAGAAGGGCTAGAAGCATCAGCTGGAGGAGGCAACAATGGCGTGCTTTGCGTAACCAGCATATCACTCAAGGTGTGAATGGCTCGAATAGTTTGTGAGCTGGCCTCGACAATAATTTTAGGATGCTTGACTATGGGAGGTGGTGAAATCTTGGGAGGGGGGATATATGTGCAGAATTTCACCCATTGTGCCCATGGTCTATCCTAAGGATCACCTAAACCTACACCCTGGTTCGGTCTCATACTCCAATAATTGACCTTGTGACCGAGCACAAATTCAATATATTTTTTAATAACATAAAATGGGGCATCCAAATTGTTGTGAGGTAGTCTATCAAAAACCATCCACCAGTGGTCCCAAAAGTTGTTACGTATTGCACTATTTGTGCACCATTTAATTGACAACTTAGTTTTTTTAGGGTCCACTTTTAGACCAGTTTTAGGATCTACAAAAAGATTACATATGTCATGTTTTGTTATGTTTAGGTTCATGACTTGATCATAGTCAAGCCCATCATCAAACTGCGCATGCATGGAATCGTGCCAAAGAAGTGCATCACTATGTTTCTCTGTAAGTTTCTCCATGTTTTCAATAATTGAATTCAATTTCATAAACATGGGGCACAATGTGGGGATATTGGCATAGGTGGTTTGAAACCCTCTAAATTCATTTAGATTATCTCCTATGAGATCCTCTAAATGGTGAGGTTTTGTGATAGGTACATCTTTCAGAAGTGGGGGATTGTTGGGAGGTGGTTCTGGATTGTTTGTGGGATCATTCGGAGGGTTTTTTGATTCCATGTCTGATTACAATTAAAAAACAAATAGATAATTACAATGAATTTAAAAAAACAATACAAAAACTCATTTAAACGGGCTAATTTTTATATAAAAAACTATAAATTTCTATTAAAAAATAATAAAAATAATAAAAATTTGAAGATTGGACTTACCTTAGATTAAATAAAAATTGAATAGCGGATTCCAAACCGGATATCTAAAAGCCCTAGCCGCGTTCACATTTTCACAGTGAAAATGTTGAACGTGGCTAGGGTATACAAATTTATAATTACTGGAAAATATCAGATATCTGATTAAGCCTTTTCTTTGGCTTTTGGCTTGGCCAGGTGTACTAACACCTAGGCCTACTAAAAAGTCAACAAATGCGTTTGTGCACTTTTGGATGAGTGAAAATAGTTTTTTTTTTTCACATCACCACTTTTTGGCATACCATGATCTTGCACATACCCTCTTCCTTCTACAGATGTTTGGATGTTTGTAGCTATCATGATAAGTATAGTCAAAACTAGTTGACATCAATGACAACATATTGACTAATTTAATCATCTTACATGTCACTTTGATAGCTCAGTGATCTCTAATCACTGTCTCTTTTATTCATCAAGATATTCAATTAGTTATAGGTCATCAATCTCTCCCTTTGGCATTGATGGCAACAAAAACAATATGAAATATATCATACCATACCAAACATTTATTCTACAACTATATGGACAAATGTTGTAGCTTGGTAAGCTCTCCATAGCTTGATATTTAATATGTTTAATCACTACAAACAACATTCCATACAAAATCTCTCTGCAGATTTGATCTTCTTCAGTTCTCTAATTCTTTCTTTCCCTGTAGTGGATAGATGTTTCATTGAAATATCTCTCCCTTTCTTTGTGTTCTCTCTAATTGATATTTCATATGAAGTCTTTCTCTCCCTTTGACAACAATGCCAAAAAAAAATATACAGCTCTGTAGTAGCCAAGTAATTCTCTATTGCTCAGTCCAGATCAAGCACCTTCATGTACTAATATATAATTATCTATTTTAGCTTCTTCAAACATTTCACAACCTTATAAATCCTAAAGTGTGAGCTATGTGCATCAACATGAATGATTTTATGATAAAGTATAGGTTTATGAAAACTCCTATTCACATCAATGACTAATACACAGGGGATGGACCCATAGTCTTGTCCTCAAGTACTCAAAAGTTGTTATCTCTATTTGAGTATTAGATGTTGTCATTAGTATCAAATCAGATCATTTAGTTATCTAAGCTGATTATTCACTAAAAGGAAGAACATCAAGCTATAATATTCTAGTCAGTTGAATAAATAAGCCTTCACACTGGACAATCACAAGGCAGTACTAAGAGCTAAATGGAAATAAGTTTAACTGAGCACTGAGCATTAGTAAACACCAAGTATCATACACACTGAGAACCAATGTATTCACTGGTCAAAATTGGTTGTGTTCACCGAGTTGTTTAGGAAATGACATAGTAATCAGGAAAGACACATTTATCTATGCAAACGGTTACATAGATTCATAAAATGTTTTACCAAGATCGAGGATTATTTATTGTAGATGTAATCATTAAATGTAATGATGATTCCTATGTAATAGTTAGATCTAGGTTAATTTTGTACATATAGATATTAGGTTTTCTAAGACATTGTAAACCTAATTAGGTAATGGAAATCATAGAAGTTTTCTATATATTTGTAATTGATGTCATTTTGACATAAGGAAACAAAGAGAATCAAGTAGGAGATCTTGAAGTAGTAGCCTCCTTCAAGGCATCATAATTCATACAAGGTTAGCATGAATGAGTAGTGATCAGAGATACAATTCAATTTATTCTGAAATAGTCAAGGCTATTGAGCATAACATAAGACAATACAATACACATAGAGGTGATATTTATGTTGGATACAATTATCTAAAGGACATTGTTGGATTAGCTATGTGTTGTCCTTGATGTCACATAAATGTCATATCAATTATCGTTCTCAGTATCTACCGAGTTTAGTCAGTCAGCTAAGCAGTTCTCAGTGTCTACCAAGCTCAGTTGGTCAGCTAGGCAATTTTTAGTGTCTACCGAGATCTCTCGAGTGTCAAAAGGAAACATGTCAAGGAAACAGTGTTAACCGAGCCTCCTCAATTATTGAAGGAAAAGTAGTGGTTACCGAGCTCTCTCGGTCTCCGAAGGATGTTGCAGAATTCACTGTGGTTACCGAGTTCACTCGGTCACCAAAGGAAATCTTTTCAGGATTAATGTTTATCGAGCAAGGTCAGCCCTTCAAAAGATTTTGTTATTACAGTTTGTTTATCCAAGCCAACTGTTGTAATAATTATTAGTGCCGACTTGACAATCTAAATGTTAATTAGAATGGCATATATATATAGAAGGTCAAGTGGTGAATAGGAGAGATACAACATGCATAAATCATTTTGAAGAAAGGCATGTGCGAATTTTGAAGGATGGTTAGATATCCTTGAGGAGCAGCAAAGATTTATTTGATCAGTAAGGATCTAGCGAAGTAGAATAGAGATCTATATTCAACAATTCAATTACAGGTCATTTCATTGTTACTCTCTTACAATTGTAGCAGTGATATCAAAATCTCTTAACTGAGTTAGTTTAACAACCATTTTGTAAATCCTCTAACAAGGTGACAGTTCTATTGAATTGTTTCAAGACATCTTACAAGGCCACTCCTAGCAAGGTGATTAAATCCTCTAACAAGGTCACACCTAATAGTGTGTTTTGTAACCTTTTACTGGGTTGGCTTCTAACCAGGCATCACTTTAGAAGAGTGAAAAATAGTAACTAGTTACATTGGTGGTTTTTCCCATATTGGGTTTCCATGGTAAATCTGGTGTCTCTTGTGTTCATGTTATTTTCTTTATTCATGTATGTTAATTAGTGATGAATGCATAAGAATAGTTTAATTATTACACACTTCAAGGATCAAGTTTCAACATTTCTCTATATGTTTACCAAGTGGCAATAGTAAATAATTTGTTAAGATATCTAAGGGATCAGTGGTAATAAATTTGTGGTTAACTGATTCACCCCCCCTCTCAGTTACTGCATCTATATTTCCAACAATTGGTATCAGAGCTTTTGGTGCTTGCAGGAAGGGTTTCAAGGACCTAGGCTAAAGATCAGGATGTCTTACAAAAGAGAAATTCCAAGGCTTAACATAAATAACTTTTCAGCATGGCAAGGTCTCATGAGACTTCATTTGGCTTCCATTGGTGATTCAGGATGCAAATATATTGATCAAGAATATACAATTCCTACTGGCACATTGACTGTTGAAGACATTGCAGAGAAGAAGAACCATAGCACTATGATGATAGACATTGCATCAGCTCTTAGCTATGAAGAATTTGATGAAATCAAAGACTGCACAACTACTCATGAAATGTGGAACAAGCTGAAGAAAATCTATGGCGGTGATGACAATGTGAAGAGAGCCAAAGCAGAAAGCCTAAGAGGACAATTTGATCAGATGAAAATGAGAGAAGAAGAAAACATTGCAAAATATGTTGAAAGGATCAAGACAAGTGTTAGTGCAATCAGAGCTTCTGGAGGAAAAATTGATGATAAAATTGTTATAAGTAAGGTTCTTAGAACATTACTTCCTATTTATGCAATAAGAGTTTCTGCTATTCAAGAAAGAAGATGTGAAGAAAATCACAATATAACTTTGGATGCCTTAGTTGGAAGATTGATAGCCTTTGAACTGGATAACTATGACAACTATGTTCCAACTTCTAAATATATTGAATCATCTTTTGAGGCCAAACTTCCACTCAAGAAAGGGAAGAAAATCCAATCAGAAAGTGAAGAAGAATCAGAGGAAAGTTCTGATAGTGATCTTGAAGTTATTGAAGCATTACTTGCAAAGAAGTATTCAAGAGGCAGAGGAAAATACAAAGGTAAAACTCCCTTAATCTATTTTTCATGTGAAGAAATTGGTCATATTGCAGCTAGGTGCCTAAACAAGAAAAGAAAAGATGAGAAGAAAGGTTACAAGTACAATGGCAAGAAGAATTCAAATCATTCAAGGATAAAGGTAAGAAAACATGTTTTTTAGCTAAAGATTCGAATGATAGTGAAGAAGAAATTGTTTTCATTGCTGTAAAAGATAAATCTGATAATGATGAAGATGAGATGGCACTTATCTCTCATTTAAGCAAGAATGATACATGGATTATAGATAGTGGATGTTCACATCATATGACTGGTGACATGACTAAGTTTGAACACTTTGAAAACTTTGATGGTGGTAATGTAAGGTTTGAAAATAATGAACCTTGTTGTATAAAAGGAAAGGGATGAATTTCATTAACCAAAGAACTTATATGTGATAATGCATATTGGGTTGAAGGACTAAAGCATAATCTTCTAAGTGTAGCATAGCTAATTAACATTGGATTCAAAGTTGAATTCATGAATGACAAAGCAAGACTACTGGATGACAAAGGAAAACTGATAGGATCAGGCAAACAAACCAAAGGTAACCTATTTTATCTTGATCTTGGTGTTTACTCATGTTTTATTGCTCAAATTGAAGAAAGTTGGTTATGGCACAAAAGGTTATGTCATGTAAATTTTGACAACATGATGAAAATAAGAAAATTCAAGAAAGTAAGAGGTATTCCTACTTTGAAGAAATCTGATGTTGGTCTATGCAATAATTGTCAAATTGGTAAAATGGGAAAGTCTAGTTTTAAAAGTAAAAACTATCAGTCTGAAGATATTTTGGAAATTGTGCATACTGATTTATGTGGACCTATTGGAATTGAGAGCTATACCGGAGAAAAATTCTTTATTCTCTTTGTTGATGATTACTCTAGAATGATGACTGTTATGTATTTAAGAGAAAAGTCAGAAGCATTTGAGAAGTTCAAATGGTATTTAGCAAGAGTAGAAAAGGAAATAGGAAAAAGAATAAAATGCTTGAGATCGGACAGAGGTGGTGAATTCATCTCCCATGAATTCAATAATTTCTGCATTGAAAGAGGAATCAAAAGACAGGTATCAGCCCCAAGAACTCCTAAGCAGAATGGAATAGCTGAAAGAAGGAACAGATCTATCATGGACTGTGCAAGGACTCTAATGATTAAAAAGAACATTGCTATGAAATACTGGAAGGAAGCTATCAGCACTATAGTTCATACCTTGAACTGAGTATAGCTGAGAAAAGACACATTCAAGACTCCGTATGAGCTATGGTATGGCTACAAACCAAATGTAAGTTACCTAAAAGTATTTGGTAGTAAATGTTACATCTTAAAAGAATCTAGAAAAGGAAAATTTGATGTAAAAAGTGATGAAGGAATATTTTTGGGATATTCTTGCAAAAGTAAGGCATATAGATGTCTAAATTTGTCTAGTCACAAAATCATAGAAAGAGCACATGTGAGAATTGATGAGTTTGCAGAAAAGACTGAAGAAGAAAGCAAAAAGGAACTAGAGGATTATAGAAAATTTGTTTACATCGAACCTGATACATTGCTAGACACATCTGTCAATAAGAAAAATACATCTACCGAGCCCAATACAGTAACCAAGTCACAAGAAGAAGTTCAGACCGAGTCACAAAGTACCGAGTCTCAGTCTGAAGCTACCGAGAAAGTATCTACTGAGCCCGAGCAACCTGAACCTAAAGATGAAGAAGATGACAATGTAACTCATTCAGGAAGCAAGGAACCTGTATTGGCCAAGTACGTTAGAAAGCATCATAAACTAGATCAGATTATTGGAAACAAATCAGATGGTACTATGACAAGAAGTAACCTAAAAGGTACATGTTTATTTGCTGATTTTGAACCTAAAAATGTCAAAGATGCATTGGAAAATGAAATTTGGATTGAGGCTATGAATGAAGAAATAGAGCAAATAGAGAAAAATAAGACATGGACTCTTGTACCTAGGCCTAAAGATAAAAATGTAATTGGGACAAAATGGGTATTCAGAAATAAGTTGAATGAAGATGGTCAAGTATCAAGAAACAAAGCAAGATTGGTATGTAAAGGATATTCTCAAGAAGAAGGAATAGATTATGGAGAGACTTTTTCTCCTGTTGCAAGATTAGAAGGTGTGAGGACTTTACTTGCATATGTAGCACATAAAGGATTTAAGGTATATCAGATGGATATAAAATCTGCATTTCTCAATGGTATTCTTGAGGAAGAAGTCTACATTGAGCAACCTGAAGGTTTTATTGATCTAGACAAAAGGGATATGGTCTGCAAATTACACAAAGCATTGTATGGTCTGAAACAAGCTCCTAGAGCATGGTATGAAAGATTACATAACTATCTTACTCAAATTGATTTCAAAAGAGCTAATGATAACAACAATTTATACATCAAAGAAGGATCAGATAACAAAATTGTTTTGGCAGAAATATTTGTGGATGATACTGTGTTTACAAGAAATGATGATCAGTACAAAGAATTTTTAGAGCATATGAACAAAGAATTTGAAATGTCTATGTTTGGTCAGATAAAATTTTTTGTTGGACTTCAGATTCAGCAGAACAAAAATGGTATCTACATTACTCAATCTAAATATATCAGGAAAATACTTAAGAAATTTGGTATGGAAGATTCAAAACTAGTTGGTACACCCATGTGTATTGGACTAAAGCTTACCAAAGATGATGATTCAAAAGAAGTAGATCAGACCTTATACAGATCAATGATTGGAAAATTACAGTATGTAGTACACACAAGGCCTGATATTGCCTTAGTAGTTGGTAAAGTGGCAAGATTCTCAGCTAAACCCAGAGAAAATCACATGATGGCAATCAAAAGAATCTTGAGGTATTTAAGGGGAACTGAAGATTATGGCTTGTGGTATAAATTTGGAGGCAATATAGATTTAAAAGTGTTTACTGATGCTGATTGGGCAGGAAACATTGATGAAAGAAAGAGTACAAGTGGTGGAGCATTCTTTCTTGACAAGAGGTTAGTATCTTGGACTAGTAAAAAGAAAAACTGCACATCCCAATCCATAGCAGAAGCAGAATACATTGCTGCAGTAGTAAATTGCTCTAATATTGTATGGTTTAAATAGCTTTTGGAAGGCATAAAGGTTGAGATCAAATAACCAGTTGTTATATTTTGTGATAATACAAGTGCAATAAATATTTCAAAGAATCCAGTAATGCATTCCAAAACCAAGCACATTGCGATAAAATATCACTTTGTCAGAGAATTGGTGCAGGACAAGGAAATCAGATTGGAATATATTCATACAAAAGAACAAATTGAAGATATCTTCACCAAGCCACTACCTAAGGATGAATTCTTGTATCTAAGAGGCAAGTTAGGGGTCACTCTCCTGTCCGAGGTTCACTAAATAAAGTTTTAGTGATGCATCAACCAGAACATGTTGAAAATCAATCAGTTGATGTAGCATAGTTAGGGAATCATTGCATATGAATCAGTACATAAGGTACATTGATATTTACCGAAACTGTGTAAGTTGTCTTTGGCATGTGTTGTCAAAGAGGGAGAGTTTGCTATCATTTCAAGAAATTTCTAAGAAGAATAATTTGAGAAGTTAAGAGGGAGAGTTATCAGTCAGAAAAAAAAGTTTGAAGATGATGAGAATCAGAATGAAGCTAAGGATATGTTTCTTACTCTAGGTTTCTCTATGAAATTTCATTGTGCTATGACATGTTGTGTTGCCATCAATGCCAAAGAGGGAGATTGTTGGTTACAATTATCTGAAGGACATTGTTAGATTAGCTATGTGTTGTCCTTGATGTCACATAAATGTCATATCAATTATCATTCTCAGTATCTACTAAATTCAGTCAATCAGCTAAGTGGTTCTCAGTGTCTATCGAGCTCAGTCGGTCAGCTAGGTGGTTTTTAGTGTCTACCAAGATCTCTCGGGTGTCAAAAGGAAACATGTCAGGGAAACAGTGTTAACTGAGACTCCTCGATTATCGAAGGAAAAGTAGTGGTTACCGAGCTCTCTCAGTCTCTGAAGGATGTTGCAAAATTCACTATGGTTACCGAGTTCACTCAATCACCGAAGGAAATCTTTTCAGGATTAATGTTTACCGAGCAAGGTCGACCCTTCAAAGGATTTTTTTATTACAGTTTGTTTATCCAAGCCGACTATTGTAATAATTAGTAGTGCCAACTTGACAATCTAAATGTTAATTAGAATGGCATATATATATAGAAGGTCAAGTGGTGAATAGGAGAGATACAACATGCAGAAATCATTTTGAAGAAAGGCATGTGTGAATTTTGAAGGATGGTTAGATATCCTTGAGAAGTAGTAAAGATTTATTTGATCAATAAGGATCTAGTGAAGTAGAACAGAGATCTATATTCAGCAATTCAGTTACAGGTCATTTCATTGTTACTCTCTTACAATTGTAGTAGTGATATCAAAATCTCTTAACCGAGTTGGTTTAACAACTATTTTGTAAATCCTCTAACAAGGTGATAGTTCTATTGAATTGTTTCAAGACCTCTTACAAGGTCACTCCTAGCAGGGTGATTAAATCCTCTAACAAGGTCACACCTAACAGTGTGTTTTGTAACCTTTTACTGGGTTGGCTTCTAACTGGGCATCACTTCAGAAGAGTGAAAAATAGTAACTAGTTACATTGGTGGTTTTTCCCATATTGGGTTTCCACGGTAAATCTGGTGTCTCTTGTGTTCATGTTATTTTCTTTATTCATGTATGTTAATCAGTGATGAATGCATAAGAACAGTTTAATTATTACACACTTCAAGGATGAAGTTTCAACATTTCTCTGTATGTTTACCGAGTGGCAACAGTAAATAATTTGTTAAGATATCTAAGGGATCAGTGGTAATAAATTTGTGGTTAACTGATTCACCCCCCTCTCAGTTACTACATCTATATTTCCAACAATTTATTTAGTATATCATAGATTTAATTCAGACAAAGTATAGTTGTCATTTACAGACACTTTCTTTTATTCTCTAATCATTGTAACAATGTTTGTAAAATCTCTTAATAGAGTAGGCTTAGTAGTCTGTTAGTAAATATCTTAATCAAGTGCACACTCAAGTAGTGTTGTTTAAATCCTTTAACAAGGTAGATCTTGTCGATCTGATTATTACTCTTGGCAAGGTAAGATCACTAGAAGTGATCACAACTTGTAGTCTTAAACAACATACTTTATTATCTACAGTAGTGAAGAATTTGTGGGTGTCATCCCCACCACAGTTTTTACCTTCTAACAAGGGTTTCTGCGTAACCAAAGTATTGGTGTTATGTGTTACATTTCATGATTGATCTATTATTTTGTTTAATGTACTTTACATTTAAAAAGACATTTTGATGAATGTTGCATACAATGGATTGAGTTGGTTATTTAGTTACTACTATTTGTAGATTGAGTATTCAATTAAAAGTTTTTGAGGGTACTAATTCACCCCTCCGCTCTCAGTCCCTTATCTTTTTATTCCAACAATTGGTATCAAAGTTAGATCTCTTATTTGGAAGTTTAACCATGTTGGCAATTTGGCTGAGTTGGACACATAGATGTTGTCATTATGGAAACATATGATCTACATGAAGAGCGCATAGGTCAGAGAGAAAGTATGTTAGAGCCCAATGCAAAATTGTCTAAGTATGAGACAATGTTTTTGGCAGTGTACCCAAAGACAATTTTGATTAGTGATGTTGTTTGGAGTAAGTTCAATGCTTGCACACTTGAACATAGTTACTATGGTGACTATAGAAGACTCACCTTAGAGTGCAAGTCAGTACGACATGTATGGAAGAAGTTATGATAGTTTTACTGAAGACAGTGTTAAGCCGATAGGACAGAATATGATGATAGAATTGGTAAAGAGTTAAGGGATTATTTTGTTTATCAAAATAATGACTTAACAATATAAAGGGATGACATCCTAGATGTTAACCCTTGGGGTTTTTTTTTTTATAATGTAAGTCGACTGAAAGAGTTATTAGTCTTAATAACTTGTATAAATGTAATGTATGCAAGAGACATGAAAAGAAGTATGTAATATATGAATGTAATAGCGATAGTGAAAAAGGAAGTGAAGAGATATTGATGCAAAGTTGCAAGTAGTATAAGGTTATATACCTTGACCTTTTTGGTAATAAGTAAATATTGTATATTACTTGTTTGGGCAATGGGCTCATCTGGTAATCATATTTTGTACTACCAACTCCTAGAAGGGTTGAGGCTTCTAACTAGGCCTATAGTCCCTTAATCAGGATTGAGACACTATATGCATCCAATAGGATCCTAATAGGGTCAACATCCTTAACAGGGTACTTTTGATTAGTGGATATTTGTGGGTACCATCCTCACCGGGGTTTTCCCTTGGCTAGGGTTTCCTCAAGAACAAATAATGTGTTATGAGTTCATTTGTTTTATTGTTATGCATGTTGTTTAGTTTTCTATGTTATGCATGTATTAAGATAATCTTTTATATCCATAATTGGGAAAAAGTAAAAGATTGTCGAATAATGATTAACCCCCCCCTCAGTATTCCCTATTTCTAACAATTGGTATCAAAGCTTAGTTACTCAGAAAAGAATCATTCAAGGAAAGCCTAGCAACTTGAGTAAGATCTCTATGGATATGGATCAACTATAGAAGAATCTTGAAGAAGCTCTTGAATAGATTGATATGCTTACTAAAGAAAGAGACACTCTGAAAGGAAAATATGATGATGTAAAGAACCTCATTGAGAAACTGAAAAACAAGTTGGAAGATCTAAAATCAAAAAAGGAATCTGAAATTCAAATTGAAGATTGTAATGACAACTTAGAAAAAGAAAATGAGATCCTTAAAAATGAATTGAAGATAGAAAATTTGAAGCTAAGTCTGAAAGAAGGAAATGGTAAGAATGAAGCAAATTTAAAATCTGAGAATGAAAATTTGAAGCTTGAAAATGAAGGGCTAAAATATAAACTTGGTAAAGTAACATCTGAAATTGAGAAAGTCAATTTGCAATATGCCGAACTTGAGAAATACAATACAATTGTGAAAGGTGAACTGACTCAATCTAAGAAGCAACTTGAAAGAATATATTCAACTAGTGAGAATATTGATGAACAAATGTCTTATCAAAAACCATTCTATGATAAAACTGGTCTTGGATTCGACACATCTAAAGCAAGTGAAGAAAGCAAGGAACCGGATCTGAAAAAATCTAAAAGCATAGATGAGATTGAAAAATTTGAAGATACACCTAAAGAAGAAGAACCACCTAAGCAAGAGGAGTCACCTAAAGGTATGCAAAGATAATTTAAAGGAAGATGCTTTACTTGTAATACTTTTGGTCATATGAAGAAAAATTGCACAGGTAAGCAATTTAAACCTCTTAATGGTTATTGTTATAATTGTCATGGTTTTGGACATAGAGATATTGAATGTAGAAAACCTAAATTTGTTGAGAATAATAATAGTAGTAGAATGTTTAGGAATACTAACCATGGAGATAAGAAACCTACTGAAGATATGAACATGAGAAATGGAGTAGTATGTTATAGATGCAACAAAGTTGGACACATTGCTAGAAACTGTAGATCATAGATCAATTAGTTTGGACCAAGATATGGAAACAATGGAATAGTTTGTCAAATATGCAACAAGATTTGACATACAACAAGGTTTTGCAGAATGAAAAATAGAGGTTTTTATCCTAATCCTAACCCTAGAAGTCATGCAAGGAGAAATAAAGATGCAAGTAAGAGTCAGAAAAGATGTTGTAGCAATTCAGAAGAAGTGAAGTTTGTTAAAAGCACAAATCAAGGAGACACATTCATCATGGAAGGTTATCAGAAAGGTGAAGTATCAAGTGGTAAGAATGAATCTCTACCTAACTCATCTCAAAGTACTTAATTCATGAAAATTACAGTAGAATAGGAACTTAGATTAGTGTAGAAGTTGATATATGATGAATTGAGTCTTGCATAGTTAATGCAAGGTGATATATGATGTATTGATGCTATGGTTAAGAGCACATAGAAAAATATTATGTTTTACAAGATTGCAAGAAGTTTTAAGTTTTGTAGGTTAACAAAATCAGCTTTTTGGAAAGAAGTGGCAAAAGAATTGAATGCGATGTCAGATCTATGTAAGATTGAAGTGATAAAAGGTTATGATTGGTATCATTTGATCATCAAAGTGAATAAAAGTTCTAAGGAGATCGAAGAGTAGTGATTGGAAGTGTTTTGCAAGGATTTGGTGAAGGATTTTTGTGCCGAATCTACACAAGCCCTAAATTGTGGAATCGAGGTATTTTACTTGGCAGATCTCTAAATTAGTTAATGAATTAATAGAAGTCATGGATGTTTCATTGATTCACAATGTTAGAGATAAGAATAGACCTAAAATGAAAAGGGAACTAGTAGAACCCTTGGAAGATGATCCTAAGTTAGCTTTATCATCCGTACCAGATAGAGTTTTACATCTAGAAAATGTTAGAAGTTATTTGGGATGTAAGCTAGAGACTCTTAGTGATAGTGATTTCAAAAAAGAATATCAGAAGATCTACAATCAAGATATGTCATTGAAAGTAGGGTTTGAGCATTTGAAAGATAATGAGATTGTTAAGTATTCTCTACAATATGAGTTTGACAATGAAGAATGTACCAAGATAATTTTAAGTAGAATTCACAATGGAAAGTTTTGGTTAGATGATAGAGTGATAGATATCATAGATGACCTAATTCATGAGGTAACTAGACTATCTAAAATTGGAGCCATTCCTTTGAATGAGAAGAACTTGAGGAAAATAGTTATAGACAACGCAAATTCATCTTACAATGGAAGGGGAATAGTAATTAGCAAGATACAACAAGATGATGTCAGATATTTGTGCAAGATCCTTACAACTAAGTTTTGTGCTAACTCTAGAGAAGATGACATGGTAGAAACAATGATACATGTAGCATATTTGATGTGTATTGATAAAGTACAAGTTGACATGTGTGAGATTTTGAGAATTTAGTTGTTTGAGAATTTGGAAAAGATAAAGAAGATTAAGTACTCTTAGTTTAGATTCTCATCTTTGATCACTTATATATTTTTCCATTTGTTAAGAAGATTTCCTTACACCATTGGTAATGATTGGAATGATGGTTAAACTAAAATGGAAAGGATTAACAAAGTGTACATGAGGCATCTTATTGACAAAGTCAATGAGAGTGCAGTGTTGGTAATCAAAACATTTCAGAATTTGATGACAAGAAGATCAAGGATCCCTCAGTCCCTAGTAGAAAAGTATAACAGTGAGATATGCTTTATGGTTGATACTGACTTTACATACATTGAAGAAATAGAACCTAGAATTGAGTTCATAGACCCTCTTCGCTATGAGATTACTAAAATTGAGATAGAAGAATATGTGAGTAGACTACTTAAGAGAAAGATGGACATTCACAACAATAGGTTTGGAACCTTTGAGGAGAACTTCAACTCTGCAAAGACTATCCTTGAAGAGAAAAAATAAAAAAAGAGAGTTGAAAGTACAATCAAGAAGATACTAAAAGACACAGAGATGATTGAACATGAGTTCTTAATATCCAAATAGACAACAACAATAGTTATAGAAATTGGACAAAAAGAAGTTTTGTCTATTCCACCTCTATCATCAGTTGCAGTATAGCAAGAAGAGACACAAGTCAAGGTGAAAGTGGAAGTAACTGAGAAGGATCAAGAAGAAATAAAATCCTTTAGATCAACCTCCACCACACCTACTAAAAGAATAAAAGAGATTTCTACTAGACCGGGAAAGAGGCAGAAGACTTTAGTGCCACCAGTTCAAAGAAAGATTGCAGAGATTAGAGATGATGAAGACACTCCTGTTAAGAAGAAAACTTGGAAACCTAGAATTGAAAAGGTAAGTGAATAGATTATTCAAGATGGAGATTTCACAAAGATGAACAAGTATTATGATCTCTATGATTATGCAGAGAGATTGAACCTAGAAAATGCAGTGGTAAAGCGTATGATTTTGTCTGATAATAAATTTGATACAATTTAGGGTAAGATACCTGATGACTTGTATAAGAAGCTTGTAAATAGGAAGAAAAGAGCATCAGAGGAAGATATAAAAATAAAAGAAAATCTTGTAAGAAAGTTATGTATTGTTAATGATGAAGAACATTTCAAGAAGATTATGAAGGATCTAAACACCCATCTCAGGACAAAGAAGAGGACAATACAAATTATGGGAGGTAATTATGAAGAAATCAACAAGGAAATAGAACAAGCAATTTTTAAAGTAATGACAGAGAATGCTGGAAAATCATCAGTTGTAGCAGAACCTACAAAGCAAGTAGAAGAAGAAGAATAGTAGGACATTCACTCTCCACTAGCCATTAACATAGAAGGTGAAACTATGAATGTTGAAGGAACAAAGATCACTTTGGATAGTGATGATAATATATTTAAAAACCTTGAAAAAATTGTTGACAATTTGGATTTTGAAGAGTAGGACAGTGCCAAAGGAGAAGAGAAGAAAAAAATCAAAATTGAAGAATCTAAAGAGATAGAGAAACAAGTATCTGTTCCCACCCAAGAAGAAATTAGTCTTACACCTGAGACTGGTAAGAAAACTCAGATTGGTTCTATATTTGAGAGTTTGGGAAAATAAGTAGATGATGATGATCAGATGGAATTGATCACATCTTTGAATAAAATTATTGGAAAGAATAAGAAAGTGAAGATCCTTGAAGGATGCCTAAAGGAGCTTACTAAGAAGTTACAAGTCATTGTAACCACACAAATTGTAGAGGCTGATCCACTGGAAAGAGAAAAGAAAGTGATGAACACATTTGATGATGAGTTCACTAACTTATTTGATATTGCTAAGGTGAAGGCACAAGTAGCCTATGAGGCCAAAGTACTTTTGGACATAAGTCAGAACATCAAGAATGATATCAACCATCTTGATATCTGTGTAAAAGACTTAAGAAGGAATTTAGACAGAGGAAAATCTGTGTACATTCAGTGTACAAAATCAGAAAACCAAATAGCAGAGGAAGTGCAAAAGATTAAGATCAAGGAAGAAGAAATTCAAATTGAGATAAACCTTCTTTCAAGCCCTAATGTGAAGATACTTGATGTTGAGAAGAAGATCTGCAAGCTTTATGATGAAATAAGAATTTTACAAGATGACAAGGATAGGAAGCTAAAAATATTCACTCTACTAAGAGAGCACATTTTTATGAAATTGAGCATTGTTGAAGGACAACTGGAAGAATGTCTTTCATCCAAGACATCTTTTTAGAAGTTTAATTTTGTTAATCTCCAAGCATGTGAAATTGCATCTTATGGATTGTGCGCACTACTTAGTTTTGTAGATTTGATTAAGAAGGCATGGGAGAAAGAGTTAGAGAACATGAAGATCAACTTTGCAGATTGTGTTGCAAGCCTACAGGCTTTGCAATATTGAATCAAGGTATAAATTTTTGTCTGAACACAGTTTTGTCACCCTCCTTACCTTTTTTTGTCATTGTTGTCAAAGGGGGAGATATATATAAAAAAAATTTAATAAGTATGTATACTCTTAGGGGGATTATAGTATGTTTATAAGATTTATGGAGTCATAAGGATAGTATATACATATTTTGTATTATGGCCATAATTTTGAAATTTTGAAGTCTAAGACTTAGCCAATTTTCTCATATGTTGCCACTAATGACAAAGGGGGAGATTGTTGGAAATTTGGCTGAGTTGGATACATAGATGTTGTCATTATGGAAACATATGATCTACATGAAGAGCACATAGGTCAGAGAGAAAGTATGTTAGAGTGTAATGCAAAATTGTCTAAGTATGAGATAATGTTTTTGGCAGTGTACCCGAAGACAGTTTTGATTAGAGATGTTGTTTGGAGTAAGGTCAGTGCTTGCACACTTGAACCTAGTTACTATGGTGACTATAGAAGATTCACCTAAGAGTGCAAGTTAGTACAACATGTATGGAAGAAGTTATGACAGTTTTACTGAAGACAATGTTAAGCTGACAAGACAGAATATGAAGATAGAATTGGTAAAGAGTTAAGGGATTATTTTGTTTATCAAAATAATGAATTAAAAATATAAAGGGACAACATCCTAGATGTTAACCCTTGGGTAAAGATATTTTGTATAATGTAAGCCAACTAAAAGAGTTATTAGTCTTAATAACTTGTATAAATGTAATGTATGTAAGAGACATGAAAAGAAGTATGCAATATATGAATGTAATAGCGATAGTGAAAAAGGCAGCGAAGAGATATTGATGTGAAGTTGCAAGAATTATAAGGTTATGTACCTTGACCTTTTTTGTAATCAGTAAATATTTTATATTACTTGTTTGGGCAATATTTTATACTACCAACTCCTAGAAGGGTTGAGGCTTCTAACCATGCCTATAGCCCCTTAATCAGGACTGAGACACTATATGCATGTAATAGGCTCCTAATAGGGTCAACATCCTTAATAGGATACTTTTGATTAGTGGATCTTTGTGGGTACCATCCCCACCGGGGTTTTCCCTTGGACAGGGTTTCCTTGAGAACAAATAATGTGTTATGAGTTCATTTATTTTATTGCTATGCATGTTGTTTAGTTTTCTATGTTATGCATGCATTAAGATAATCTATTATATCCATAATTGGGAAAAAGTAAAAGATTGTAGAATACTGATTCATGCCCCCTCTCATTATTCCCTATTTCTAACAAACCACTAAAGAGGAAAGATCTCAAGATGGAGAGATACAAGTTGGATAAGACCATTGAGAATCAAAGATTCAGATGTAGATCTCTATTGAGAAATACAAGCAAGCTAAGGATGAGTTGAAAAAGTTACTAGTTTAGAGAAAGGACATGGCTATTTTGCAATGTGAGACTGATTATCATGAAGAAGAAATTCATGATCTATTTGAGAATATTGGATCTAGTTCAAGAAGTATATCTGACATATCTGAAAGTGCAATTTCTGATTTATCTGAGAAAAAATTTCATTTGACTGAACAAGTGAAAGCATTGTAGATCAATCAAGAAACACAAATGGTAAGAATGATTGATGTGATGAATAATGCGAGACAAGCTAAACAAGAGAGAAATTTGGTTGTTGAAGACAAAAGACAAATGACTGAATAGTTACAAGTGAAGGAATCTGAGATAATGAGACTTACCAAGCATCACTTTGAGATATCCAAAAGATGATTATTGTAAGCTAGGAGATCAAATGAGTAAATAATGAGTTATCAAGGAAACATGAAGATAATGGTGTACTCAGGGAAGAAAATGAGAAATGAAGTGAAGATGCAACAACAATATAATGAGATGATGAAAAAGGCTGAAGATAGCTCCAAGAAAATTGATGATTTTCTGATTAGTCAAAGAGGACTTGGAAGCCCTACTGGATTAGGCTACATTGAGAAAGGAGAATCTTCTAAGAAAGTTGAAAATATGAATAACTACAAGAGTCAAAGACCCAAGAAACTGTCATGATATCACTGTGGTAAATCAGGCCACACTTTAAATGTTTGTAGGAGTAAAGCACAAGGTAAACCTAAAACCACTCCTAATTTTAATGGTCATTGTTATAGTTATAACAAGAATGGACATCAAGCATATGAATATAGATCTAAGTTGAATAGGACTCCTAACAAACCCTACATGGAGAAAAACTATCACACTTACAACATGCATGGACACACCTCACAAGAATACAAAACAAAGATGAAGTAAGTCTGGACACTGAAAGGACATAATAAAACCTATAAACTAAGAAGAAAAGGTAATGCTTACACTTGGGATTATAACACATGGGTTAACTTCACATCATGTGGAAGGTATGGACATATTGCAGCTAACTACATGAGGAAGAGATGGACATGTAGATCTCATAGCTGGACAAGTACTGGTATGACATGCTTATAGTGTCACAAAGTCAGTCACCTAAGTAAAGATTGTAGAGACCGAGCACCAAAAACACAAGTTTTTGAAAATGGTAACACAATTGAAGATACCATGAGGATAAGAAACACTATGTGGAGAAAAGCATCAAATGATAATGTTGAGTCAAGCAATGCAGTCCGTGAAACCTCATCCATTGGATTGGGTGACATCGACACATCCACCTAAGCTGAAAAAGGTATGTATGGAACTGACAATCCAAAATGACCATATTTATCATACAGTTCCTCATATTAGATGTGCACATACCAAATCTATATGAATTAAGATACATTATGGTTTTATAAGTTTTAAACTTTAAAGTGTTTACAATCAGTATATGTTAGATTGAGTGCGAAGTTTCTAGTTGGTGATTACTATGCAAGGTTAACCAAGTGGAAATATACATGTTAACCAAGCTTATGGTATTTTGTGGTATACACTGAGTTTGACAATTGTTTTTGAACTGTGATTAGGTCAAGCATTTATTACAAAAAGGTTTGAGCAGGAATTTGAAAAATATATAAATACATGGTGAACTTAGCTCATTTTTTCACACAGCGATTACGAAAGGCATAGAGTTTTCAGAGTGATTTTGAGAAAAGGATTTGCAAAGAATTTGAGCACAAATTTGAAGTATTCAGAGTGATCTCATCATCATTCTGAGTAAGTACTACTACAAATGAGCTATTCATTCATTACTTACTGGAACCCTAAATAAGAAACTATGGTGTTTGTATCTAATGTGAACAAATTCAAGAATGCAGAGGAATAGGAAATAAAATTAATAGTTTTTGCTACTTGTGATGAGCCAAAATAAAAATTCCATCCCGAAGTAGCATCACAAACTAATAAAACGTGAGCTTTCTCAAGTATACCACCTAGGGTTTTATTGGTCAAAGATGTCTATTCATTCATTGTAAGATAGGGGAAATTAGAGACTTTGAGATATTTGCAACTTATTAGCAATTGTGTGGTGAAGACGGGAAGCTGAAATCTGATCATGAGCAGATGAGAGTCAAAGGTCTGGTTAATGCCCTAAATTTCTTAAAGGTTTTACAAAATGAATGGATAAGAATTGTTCTAAGTTATTATCATTATGGGAAATTATGGTTCAATCATCCTATAAAGATCACGAAATACACCATACAGGTAGTAACCAGATTCCCAACCACTACAAAGCCATGGCACTAAGGAGTGCACCAAGGGCCAAGATGGAAAAAAACACTGGAGCTGAATGGGATGGGAGAGCATTGAAAGTAAGCATAATAAAAGATCCCAAGACAAGATTCAGAGCTTATGTCATTGGTTGCAATATATTCCAGTTGAGAAGACTAAATAGTGTACCGTGTGGTGTTGTTGAGATAGCCTTCAAAATGGTTAAGAAGGGAGTTTAGTTGGACCTTCCCGAGATTCTACTAAAGAAAGTTGAGGAAAATATGAAGACTATTCAGTCAGACAAGTCCAATACCAGTAAGTTTTGTTCCTTACTAGTTTGCATATTCTTTTATGTGTAAAATTTTTTGTCTTTGGTTGATAATATAGTTTGGTCAGCTGACAAGCCAGTTACACTATAGATCACATAGTTGATTAACAGTCTGGGAGATAATTTTAACAATGTAGATAGTTATTTTGAATAATTCAAAGAGAGAATGAATTCTCAGAGAAGAATTCCAAGGCAACTAGTTGAAAAATATGAATAGGAAATTTGTTTTCTAGTTAACACTGATCATACTTTGATTAAGGCTATGGAGCCAAGAACAAAATGGTTATCCCCCATGGGTTATGAATTAGATATTGATTTTTATTCTAAATAAATAAAGGATTTATTGGCTAATCCTAAGGATCCTAATGCTGAAATGTTTGGTACTTATGAAGAGACCAAGACAAGGATAAAAATAGGCCTAGTCATCAGTAAAATAACTAAGAAATCTAGGAAAATGATGACAAATTTGGTTAAGAAATTTGGTGATGATGGTGGATCATTTGAGAGTATACCGGTTGAGGTAGCAACCAAAATTCACTTACTTCTTTCTAATAAGACACATGATAGTGAAGAAACCAAGTCTGATAAAGATGCAGATTCTACACCGGTTTTACCTTCCCCCACTCCAAAGAAGAAGTAGGAAGAAGTGCAAACAAGAGCACTCACAAGGTCAACAACTGTAGCTTCACCTCCACCAAAGAAAGGAGTTGTAAAAATAATAAGGCCTACTACAATAACATCGACAAAGACCTACAAGAAGAGAGGTACAAAAACCACCACCAAGGCCCCTAATAAAAGAAGGAAATTAATCATAGGAAAAGATGATTTAGATGATGATGAAGATGATAATGATCAATTCAAAGTAGTTAGAAATAAAAATCATTCCATTGATGAAGTAGCTGAAGAAATAATAGAGAATGGAGAATATAGTGATCCTGAAATTGGTCAATTTGAACATTTGTCAACCAAAGACTAGCAGAAGAGAGAATAAGTTGTAATTCAAATGATGATAAAATTTAGGAAGGTACCAATTGAATTCTCTAAGAGTATACCTAAGGTAATATTTGAAAGAATATCACAAAGGTGGACATATGCCTTAAATACTGAGAAAAGAATGAGGGAAAAATCCCTAGTTTTTGCAATGCCAGCACTGATAGTCCCTGAGATTGAAGACTTAATGCAAACATATTCAAAGAGATTCTTAGTAAAGATCTAGGAACTACAGATACTTGATGAAAATATGGTAGACATAGATGAAAATGGTCAACTTATTTGGACTTCCATACTTCAAGTCGGAGCTGAGTCTGAAATCCATCATTCCTGAGAAGAAGCTTAAAAGAAAAGGCATTCATTCTAATGATGTAGATTTGGCACCGAAGATTACACTTGAGTTATCAGATACCAAGGTAGCTGATACCACTATTGCCACTGAGGAAATTAATGTGATCTAGGATGCACTGGAACAAGTTACAATATAGATAATAAAAAATGATTCATATGATGTACTCATTGAGGATATCAAAAATGGTGATCCATGATGACATCAAGGATTATGAGGATGTCACTATAACTGAAGCTCAACTAGAAGAGAAAACCTCTACCATGCCAGCTATGAGTATTATATCAAGTGATCTTCCTATTCTAATGGAAGTTGTTGAAATTATTTCAAAGGAGGAACTTGAAGGCTCAATCCCTAAGAAACCCAAGGAAACGTCAAGGGAATAAGGAAGAAATATAAATATAGAGACAAAAAATCCTAAGGATAAAGAGGTAGATACATAGGGCCAAAATGACGCTATGGTGAAGGGTACTCCCCTTAATACCACAAACACATAATAGAAATAGAGAAACAACAACAATTTGCAAGAACAAAAAATGGGCTTCTTATTATCTCTACAAGTGTGGAATTCCAAATTTCAGGATTACAATATGAAAAGCCACATGGGCATTCCCTTTACAATATTTTGTAGGAAAAAGCCTCGAATCATTACCTAGATCTACCTAGAACTACTCCGAACTACCTAAGACAACACTACAAGCCTTCTTTATATAGGCAATTTCCACCGCCCGAGAAGGTTCTAGAAATTTAGCCCATAGGGCTGACCAAACTTAGAATTATTTTATTTTACAATTTATTACATCAAAGTTGGCTCAAAAATAACTTTTGAAACCCAAACAGAAATTTTGAAGGAAAAACATTTTTTTCCATTTCAGGTGACCCAACTTTCGAAGACCATAAGTCATCACTAGCTGACCTGATTGACTATTATGAGCCCATTCTGGAAAGGCCATGAAGCGCTCTATAGGCTTGTCTAGTACAAGCACCTTTCACCCAAAGTTTCTCCCTCATCTGAGGCCTCTAAAGCCTTCAAAACTAAGTTCAAAGTTTCTATACCCTACTACCAAAACCGAAAATCTTCAATATCTCCAAACCTAGACTTGATCTATCAATGAAACTTTACTAGGAGGCTGATACGATGAGATGAACCTCCACATGTGAAATCAAAACATTCTGAGATTCATGACCAACTTACTAAAAATAGAAAGTTTCCATAAATAGCAACTCTACACAATATAGCCCTTATTGAACACAAAAAGAGAAATATTTTTGGGTGATGAAAGATTGCTCTTACACCCAAGATGCTCCTGCATCACGCTAAGCCTATCGAGACAACACCACTAGACACTACATCTGAAGCTCCATCTCAATCAACTGACACATAGGTTACCAAGGAGTAGAAGAAGGAAGATTTAATGTATATCAGGTAAGATACACCAAGTGTTGAGGTAAAGGCTATTGTTCCTTTTGTTAAGACTTCACCCCAAGAGCCTAAAAAGAAGAAGAACAAGCATGGAAAAGGGACAATCACATTGGATGAGATAATAGAAGTACCTAACTATGACCCAAGGACTTTGGACCCTGAAGCACTAAAAAAATATGGGGAGCTATGCACAAGGAAGGCAGCTCAAGAGAGGCTAATGAAAGAGAGAAAGAGCAAGCATATTCTTGAAGATGTGAGAGACATATTGTAACAGGTTGTACTTGAGGTCTAGATAAATGAAGAGACATCTATATTGGACCAACTTTCCACACTTTCCAGTCAAATCAATGCCCGATATATTGAAGCTGAAAAGAGAATTGAGGAAAGGGCAGAGGCTAAGATTCAAAATAAATTAGCAAAAAAGATCAACCAAGAAGTGGCAATAAATAAAGTAAAGCTTTTTGAGGTAATAACCGATCTCCAAACCATTACTCAGAAAAAAATTTAGATGTCATTTAAGCTATGCACTATGGAGAGTTTCATTGTTGAGATCAGTGAAAAGATTAAGAAGATGGATACTAAAATCCAAGCCAGTGCAAATGCCTCCTTAACTGAGCCAAATGATTTTCATAAGCATATACACAAAGTGAAAGAACTAAGGCGGTTAAGAAAATATTTGAGGAAGAAGGAGGATAAGATATGTGACCAAGTCACCGAGTTTCAAGAAGAATTTCTTCCTCACCTAAAGATTATTGAGCGTCATATTGTCAAGGCACAAGTCTTAGTCTCAACACCTAAAATTTCAGTGTTGGAGAACATTTTTGGTATGCATGCACAAGTCGGTCTTGAGCACATTTCTCTCACCAACTTGAATGGGGAATGGGAAAACCTCTTAGACTCTCTCAAGAAAACCCATCCGCACATTTTTGACAAATTGCAAGTACAAATTTTGTTTTGGCATTAATCTCAAAAAGGGGGAAACTTATGTATAATCCAATTGTATAAATATATGCTAAATATACTACATACATACCAAGAGCATGCACCGAGGGATAGTAATGAAAATTTTGTAAAGAGACAGTTTTGTCATGTATATATGAAGTGTAAGAACATTTTGAAGATATCAATTTATATACATTACAAGTTTTGATACTAATGCCAAAGGGGGAAATTGTTATCTCTATTTGAGCATTAGATGTTGTCATTAGTATCAAATTGGATTAGTTGGTTATCTAAGCTAATTAGTTGATAAAAGGAAGAACATAAAGCTACAATATGCTAGTCGGTTGAACAAATAAGCCTTCACACTAAAAAATCATAAGGCAGTACCAAGAGCTAAATGGAAACAAGTTTAACCAAGCACTGAGTGTTAGTAAATATCAGGCAGTATACACACCAAGCATTAGTGTATTCATCGATCACAATTGGCTGTATTTATCAAGTTGTTTAGGAAACATCATAGTAATTAGGAAAGGCACACTTATCTATGCAAATAGTTACATGGATTCAGAAAGTGTTTTACCAAGATCAAGGATTATTTATTTTAGATGTAGTCATTAAATGTAATGATGATTCCAATGTAATAGTCAGATCTAGGTTAATTTTGTACACTGTAGATCTTAGATTTTCTAAGATATTGTAAACCTAATTATGTCATGGAAATTATAGCAATTTTCTATATATTTGTAATTGATGTCATTTTGACATAAGGAAGGAAAGTGAATCAAGAAGAAGATCTTGAAGCAGTATCCTCCTTCAAGACATCAGAATTTAGACAAGGTTTTCATGGATGAGCACTGATCAGAGATACAATTCAATTTATTCAGAAGTAGTCAAGGCTACCAATCATAACATAGGAGAGTACAATACACATAGAGGTCATATTTATTTAGTATATCATAGATTTGATTTAGACAAAGTATAGTTGTCATTTACAGATACTTTCTGTTATTCTCTAATCATTGTAACATAGTTTGTAAAATCTCTTAACATAGTAGGCTTAACAGTCTGTTAGTAAATCTCTTAATCAAGTGCACACTTAAGTAGTTTTGTTTAAATAATTTAACAAGGTATATCTTGTCAATTTTATTGTTACTCCTAATAGGGTAA
This sequence comes from Chamaecyparis obtusa, assembly GCA_027943335.1. Classification (NCBI taxonomy): domain Eukaryota; kingdom Viridiplantae; phylum Streptophyta; class Pinopsida; order Cupressales; family Cupressaceae; genus Chamaecyparis; species Chamaecyparis obtusa. The sequence continues at coordinate 956,028 of BSBK01000192.1, read as the reverse complement.
GATCACCAGAAGTGATCACAACTTGTAGCCTTAACCGACATACTTTATTATCTGTAGTAGTGAAGAATTTGTGGGTGTCATGCCCACCATAGTTTTTACCTTCTAAAAAGGGTTTATGAATAACCAAAATATTGGTTTTATGTGTTACATTTCATGATTTATCTATTGTTTTATGTACTTTACATTTATAAAGTCATTTTGATGAATGTTGCATACAACAGATTCAGTTGGTTAGTTAGTTACTACTATTTGTAGATTGAGTATTCAGTTAAAGATTTTTTAGGGTACTAATTCACCCCTCCCCTCTCAGTCCCTTATCTTTCCATTCCAAAAAAATTATCCTTCAGTAAAGGGTTAGTGAGTATGTCAGCAAGTTGTTCTTTAGATTTCACAAATTCTAGTTTGACTTGCTTCTCTTGTACTTGTTCCCTCAAATAGTGATACTTAATAGATATATGCTTTGTTTTTTAATGCATCACCAGATTCTTGGAAATATTTATGGCACTTTTTTTGTCACAATATATAATTGATGTAGGAGAATCTTGGGTTCCTGAAGAACTTTCTTAGTCTTGGAGGAATTCCCTGTCAGAGGGATACAACACTTTATTTTGGGCAGCTTTCTGAGTTTTTGTGTTGCTATGATCTGTGGAGATCTCTGGCATGTGAAATGAAAGGAGTTTTTTACTTTATGTTTATGGAGGCTATTTTTAAGAATGCATCTCTTGACATGGCATGGTTTGGGAGATCTTGGATGATCTTCTCTGATTGGTTTTGTGTGTTTCTTGCCTGGACCGTTTGGAAGATTGATTATGCAATAGATGACCATTGGGAGTTAGCTTATGTAGTCTTAGCTAATGGTTTTTGTGCCTTGGACCTATGTTGGAACCTTCTCCTATGAGTGCATAAGGATTGGATGGATCATTTCAAAGTTAGACCTATTTTACTTGCCATCAGAGTTGTATTTTCTTGCTTTTAGGTGTTGATTGTGCAATGTGTAGCCATTGATCCTTAATGGATCAACCTTTGCACTCTTTGGAATTTAAGAGGACCTAAATTAATATATTCTTCTAAGACCGTATGTCCTAATTCATTATGAGTTAAAAGTTATGACCATTTTGCTCGGGTATCAATTTTTAGCCTATTTCACTTGAAACGTGGAGTTTTTCATCTTGTGCAGCTCCATATGATTGAATTGGATCTTGATATGTTAGGGAAATGTTCTTGGGTTATGTGTGGACCTAAATTTATCTTTCCATTAAGTTTTTTTCATTCTTTATTTATTTTTGGTATCTCTCCTTAGGCTGGACCTATATTGTAATTAATGCTTGACTAGCCAACTTGTGGCTTAGCAGCCTATATATTGAGAGCTTGGGTTGATATAGAGGGGATCATGATAAATCATTAGAGGAGGAGGAAAGATGTAGATTGGTAGTTATATGATGGAATAGTAGAGTAGAATTAAATTTTTGAATCTAGGAGTTTGTAGTAGAACTAGTGGCTTGAGGGCTTAGGACAACAAGAGGTTGCTTGGTGGCTTGCGAGCACAAGTTTAGACCTTGTCTTGGTTGTTCCTATCAAAGGATGCCTATTGTAGATCTAAACTAGTTGGTGGTTCCCTGGATCTTGTGAGATCTTTCTGATACTTTGTAATTTCATTTTATAAGGCCGAAACCTAGAAGGCGTTACAGTTGGGCATGCTGAATGAAATTCTATTTTGAACCATTATATTGTTAAATTCCATTGTGCTTGTTGTTGTTATAATCAATAGTGTAGGTTTGGACCATCCTTCATTGGATCCTCCTTACCTACCCTATATCAAGTTGTATCAGAGCTTGAAGATCCTAAGTGTGTGGATAGAGCGCCAAGGTGAGGGAATTTGCACCAGGACCTTGAATTGAAGATGCTTCCAAGGAGAGAATATTTGATGTGAGATATGAACATTCCCTTGAGTGAATAGATCACTGAATTGAGAAAGGTTGTGAAGATGGATAGTAGATCACCAAGTGTGTGGAGGAAATTGGAATCTTGCAATCAGATCACTGAGAAGAGGCATTTGCACTTTAAAAGGAATTTGGTGGATAAGTTGGGTCAGTTTTGGCCTGAATTCAATCTGCGGATTGAAGAGATGATGAAGTCTTGTTGGAAGAAAGTTGTCTGGCTGATTAAGAGGATTATTTGAAGAAGAAGACACTTTGATTTTAAGGAAGAGGTGAAGGATGACTTCACTAAAGATGATAAGGTATGTGTTGGTTTTCATGAGCAGATGGATGGATCTAGCATGAGAATTGTAGAGCATCTAGTTGGGCTTGATCAGAGTGTTGTTGGTGAAGAGTTACTTGTTGCTAAATAAATTTGTGATGGTGGTGTTTCCAATTTTATTTTATTTAGTGTTATGGTGCAGATCTTATTTTCTAGTTGTGGACTTGAATTATTGGTTGACAATAATGAGTCTTGTGATGATTTGCAGAGATGTGATGCTGGCAATGAGGGATTTCATATTGATGTGGATTTAACTTTGGATCTACTTATTGGGAAGTTGGATACTCTTGTTGCTAAGATGGGTTTTGGTGATTAGTGGTATGTTGATTGGATTGTTGAAATTCATATAATCCTGATGTTTGAATGGATGAAGTATAGATGGTTGATTTTCCGATTTGTTTTGTTGTCCTTGATGGATTGGAAGCCTTTGGTGAAGATGAAGTTGATTGTAGATAAATATTTTGAGATTAAAGTATGGTAAATACTTTCCATTTAGCTTATTAGTATGATGCAGGAGCATTTTGGGTTCCTAAAGATCTTTCTTAGTCTTGGAGGAATTCCCTGTCAGAAGGATATAACACTTTGTTTTGGGAGCTTTCTGAGTTTTTCTATTGCAATGATCTGTGGAGATCTCTAGCATGTGCGATGAAAGGATTTTTTTAATTTCTATTTTTGGAGGCTATGTCTAAGAACATATCTCTTGAGGTGGCATGGTTTGCAAGATCTTGGATGATCTTCTTTGACTGGTACTGTGTGTTTCCTACCTGGACCGTTTGGAAGATTGATTATGCGATCGATGACCATTGGGAGTTAGCTTATGTAGTCTTGGATCATGGTTGTTGTGCCTTGGACCTCTGTTTTATCCTTCTCCTATGAGTGCATAAGGATTGGATGGATCATTTCAAAGTTAGAGTTGTTTTACTTGCCATCGGAGCTATATTTTCCTACTTTTAGGTGTTGATTGCATGACATGTAGCCATTGATCCTTAATGAATCAACCTTTTTTCTCTTACGGAATTTACGAGGACCTAAATTAATATATTCTCCTAATAATTCAAGTCCTAATTCATTATGATTTAAAATTTATGACCATTTTTCTTGGGTATCAATTTTCAGCCCGTTTCACGTGAAACATGGAGTTTTTTGTCTTGCGTGGTTCCATATGATGGAATTGGATCTTTCTATGTTAGGGACATATTCTTGGGTCATGTGTGGACCTAAATGTATCTTTTCATTAAGTTTTTTTCATTCTTTATTTAGTTTTGGTATCTCTCCTTAGGTTGGACCTATATTGTAATTAATGCCTGACTGGTCGACTTGTGGCTTAGCTGGCTATATATTGAGAGCTTAGGTTGATGTAGAGGGGATCATGATAAATCATCATCATCAAAGGAAATATGTAGATTGGTAGTGATATGATGGAAGAGTAGAGTAGAATCAAATTTGTGAATCTGGGAGTTTGTAACAGAACTAGTGGCTTGAGGGCTTAGGACAATAAGAGGTTTCTTGGTGGCTTGCAAGCACAAGTTTAGACCATGTCTTGGTTGTTCCTATCAGAGGATGCTTGTTGCAGATCTAAAATAGTTGGTGGCTCCCTAGATCTTGTGAGATCTTGTTGATACTTTTTAATTTCATTATATAAGGCCGAAACCTGGAAGGCCTTATAGCCAGGCATGTCGAATGAAATTCTATTTTGAACAATTAAATTATTGAATTCTGCTATGCTTGTTGTTGTTACAATCAGAAGTGTAGGTTTGGACCATCCTTCATTGGATCCTCCTTACCTACCTTGCATCAATAATCACTAGATCAGTGATCACCTCATTCATTCCTTCCAACAATTTTTTTATCCATGCAATATTTGAACAATTAGCAACAACAACATACTCTACTTCAGTAGTAGACTAAGAAATACATGCTTGTTTCTTGCTTATCCATGTTAGAAGTATTTCTCCAAAAAATAATGCTCTACTAGTTGTTCTCTTTTGGTCATCAATGTTTCCTACCCAATCTGCATTAGTGTAAACTTAGATTTCAAAATTGCCTTCCTTTTTGTACCATAAACCATAATCTACAGTTTTCTTCAAATATCTTAGAATCCTTTTAACTACAACTATATGTGATTCCTTAGGATTAGTAGAAAATATTGCTACAATCCCTACTTCATGTGCTATATCAAGCCTACTATATACCACATACATCAATTTTCCAATCATTGATCTATATAGTGTCTAATTTACCTCAGTTGATTCATCATCTTTTCTTAACTTACATCCTGTCACCACCAGTGTTCCTACTGGTTTTGAATCTTCCATGCCAAAAGTTTTCAACACTTCCTTGATGTATTTTGATTGTGTGATGAAAATCCCATCATTCTATTGTATAATCTACAAACCTAGAAAGAATTTAATCTCTCCAAATATTGACATTTCAAACTCTTTTCTCATTTCATCAGAAAAATATTCACAAATATTATCATGTCCTCCAAATATTATATCCTCAACAAAAATTTCAGCAATCAAAATATTGTCATCATTGTCTCCTTTCATGTATAGATTATTATTATCACTTGTCCTCACAAATCCAATACTAATAAGATAAGCATGTAATATTTCATACCATGCTCTTGGTACTTGTTTCAGTCCATACAAAGATTTGTGTAATATACATACCATATTCTTCTTATTTGGATCCACAAAACCTTTAGGTTATTCTATGTAGACTTCTTCCTCAAAAATTCCATTCATAAATGTTGATTTCACATCCATTTGATATACTTTGAATCCCTTAGGTGCAACATATGCAAGTAACACTCAAAATCCTTCAATGCTTGTTACTGGTGAAAAATTTTCACCATAGTCAATTCCTTCTTCTTGTGCATATCCCTTGCATACAAGTCTTTCCTTATTTCTAGTCACTTCTCCATTCTCATTTAACTTGTTTATGAAAATCTACTTAGTACCAATTATAATTTTATCACTTGGTCTTGGTACCAATGTCCATGTTTTGTTCTTCTCTATCTATTCAATTTCTTCATTCATTGCTTTAACCCATTCATCATTCTCAAGTGCATCTTTAACATTCTTAGGCTCAAATTCACAAACTAAACATGTGTTTTGTCTTCACTTAATTCTTTTCATCATGCCTTCTTTCTCATCTCCAATGATTTGGTTTTTTGGATGGTGTCTTCTAACAAATCTTATCATTACTTGCTCTCTTCTTTTCTCATTATTCAGTTCAAGCTCATTTTCTTCCTTGGTAACATCTTCCTGGTTCTTAGTTTGCATTTACTAATTCTTGGTAGCATTTTCCTATTGCTTGGTAGACTTAGCCTATGGCTTGGGTAGATAGTCTGGATGCTCAATATATGTAAACCTACCATAGTCTTCTAGTTCCTTCATTCTTTCTTCATCATTTCTCTCATCAAATTTATATACTTTCACATTAGCACTCTCAATCATTTTGTTAGTAGCCTTGTTCAAACATTTGTATGCTTTTCTCTTAGTAGAATATCCTAGAAATATTCCTTCATCACCTTTAAAATAAAATTTACCATTTCTATCATCTTTTAGAATGTAACATCTGCTTCCAAAAATTCTAAAATAACTTACATTTGGTGTGTAGCCAAACCATAGCTTGTAAGGTGTCTTATTTGTATCTTTCTTTAGTTGAAATTGGTTCGATGTGTATACAATAGTGCTAACATCTTTTCTCCAGTACATTTGTGCAACATTTTTATCAATCATCAATGTTCTAGCACAATCAACTATAGATCAGTTCCTTCTTTCTATAATACCATTCTATTGTAGTGTTCTCAGTGGAGAAACATGTCTTTTAATTCCATGCTCATTACAATAGTTAGTGAATTTATCAAAAATAAACTCACCTCCTCTATCGGATCTTAAGCATTTTAAAATTTTCCTAGTTTCCTTTTCAACTTTAGATTTGTACCACTTAAACAATTTGAAAGCTTTAGATTTCTCTTTTAAAAGAAAAACTGTCATCATCCTAGAGTACTCATTAACAAATAGAATGAAATATTTGTCACCATAATAACTCCGAGTTCTCATAGGACCACATAAGTCCATATGCACCAACTCCAAAATACCTTTAGAAGAATACTCTTTTCTTTTGAAACTAGATTTAGTCATTTTTCCTTTCTGACATTGATTGCACTTGATATAGTCAGGCTTAGTTAGACTCAGTAAACCTCTAATTCTTCTCTTTTTACTAATCTTACCCATGTTATCAAAATTCACATGACACGGTCTCTTATTCCATAACCACACATCTTCATTTGGTGCAGGAGCACACCTAGGCTACCTCCATGTTTAGTATTTTTGGCTTTTACTTGACTCTAGCCAAGTCAAAAAGAGTAGATTAGTTTGGTTGAAGACCTTGGAAGTTCATTTTCTATGTTGGCTAGGTGAGTTAGTCATTAGGACTAAGGTCACACATTTAGCCTTTGTTAGTTGTTATTTAAATTCTTAGTATTAGGAGTTGAGATAGAGTCTTTTAATGTGTCTTAGGCACATAATGAGGTTATAAAGATACCATAAGGTCATTAATGGCCTTGGATACTCAAAATATTTGAGGTTAAGAGTCCTAAGAAGTAGCATTGAGGCATATGTGAAATTTGCCAAATGTTGTAAAATAGTTGTTATGATCGCAAATGTTGCATGCAACTCAGTTATCCTTGGATTCCCATAAGAATAGGTGTGGGGAATCGACCAATAGACCCTAAAAACTTGGATATAGAATATAATGTATAGATAAGACTCGAATCTTGAGGTAGAAGACATCAGTTGTAATAGTTTTGAGTTTGTGAATAGAGCTCTGCAACAACATTTCTGTGAATATTTTGAGTTTTTGTGTTGACAGTCGGGTGTAATGGATTGAGAAAATAAATCTAGTGGTTGATTAGTATTATTTAGTGTGTTTTAAGAATTTTTCATTTGGATAGAAAGTTGATTAGAGTATATTTAGGGCATTGGTTAAAGTAGGTTTGTTTTAGAGCATATCTAGTTTTGTTTTGACCTATCGGTACTTTCATGGCTCCCCCATGAAATCTAGCCATGGGAAACAAATCACAATGGATGGAAATGTTAGGGGAGTCACTATTGTAAATAATTTTAGGTTTAGGAGTTTGGGAAATGAGGAGAGCTATTTTTACCATTAGGCACTAGGCGAGAAGACAGGAGCCTGGTTAATGGTCTAACAATGAAGATTTGAAGACTTTATGTAGGGTTGTACGATACAGTACTGCTCCCGGACTTTATCAAGTAGGTGTTCACCATATCTAATCATTTTTTTTAGATTTAAATCATACCAATCACCAAGGTTTTGGTTTGAGAAAGATTTCTATTAGGATTTAGACTATCCTAAAAACTAGGTCAATTAGCCCTATTTGTCCTTGTTTGTAGGACAGAGGTGTACAGAGACTTCCAGGTCCTAAAAGTTTCAAAATATTTGATAAAAGATAAAAGGGTATCCAAATCCCCAATGGTTTTTCAAGTTGTTTGGAAAAATTTGAAAAGAAGGGCTAAAAGCCTCTACAAAAGGCTACAAGGATTAGGCCTATTTTTAAGGTCTAAAATGGTGAACTATTGAAGCTGATAGAAACATGAACCAGGATCCTTCCAAAATGGATCAAATGGAAAAGATTATGAATTTTATCAAGGTGGAGAACATCCCTACAATGAAAGGTCAAGTTTATGAGGATTTGGCACTTAGAGTCATCTAAGTGTACTATAGACAAAGAAGTAACTACATGGTGTTAGTCCTCCAAGGTGAAGCATCAAATTAATTAACTCTTATAGTAGAGTTTGTGTAGGCCTTAGTTAATAACCTAAGCCTATTGGGAAGATCCTAAAGAAGAATAGGATTCTTGTGGAGACAAGTGAGGTCTCTTGGTGGATGTGCAAGGAAACCTTGGAGCTACCATACATCATATTGATATCATAGCTTAAATTGATTAGGCTTGTGGTGGATGTTGTAGCCTACCAAATTAGTGGGAGAAAATACACCAATTATATTAGTAGAAGAAAAAACCATGGTGACTAACTCTGAGTTAGCCAAGAAGGTTGAGGATCAAGAAACATATAACAAGTTGCTAAGGGAAAGACTAACTCAAATGGAGCAGCTCTTGGGTGAAGTCCAAGACAAAGCTGATAAGGTCAAGGCCAAGATTGACCAAAAGGAAGAATCTAAAGAAAGGGAGAAGGAATTAGAGTTGGATGAGGAAGCACCAACACCTGACCCTATTCTTCTTCAGGAGCCATTCTTAAAACCATTGAAAGCATTGAGTGGCAAGGCTTTGGAAGGTGTGCCATTATTTAGTGGAAAAATGGATCCAAATTTAGTTGTGCATTGGATTGATAGCATTGAGAACCATTTTTAATGTGATGGTATCTCTGAGGCACAAAAATTTGTTGTGGCCAAGTCTAGACTAAGAGGTTTAGATCTTACTTGGTGGAAGTTTGTGCAAACCGAGAGGGAAAAGGATGGAAAAGGTTCCATAGTAACATGGAAGGGCATGGTATCCAAAGTGAAGCAGACCTACCTTCCTGATGACTATGAAGTTCAGCTTCATAGGAGGAGACACAACCTTAGACAAAAAGATTTGGATGTCCAGGCATACACTAAGGAGTTTTAAAAGCTATGTTTGAGATCTAAGGTGGTAGAAGAAGAAAGCATTAAGCTTGCAAGGTACTTGAATGGCCTCAAATGGTCTATTCAAGAGGAGATGAGTTTAGTGAACTTCAAATCCATTTACCAATGCTATCAAATGGCCTTGAAGATAGAAGAGAAAAGAAAAAGGAAACAAGAAACCTCTAAAGGAAAAGCTAAGAGAAAGGATAGTAGAGGTCAAAGAGGTGGCTATGGTGGGAGAAGTTCTGAATCAAGAAGTCAAGGTGAGATCAAATTTAGTGAGAAAAAAAAAGGAAGCTCTAGTAGAGGTGGTACAGGAAGAGGCTCTAACTCTAGAGGAAGGAGTGGTGGACAAGGAGGAAGAGACAACTATTTTTCCAATATGAAGTGCTACCATTGTAATCAAATGGGGCACCCTACCTATAGATGCCTAGAGAAAGGTGGTTCATCACAAGGAGGTGACAAGAGGGCTAACCTTGCTCAAGATGAGTCTAATGTAGTAGAGAAGCATATTGAAGTACCATTGAATTCAGAAGAGGGAGAGAACCTCATGGTGAGGAGAACTCTAATCAAGGAGCCGGTGAAAGAAGAGCCAAGCCAAAGGAGGTCTTTGTTCAGGATTAAGTGCAAGATTATGGGGAAAGTATGTAGGGTCATTATAGATTCAGGCTCTATTGAAAATATTGTGTTAGAGGAAGTAGTCAGCAAGTTGAAGTTGACAAGGATACCCCACACCAATCCTTACAAGGTCACTTGGCTTAATAAAGGCCAACATGTGTTAGTGAATGAGCAAGCATGGGTGGAGTTCTCCATTGGAAGGTATAAAGAAAAAGTTTTATGTGATGTGTTACCTATGGATGCATGCCATTTTCTCCTAGGTAGACCATTTCAATTTGACCACCAAGCCATACATGATGGAGGAAAGAATTATTACTCTTTCAAGAAGGAAAATGTAACCTTCAAAATATAGTCCTTGTTGGAAGATGCTGAGGTGAAGACAATAGGTCCAAATGTACTTATGGTGGGTGAAAAGGAGTTCTTACAAGCTATGGAAGAAAGTGAAGAAGTTGGTTTTGCATTGGTGCTGAGACCAAAGGAGTTAGATGAATACAAGGTGGCTAAGAAGATAGAATTACCAAAGGAGATTCAAGGTATGTTGTAGACTTACCAAGGTATTGTAAGTGATGGAAAACCATCGACCTGACCCCCTAAGAGAGCCATAAGTCATAGGATAGACCTTATCCTAGGAGTTACCCTACCTAACAAAGTAGCCTATAAGATGACCCTTCAACAAAATGAGGAAATAGCAAGACAAATACAAGAACTCTTAGACCAAGGCCCAATTAGAAAGAGTATTAGTCCATGTGCCATACCCACTATACTTGCACCAAAGAAAGGAGGAAATTGGAGGCTTTGAATAGATTCAAGGGATATCAATAGGATAACTATAAGATATATGTTCCCTATCCCTAGGATTGAAGACTTGATGGACTATTTAGGTGAAGCTAAGTACCATAGAAAGATAGACCTAAAGAGTGGCTATCACCAAATAAGGATACATGAAGGAGATGAGTGGAAAATAATCTTCAAGACCAATGAAGGGCTATATGAATGGATTTTCATGCCATTTGGTTTATCCAATGCCCCCTCCACATTCATGAGGCTCATGAATGAATTTCTTAAAGACTACATAGGCAAGTTTGTAGTTGTATTTCTAGATGATATACTAATCTAAAGTAAGACAAAGAGTGAGAACCTAAAGCATCTTGATATTGTTTTCAAAAAGCTACATGAGGAGAAGTTGATGATTAACTTGGAGAAGTGTGAGTTCATCAAAATAGAGCTAGTATACCTTGGATTTGTCTTATCACATGGCAATATGAAAATGGACAAAAGAAAAGTGGAGGCTATCATGAATTGGCCTACTCCAAGGATAGCTATAGAGGTAAGGAGTTTTCATGGCCTTTCACAATACTATAGGAAATTCATAAGGAAATTTAGTGAAATTTGTGCTCCTATGTTAGATACTATCAAGGGAGGAATGTAAACCAAGTTTGTTTGGAATGAGCATGCTAACAAAAGATTTGAGTTGCTGAAGGAGAAGATAGATACCCAACTTGTTTTAGTGCTGCCAAGATTTCATAAGCTTTTCACCATTGAGTGTGATGCTAGCAATGTAGCAATTGGGGCTGTTCTAAGCCAAGAAGGTAGACCGATGGTTTTCCATTCTAAAAAGTTAAGTGAAGCCAAGAAGAAGTACTCTTCTTATGACCTAGAGATGTATGCATTGGTTTAGGCTTTGAGAAAATGGAGGCACTACTTTCTTCCCAAGGAGTTCATTGTGTATTCAGACAATCAAGCACTTAGCTTCCTAAGTTAACAAGAGAAGTTGAGTCACAAGCACATGAAGTGGGTTGAGTACCTAGAAGCTTATACCTTCAATATCAAACACAAGAAAGGTGTCCTCAATAAGGTGGAAAATGCATTATCTAGAAGGACACTCACAATCAAAGAAATTTAGTTGAAGAGCACAGGAATAGATCACTTTAAGGATCTATATGCAGATGATGAAGATTTTGCTGACATATACAAGGTATGTGCTGAATACAAGAATCATTTTCATAGTAGGTATGCTAAGTATACTTTGCAATGTGATATCTTGTTTAAATGGAATCAATTATGTGTTCCTAGAGGTTCTATTAGAGAGAATATAATTCAAGAAAAGCATAATGGTGCTTTGAGTGGTCACTTTGGGATCACTAAGACTCAAGACTTGTTTTAAGATTCTACTATTGGCCAAGGATGAATCTAGATGTTAGGAGGTATGTGTAAAGTTGTGTTGTATGTCAAAAGGCCAAGGGCACTTCATCAAATGGTGGTCTTTATCAACCTCTACCTATTCCTACTAGACCATGGGAATGTTTGAGTGTGGATTTTGTAGTTGGGTTACCCAAGACAAGACAATGTATGGACAATGTTTATGTGATTGTGGATAGATTCAGCAAGATGGATCACTTTGTGCCATGCAAGACCACAAATAATGCTAGCCAAATAGCCTCTCTTTTCTTCAAGGAAATAGTTAGAATCCATGGGTTACCTATCAACATTGTGTCAGATAGAGACACTAAGTTCATGAGTCATTTTTGGAAGACTCTTTGGCAAAGGTTAGGCACTAACTTATCCTTTGGATCAGCCTACCATCCCCAAACTGATGGTCAAACCAAGTTTGTTAATATAAGCCTTGGAAATATTCTAAGATGCTTGACTAAGGAATATGGCCAACAATGGAATCAGTTGATTGGGTAAGCTGAATATGCCTATAATGACACTATCAATAGATCAACATGGAAAAGTCCCTTTGAAATAGTCTATGGTCTACATCCTAGAGGTGTCTGTGAGTTGAGAGATTTAAAAGATTGAGTAAAAGGAAGTGGATATGCAGATGACTTTGCATATGCTATGCAAGAGATACATGAAACAGTGAGAAAGACCTTGACAGAGAACACCATGAAACACAAAGCTAAGATAGATGAAAGGAAAATGATAGTTGAGTTTAATGTTGGGGACTTAGTTATGATACATCGTAACAAGTCAAGACTTCACAAGGGAGTCCCTCACAAGTTGCAGATGAGGAGGATAGGACCTTGTCCCATATTGGCTAAGTATGGTGATAATGCATTCAAAGTAGAACTGCCGGAAGATAGTGGACTGTCACCAATTTTTAACATTGCAGAATTAGCCCATTATAGAGGACCACAACAAGATATGGATAAAAATCTTTAGGAAGTAATCAAAGATGTAGAAGAGTTGCAATTACCTCCTGCTACAGTCATGGGAGCTGATAGTGTTTTGGACACAAGGGTCTATAAAAAGAAAAGAACTAAAGAGTACAAAGAACATCTCATAAAGAAGCATGGAAGAGTGATGCTAATGTAATATGGGTAAAGGAGTCAGAGTTCAAAAATATGGGAATTGATCCTATCATCCTCAATCCAAGGGTGGATTGATCATTTTATTTTGGGGAGGATGGTGCAGGAGAAAACCTAGGCTACCTCCATGTTTAGTATTTTTGGCTTGTACTTGAATCTAGCCAAGTCAAGAAGAGTAGATTAGTTTGGTTGAAGACCTTGGAAGGTCATTTTATATGTTGGTTAGGTGAGTTAGTCATTAGTATTAAGGTCACACATTTAGCCTTTGTTAGTTGTTATTTAAATTCTTAGTGTTAGGAGTTCAGATAGAGTCTTTTAATGTGTCTTAGGAACATATTGAGGTTGCAAAGATGCCATAAGGTCATTAATAGCCTTGGATCCTCAAAAAATTAGAGGTTAAGAGTCCTAAGAAATAGGATTGAGGAATATGTGAAAGTTGCCAAATGTTGTAAAATAGTTCTCATGATTGCAAATGTTGCATGCAACTTGGTTATCCTTGGATTCCCATAAGAATAGGAGTGGGGAATCAGCCAACAAGCCCTAAAAACTTGGAGATGTCATATAATGTATAGCTAATACTTGAATCTCGAGGTAGAAGACATCAATTGTAATAGTTTTGAGTTTGTGAATAGAGCTATGTAATAACATTTCTATGAATATTTTGAGTTTTTGTGTTGACAGTCGGGTGTAATGGATTGAGAAACTAAATCCAGTGGTTGATTAGTGTTCTTTAGTGTGTTTAAAGAATTTTTCATTTGGATAGAAAGTTTATTAGAGTATATTTAGGGCATCGGTTAAAGTAGGTTTATTTTAGAGCATCTCTGGTTTTTTTTTGACCTGTCGGTACTTTCATGGCTCCCCCATGAAATCTAGCCATGGGAAACAACTCATGATTAATGGAAATTTTAGGGGAGCCACTATTGTAAATCAGTTTAGGTTTAGGAGTCTAGTAAATGAGGAGAGCTATTTTTACCATTAGGCCCTAGGCGAGCAGATAGGAGCTTGGTAAGTGGTCTAACAATGAAGATTTGAAGACTTTATGCAGGGTTGTACGGTACAGTACTGCTCCAGGACTTTTTCAAGTAGGTGTTCACCATATCTAATCATTTTGTATAGGTTGAAATCATACCAATCACAAAGGTTTGGGTTTGAGAAAGATTTCTATTAGGATTTAGACTATCCTAACAACCAGGTCAATTAGCCCTGTTTGTCCTTGTTTGTAGGACAGAGGTGTATAGAGACTTCTAGGTCCTAAAAGTTTCAAAATATTTGATAAAAGCCAAAAGGTTATCCAAATCCCTAATTTTTTTTGCAATTTTTTTGTAAAAGTGTGAAAATAAGGGCTAAAAGCCTCTGCAAAAGGCTACACAAATTAGGCCTATTTTTAAGGTTTAAAACGGTGAACTATTGAAGCTGATAGAAACATGAACCAAGATCCTTCCAAAATGGATCAAATGAACAAGATTATGAATTTTATCAAGGTGTAGAACATCCCTACAATGAAAGGTCAAGTTTATGAGGATTTTGCACTTAGAGTCATCTAAGTGTAGTGTAGAAAGAGAAGTAACTACATGGTGTTAGTCCTCCAAGGTGAAGCATCAAATTAATTGACTCTTATAGTAGAGTTTGTGTAGGCCTTAGTTAAGGACCTAAGCCTATTGGGAAGATCCTAAAGAAGAATAGGATTCTTGTGGAGACAAGTGAAGTCTCTTGGTGGATGTGCAAGCAAACCTTGGAGCTACCATACATCATCATTTCTAGCCAAAAAACAAGAAGTTTCAACATTGTCAAGATAAAATAGATTACCTTTGGATTGTTCACCAATACTGATCAATTTTCTAGTTCCATCATAGATTTTCACCTTTCTACTTTCAAATGCAACTCTGTGACTTGAATTATTCATTTGTGCTACACTCAATAGATTGTAGTTAATTCCTTTCACCCAATATGCATTCTCACATCTAATCTTATCATTCAACAAGATAGATCCATTTCCTTTTACTAGACAAGGTGTATCATTTCCCATTTTAATAGATCCTCCATTATAATGTTCAAGGTATTCAAACTTATCCTCATCACCAGTCATATGATGTGTACAACCACTATCAATAATCCATGTATCATTCTTGCTAACTTTAGATATAAGTGTTATTTCTACATAGCTTTCTTCTTCTTCTAAATCATCTTTCATTGCAACAAATACCAGTTCAACTTCATCATCAGTGTCAGTGTTGGTGTTCTTATCATCATCATCAACAAGGTAACATGCCTTCTTGCCTTTTTCTTTGTAGTCTCAATTGTCTTAGTTTTTTCTTCTGTTATAGTGTCGGTTTCCTCTGTGATCTTGGATATCTCTTCTACCAAACTTTCCATCACCAAATTAGTTGTTGTCTTTATCTTCTTCTTTCCTATTAGGACATCTAGTAGCAATATGGCCAATCTCTTTACAATTAAAACATGCTAAAGATAAATTTCCTTTATACCTTCCTTTACCTTTCTGAAGTCTTCTAGCCATAAGTGCTTCAAGATCATCAAGCTCATCTTCACTGTGACTGTCACTTTCATTTATTATGTTATTCTTACTACTAGACTTACCAATCTTCAAGGATGTCATAAATGCAGACTCTACATTTAGTACAACACTATTGTCATAATTATTCAGCTCAAAAATAGTAAGTTTTCCAATTAGACTATCAAGTGTAAGAGTACTACTAGGTGTAGATCTCATTTCATGAATAGAAGATATTCTAATAGCATAGATAGGCAGCAAGGTTCTTAGTATTTCACTTACAATAGTTTATTTAGAAATAATACTTCCTGCTTCTTGGATAACATTGACCACCTCTTTGATTTTATTAGAGTATTGTGTGATGTTTTCACCTTAGTTCATCTTCATATCATCAAATCTACCTCTTAGACTTTCAGCTTTGGCCGTCATTACATTTACATCTCCACCATGAACTAGTGCAAGTTTTTCCCACATTTCCTTTTTTATAGTGCATGCTTTGATTGTTAGAAAGTAAAGATCCCCAAGATAACTGAGAGGGGGGGGGGAATCAGTTATCAAATAATTTATCCATTCAATAGCTTTAAATAATATAATCAATGTATTGATCAACCATAGAAAGATAATCATAGACAATTGCACAATAACACAAGATATGTTGACTAGGGAACCTCTTGAAAAGAGTAAACCCCGGTGGGAATGATGCCCACAAAATGATGCACTAATATGAAAGTTCCTTGTTAGAGGATGGACCCTATTAGGAGTCTTATGAAATACATTCAGTACATATAAATCCCTATTAGGAGATTTTGAATCCCTGTTAAAAGATTCTAACCTGGTTAAGAGTTTATGGAAGACAGAAGGACCCACTACCCAAACAGCTCCAAGGCAAGATCTTTGAACCCACTGTCTAAAAGATCTTAGAATTATTTAACAAAATAATATGAAATATATTACCTCCTTCACACTATGCCAAAACTGCACTCTCTGCTACACAAGATCACAATTCCAGATCTCTGTACTCACAAGTCTTCCTTCATCACTGAATTAGCTCTTTTCTTCACTTCATGCATATATTCACATCTCACTCTTCATAGTACACATTACAATAAGGAAAGAATTCCTTCTTATATACCAAACTCAAATAATTACAAATGAGTCGGTCCTCAATTAAAAAATAATAAATTCTACACGCTACACATAGAATTCACATAAAATTGTCAGCTTCTAGATACTGTAACTTTCTCCAAACATATCCTCAAAGTTTGCACTATGAAACACATCATCATTAATGAGTCTCCAACATCCCTTTAACTGTGCAAAATCAGATTCCATCCCAGCTAAGAGATATTCTCCGATTTCTGAACATCGCTACACAGAAACATTGTCTAAACATTGCTTTCACCAAAATGCTCATAACTCTCACAAATGCATGAATTTATTTTTGTGCTATTAACCATAGGTTAATAAAACACCAAAAAACATACCATCAACTATGCAAAAGCCAATCTAAAATACAACATGTGCGCAAAACAAAACTGTACCTACTTTCCTGCTAATATCCAGAATATCACTGTGTTGACATCAATGACAATCCAAGTCATGAATGCAACAACTGCTACAAAATGACTACCAAAACACTTTGCATTCATTCCTAACAAATATCTTCAAATTTTTCATCAGATAGAGTAGTAATTTCACTCTAAGGGAAAAAACACTTGGATCCAATAACCCAAAAATTTCACTCTTTTGAAGTGAGCTCGGCTAGGAGCCAACCTTGTCAAAAGGTTACAATGCACACTATTAGGTGTGAGCTTATTAGAGCATTTATCACTAATAGTTAAATTTTGACCAGTATTCACTATGGGTTCAACAAGATACAAATTAACATTCCTTGAATGTCATATGGAAATACAATAAGACTGCTAAGTCAACTCAGTTAAGATATTTTACTGTAACAATGGGTAAAACTAATACAATAGTGATCTGATTCAAATACAACTCATTTTGAAAATATTTAGATCTATTCTAAGCTCATAAAATTCATCTGATTAATAAGAAATTCACTTCATCAATTTCCCCAACTTACTTCACTCAGCGTATAGTTCTATGATGCTCAATTCTATCTGTACCTAGTTTGATCAGGAATGCATGAAAAATATCTTCACGCAAAATATTCTACAGTCTCTATTCATCTAACATAATTCAATAATGAATTATGTCTCTTATATAGAAATGTAAACCATTTTCATATCAGCCATTAGGTTTTGCCTCTTAATTTCATTCATCCATTTTGCTGCTTAAACCTTCCTCGACAGATGTGTCAATAACACATTTCAATATCTTCCCTTCGATCTTCTTTGAATTTTGTCAGCCCAACAATTTTAGTCAGTTGTTATAACATTTAATGTTTTTATTTATACTCAGTTAATACTGAATGTGTTAGTGATAACTAACTTAGTTATTACTATCACTCAGTATACACAAGACTGACTCGGTGTATATAAAAATCTTCAATTACCGATCACATTAACTTGTTCAATTTTGATCTCTTCTTCATAATAGAATAATGTAACATGATCAAGTCAACAATATAATGCCATAGAATCATCAATAAGTTACCCAATGTATTCCTTATCCTTATTTGTCATATCCATCTTTTTCTTATGTAGATATCTCATTTCTTCATGATTTCTTCCTTCTACAGATGTTCAGATATTTGTAACTATCATGATAAGTATAGTCAAAACTAGTTGTCATCAATGACAACATATTGACTGATTTAATCATCTTACATGTCACTTTGATAGCTTGGTGATCTCTAATCACAATCTCTTTTGTTCATCAAGATATTCAATCATTTGTAGGTCATCAGAGACTCTAAAGAATCACTCCAAGTTGTGGTGGTACTGATAAATTATTCTTCCCTTCACCAAGTTCTGTTGGCAAGTTGTCTATAATAAAGTATATATAGTCTTGTCATTATGGAAACAAAGTCATATAGCAGTTTGGAGTCATCGCACTAAGTGTAGAGATCAAAATTCAGTTAAGTGTTGAAGACTGGATAGTTAACAGAGTACAAGAGACTCAGAGCATTAGCACATGTGTGTACGGATGAATTAAGATATGCACCCTAGAAGTTAAGGTTTTTAGACTATACTTATGCTTAGTCTATGAAAGCATAAGTAGATATGCAAAGATGTGAAAGTTATAGTTAGTTGAAGTTACACAACTAGTGTGTACCAATAGTAAACAGAGCATGGAGCCGACATTGACTATTTTGGTTTGTGATTACAAATTAATGTTGTAGAGGCTATGCATCCATTGTATTTAGGTTGCTGACATATGTAACTATATAATTGTAAGCACACTTAATCCAATTCATTTGGAAGTGTTGTTTGTAATTAGTTATAGGGCTGACCTAATTATTTTGTTTATATGAGCATATAAATATAAGATGCGCCCATTGTAATTAGTATGGAAGTTGTAACAGAGTTGTGTTAAGAAGAACAGAGGTATGAGAAGAGGCATATGATATATTAGAGCTTTTCTAGAGGTCAAAGCATCAGCGCACAAAAGGAACTGATTTGACAAGCAGTGTTACAATGATAGTTCACTAGTAGATATAGTATGTATTTGAATTCAGAAGGTTGTAGCCTTCATCAATTGAGCAATGAGCTCTAGGATAGTGAGTCCACTCCCCTAACAAGGACCATTGTAAAAGACTTTTAACATGGTCTAACCCTTAACAAGGTCAACTATACTTAAAGCATTGTAAAGATACTCCTAACAGGGTAAAGGATCTTATAACAAGGATGACAAAACACTAGTGCAGAATATTAGTGGGTATCAAGTCCCACCCAGGTTTTTACCTATTTGGGTTTCCCCATAACCATATTGGTGTCATGTGTTGATTTAATGTTTCATGTTTATGAGAATGTTTAATTCAATACTTAAGCATTTATAATTCAGTATGTAGATTAAAGTGAAAATTTAAAACATAGTGAACACTGATTCACCACCCCCCTCTCAGTGTTCCCATTCCTAAAAATTGGTATCAGAGCTTTGGTCCTTAGCAAAAGAGTTTAACCACTTGAGGAGATCATGGACAAAGCAGAAATGAAACATCTGGAGAAGAATCTTGAAGCAACTCTTGAAGACCTGGACAATTCAGAGAGAGAAATAGAAGAGCTAAAAGAAAAAGTTAGTGATGCTCAATTAGTTATCAAAAGACTAAGAAAGGATTTGAAAGGATGCTCCTACAATGATCTTGAAGAAAAAGTCAAGAATTTGAATGAAGAAAATGCATCTCTATTAAGTCAGCTTAAAGAATTTGATGACAAACTAATGAATAATCAAGATGTCTACAATGAGAAATTCAAGGAGAACCTTCAACTCAATGATGAGTTAAGGGAAGCCAATTTGGAAATCTTGGATCTAAAGAATTGCAAAGCAATATTGGAGTTTGTATTGAAAGAAGCAAAGAATCACATTGACAAATTGCACACCATTTATAATTTGATAAAATCTCAATTATATGCAAGAAGAGTCAAAGGAGACACTAGCTGTATTGGATACAATGAAGCACAAAATTAGATTAATAATATGCAAACAAGAAAGGAGACACAAAAGGAGTCTACTGATACTGAGAAGACTGAAGATCAAACCAAAGACAATAGTGGTCCTCCCAAGAATGAGTGCAAGCTAGGAGAATGCACATGTTTTGCATGTAACAAGCATGGACACATTGCAAGGAAATGTACAGAGGTAAATCCTTTTAATGGTTACTATTTTACATGTAATAGATTGGTTATAGAGCAATAAATTGCAAGACTAGTAAGAAGAATAGGATTCAGCATGATCATAGAAATTAGAATCAAACCAATACAAGATGTTCTTAGAATGTTACATTTCAGATATGTAACTATAATGGTCATACAATGAAATAATGTAAAATGGTGACTCATGTCAATGCATCAAGGAATAATAGATCTCCAGTGATTTTTCACACTTGTAACAAAGCTGGACATATCTCAAAGTTTTGTAGATCAAGGATGCAAGGTCAAGAAAGCCCTAAAAAGGCTGAAGAATCAGTTTTGGATCCAGAAGTAGAAGTCAAGTTTGTGAAAGCCTTAGATGATGTGAGCTTGATTTGGTCAGAAGGAAAGAAGGATAAGGTTGATGAGAATGTATTGGATGCACCTTCTACATCTACATGAATGGCCCTCAGGGTCATAGGGGGAGCTAATTTATCTCTAGAACCTTGCGTGGCTGGTATACTCATCCTTGAAGTATGCACCTTTGGACTTAAGATTTTGGAGTGTATTGGAATCTTTGTGCAAGAGTGCACATTCTTATTGTAAGCGGAGCTTGAGTTTTAAATTTTGAAGTGATAGCCTGGTTTACACAAGTTGCATTAATGGCAGAATTCTTACTATAAGTACACAAAAAGTTGATTGTTCACTCATTACATTCATATTCAGAGTGATTGGAGAGTATATTGAGCCTTGGAACTTGTTGAGAAGATTTGGAGATCGAACTATCAGTATTTGCAGTGCATTTGATTAGTTGCAGGAAACCCTAGCTCATTGCACCAATTTGAAAGCCATCAGAACATCTCAGAGATCAACTGGAAAGCATTAACCAAGTAAGTCATGGCCACTCCTATTGTTTATGATGTCGCTAAGAAGAAGAGATATCTTTTCAAGAGGCACCCATTTAAATCAACCCTAGATGATTTAGAGGGAGCATTCTCTCGCAAGCCGATGGGTGTCATGCGTGTAGAAGACATAAGGGCTTACATCTATTGTAAGAAGGAATTGGTTGGACTAGATAGGTTAAGGGTGCATATGGACACAATGTTGAATCTAGATAAAATGTTCATGAATGAATACACCAAATGAAATAATCAACCCATTGTTGAATATGCCACGGCATATGAGTTCTATGAGGAAGAATGGATAAAAATCTTGTTGAGTAGAATCCATGATGATTTGTTTTGGATTAGAGATGCACCAGTAAGAATCACAAGAGAATTGATTCATGAGATGACAGACCTCTCTAAGATAGGCACCATCCTTCCAGTGGGTAAGGATGTCAGGAAAATGGTGGAGCAAGTGTGTAAATCAAGGAGTGATAAGCGCGACATAACTATTGAGCTGATTGAGCAAGCATACATCAAATTGATGTCAATGATACTTGGCTATAGATTTCATCACACTAGTAGGGTGAATAGTGTGTTTGTAGGCACTGTTCTAGTAGCTATCTGACTTGTGCAAGAAGATGGAGAATTAAACTTGTGTGAGATCTTGCGTGCACAGTTGATAGACAACATCCAAGCTATCAAACATGACAAGACTAAGATATTTAGGTTTGGGTCCCTAATCATCTATATGTACCTACATATAGTTGGACGAATATTAGACTTGTATCTAGACAAGTCCATTCCTATGATGCCTTAGATATCCAACAAGGCATGCACTGAAAGCACCTTAAGAGACTATGTAACATTGGAATTGAAGACCTTCAGAGCAAGGATGTAGATGAGGTACATGATTGTTCAGAGTATTGTGGAGAAGTATAAAGACACAATATGTTTCATGGTGTAAATAGATACTACCTATATGGAAGCCGTTGAGCCTAGAACTAAGTGGATTCATCCACTTGGGTATGAGGTTGAGGAACAAGTTCTTGAAGCTTATGCACAGGTATTTTTATTAGCCCCTAAAGATGATAATGAACCTAGGTGGAGAACCTATGAAGAGAAGACTAGAGAAGTTGATGCTAAGCTGAATAGTGCTGCAACAAAAAGAAAGGTTGCAAAGGTCACTTTTGAAATATTAAGAATACATGGTGTATCATGTTAGGGATTTTTCTTGTAGGGTCAAACTTGGCAAGGATATGGACTTAATTCTCAGTTTAAGGGGACTCCAAGTTTGCAAGAAAAGCCTAATTAATGAGGATTGGATAAGATCCTCCTTCTTCTTTGAGCTCCGCAGGACTTAGGTGGGTGTTGCCTATGAATAGGTTACTATGTTTCAAGTAAGCTCTTGATTTAGTGGATAAGGTCTTCACTGCTATGCTATTAGTCTTTCAATTTCAATAGAACATTATCACTCTACAGACAATCCATAATATCCTAATGCAGACAAACATAATGAAAACTACAAGTGTGAAAGCATAATATAGTGGTGTTAAGATATTAATTCTTCTTCTTTTTATGAGTACTACTCAAGGAAGGGTAACCTTTTGATTCTCTCTTCAAGGAATCAAGAAAAATGAACTATATGATTTAGGTACAGTCCTGTTTGTTTTGTGCAATAAACATAAAATGAAAATGTACTGGTATTGATATAAAAAGTTTCAATTTTCTTCTTTTACAGATATGAAAGACAAGATTATAAGAAACAAACAATAAACCAGTGCCTTATCTAATGGGAAAAAGAAAATCAAATGCAAACCAACAAGATAATTTAAACAAAAATACAACAGTATGCCTTACATACTAACTGCAAATTCAAATAGGTTGCCTTACGAACTACTCTATTAACCACACACTATTATCATCAACAATCCCTACAGATATGTTTACTCTTTTAACTGAACTATGAGAAGTTTAATTCTTTCCTTGAAAGAAACTCATAATCAATCAAACAAGCTTCTTTACAATTGGTATATTTTAAATGCCTAACATATAAAACATACAAGAGTACAACATAAAAGCAAAGAGACAATAACAAGATATGGAAAAAATTGCAATGTATTTGTATTAAAATTGACTTGCCAATTACATTCAAAAATCAATTACTCAGAAGGCCAGACACAAAATGTACAAGTCTGCTTCAAAGCAATTTTGGTTCTATTTCCATTATCTTCCAACCTCTCAAAAATGAGTCCTACAACTCTATATATACAACTTATGTTTTTACCATCTTGGAATTCCTTCATGAATAGGAATGCAACAAGCTTTGAATGGTTAAAAACCCTAACCCTAAAAACATATAGGACAAAACATAAAGGACAAAATACAATGCGCCCTTAGGCGGTGGAAAGACAAAACTTTCTTGGACTATTCTACATCCTGGATCGCTTGATAATCTGACACCTTTGTTTGCAAGTCTTCATGATAGCTCCTTAGTTTTTATGAGATATGGTGACTGCCATTTTAGGCTAACCTACACCATTCTTAATGATAGCTTATCATCCCTGTATTCTAGGCTCAGGTGTCAGATCCTCCAGGTGTCTTCTTTACTCATCATCTAAAATGTCCAAGTCAACTATAGTAGATGCAACTTTCTTGGGCTTTGTGAATTCATCCCATACAACTACTTACTCCTCCGAAGGCCAATTGAAATTTTGCACAAGTTGTGGCTGCACCTTCTATCTCTTCCACCTAGCATCTGTTATGGCTTTGACATCTGTTATAAATTTTGTCAGATCTATCTCTACCTTTATTGCTTCATCCAAACTTTTATTGAAGCTCTCCATGTCTACATTACTATTCTCACCTAAGAATGCCTCTTTTCTAGGTAGTAGAATATTAGCATCCGATCTCCATTGATTAAGACCTTTAATGGTTCCATCTTCATTCAAAATTGGGGGGATAAATTTATTGGAGGAGGAGCTAAGCATGGCTATCTTAGCCTCAATTAGATTTGCTTTACCCTTGAAAAGTGGTAATATAGCTTTTAATCTGTCAATCTCCTCACCAACTTTTATTACTAATTCTAGTATATTGCTACTCTCCAAAGATTGAGCAAAAATCAATCTTTCAAAAAGTGGTATTCTGACTGACCACAGTGCATAGAAACCATTCAAAATTTGCACATAGTTGTTTACTTCCTTCTGCAATTTTGGCAATTTTCCATATGCATTTTAAACTAAATCAAATTTATCTTTAATTGCAATAATCCTATGTTGCAAAATGTTCAACAGGGCCTGTAATATGGCTTCATTTTTCTCCTCACTTATTTTCTTTAATTCTACTGCCACCTCCTCTTCTATCATTGCTTGTACTATGGGTTGCTCTGGAGGTGCAGGGGTTGCTACAAGAACACTAACAAGCTTTTCTTCTAAATCATTTGCATATTTTTCTAGTTCTTTGTTCCTTATTATTATTAAGTCTCTATCCTTTACCAGAGTACTATAATCTTCTAAGAGGTCACCATACCTCTCTGATGTAAGGAAACTCAGGTGCGGAAATAGCTTCCTACGCTAATCTCTATAGGAGAGTATTGTGAAAATTCTTTTAAATCCTTACAATTTCAGAGTCGTTAACTACTTTAAAAAAGATATTGCAACCACATACCATACATAAAGAAAAATAGAGAATGACACAATGATATACCCTGGGGAAACCTTTCAGTAAAAATGCCAGCACTCCAAAACCTGCACAATGTATTGATCAAAACTATTACAGCTTACAATACACTTGCAATACAAGTTCTTTTAGAAGATTTCTAAACCCTTGAAGACAAATCATGGCAGCATAAAATGTTCCAACAATACACTCGCATCATATCTCTTCGCAACCCTAAAAAAGCTTATATCATGCGCTTCACTTTTTAGGGCTACTCCCAAAGATAATTGTATTAGGGTTTTACCATTCTCTAAGAAAATAGGAACCCCAAAATTTTTTACCACAATTGGGGAAGAGTGTACAGTACTCAAATTTATCAGTTGCCACATGTCTTCACCTATCATTGAATCTTCCTGACATAGCTCTTACGTGTCATAGGAATCTGTCATAACCATTTTAGCCATGATCTCCTTACACACAATTCAAGATGCTGACACATCAACATTATTTGTAAGAAATACATTTTACAAAACAAATAATAAGAATAGGAATTATCCAAGGTTGAGACACCTTATTCCTAACATCTAATAGTTGCTTGGTCTTATCTTCATTTAGATTAGCAAATTGGGTCAGTACCTAAGAAATATCTAGGTCCCCTGTATTGTGGATTGACCACACAATTTTATCCCCTTCCATCTGCTCTTTCACATTCAAAATCTATGGCTTTTTGTCCTTTGGATATAGACTCCACATGGCCAAGGCCTAATTTTTTGGGCTATACCCAAATCCTTTTATTATGTCCCCTACTTGGGTTTCTGATGACAAAGTGACATCCTCTTGTCTTTTTATTTGGTCAATAATAAAATTAGAATATAGACTCCACCCAAGAACCAGTAGCATATTGCTCCGCTTTACCAATTTTCTAGCCTCTTCTGGAGTGAAGTTCTCTATCTCTGGGTCATACTCCTTTAATTGTTGCAATGCCTCATCTGGCACTTGTCCCTCCTCTGTTATCTATACACTGGATGCCACTTGTTATTGCTTATGCCATATCAAAAAGCTTTTAAATTCTTCTGAATTGACAAAATTTTCATCATTCAGGAAGGCATCTTGCTCAATTATTCTTTCATCTTGGCCAAGGGCCAAGGGAAACTCAACATTCTCAACTACAAGCTTTCTTTTTCTTTTTTCTTCTCTCACCCTCTTTCTTATGAGGTGGTGGTGTTCACTAGTCCTTGTATAGAGGGCACTTACTCTATCTCTTTTTTTTCAAAAGGCTCTCTAGCCATTGGTTGTTCCATAGTAGGTGGACTATATATGGGATAGACACCATCACTATCCTCATCACATTTTGATTCTGAATGGGCCTTTTTGCCCTATTTAGTCTTATCAAGCTAGTCCTCCATAGACATCATCAATGTTTGAAATTGAGCCATCATTTTCTCAAGTCTCTGAAAGTATGGTAGAGTGGGAAAGAATCCCCCAAAGACTAGTCCTTGACTTTTCAATTGCTTTTTAGCATTATACAATTTTTGCAATTGATTGAACCTTTTCTCCACCTCATTATCCTCAATGATATTTCTAATTACATCCTCTTCAGGATACTCCTCATGACACTTATTGAAGGGAATGCTAGGCATGTAATATTGCCTAGCAGCAACTATAAAACCCTCTGAGTCTACATATCTATATGAGGCTACAAACATGTGATAACTTTCCAACCAGTCATTAACCTTGCTTAGGGCTCCCTTTCCAATTGTAAGATAATGCACTCTAAAGTGCCTTGGTGTAAAAGTCCCTTTTTTGTGGGAAGCTAGAAGATCCTTATCTGTCAACATTAATTGCCAGCTAAACTCAAGAAAAGCAATTCTAGGAGGAACATAAAGTGGGAGAAGATGGGGAGGCTGAGGGCATCCATAAACCCTAATCATTGTGTACCCCTTTTCATAGTAGATATCTCCCCAATTGTGGCCTTTGGTCCACTTATCAATGAATTTTTTAGGTCTCACCAACTGTAAAACCTTGGTGGACAATCTTGTACAGTTTATTCCCAAACTTCAGAGAATTGGATACACAATCCAATTCTCAAATGCGCCAAAATATCTCCTAGGGCAAGAAGGTCTCCAAATTCCCAACCAAAACTGTACAGGGTTAGGCTCTCCATTCCAAGTCATCTAAGGCTTGAGATCTACTAGATTCAAGAGATTGTAATTGTGATACACAATGAGGTGCATCAACAAAGAATAATGCATAAACTTGGGGGTGGTGCCAGATGCAAAATTCTTTAAAGAGAGCAGACCCTCATGCATCTTATTTATTACATAACCAATGTAGTCATATCCTTTGTTGACCAAATGGCTATGTGAATCGATCACTAACATCAGAATATCAGAGGTAATCCTCTCTTTGCCTACATCAACACCTAAGACTTGTCATATCCCATATGCAATATACTTGATGTAAAATTTTAGGTCTTTGTACTGATAGGGAACTGGCCCAGCCATAGCTGCAACATAATTTTTGTTCTCTTTGGACATATCATTCTTAATTTCTTGAGAGACTAATACTGCTTCTCTAACATATCTATTGGCCTGAGCTTTTAGGTCAATTTCCATGGCCATTGAAGTATAAATTCTGAATGCCTTCATAAAGGAGTTTCAGTTTAGGGTTACAAGGGGAGAACCATCCTCTTTTCTAATAGTTCTTGATAGAGGATCATAACACCGAGCTAGAGCAAGGAGTGCACCTACATCCAGAAAAACTTTGGGAACAATCAATTTTGCCAACCTTGATGTCCAAGGGTTTGAAACAGGCACTAAACTATCATGATTTTTATAAAAATATGAGAAAAGGCACATGCCTGTGATCTTTGGAGTCTTTGTATCTCTACAGTGTGCTGAATCATCCACAAAGTAGTCATCACTAACCTTTTTATTCTAAAACGAACCCGGTAGAAGGGTGAGGAATTCATCTGAAAAGCTCTCATTCACTTTTTCTTTCGACCCTCAGCTGCTAGAGGCTCTGCTTGTTATTCCTTGACTCATTTTGTTTGAAATTTTGCAAATTCTCTGAAAAATCACTGGCTGCACTGTAAGTCTGGAAAGCTCAAAAAACCTAGCACTTTGTACTTCTTCGATATGCTTCGTAAATCTTAAATGAGTATCTCTTAATAGTTTTATTCTATAAAATTGAATGCACTGCCATTTTCTAACATCTACAGCTACCAAAAGGTCACTTCCACCATTACTGCACATGAACAGGGCTTCAATTTACTAGCCATAGCTCAAAAACTTCAAATTCATAATTCAGCAACCTAGCGACTGAAGAAAAAGTCTCATAGTCATTTTATAACATTGGCGCCTTCAAGTCTTTTTGAGATCTAGGGACTAAGAGAGCTCCTGGTAGTCGTTGAAAGCTTTCTCACTTTATGAATTCATTACGAGACTAAGTGATCACATATTTTTGATCTAGAGACTCAGCGACTATAGTCAATTTACTTTTGATTTTTCATTTGGAGATTACCCGACTATAGTCTAATTCTTAGTTGCGGGTGAAATATTTCTCTTTACAAGATCACGCGACTGAGGCATTCTTCATTCTTCATTACAAGATCTGGAGACTAAAGGAAACTCTAAGTCATGGGATACTACTAACTTTTCAAACTTCTTTCTAAGATCTCACGACTTGGCCATTTGGAGATTTGGCGACTGTAGGAAAGAAATCTCAATTTATCTTATTTGGAGATTTGGCGACTATAGTCTAAAGCCAGTCATGGAAGAAAAATTTCTCTTCATGAGATTGCGTGAATACTTATATACATTCCTTTAATTATTTCATCATGAGATCTAGCGACTATAGTCTTTCTCACAGTCGCTGAAACTTTATTTATCTTTTAAAACATTTAGCGATCACCTGACCTGGAGATTTAGTGACTAACCTGAAGGCTCTCAATCACTGAAACCTTTTGACTGATCAATCTTTATTCTAAGATCTCACAACTACCATTGATCTTTTTCTTCCTTCCATCCTATGGTCCATATTAAGTCGTGAGAGATCTTCTCAATTAACTATTTGATTCAGCGACCTTGAGACTAACCTTTTCGCTGAATCACTGAAAACACTTAACCACCGAGCTTTAACCATTATACTCAAACTTAACTCAACCCGGGAAAATCTGGAGATTTGACAACAAAGGGATTCACTGAATCTCATAATCTTTATCTAAACTGGGGTTAAATCCTGAGAACATATGACTAAAGCAATCTTTAAGTCGTGAAATTTTTATCTAACCACAGTTTCATTTGGAGATCTAGAGAAAACCTTAAATCTTGGAATCGTTGAAATATTTATCAAACCACAGTTAAGCTCTGAGATTACATGCTATCCATTGATTAAATCCTCATCTTACGGCTCATATTAAATCTCACAATCCTTTATCGCTTAACCGCCGCATCTGCAGACTTGGAGAAGACTGCATCGCTGAATCATTGGATGCTTAGAGGATGACTGCCATCTTTAGGAGATCACATGACTAAAGGAAATCATAGTTGCTAAATAAAAGAACTAACCACATGAAGACCTAGAGACTTGAAGACAACCATGAAAGAATATCTAGAGATTCAGCGACCAAAGAGAGAAGTCATAATCGCTGAATAAAACATCACTTTAATAAATCATTCTAAGATTGCCCGACCAAAGGTATTTTCTATTAGGAGATCACACGACTATAGTTCATTTCTTAAAAAAATTGTCACAATAGTCGCTAAATCTTGAGAAAACATTATGAGATTTGGAGACTAAAAGGGTAACTGCTAGGTCGTTCAAAAATAAGGAATATTCTAAAGCACTTATGAAATCAGGTGACAAAAGCTTTCGATCATTCGCTAGACATGAAATAACATTCTAATTTCTTCAGGAGATTAAGCGACCAAGGGGGAAACTTAAAGCACACATGCTTATTTCAACACTTAAGTGACTTGATAAAGTAACAGAAAAATAGAAAGCTGACAACCAAAACTAGGGCTTTTTTGATTTTCAAAGACATTTAGACCTAGCAAACCCTAAAGACTGCAAATTTTTCAAAAATAATCTGTCTTTTGGGGCAAAAATAAAAAAACAAGATTTCTAACTAACATATCACAAGCAAACCTTGAGAAGGCAAGGGAAGAGAAGATTTCTCTAGAATTGAAGAGCACAACAGCATAAGAAGATCAAGAAGATCCTAAGATGAAAAAGATTAAAATTGAAAAAGATGATGACATCCCTTCTATGCCCAAAGAATCCAGTGATCCTATTGCTCCTCCAAAGTATGAACCAATGATCAGAAGGAAGAAAGAAGTGAGCACTAGTCATCCATCCTCGCGAGCTACAAGGAGAAAGAAACCTAGTCAAGCACCTCCTAAGGCAGGATTCAAACCTAGTCTCAAAACTTTGAGCACAAGAATTATTGATGAAGGTAGAATTGATCAGGTAGGAAAGTTCTATGAGACATACAGTGAAATTGATAAGTCAAAAATACATGGTATGATTATCAAACTCATGATCAAATTCAAGAAAATAGTTCTTGAATTATAGACCTCTATTCCTGATAAAGTGTGGAATATTTTAGAACACCTAAAGAGACAAGAAAATGAAGAGGATCTTAGGATAAGAGAAAAAGTGTTACAAGATACTCTGCCAGTATGCTCAAAAGAAGAAGAGGCACTGATATTAAATTTGGTGTAGCCGCACTTGAGAACAAAAATAAGAACTCTACACATTATGAACAAAGACTATGATTTGATAACTTAGGAAACAAAGAAGGTACTCTTGGAGCAATAGATAAAACTACCTACTCTGCCCATCACTCATGCATCCAATAAGAAAGGCAAAGTAGTAGAGACCTCCAATGCACCAATGACAGGTCCTTAGGACTCAACGTCCATAGTAGAAACACAATTAGAGGAAAATAAGTCTGAACCCATGTCAGGATCATCCAAGGATAGCACATTCATCATTCATAATGTGGAGATATCCATGGCAGCCACTAACATAGAGTTGGACAAGTTTGAGGAGGCTTTTATGAGTACACAAGAAGTAGAGATCTTATGTAGTATTACACCTCCCACTCAGCAAGAAGAAGTAATCATAGAAGATATATCAGATAAGAAAGAAGAAGAGGTAGAAAGGAAAGATGAAGATACTTCTATTGGATTAGTCAAGGTGAAGCAAGAGGTGAGGGATAGCACTCCCATCACTCCCTCCTTAGCATTGTTGTCAAGTTTGACACCTGACACAAGTAGTTTGGACTCCTAGAAGGAAGAAGACCTGATTAAGTTCAGCATCTTGGCTATGGAGAAGGCTAAGGAGAAGCAAGTAATGAGGAATCCTCTCTTGGTGGAATCGATAAATACTTTGAATAGTTTTCTACTAGAGGATATGAAAGTGGTAAAAGTACATTCGGTTGATGATGTGAGCACATTCATCTCATAGTTCAAAGTCAATTTATCAAGCCTAGAAGAATCTACGGCCATAGTGGTAGAGGAGAAGTACTTAAAGAAGAGACTCAATGAACTGATGAGTAATTTTGAACTAGACTTGAATTCTCTTAAGTCTGGTTAGGCATCCTTGAAGTAATATGCAGATTAGGGAAGAAAAATCTTTGCAGAATCCATGAATCAAGATAAGCTAACTGATGCCCATGTTAAGAAGATCGAAGATGCAAAGGCAATGATTGAGAAGGTGAAGGATTTAGTGCTTGACACATCCACTAATGTGAACATATGTAAAAATGTCTATCAAGGCCAGTTAGACATAATTGAGAAGGTAGAGAAAGAAATGGAGAAGATAAGGTCTAGACAGACTCAATTGAGGAATGCTCTTGCGCCCTCACTAGACATTCTCAGCCATAACATAAAAGTGTTAATATGATTTAGAACAATAGAGAGGGGGGTTGAATCAGTTGTTCTCAGGTCCTGATGTATAAAAAAAACTTCTAAACTTTACTTCAAATCAGATCAAACAACTAAAACAAACTCGGTCATCACTGATTCAATAATAGAAACATATAACATTGTAGTCCACCACCCAGCTATAACTAACTTGTAAAACATAGAAATGTTCAAACCAAAACATTCACACAAGTATTGACACTAGGATTTATAGTGGAAACCCAATGTGGGAAAAACCACTTTGTAACATGCTACTATTATTTTCACTCTTCTAAAGTGAGCTCGGTTAAAAGCCAACCCTGTCAAAGGTTACAATACACACTATCAGGTGTGACCCGGTTAAAGAATTTTAATCACCCTGTTAAAAGTGAGCCTTGTTATAGGACTTACATACACTCCATTAGAATGCAACCTTGTTCAAAGGATTTAACATATGACTGTTAGGTCAGCCTTTGTTAAAAAGATTTTGACTATTACAATGGTTAGAAAGTAGCAACAGTATTGATCTAAAAAATATACAACTCACTTTGCAGATATCAGATCCAATTCTATACACAAATGCTAATTTACTAACTTTGAAACTTTTCCATCTCCATCTCTAATCTGGTTGGAACTTTTCTTCAAGCAATCACCACACTTCTCTTTCAACCTTTTCCCCTTATACAGTCAATAAAACTTATCTTTCAACATTCCATTTTCACCCATGTATTCACTCTATTATATCCAATGCTCAGGTTCCCTTAATACTTTCCTCAATTAGGTTAACTCATCTTTTTCTGCTTAATCTCATTTGTAGATCTTAGGGTTAGGTTAGATTCATTGAATCTACCCACATTATGTTCTTCAGATCCTTTTCATAAAACATTTTACAGTGCATTAAATTCTTTCAAACAATCAATAAATAAAGTCAAGACGTTTTACATAATCCAAGAATTCAATAATGTCAGCTCCAAAATTAAATTCTCTTCAAATATAAAAATGCTGATGCTTGGTCAATACTATGATCATCCACTCGGTCTCCATGTAGAATGCTCGGTCAATACTAAAATTGTTTCCTCAGCATACACTGTCTTCCTCGGCAATTTACTGATGTTCGGTTGACACTAGATTTTTTCTCGGCATACACTAACTCTGTCGACACTAACATAACTTAGCTTAAACATGATTTTATCCATTTTTGCTCAGTTAAGCCTACTAGTTTAGTCTTCAATCTTACTAAGATAAACAATACATTGTCTCATCATTGTGCAACATAGTCAAGTACACTTTGTAGTATCAAGATAACTCAACCTTTCCTTAGGTGCTATTGTTACCAACCTTGCCCAGTTCCTTCACAATAATTCAATAGATATAGTATTTTCCTAAGTAGCAACAATGTTACTAGTTAAGGTTTTGACATCAATGACAATACAACAATTGTTTCAATTGTAGTTTCCAATAATCTCCCTCTTTGACATTGATGGCAAAACCATATGATATTACCTGAATAACACATGGATTACCAACCAATCCAAAAACTTATCTATCCATCAGAGAAAATTTGTAATATCCTTAGCTTCATTCTAATTTAGAATCTACAAACCTTAGTCCTGTGACCGTCAGAAGTATCTAGATCTCCCTCTATATAGATCTTTCATTTCAGTTCATCATCCC
Organism: Chamaecyparis obtusa; assembly: GCA_027943335.1. NCBI lineage: Eukaryota > Viridiplantae > Streptophyta > Pinopsida > Cupressales > Cupressaceae > Chamaecyparis > Chamaecyparis obtusa. Next base: position 922,803 of record BSBK01000192.1, on the reverse strand, counting down.
TACTCTTTAGTGTCATGTGTTATTATGTCATCTCAGTTCATCTCCCTCTTTGACAAAAATGCCAAAGCAACAACATAAAACATACATCCAATAGATGTAGATAGTATTTATGCAGCTCAGTGTTTCTACCTTGATCATCTTACTTATGACTGATTTGTTGTCTTTGCTTCTTCTTTACAACTCTAGGCCAGTCCTAAAGTGTAACAATCTTCTGCATCAATTTGTCAAATATTCTACTGTAGCATATTTGATGCAATGCTCCTAGCTTGACTAGGCAGCCTCAACTAGGGGAAAGACCCCTAATTGACTTCTCAGATACTCATGAGCTTCTTTGGGTAAAGCTTTAGTGAATATGTCAGCTACTTGTTCCTTTGTATTCACATATTCCAATCAGACTTCTTTGTTTTGTACCAATTCTCTCAAGTAGTGATACTTGATTGCTATGTGTTTGGTCTTTGTATGCATCACTGGATTCTTGGAAATATTTATAGCACTTGTGTTGTCATAGAAAATAACAACAGGTTCAGTGATTTCTTCTTTCATTCCTACCAACAATTTTTTTATCCATATCAAATTTGAATAGTTTACTACAGCAGCAACATACTTAGCCTCGACAGTAGATTGAGAAATGCAATTTTGTTTCTTGCTTGTCCAAGAAACTAATCTTTGTCCAAGAAAGAAAGCTCCACCACTTGTACTCTTTCTGTCATCTACATTTCCTACCCAATCAAGATCAGTATATACTCTTAGTTCAAATTTTTCATCCTTCTTGTAATATAGCCCATAGTTAGCAGTTCCTTTCAAATACCTCATAATTCTTTTCACCGCCATCATGTGTGTTTCCTTAGGATTAGCAGAGAATCTTTCCATAATCCCAACTACTAGTGCAATATTTGGTCTACTATGTATAGCATACTGCAATTTTCCAATCATGGATCTATACAAAGTCTGATTCACTTCTGCAGCATCATCATTCTTAGATAACTTTTGTCTAGTAACCATAGGAGTACCCACTGGTCTAGCATCTTCCATTCCAAAATTTTTTAGTATTTCATTAACATACTTAGACTGTGTAATGAAAATTCTTTTCTTCATCTGATATACTTGTAAACCAACAAAGAATTTGATCTCACCAAACATGCTCATTTCAAATTCAATTTTCATTTCATTTGAAAATCTCTTACACAAATCTTCTTGTCCACCAAAAATAATGTCATCAACAAAACTTTTTTCTAACAAGATACCTTTACAAATTTCATATACAAATTTCTTATATCATTTGTTCTTGAAAATTCAATCTGCACCAGATAGTTATTCAACCTCTCATACCATGCTCTGGGAGCTTGTTTCAATCCATATAATGCTTTGTTTAGTTTTCATACCACGTGTCTTCTATTTGGATCAATAAAACCTTTTGGTTGTTCTATGTAAACTTCTTCCTCTAGTATACCATTTAAAAATGCAAACTTGACATCTATTTGATATACCTTGAAATCTTTATAAGCAGCATATGCAAGTAGAGTTCTTACTCCTTCTAGTCTAGCTACAGGGGTGAATGTCTCCCCATAATCAATTCCTTCTTCTTGTGCATAGCCTTTGCATACTAGTCTAGCTTTGTTCCTAGTGATTTCACTTTTTTCATTCATCTTATTTTGAAATACCCACTTTGATCCTATAACATTCTTATTTTCAGGTCTTGGCACCAGAGTCCAAGTATCATTCTTCTCAATCTGGTCAATCTCTTCATTCATTGCTTGTATCTAGTCTTCATTTTCTAATGCCTCTCTAGTTGACTTGGGTTCAAATTCACACAGTAGGCATGTTGGATCCTTGGTCTTACATCTGGTTTGAATTCCAGTATTTTTATCTCCAATTATCTATTCAGGCTTGTGATGTCTTCTTACATATTTTTCTAAAATAGGTTCAGCTCCTTTGTCCTCTATTTCATCAGGTTCCCCAACAAGATTGTCAGATTTAGCTTCTGAATGCTCAGAAACCTCTTCTTGATAATTGACAACATTATTTTGTAGCTCGGCATGTTCTTGTTCTCTCTTGGCATTGTTTTCTTGATGCTCAACATCATCTATCTGTCACTCGACATTGCTTACCTGAGACTCAACATCAGGTGCAAGTCTATTACTTGCCTCTTCTATTTCTTCAATGTACACAAAAGATCTATAATCTTCTGGTTCTCTTTTACTATCAGCTTCATTTCTTTCTGCATACTCATCAATTTTTACATTCACACTTTCCACAATTTTGTTAGTGTTAGAGTTCAAACACTTATAAGATTTACTTTGTGTGGAGTACCTTAGGAATATGCCTTCTTCACTTTTAGCATCAAATTTTCCATTCCTACTATCTTTTAGTATATAGAACTTACTTCCAAAGATTCTAAAGTATTTAACACTTGGTGCATGTCCATGCCATAATTCATAAGGTGTCAGATTTGTACCTTTTCTAATCTGTACCCAGTTAAGAGTGTAGACATCAGTGCTAATAGATTCTTTCCAGTATTTTTGTGCCACACTATTTTCAATCATCAATGTCCTTGCATAGTCCAAGATAGATCTATTTATCCTTTATGCTATACCATTTTATGGAGGAGTTCTAGGTGCAGACATCTGTCTTTTAATTCCTCTTTCATTGCAGAACATATTGAATTCATTTGATGTAAATTCTCCACCTCGGTCAGATCTAAGACATTTTAGGTTCCTACTTGTCTCCTTCTCAACTTTAGCCAAATACCACTTAAAGAATTGAAAAGCTTCAGATTTTTCTTTTACATTACATGCATCAGCCTGGTATGATCATTAACAAACAAGATAAAGTATCTAGCACCATAGTAACTTTGTACACCCATAGGTCCACAAAGGTTAGTATGAACAAAATCTAAAATGTTTTCAGAAGTAAAGGATTTTCTCTTGAAACTTGACTTTGTCATTTTTCCTAGCTAACATTCCTTGCACATCACATTCTCAGGTTTCTTCAGTCTAGGTAGACCTCTTACTTTCTTTTTCTTACTTATCTCTACCAGATTGTCAAAGTTAACATGACATAGCCTCTTATGCCATAACCAAATGTCATCAAGTTGTGCAATCATACATGTTTCTTCAGATAGGTCAAGATAGAACAAAGTACCTCTAGTCTACTCTCCACTTCCAATCAGTTCACCAGTAGCATCAAATATTTTAGCTTTCTTGTGATGAAATTCTACTCGGTAACTAGTTCTGTTGAGCTGAGAAACACTTAACAAATTATAATTAAGACCTTCAATCCAATAAGCATTTTCACAAGATATCTTATCAGTTAGTTTAATCAAACCTTTTCCTCTAATAGGACATGGTGCATCATTTTCAAATGTTACACTTTTACCTCTGTAATGATGTAAAGTTTTAAACTTATCTTTGTCACCAGTCATGTGATGTGAACAACCACTGTCAATAATCCATTTATCATTTTTGTTCACATAGAGAATCAATGTAGTTTTCTCATCTTCATCAGATTCATCTTTCATTGCTACATATACTACCTCAATTTCAAAATCATCACTATCAGTGTCAGTTCCTTCTTCAACAATGTAACAAGATTTCTTACCTTTTCCTTTGTAGTCTCTGTTCCTTTGGTAGCTTCTGTCATCTCTTTTGTCTTTGTATTTTCTTTTTCCTTCATCATCTTTATCCTTCCTGTTAGGACATCTAGCAGCTATATGACCAACTTTATTACATGCAAAACATATAATAGGGAGTTTACCTTTATACTTTCCTTTTCCTCTTCTCAATCTTCTAGCCATAAGAGCTTCTAGATCTTCAAGTTCTTCATCAAAAGTGTCACTTTCACTTTCACTTTTGCTTTCACTATCACTGGTGCATCTTACTTTTTCTTTCTTAGGCTTGTTCAGAACTAATTGTGACTTGAAAGTAGATTCAACATTTCCAATAATACCAATAGTGAAATTATCATAATTAGATAGTTCAAAAGCAGTCAGCTTGCCAATCAAACCTTCCAAAGTAAGCACATTTGTAGAGTTACATCTAGATTCCTGAATAGTTGAGATCTTAATAGCATATATAGGATGTAGATTTCTTAGCACTTTTCCAATTATGGTTTCATCATGAATAGTTCCATTTGCTCCTCTAATAGCATTTACAACTTCTTTTATTCTACTACAGTATTGTGCAATGTTTTCATCTTCTTGAATTCTCATTTCATCAAACTTACCTCTGAGACTCTCAGCCTTAGCTTTCAACACATACAAGTCACCACCATAGATCTTTGCAAGAGTGTCCCACATCTCCTTAGTAGTTGTACAGTCCTTAATGTCCTCAAATTCTAGATAACTTAAGGCAGATGCAATTTCCAGCATTGCCTAATTATGTTCTGTCTTAGCTCTCATTTCTTCGACAGTCAAAGGTGCAACAAGTGTGACATAGTCATTCTCAATGTAGTACTTTGGCAGAATCACCAATACCAACTAGATGCAGCTTCATCAAGCTTTTCCATGCATGGAAGTTTTTCTTGTTCAGCTTTGGTACCTCCTTCTTATACATCTTGATCATTTGCTTCAAGTCCCTTTAAACTTGATTTTTGTATACACCAATAAGAAACACAGCTCTGATACCAATTGTTAATATGATTTAGAACAATAGAGAGGGTGGGTGAATCAGTTGTTCTCAGGTCCTGATGTAAAAAAAAAATTATAAACTTTACTTCAAATTAGATCAAACAACCAAAACAAACTCAGTCATCACTGATTCAATAATAGAAACATATAACATTGTAGTCCACCACCCAGCTATAACTAACTTGTAAAACACAGAAATGTTCAAACCAAAACATTCACACAAGTATTGACACCAGGATTTATAGTGGAAACCCAATGTGGGAAAAACCACTTTGTAACATGCTACTATTATTTTCACTCTTCTAAAGTGAGCTCGGTTAAAATCCAACCCTATCAAAGGTTACAATACACACTATCAGGTGTGACCCGGTTAAAGGATTTCTATCACCCTGTTAAAAGTGAGCCTTGTTACAAGACTTACATACACTCCATTAGAATGCAACCTTGTTTAAAGGATTTAACATATGACTGTTAGGTCAACCTTTGTTAAAAGGATTTTGACTGTTACAATGGTTAGAAAGTAGCAGTAGTATTGATTTGAAAAACATACAACTCACTTTGCAAATATCAGATCCAATTCCATACACAAATGCTAATTTACTGACTTTGAAACTTTTCCATCTCCATCTCTAATTTTCTCAAAACTTTTCTTCAAGAAATCACCACACTTCTCCTTTAGCCTTTTTCACTTATACAGTCAATAAAACTTATCTTTCAGCATTCCATTTTCACCCATGTATTCACTCTGTTATATCCAATGCTTAGGTTCCATTAATACTTTCCTCAATTAGGTTAACTAATGTTTTTCTGCTTAATCTCATTCGTAGATCTTAGGGTTAGGTCAGATTCATTGAATCTACCCACATTATGTTCTGTGACTCCTTTTGATAAAATATTTTACAGTGCATTAAATTCTTTCAAACAATCAATAAATAAAGTCAACACATTTTACATAATCCAAGAATTCAATAATGTTGGCTCCAAAATTAAATTCTCTTCAAATATAAAAATGCTGATGCTTGGTCAATACTATGATCATCCACTGGGTCTCCATGTAGAATGCTCAATCAATACTAAAACTGTTTCCTCAGCATACAGTGTCTTCCTCAGCAATTTACTGATGTTCGGTCGACACTAGATTTTTGCTTGGCATACACTAACTCGGTCGACACTAACATAACTCGGCTTAAACATGATTTTATCCATTTTTTCTTGGTTAAGCCTACTGGTTTAGTCTTCAATATTACTAAGATAAATAATACATTGTCTCATCATTGTGCAACATAGTCAAGTACACTTTGTAGTATCAAGATAACTCAACCTTTCCTTAGGTGCTATTGTTACCTACCTTGCCTCATTTCTTCACAACAATTCAATAGATATAGTACTTTCCTAAGTAGCAATAGTGTTACTCGTTAAGGTTTTGACATCAATGACAATACAAAAATTGTTTCAATTGCAGTTTCCAACAAAAAGAAATTGATGTGACCATGATAACCTATGATCAAGGTCCAAGCACAAAATTGGAGAAGATGGAGAAGCTTCAATAAGCATTATGCACCCATCTACAGATAGTTAACTCATTGATAACCTTTTGGAAGAGGGTGACCCTACAATAGTGGGTTACACTTTTTTAGACATGATGATTTTTTCTGAAATGACACATTTTTAATAAAATATGATTATTTAAGCCTTGAGAGGTTCAATTTGAAGGAATTAATTAGAAATGGTTAGCTCAAATCCTCTTAGATAAAAAAGTCATTGATATAACATATATACTCCTCATTCATACCTACAATGGAGTCTCCTTTGCGCTTATTAAAATACTGATAAAAAATCACTTCGACTTTATCTTTTGGCAGATCAAATGAATCCATTCAAAAAACCTATCTAAGTAGTAAGGTACTACTGAGAAAACTATTTCCAATTATTATAATGTTAATATATATTAAGTTTATTATGACTTTGTATTTTTAGTTTTACTAAACATAGATATTTCACAGTATCTCCACCTCTATGTTCAATGCTTATGGAAAAATAGTAAATGAGAGGAAAAAAATTCTAAAAAATATCTATGCCCTAGTTATTGAAGTTATCTTTCTATCAAAAAAAATAAAAATAAAACTGGACAAATACACAAAAAGTTATAAGCTATGTAGTCAAGGTATGTCAAAATTACAGCTTACTCAACTTCAAACGTTAATAAAATATGAAATAATCATGAAATGTCATAAAACCAATTGCATTCCCTCCATATGGACATTAAAAAACTAAATTTGAAAGAATCACATTGATATCTATTTTAGAAAAAAAAGTTATGCTCTACGAAAATAATGTAACTGTTTGAAAATGGCATTTTTAGCAACATACCAATTTTTGTGGGAGAAAGAAAAAAACAATCAAATCAATTCAAAAAAATAAAATAAAAAAATTTAGAATCTAGATAGAAAATCTTAAAAGACTCTAATTTACTTCATCTTCTGATTCTTAACGGTTTAATGACAATATGCATTCGAATCTAAAAGTTTTATTCAAAATTTAGAGTATAGTGTTCGTTCAGGCAAAAAAGTGTAACCCACTATTGTGGGTTCACCCAAGAAGGAGATCCAGAAATTCAAGATTACATATCTGGATGTTTTCCCTCAGTAAGTGTATGAAGATAATTTTTTTAATATACCTTTGTCATTAATGTCAAAGGGGGATTTGTATAGAATATGGAGTATATAAGATGTATAGGGAGATATAAGTTTATGTATAAAAATGTATAAAAGACAAAAAATTTATTGTTAAGGACAGTTAGAGACTTGGCCATATTCCTTTGTTACCATCAATGAAAAGGGGGAGATTGTTGGCAAGTTGTCTATACTGAAGTATATATATTGTTGCCATTATGGAAACAAAGTCATATAGCAGTTTGGAGTCAACACACTAAGTGTAGAGATCAGAATTCAGTTAAGTGTTGAAGATTGGATAGTTAATAGAGTACCAGAGACTCAGAGCATTAGCACATGTGTGGATGGATGAATTAAGGTATGTGCACTAGAAGTTAAGGTTTTTAGACTATACTTATGCTTAGTCTATGAGTGCATAAGTAGATATGCAAATATGTGAAAGTTATAGTCAGTTGAAGTTACATAGCCAGTGTGTACCAATAGTAAATAGAGCATGGAGCTGACAGTGACTATTTTGATTTGCGATTATAAATTAATGTTGTAGAGGCTATGAACCCATTGTATTTAGGTTTTTGACATATGTACATGTATAATTGTAAGCACGCTTAATCCAATTCATTTGGAAGCATTGTTTGTAATTAGTTATAGGGCTGACCTAATTGTTTTGTTTGTATGAGCGTATAAATATAAGATGCACCCATTGTAATTAGTATGGAAGTTGTAATAGAGTTGTGTTAAGTAGAAAAAAGGTATGCAAAGAGGCATATGATGTATTAGAGATTTTCTAGAGGTCAAAACATCAGCGCACAAAAGGAATTGATTTGACAAGCAGTGTCACAGCAATAGTTCACCAGTAGATATAGTGTGTATCTAAATTTAGAAGGTTGTAGCCTTCATCAATTGAGTAGTGAGCTCTAGGATAGTGAGTCCACTTCCCTAATAGGGATCATTTTAAAAGACTCCTAATAGGGTCTGACCTTTAAAAAGGTCAACTATACTTAAAGCATTGTAAAGATACTCCTAACAGGGTAAAGGATCTTCTAACAAGGATCACAAAACACTAGTGTAGAATATTAGTGGGTATCAAGTCCCACTGGGGTTTTTACCTATTTGGGTTTCCCTGTAACCATATTGGTGTCATGTGTTGATTTCATGTTTCATGTTTATGTGAATGTTTAATTCATTACTTAAGCATTTATAATTCAGTATTCAGATTAAAGTAAAAATTTAAAATACAGTGAACATTGATTCACCCCCCCTCTCAGTGTTCCCATTCCTAACAAGTTCCTGAATCTACACTACGACATTTGGGGTCAAATTTTGATGCCAATTTGTGATGCCACTACAATTTGTGTTTGTTTTTTCAAGTTCCCCCAACGGTGTCATAATAGCGATGCTATCATCGTAATTGCGACACCCATTTGGTTATAAACAAAAAAAAAAGAAAAAGAAAGTGTCATTTTTAATTTGTGAAGTTGAAGAGCTGCCATGAAGATGACATTGCAATTTTGCATGGCACAAAGAGGGCATTCGAGTTTGGCATGTGCGAAGAGGCTGACACCATGTGGGAAGAGGGCACTGGCACTTGACGTAGGCATTTGAGCTTTGTCTACTCATTAAATCAATTTTAGTTTCATTGTTTACATCTTAATTAGCATTTGGAATTCTCGATGACCCGCGAGCTTTGAGAGCTATTACCTTCAAGGCATTGTGTGAAGTGTTTGATCTCTCTTTATTTGTTTTTTTGTTGATATTCACTCTGTGGTACTCCTTGTTTATGATCATTTCATGAGGAAATATCTTGATGGCTGGCGGGCTTCAAGCTAGGGCATCATACATAGTTCATGAGGTCACTGTTTAATACTGGGATTGTTTACATCTTATCATTTGGAATGCTTGATGACCTACGAGCTTTGAGAGCTAAGGAATCACTTCTATTACCTTCAAGGCATTGTGTGAAGTGTTTGATCTCTCTTTATTTGTTTTGCTATTGATATTCACTATGTGGTACTCCCCATTTATGATCATTTCATGAGGAAATGTCTCGATGGCTCATGGGCTACAAGCTAGGGAATCATACATAGTTCATGAGCTCACTGTTTAATACTGACATTATTTACATCTTATCATTTGGAATGCCTTATGACTTGCGAGCTTTGAGAGCTAGGGCATCACTTCTATTACCTTCAAGGCATTGTGTGAAGTGTTTGATCGCTCTTTATTTGTTTTGTTGTTGATATTCACTATGTGGTACTCCCCATTTATGATCATTTCATGAGGAAATGTCTTGATGGCTCACGAATTGCAAGCTAGGACATCATACATTGTTAATGAGCTCACTGTTTAATACTGGCATTGTTTACATCTTTTCATTTGGAATGTTTGATGACCCATGAGCTTTGAGAGCCAGGGCATCATTGCTATTACCTTCAAGGCATTGTGTGAAGTGTTTGATCTCTCTTTATTTGTTTTGCTATTGATATTCACTATGTGGTACTCCCTATTTATGATCATTTCATGAGGAAATGTCTTGATGGCTCATGGGCTACAAGCTAGGGCATCATACATTGTTCATGAGCTCACTGTTTAATATGTGGCATCATGCAAACATACATTAATACACTTACTATTTTGAATTTAAGCTTGGGTATCATGCAATGTTATTGATGTTATTGCATGCTTGCTGCTGTTGTGCACCATATATTGTTTTATAAACTCTTTATTTCATTGAGACCATGAGCTTGGAATTTGTAATGTATTTTGTGTTATTGGATCAATGCTACCATGTTGTTGAGTCTGTGTATGGCTTGACTATGCACATGAATAATTGTAGATGAGGATTAGTAATATGTTGCTAGGAATTGCTTAGATCCTTTGGATCTAACCCCATCTTTTCCTTCCTTGTAGGTTTTGGATCATACAAGAGCATACTAGATTGAACCCTAGTTCAACACTTCATTACTTCAGGAAATGTCTAGTACCTTCATTATTTATGTTCATCCACTTATGTATGTTTTCATTCATTCATATTCTTCTGAAAGTTGGCTATTAGTGACCATTTCTAGGACCATTCTTGATGTTTTTGAGTCATTTGATGAAAATATGTAAATAGGGACATCAATAATAAAATAGGAATATCTTAATAGGGATATATTAAGATTAATATCATAAGTAAAAACATTACATAGTGGCATTTAGATTAAGTACAATATGAATTCACATGCCTTTAATTATGATACACTTTTGAAATTATCACTCATTGGTCATTTGACAATTCAAGATATAAGTATCAGAATATAAACTATTGAAAAAGGAAGAAACACATATGCATCTATAATCATTTAATACAAAATGTAAACGTATCCCACAGACACATAGTTGCTATTATAAAAACCATCCTCTAATCCCATGGTCTACTAGTCTCAAGGTAAGAACAATTTACTTAAGCCATCATATAAGTATCATCCTATTTAAAACTTGTAACACCTAATTCTATCCTAGACTCCAAATTTGGTCCTAAGGCTTATTAGGCCTTTTAGGACTGATTACACATTCACCATTCTTATTGCATGAAATGACCTCATAGGCCATTATAGGTGCCAAAATCCTCAAGTTGATATCTTTGGATGTCTTTATAATCTCTGATGGCTCCAAGTGTGTCTTTGTAGGTATTTGGGTTTCTTTGTGTCTTCTTATTAAGTGTTGCCATTAAAATATATCACTCCTATTATATAATGTATATTCATAGTTGTTTAAAATTACATACTTGTTTCTCTTAAATATTATTCCCATTTCACTCAAATTTACATGACATTAAAGCTAAGCCAAAAATGTATACATACATGTAAGTATAGGAGAAGCTGGATTCTGCAACTATTAAAAAAAAAAAAACTATACCAATAGCAGCTTACGAGAAACTATACTTGTGCTTACCACACCATGATTCTATTAGGAATGAATGCAAAGTATTTTGGCAATCATTCTGTAGCAGTTGTTGTTGCATTCATGACTTGGATTGTCATTGATGCCAACACAGTGATATTCTGGATATTAGCAGGAAAGTAGGTACAGTTTTGTTTTGCACACATGTTATATTGCAGATTGGATTTTTCACAATTGATGCTATGTTCTTTGGTGTGTTATTAACCTATGGTTAATAGCGCAGAAATAAATTTATTCATTTATGAGAGTTATGAGCATTTTGGTAAAAGCAGTGTTTAGATAGTGTTTCTGTGAAGTGATTTTCGGAAATCGGAGGATATCTCTTAGCTGGGATGGAATCTAATTTTGTGCAGTTAAAGGGATGTTGGAGACTCATTGATGATGATGTGGTTCACAATGAAAACTTTGAAGATATGTTTGGAGAAAGTTACAGTATCTGGAAACTGACAGTTTTATGTGAATTCTGTGTGTAGCGTGTAGAATTTATTATTTTGTAATTGAGGACTGACTCATTTGTAATTATTTGAGTTTGGTATATAAGAAGGAATGTTTTCCTTTTTTTAATATGTACTATGAATATTGAGATGTGAATATATGTATGAAGTGAAGAAAAGAGCTAATTCAGTGATGAAGGAAGACTTGTGACTACAGAGATTTGGAATTGTGATCTTGTGTAGCAGAGAGTGCAGTTTTGGCACAGTGTGAAGGAGGTAATATATTTCATATTATTCTATTGAATAATTCTAAGATCTTTTGGACAGTGGGTTCAGAGATCTTGCCTTGAAGCTGTTTGGGCAGTGGGTCCTTCTGTCTTCCACAAACTCTTAACCGGGTTAGAATCTTTTAACAGGGATTCAAAATCTCCTAACAGGGATTTATATGTACTAAATGTATTTCATAAGACTCCTAATAGGGTCCATCCTCTAACAAGGAACTTTCATATTAGTGCATCATTTTGTGGGCATCATTCCCACCGGGGTTTACTCTTTTCAAGAGGTTCCCTAGTCAACATATCTTGTGTTATTGTGCAATTGTGTATGGTTATCTTTCTATGGTTGATCAGTACATTGATTATATTATTTAAAGTAGTTGAATGGTTAAATTATCTGATAACTAATTCACCCCTCCCTCTCAGTTACCTTGGGGATCTTTACTTTCTAACAATTGGTATTAGAGCAACAGGTCCTTGAAAGAAAAGTTTAACAACTTAAGGAGATCCATGGCAAATTTCAGAAAAGAAAGCCCTAAGTTTGATGGAGTAAATTTTGACAGCTAGAAAGAAAAGATGAAGACACATCTATTGTGTTTAGGACCAAGTTATTGGTTGATTACAAAGAATGAGAAGACTATCATTAAGGAAGACAATCTAGAGGTAGGAACTAAAGATGAACTAGATCTATTCATGTGTAACATACTTGAAAGAGAAGCACTTTTGTCAGCACTACCAGAGAATGAATATAGTCAGGTAAGATGTTTGAAAAAATCTCATGCAATTTGGAAAGCTTTACATTCTACTTTTGAAGGTGATGAACATGCAAAGAAGGCTAGATTACATAATTGGATTTGTGCATTTGAAGATATCAGAATGATGGAAGATGAATCTATTAGAAGCTATATTGGTAGGATATCTGAGATTGTAATAGGAATAAAGTCTTGTGGAGGTGATAAGATAGAGAATGAAGTGATATGGAAAATTCTGAGAACTTTGACACCAGTATTCAAGTAGACAACATAGATGATTGAACAAGTGATACCTTGTACATCGAACTTTTCAAGAGAGACTCTTCTTGGAAGATTAGAAACAGTAGAGATGAACTTGAGATTATCAGGAGAGCTACCTAGAATGGAAACAACCTTCAGTGCTCTTAACATTAGACCTACAAGAAGTACTTGTGTGAATGGAGATTATGCCAGCAGTAGCAGATCTGAGGAAGATAAGAAGATTGAAGAAGGTATTGCATTACTTGTAAAAAGAGAACCAGATGGTAAGAAAATTGTTAAATGTTGGACTTGTCAAGAATATGGTCATTTTGCATCTAAATGTCCTAAAAGAGTTAAGAAGTATAGAAGCAACTTTAAACCTAGGCGATCTAAAGAATGTTATTATGCAAATGATGAAGATCTTGAAGCGAGAATTGAAAGACATTTAAGTGACAGTGATAATGATAACTTTGAGGAAATAGGACTTGTAGCAATTAAAGAAGAAAGTTCTGAATCTGATAAAAGGGAAGAAAAAGCATTAGTTTCACAAGTTGAAAAGAAATCTAATTGGATTATAGATAGTGGTTGTTCACATCATATGACTGGAGATCAAAGAAAGTTTGTTAAGTTAGATAATTATGATGGAGGAGTTGTTAGGGTTGGTAACAATGCACCTTGTTTGATTAAGGGTATAGGATCTATTACTCTTGATGGAAAGACTAACACTGATGATGTTTACTTTGTTGATGGACTGAGACATAATCTACTAAGCATTCGACAATTGGCTGATAAGGGTTATCAAGTTTGGTTTTCTGAGAAAACTTGTGTGATAAAAGATAAAGATGGAAATCTAATTGGAAAAGGATCCAGAACCAGAGGTAATGTATTTCAGTTGAATCCTATTGAGATGACATGTTTGATAACTAGGATTGATGATAGTTGGTTATGGCATAAAAGGTTTTGTCATATAAACTTTGATAATATTGTCAAGGTGAGCACTACACTTGCGGTAAGAGATTTAGCTAGAATTATGAAACCTACTAACATGATTTGCAAAGAATGTATGATGGCAAAGTAGAAAAGAAGTTCATTTCCCAACAAGAAGTTCACATCGACAGAGAAGCTAGAGATTGTTCATACAGACTTGAGTGGTCCTACTAGGACTAGAGGATTCTATGGAGAAAGGTATTTTATGATTCTTGTTAATGATTTTACAAGAATGATGTGGATTGCATTTTTGAAAGAAAAATCTGAAGCATTTGATAAATTTAAGATCATGAAAAGCAAAATTGAGAATGAATCTAGAATGAAGATTAAGTGTCTAAGATCTGATAGAGGTGGTGAATTTATATCTAGAGAGTTTAACACCTTTTGTGAAATGAATGGTATTAAGAGACAACTTTCAGCCCCTAGAACACCAGAACAAAATGGTATTGCAGAAAGAAGGAACAGGTCAATAAATGAAGCAGCAAGAGCTATGTTGTTTGAAAATGATTTGGCTAAGACTTTTTGGAGAGAAGCAGTGAACACAACAGTATACACTATGAACAGAGTACAAATTAGAGTAGATACAAACAAGACACCTTATGAATTATGGTTTGGACATACACCCTCAGTTAAGTATTTTAGAATTTTTGGAAGTAAATGTTATATAAAGAGAGATGATGATATAGGAAAGTTTGATCCTAGAAGTGATGAAGGAATATTTCTTGGATATTCTTTAAAAAGAAAAGCATATAGATGTTATAACAAAAGAACTAAGACTATTGTTGAAAGTGCAAATGTAAAAGTTGATGAGAAGTTTAAAATTTAGGAAAGACTGCTTGATTATGAATCTGATGGAGAAGCACAACCTCAGCCTAACATTGAAAATGCAGAATTATTTTTGAAACTAACAGTGATTTGCTAAATGAAAGTCATACTGAAGAAAATAGAGAAGAAAACAGAGAAGAAAATAGAGAAGAAAACAAAGAAGAAAGCATAGAAGAATCTACAGTTGGAACAAGATCAGTAAATATGACACCTAACAGGTATACTTCAAGACATCACCCTATTGAGCAAGTTATTGGAAGTTTAGATAGAGGAGTTTTGACTTGAAATAAGGTACATTTATGTTTGATTTCTCAAATTGAACCTAAGACTACTAATGAAGCTTGTGAAGATGAACATTGGATTAATGCTATGAAAGAAGAAATGGAGCAGATTAAAAAAATCAAGACATGGGAATTGGTCCCTAGACCTGAAGACAAGAATGTGATTGGAAAAAAGTGGGTATTCAAAAACAAGATGAATGAACAAGAAGTGATAAGAAACAAAGCAAGATTGGTATGTAAAGGATATTCACAACAAGAAGGAATTGACTATGAAGAAACTTTTGCACCTATGGCCAGACTTGAAGCAGTGAGAATGTTTCTAGCATATGTAGCTTACAAGAAATTCAAAGTGTATCAGATGGATGTGAAATCAACATTTTTGAATGGTGAATTGGAAGAAGAAGTCTACATTGAGTAGCCTAAAGGTTTTCCTTTGACACAAGAAGGAGATATGGTATGTAAGTTAAAAAAAGCTTTATATGGATTAAAACAAGCACCTAGAACCTGGTATGCAAGATTGGATAAGTATTTATTGAAATTGGGATTTATAAAAGGAACAATAGATAATAACTTATACACAAAAGAAATTGAGAATGGTTTTCTGGTTATAGTTATATTTGTTGATGATATTATCTTTGGAGGAGAAGATGAAGCTAGTGACACATTTGCAGATGAAATGAAGACTAAATTTGAGATGAGCATGATTGGAGAAATGAAATATTTTTTGGGATTATAGATAACACAAAGCAAGGAAGGTATATTTGTAAGTCAAACTAAGTAGTTGAATGACTTATTGAAAATATTTGGAATGGAAGATTCTAAACATGTTGGAACACCTATGGTAACTGGACATAAGTTATTTAGCAAAGATGAGACACCAGTAGTTGAGCAGAAAAAATATAGATCTATGATTGGAGGATTGAAATACTTGACACATACAAGACTTGATATAGCACATTCAGTTGGGATTGTAGCAAGATTTCAAGCAGAACCTAGAGAATCACATTATGCAACAGTAAAGAGGATACTGAGATATTTGAAAGGAACAATGGATTATGGATTATGGTATGAGAATTTTGATGATTTTACTTTATGTGCCTATACTGATGCAGATTGGGGAGGCAGCCTTGATGAAAAGAAAAGCACCAGTGGTGGAGCCTTTTTTCTTGGAGGAAAATTGGTCTCTTGGTTAAGTAAGAAATAGAATTGTACTTCACAAAGTATGGTAGAAGCAGAATATGTTGCAGTAGCAAATAATTGTAATCAGATTATTTGGATGAAGTAGATGTTGAAGGATATTGGAATAAAGTTTGATGAGCTTGTTGTTATACATTGTGATAACACCAGTATAGTGAGTATGTCAAAAAATCCTATTTTACATTCTAAGACTAAACATATTGAGATCAAGTATCATGTTGTAAGAGAGAAATTTGTAGAAAAAGAAGTAAGATTGGAGTACATAAGTACAAAGGAGCAGATAGCAGATATATTTACAAAGCCTTTACCTAAGGATACATTTGTGTATCTGAGAGGTATGCTTGGGGTTATGCCCCAACCTATTTTTGAGAATTGATGTAGATGATTGCATCTGTCCAGTGGTATATGAGCCCTATCTTTCTTCTGGATTGGATGTTGGAACTTCCTCTATGGGGGAGTTTATGAGCTGAGCCATGAGGACTTTTGTTATTGTATTTTTCTAAAAAGTGTCTTTTGACATTAAGTTGTTGTTGACTTAGTGATGGAATTTCTATCATTGATGTCAATGGGGGAGAGATATATATGAAAAACATTGTGGATTGTATGAGAGAGATGAATAGGAAAATGAAGCAAGATTTAATTTGATATTTTGCAGTGATGTTGCAGTATTGGATTTTTGGAACATTGGATGTTTTTCATCTATGTTGCCATCAATGCCAATGGGGGAGATTTTTAGGAATGAATGCAAAGTATTTTGGCAGTCATTCTATAGCAGTTGTTGTTGCATTCATGACTTGGATTGTCATTGATGTCAACACAGTGATATTTTGGATATTAGCAGGAAAGTAGGTACAGTTTTGTTTTGTGCACATGTAGATTGGATTTTGTGTAGTTGATGGTATGTTCTTTGGTGTGTTATTAACCTATGGTTAAAAATGAAAAAATAAATTCATTCATTTATGAGAGTTATGAGCATTTTGGTAAAAGCAGTGTTTAGATAGTGTTTCTGTGAAGCGATTTTCAGAAATCGGAGGATATCTCTTAGCTGGGATGGAATCTGATTTTGCACAGTTAAAGGGATGTTGGAGACTCATTAATGATGATGTGGTTCATAGTGAAAACTTTGAAGATATGTTTGAAGAAAGTTACAGTATCTGGAAGCTGACAGTTTTATGTGAATTTTGTGTGTAGCGTGTAGAATTTATTATTTTGTAATTGAGGACCGACTCATTTGTAATTATTTGAGTTTGGTATATAAGAAGGAATTTTTTTCTTTTTGTAATATGTACTATGAAGATTGAGATGCGAATATATGCATGAAGTGAAGAAAAGAGCTAATTCAGTGATGAAGGAAGACTTGTGACTACAGAGATTTGGAATTGTGATCTTGTGTAGCAGAGAGTGCAGTTTTGGCACAGTGTGAAGGAGGTAATATATTTCATATTATTCTATTGAATAATTCTAAGATCTTTTGGACAGTGGGTTCAGAGATCTTGCCTTGAAGCTGTTTGGGCAGTCAGTCCTTCTGTCTTCCACAAACTCTTAACCAGGTTAGAATCTTTTAACAGGGATTCAAAATATCCTAACAGGGATTTATATGTACTGAATGTATTTCATAAGACTCCTAATAGGGTCCATCCTCTAACAAGGAAATTTCATATTAGTGCATCATTTTGTGGGCATCATTCCCACTAAGGTTTACTCTTTTCAAGAGGTTCCCTAGTCAACATATCTTGTGTTATTGTGCAATTGTGTATGGTTATCTTTCAATGGTTGATCAATACATTGATTATATTGTTTAAAGTAGTTGAATGGTTAAATTATTTGATAACTGATTCACCCCCCCCCCCTCTCAGTTATCTTGGGGATCTTTACTTTCTAATAGCTTTAGCATCATAATGCTTATCATTTTCAAGCTTCAGCAGAGCTTCATACCACGTAGCATCCATAAACTTGTATGCAACACTAATTTTGGCTAGAGGTAAGCTACATGTGTCATGTAAACATCATGGTTGAATGCAATCTCTTTTGCATGTTTTCAAGAGTTTTCCCACCAATACAAGTGTAAATAATGCATTGAATCTATGAACATTGTGTGGTATGAAATTTCGCTGAAGCTTGAAATATATCACTCCTCATGTTATTGTCAAAATTAAATTCAAATATTTCTCAAAACATTTATTCTTGTAGACTTAAGATATCCTTATCTCAATAATAAAACAATCTTGCATAATAGATTTTGAATCACATTAACACACACCCATATTCTTCTGTAGCATAGTTCATTTTAGAAGTGCATGGCTTGACTATTCACATGCATAATTGTAGATGAGGATCAGTAATAGGGTGTCAGACATTGATTAGATCCTTTGGATCTAACCCCATCTTTTCCTTCCTTGTAGGTTTTGGATCATACAAGAGCATACTGGATTGAAGCCTGGGTCAACACTTCATTACTTCAGGCAATGTTTGGTACCTTCATTATTTATGTTCATCCACTTATGTATGTTTGTATTCATTCATATTGTTCTGAAAGTTAATCTTTATGAGCTCAAATTCAAAACTGTGTGTGTTATTTTATTATTGATGTCCCTATTTGATCTAATAGCATCAATATAACAAAAAGAGCACCGACCAATCAAATAGGGACATGAGGTGCTCAAATAGTGAGCTCATAAGACAATATATTTAGTTTTAATAAAATCTTATAAAACAACATTTATTGTGTAAAGTGTTTGATCTCTCTTTATTTGTTTTGGTGTTGATATTCACTATGTGATTCACCTCATTTATGATCATTTCATGAGGAAATATCTTGATGGCTCATGGGCTGCAAGCTAGGGCATCATACATTGTTCATGAGCTCACTGTTTAATATTGGCATTGTTTACATCTTTTCATTTGGAATGCTTGATGACCTGTGAGCTTTGAGAGCTAGGGAATCATTTCTATTACCTTCAAGGCATTGTGTGAAGTGTTTGATCTCTCTTTATTTGTTTTGTTGTTGATATTCACTATGTGGTACTCCCTGTTTATGATCATTTCATGAGGACATGTCTTGATGGCTTGCGGACTGCAAGCTAGGGCACCATGCATTGTTTATGAGCTCACTGTTTGAGCACCTCATGTCCCTATTTGATTAGCTGGTAATCAAATAGTGAGCTCATAAACAATGCATGATGCCTGAGCTCAAATTCAAAATAGTAAGTGTATTATTTTATTAAGATTAAATATATTGTTTTATTAAGATTTTATTAAGACAGTATTTTGGGTTAGTTTTATGTATTTTTATAAGATTTTATTAAGAATAAATATATGATGTAAACTCATCATTATACTTGATATATATATACTTCAAAGGAGGAATTATGAAATATAGTTGTAGGTAGTTATCTCTTCTATAATGATGGAGGAGTGAAAGGTAATGATCAATGAGGTTGCTACTATTAGATCATACATTAACACACTTACTATTTTTAATTTGAGCTCGGGCATCATATATTGTTGTGCACCATATATTGTTTTATACACTGTTTATTTCATTGAGACTGTGAGCTTGGTTTTTCTTTTAGAAGTGTATGACTTGACTATGCACATGCATAATTGTAGATGAGGATCAATAATAGGATGCCATTCATTGCTTAGATATTTTTTATCTAACCTCCATCTCTCTTTTCTTTGTAGGTTCTGGATCACACAAGGGCACACTAGATTCATACCCAGGTAAAAAATTCATCACTTTAGGCAATGTCTGACACCCTTATTATTTATGTTCATCCTCTTATGTATGCCTATACTCTTGCATTTTCATCTAAAAGTTATTTTCCTTGTATAGTATATACAAGTTATTTTTCATATATATACATGTAATCTTTAGATGCAAAAATTTCTTTATTAAAAAATAATCTTACATTTAAAATCTAAGAATTATCTAGTCTATTATGACTCAACTAATACATACTAGTTAAAATAGACCTAAATAAGGGTCATCTACATTAATGCAACTGCATTAAAACCTTTTCCCATCTGGGTTTGAAACCATTCATAATCAATGGTAGGACTTAGAGAAGATAAATTGGTTTCAAATGCCTATTGCAACCTTTCCAAGAGATAGAGTGATTTTATCTCATTTGTAATTTTAAACCTATGGTGTTTAGTTTTTGGTTTTTTTCTCATATTTCACTTAGTTTATGTCTGTTGGCATTAAGCATGATTGTCATTAGTGACAACACTTATTCTGAACAGTGCATACCAAGTAGAACAGTACATACCAAGCAGAACAGAGCTTACCGAGTAGAGAAGAGCTTATCGAGCAAAACAGAGCTTACCAAGCATAACAGTGCATACCGAGCTCGCAAAGTTTCATAGTGTTTATCGAGTGTTGCATGGTTAAGCAGGAAATTTATTTTCTACCAAGTAACACTTTATCTATCGAGTCTCCAGTATTTACCGAGTTTGAAACTATGATCGAGTGGTTAGTATGGACTGAGCTTCCACTTCTACCAAGTGCATGATGATGCTGAGTAATGTAGTGGATGCCAAGTATCAGAAAGTCACTGAGTTTGTTTGCAGTAACCCTGTAACTATATTTGGGCTAACTCAGTAATATTTGTGTTTACTTGTTTAAGAGCCGACTTTGTAATTGTTTTGGAATTGACTTAGATTGATATATAAACAATGTTTTATGTCATATCCAAAAAGGAAGATATAGAGAAGTATAAAAAAAAGAGAGAAAGGCAGAGATAAGCGAATTAAAAAGGGCTACAGTAGTATAAGAAGCAGCAAAGATCTATCCATCACAGAAGGTGATCAATACATCAGAGAATCTCAATCAGCAAGTATAGTTGCAGGTAAGAGATCTACTGTTTCATCCTAACAGGTGGATCAGCTTGAAATCCTTTAACTGGGTAGACTTAATAGTCTTTGTAAAAATCTCTTAACCGAGTGCATACTTCATTATATGTTTGTAAAACCTCTAACAAGGTGGACCTAGCAATCCTTATTGCTCCTAATAGGGCAGATCATCAAAAGTGATCATTGTAAGCCTTAACTACCAAA
Source organism: Chamaecyparis obtusa (assembly GCA_027943335.1). Taxonomy (NCBI): domain Eukaryota; kingdom Viridiplantae; phylum Streptophyta; class Pinopsida; order Cupressales; family Cupressaceae; genus Chamaecyparis; species Chamaecyparis obtusa. The sequence goes on along the minus strand of BSBK01000192.1, from coordinate 901,516 downwards.
CTTTATACTGCAGTATTGAAGTTTTGTGGGTATCATCCCCACCCCAATTTTAATTTCTACTTGGAAGGTTTCTAGGTCACCAAATCTTTGTGTTCTAAGTGTTATGAATTTTTTATTCTTTTTGTTACTCATGCATGCAGTCAGATTATCAATCTAATATTATTAAGATCTGAATCTATTAAAAGTTTTGAAGTTACTGATTCACCCCTCCCCTCTCAGTAACCTAGATAGTCTTGAATATTTCCAACAATTGGTATCAGAGCTTAGTGGATCTCAGAATAAAGTTTGACAGCTTGAAAAAAGATTCAGGACAATGGAGATATTCAGACTGAACAAAGTAATTGAGAATGAAAAGCTAGATCTGGAAATGGCCATAACTCAACTCAAAGAAGCAAGAGAGCATCTTTCCCTTTCCCTAAAAAGAAGGAAGGAACTTGCAAATCAGATCAATGACCACCAGTATGTTGAAGAAAATATTGAAGAATTTTTCCCTTCAAGCAGCTCAGATGAAGCAAACAATGCAATCAAAGAACTTCTAGAAAAGAGTGGATCTCTGCAAGAAGAAGTGAGAAAATTGAAAAGAGAACAGGAAATTCAGTCAACAAGATTCTGTGAAGTCTTGGAACAAAGAAACAAGATGAAAGATGAAATAGATGGAAAGAACAATGAAATCCAGAATAAAACTCTTCAGCTAGAAAATCTTATTGATCAAATCTCCAATGCAAATGAAGAAATCTTGACTCTAAGATTAAAAAATGAAAATATGAGAGAAGAGCTGAGATCTGAAAAGCAAATCAATTTAAGAGTGATGAGTGAGCTAGATGCTGAAAGGAAAATCAATGAGAGAATGTTGAAATCTCAAGAAGATATGAATCAGGTGTATGAACGAAACCTTCATAGGCAAAAAGGAAAAGTAGGACTTGGATACAAAGAGGAAGGTGAATCCTCCAAACAAGGTACTCAAAAGAATTAGAAACCTACCTGTAATCACTGTGGCAAAATTGGTCATACTTCAAACAAATGTTGGAGCAATGGAAAAGCAAAATTCAATGGAAAATGCTACAATTGCAATCAGCGTGGTCATAAAGAAAATGAATGCAAGGAAAACCAAGATTTAAAGGCATATGTCACAAATGTAGCAAACAAGGTCATAAGGCATCAGAATGCAGAACTAAAACACCCAATCCAGCGGAACAAATTATTAAAGCAATGTTTGGTTGGGATTACAACACTTGGTCTAGATGTCATTACTATGGATAATATGGACACATTGGCATGAATTGTGTAAGGCATCACTTGAGAAAAAGGGATTCTACCATAAGATGTTATAATTGCACTAAGCTTGGTCACATAGCTAAAAACTACATGAATTTAGGCAAAATTGAAGATGAAATGAAAGTAAAAGCAAATAACATTAGGAAGAAGATGAGACAGAAGTGGATTCCTAAACCTATCGAGCAAACCAATCCTGAAGTCACTAATGAAGGGAGTGGCTCTATGAGCTCTAACTAGTCTCTAAGAAAGCACTGGAACTGTATCTTCATAGACATATTCCAAAATAGTTCTTGAACTAAAAGGAAGACAGATCCAAATCAGTATGCAAGATACATCAGGATCACAAGAAGGTCAGTATTAGTTACCACCGAGCAAGGTCGGGAGTAACCTAACTTCATTTGGTTATCAAGTAAGGTCGGAGAAGTATGAATTCATATGATCATTAAGTTGCGGAGTCTTCACCAAGCAATTAATTCATAGTGGATGACAACCTATCTAATTCAATACCCTAATTCATACTGAGCATTAATGACAAAGTTTTAAAAAAAGGAGTGAAATCAAGTTCACTATTCACCGCAAACAAAAGTCTCCTAGTGCAATCAAGCGTTTCAAAGCATATTTCAGCAAGATATTCTCTTTCCTCAAAGAATTTACTGTGTTCACCGAGCTACCATGGTATCATCCAGTGCTAAAGTGAAGAAAGGTTCAGAAATGTTGGTTCATGGAGAATGGAAAGCACCAGATTTCAAAATCATGCCTGCAGTTGCCGGAACCCTAGACCCGAGTGGAGCTCAATCTTGGATCCCTCCTAAGGTACTCCTTATTAATGATATTCACAGTCATTTTAAGTGTACAATTCAAGAGCTTGGAACCCTAGAGATAGATACTATTCGTGAGGAACTATGTGTTGATGGTGTTCTCAAACTAGAGCATCAACATTTGGAAGATAAGGGTTTAGTTCACATCACACACTTTCCTTGGAGCTTTCAGATAAAATGGGTCAGATATATCCTCAGCTGAGTACATGAAGGTAAAATATGGCTTGAGCAACCAGTAGAGATTATGAAGAAGATGATTCACTGAATCATTGGTCTTCCCATGCTCAACAAGGCAAAATCTACAAAAACCCTAGGTCAGACAGAACTGGAAGAGAAAACCCTAGCCAAGTGGGATGGTAGAGGTATGAAGATAAGAAAAATTATTGATGCAGAATTGAAGTTTGGTATACATATTGTAGCTCACAAGATATACAGTTCAAGTCAGCAGAACAGTGTTCCATGTGAAGCAGTTGACCTAGCGTATAAAATTGTAAAGAACAATCTATCATTTGACCTAGTAGATCTTTTGTTGAAACAGTTCAACAAGAACATGGAGAGCATCCAAACCTCAAAGAACAATCCATGTAAGTTTGGCTCACTGTTGGTTTGTTTATTTTTCTATGCTCGAAAGTTTTTCCCATCAAAAGGCATAGTAGTATGGAGAAAAGATGTGTCGGTTCTTTATCAGATGAATGAATACATTTCAGAAATGGGCGACAATTTTGAAAGCATAATGGATAACTATTTTGAATCATTTAAAGAGAAAATGAACAATAGATTTTGGATTCCACAGAAATTGGTGGAAGATTACAAAGATGATATTTGTTTCATGGTGGATTGTGATAATCTGTATATACAGGCAGCAAAACCAAGGATTGTACATGTGAAACCTCTTCCCTATGAGGTAAATATTGATGAAAACAAGAATATTATTGAAGCCCTAATTAATCAACCTATTAATCCAAAGGCACCATATTTTGGGACATATGAAGAAGCTAAGGAGAGAATTGAGCTTAGTATAAAGCTTCCACAAGAGGTTAACAAAGGAAGAAAGAGGATGGCCAAAATACAAGCTAGCACACCTCTAATGTCAACCGAGGAAAAAGGAGAGGAATTTGAAGAAGAAGAAGAGAAAAAGGATGAGGAGGAAGAAGAACAAGTACTAGCAAAGAAGAAAGGAAAAGTAATTATCACCAAGGCACCCAAGCAACCCTCTGCAGTATTTACAAGGAGTGCAAGAGGCAAGGAAGGAAAAGACAGTGAAGAAATAGTACTCAAAAGGCCTCCTCCTTCATTAAAAGAAAAGATCAAGGATTTGAGAGAAGAATCTGGAATTGCAAACTTCAAATCTCTCAAATATGAAATCAGATTTGAGGAAGAGCAGCAGGAAATTGAAGATACTATTGTCGAGAAAATAGGAAAATGGAAATACTCACCTGAAGAGATAGCTTCTCAAATCCCAGGAATTCTACTGAACAAAATTAATTTGAGATGGTCCAATGCAAGACAAACTGTCAAGGACATCTATGCTCAAACCTTGAGGCAATTAATGCCAAGTTTGAAAAATGCTGAAATTAATAAGGCATTGATAGATAATGAAAATAAGTTGACACTCAAATTCAACAGTTTTTTGATTTTGATCAAAGATATTGAGTTGATTGTGAAGAGTGCCACTGCCACATGGAAAAATATCTATAATGTTCACAAACTGAGTGCCAAAACTGTGATAATCAAGGATATTGATGATGACAGTGATGAACATGAAGAAGATACTGAGGTAGACAAGCAAAGTGATGAGGAAGATAATATTGTTCGGATAGCTGTAGAAGTCATTGCCTCACTTCCTCACTCTCTAGCAAAAGTTGCTACACCTAGCACGGAGATAACTTCAAGTATGATTGTGACAACTTCCATAGATACATCAAATGTCAAATCATCACTAGCACAACTCAATGTATCATTGACAAAAATGACTACCACCTCTTTTACCGAGTTGCAGTCTCCTGTATCTACTTCAGTACCTACTTCCATATCAAGTTTTCCAGCAGTAAGTACCTCAGTTTTGGATACTTTAGTAAGTATTTCATTTTTTGATTCTACAATTGTGAATACTTTAGTTTTGAGCCCTTCAAGTATTCCAGTCGGTAGTTTATCATTTTTCACAGCTAGTCCTACAATGTCTACAATAACTTCTACAAAGGCATTAAGTGCAATAACAGTTGATCCTAAGGCTCAACCAAGTACAAGATTTTTGAGTAAGAATGTAGAAGATGATATAGACTTAGATGAGGAGATAGAGATTCCAAATTTAGACTTTGCAAATCTTTCAGCAGACCAAATGCAAAACATTGGTGAACTCCTCCAAAAGAAAGCAAAGCAGAAGAAACTAAAAGAAGAAAGGGACAAGGAATATAAAATTATTGAAGATGCAAAGGATATTTTGTCAGAAGCATTAGGTATTAAAGTTGATTCCTCTCAACATATTTTGTTACAGTTAGCTAAGGCAGTAAACAAGTTCCATGAGGATTCCTCTGCATTAGAAAAGATTCTTGAGAAAGCCGAGAAGAAGTTTGACAATAAAGTGCTTGAGCATGTTGCTCAGCATATAGCTATTAATCAGGCAGAATTATCTTTAGTTTTGATAGATATTGAGTCCTCCTATTCCAATGTTACCTCACTTGTTGCTAAGCTATGTAATGTTGCCAAGTTCACTAAGGAAGTCAAGGATAAATTGAATAAGATTGATGAGGATCTGAAGGATAGTGTACAGAAGTTGCAACTTGAACCTAGTTCAAGCTCTGCACATCATATGAAAATCACATTCCTATCAAATAGGTAGTTGAAATTATTAAAAGAAGATACAAAGATCCAGTCAACACTACTAGATATTCAAAACATGATCCTTCCCATCATGGACATAATGCAAAAGCACATTGTTCACTCAAAAGCATTACTCCATGACAATCAATTTTCCATTGCAGATCACATGATTGAACTCTCTGCAGAAGTCCAAATTGCACTCCAAACATGCAAGATTCTACAAGAGAATTGGGACAGAACTCTAGCACTAATCATAAAGGTACATTCTGATTTTCTTTCACATTTTGGATTCTCCCTGTAAAATACTTGTATATACATCTTTGGCATTATTGTCAAAAAGGGGGAGAAAATGTATAGGAAAAAGTGTATAAGATTAAGGTGTGTAATACGAAAGGGGGAGAAAGTACTCTATATAAGGGAGTCATGAAATGTATAAACAACAGTTTGACAAAGATAAATTTTGAAAAATAAAAAAAAAGATTCAACATGATTCTTGTATATAAGTTTTGGCAATAAGTGTTTTTGTCACTAATGCCAAAGGGGGAGATTGTTGGCATTAAGCATGATTTTCATTAGTGACAACACTTATTCTGAACAGTGCATACTGAGTAGAATAGTACATACCAAGCAGAATAGAGCTTACCAAGTAGAGCAGAGCTTATCGAGCATAGCTTACCAAGTAGAACAGAGCTTACCGAGCAGAACATTGCATACCGAGCTCGCAAATTTTCACAGTGTTTACCAAGTGCTACACGATTAAACAGGAAATTTAGTTTCTATCGAGTAACACTTTATCTACCAAGTCTCCAGTATTTACCGAGTTTGAAACTATGACCGAGTGGTCAGTATGGACCGAGCTTCCACTTCTACTGAGTGCATGATGATGTCGAGTAACGCAGTGGATGCCGAGTATCAGAAAGTCACTGAGTTAGTTTGTAGTAACCGTGTAACTATATTTGGGCCGACTCAGTAATATTTGTGTTTACTTGTTTAAGAGCTAACTTTGTAATTGTTTTGGAATTGACTTAGATTGATATATAAATAATGTTTTATGTCATATCCAAAAAGGAAGATATAGAGAAGTATAAAAGAAAGAGAGAAAGGCAGAGATAAGTGAATTACAAAGGGCTACAGTAGTATAAGAAGTAGCAAAGATCTATCCATCATAGAAGGTGATTAGTACATTAGATAATCTCAATCAACAAGTACAGTTACAAGTAAGAGATCTACTGTTTCATCCTAACAGGTGAATCAGCTTGAAATCCTTTAACCAGGTAGACTTAACAGTCTTTGTAAAAATCTCTTAACCAAGTGCATACTTCATTGTATGTTTGTAAAACCTCTAACAAGGTGGACCTAGCAGTCCTTATTGCTCCTAATAGGGCAGATCATTAGAAGTGATCATTGTAAGCCTTAACTGACAAACTTTATACTGCAGTATTGAAGTTTTGTGGGTATCATCCCCACCCCAGTTTTACTTTCTACTTGGAAGGTTTCTGGGTCACCAAATCTCTGTGTTCTAAGTGTTATGAATGTTTTATTCTTTCTGTTACTCATGCATGCAGTCAGATTATCAATCTAATATTATTAAGATCTGTATTTGTTAAAATTTTTGAAGTTACTAATTCACCCCTCCCCTCTCAGTAACCTAGATAGTCTTGAATATTTCCAACATATGTCATCTCAAGTTTGCAATCTAATCATGATGTTACCATGATAGCAATCCCAAATCCTCCCTCAAACAATTGATTATAACAAGAACTTTGTGAACACATGTCTATTAGGACCCATATATAGATAGAGTTAGAATCCAAAGAGAAATCATTCTTATCAATTAAATATAAATAAAATATGTATAATGGGATATATTTTACCAAAGTTCAATGAATATAAGGAAATCAACAAATTACTTGAATATGAGGTCCCCACCTCCTTCTAACACATGCTTTAGCTACACTTACTCTCTAATCTCATCCTTCAACTTTTGTTTGTATATATTTCTCATCATGATATCCACCTTTTGACAAGATACTATGATAGCCACATCCATGAATATTTTTATCCTAGATTTTGAAACAAGATACAAATAATAAAATTCAGCAAAGGATATAATTAAAAATTCATAACACCTTGAGGTAATATATGGACCCTTAACATACTAGAGTTCTTTTAAAACTATTTGAGTCCATCATGTGTACATTTTGTATATGTTTGGGGAACACCAAGCATTAAATCAGTAAAGGTTCAAACTTTAGACAATATTATCAAGAAATTTGCTAAACATTGATTGAAAAGAAATAAGTCTTCATTTATGATACTAATATATGACTGTGAAATTTTAACTACTTGAAACTATGCTTCGTTGGTCCAACAAATTAGAAAATTTCAACATGCTCCAACAATTTAGAAGAGCTGTATGGTATTTCCATAATATACATTTTTTTTCAATGGCATATCCAGAAAGAATTTCTATAAATTAAGAAAATATAAAAGATGTGATTATTCAAATGTGATACATAAATAAAAAAAATAAATACAGAAAGGACCAAAGAATTTACTTTCAAACTAGAAAAATAACTATCTAGATTAATTTCATTCTGAAAAATCCCACACACAAATAACAATGCCTTTCCAATGAGACATGAGAAATAAAAGTCTATATCTTAAAGCAAACTGAAAGTCTGAAATAAAATCTATGGACCAAGCATTCAACTTAGCTTGTATGGTAATTTTATATGAACAAATGCATCTCATAATAAAATGTAAACGTAAGCTTCTTACAAAACTTCTAGACTCTTGGTTTTTGGGCTTGAGATTTACTATTTATTCAAATCAAAAACATAAATTCTCATCCTCTTTCACATTATCTAACAACATCAAAAGCATAGCTGAAAAAACTTAATCTATTTATTGGAAAAAACTTGTGGCTGCTGCAGATAGATTCTAGTAGGAAAAAGCTTGAATAGAGTTCTAGAAGATTTTGAACTTTCTGCCTTAATATCTTCTATCCAAGACATCAAGTTATCCCGACATTTGACATGGCATAAAAATATTTCTTAGCATAATGTAGAAGACTACATTAAAGCTCCAAGTTGCAAGAGTTATTCAAAACATGAATCAGAGAAACTATAAAGAAATTATACCAAGAATGGCAAGTCTAGAAGAGGTGCAAGACTATTGCCAAATTTTGAAGTTGAATAACTACCAAAACTTCATTGCAAATTTGCCATGTGATATGATCAGAAATGAAAGTCTCATTTTAACTTGTCATAGATTGTTCAAAAGTTTTTTAAAAATGGCCATATAAACTATCAAATTCTAGGTTTGTCTCACATTGGAAAAAAACAACTTTAGATAGTTGAAACATTGTGCCTTACACCTGAAGACAAATTTTAACTTGCAACCAATATTTTCATTTAGAAGGCTTTAAAAATATTGTATCAAGCTCAAGAATCTAATGGCTCTAAAACCTTGATATTTATAGATCTACATATCATTTATTATGAAACAACAACATACTGCTTTGGGAGGGCTTTCTAGTATTTTTCCTCCAAACTCTGCCTGAACTTTGCAGAAAGGGGATTAGCTTGCAGCTCGCAAGCCATCAAGAAATTTCCTCATGAAATGATCATAAACAGGGAGTACCACATAGTGAATATCAACAACAACAAAAAAGAGAGAGATCAAACACTTCACACAATATATGTTGTTTTATAAGATTTTATTAAGACTAAATATATTATTTTATGAGCTCACTATTTGAGCACCTCATGTCCCTATTTGATTCTTTGGTGCTCTGTTTGTTATATTGATGCTGTTAGATCAAATAGGGACATCAAATAGGGACATGATAGATTGTTCATGAGCTCACTGTTTAATACTGGCATTGTTTACATCTTTTCATTTGGAATACTTGATGACCTATGAGCTTTGAGAGCTAGGGCATCATTTCTATTACCTTCAAGGCATTGTGTGAAGTGTTTTATCTCTCTTTATTTGTTTTGGTGTTGATATTCACTATGTGGTACTCCCCGTTTATGATCATTTCATGAAGAAATGTCTTGATGGCTTTCGGGCTACAAGCTAGGGCATCATACATTGTTCATGAGCTCACTGTCTAATACTCGCATTGTTCATGAGCTCACTGTTTAATATCTGGCTAGGCCATGTAAATGGTACTAGGCCAACCCAATCAGCCCAAAAAAATGTGTCATGTTTATCTTTGTCAAATGCACTCACTCACCATTTTGTTCTTGTTCTTCACACAAATATTGTATCAAAAGTAATTGTAAACAATGATTCAAAGAAAAAAGAAATAACTACAATAGATCAGACCCCAAAAGAATATAGTCAACTACAATAGGTCATAGCCTCAATGAAATAAATAGTGTATAAAAAAATATATGGTGCATAACAATAACAAGCATGCAATGACAACAATAACATTGCATGATGCCTGAGCTCAAATTCAAAATAGTGAGTGTGTTAATGTATGATCTAATAGCAGCAACCTCATTGATCATTACCTTTCACTCCTCCATCATTATAGAAGAGATAACTACCTACAACTAGGGCATCATGCATTGTTTATGAGCTCACTATTTGACCACCTCATGTCCCTATTTAGTTGGCCGGTGGTCAAGTAGTGAGCTCATAAATAATTCATGATGCCCTAGCTTGATGGAAATAACATTCTCATAAACAATATATAAGATGATATATGGTGCACAACAGTAGCAAGCATGCAATGGCATCAATAAAATTTCATGATGCTCAAGCTCAAATTCAAAATAGTAAGTGTATTAAATGTCTTACTTATGTCCCTATTCAGTTTTAATTTTATAGTGAATTCATGATTTATAATTCAATTGTAGCAGCTTAATATGTTTGAACTCAATAATACCCCTTACTTGGTTTTCTACAAATCTTTTGGTGAAATCTGTCAGAAAATGAGAAGCTATGAGAAGGTGACATGAAGCTAATGAAAGGAGGCATCTCCAATTTGTTTTGCAGATAGACACATTAAGGATTATGTCAGATGATACAAGGGAATTCGATCAAAATAGGGAGACAATCGCTAGATTGTTGTCTAACTTTCAAAGAGAAGGTGATGACAAATGTTATTATCCATGCAAGAGTTGTAACAACTTAAAGACAAGAAGAATCAAAATAAAAACAACAAAGAGACATTGTAGGGAGAATGCTCACATGGAAGGGGGGTTTGATAATAATCTAGTGGTAAGTTGTTTGTTATATTATTTTCACAATTAATATACATATGAACCATGGAAGGAGGTTTGATTATCATCATTTTTATAAAGGTCGATATCCCTAGTGTGAATATAGAGGAACATGGAGGTGTGAATATTGAAGTTGAAGATCATGATCCCATGGAAGATGATGATGATGCACCAAAAAACATATTTGAAGATGATGGTATGAATGCATTGATCGTTGACACATTTGTTACTGGTGCTGCTGGTGCTACTACTGCTGCTGATGAGGATGACATTGACAATGTCCATGATATACCTCTACTTGAGAAGGTGGACACGGCCCTCTTTGAAGGCTCCCAATCTACTCTTCTCTCTATCGTATTGTTGTTGCTGAATTTGAAGGTTATGAATGGTTTATCCAACATAGCAATGCCACGTATGCTAAGGTTTGTCATATATGTCATTATAGTCTATAAAAGATGAAACATGTACCATTAAGATTGTTTATAGTAATGAATTATATTATTTGTTGCAAATTGATAGGTGACTTTCAGTTACCACCATCAAATGTTCTCCCTCACTCATACCGAGAATTATGTGCCATTATGAAATATATTAGAATAGAGTATCAAACAATAGATACTTGTCTTGAAGATCATATTATTTATTATAAAGAATGCAAAAATGTAATAGAATGCCCTGAATGTCATATGATCAGATATCAAGATGATCAAGTGACAAAAAAGGTGCCTCACAAGGTTCTTCATCACATCCCCATTATTCCACATCAGAAATGATTATTCAGGTGCAATAGCTTGGAACAATTCATGGATTACCATGCACATGGAAGGAGTCAAGATGACATTATTTGAATACTTGTGGATGGTTCATCATTTATGGACATAGAGGAAAAGTGGCCACACTTTAAAGAGGAGCCTCAAAATCTCAAGCTTTCTCTGGCAACAGACGGTGTCAATCCACATGGAGAGATGAGATCCGTTTGCTTAGTGTGGCCCATTTTTGTTATAAACAATAACCTTCCTCTATGGATGTCAATAAAGAGGGATCACATTATGTTGGAAATAATTGTTCCAAGTATCTTATTATTTTATAGTTATCTACGTGTAATTATAAGTCTTGGAGTGAAATGACCATAATAATTATTTGATGTTGTTGTTAATTCAACTAGGTAAGTACCAAGTGAAAGATATGAATCCATATATTGCACCTCTTATCAATGAGTTTTTGGTGTTATGGAATGGTTTCATTATGTATGACATCTCTCGACCAATTGGACAAAGAGAATTTCAATTTCATGCAATGCTTGTGTGGACAATTCATGATGCTCCAGGGTTGACAGATTTATGTGGTATGTTATGGTGAATTCTAGTTGTACGGGATAATTCAAATTATAAAAATATACATATTTGATCCAATTTTATCATTATCTTGTAGGTCTTCAAACAAAGGGGAAATTTGCATGTCCAATGTGTGGTCCAAAGATGAAATCTTGTCATTCCAAAAGTTTAAGAAAATAGGTGTTTGATGAGTATAGGCAATCTCTCCCCATAAATCATAAGTATCAAAGTGCAGAAAGTCATCTTTTCAATGGGAAATAAGAGACTACATCAAAGCCCTGAAGAATGAAACCTCACCTATGGTAGTTGGAATATAATAGAATTCAAGGTAATATCATTCCACGTTATGGTCGATGTTTGAAAATTATATATTTTGATTGTGTTTTTTTGGCTAATTATGTAGTTGATGATCTTGAAGGTCATGAAGGAATCACCGACCAGCTTCCAAAGGGACTAAAATGTTATCCCAAAGAATTTAGTAGGCTGCCCTACTATGAGAATCTATAAATTGTGAATTTGTTTGATAATATACATATTGGAAAGAATGCAATAGAGACACTATGGAAAATATTGGACGGAAGGTGTGACAAAGAAAAACTTGGAAAAATTTGTAGTGACATTCATGATTCTAACCATGCAATGAAAAATATCATTGAATCAAATAGAAATGGAGACCAGATTAATGCAAGTGCTCTTCCTTGGTTATTAATAGAGAAACAAAGTAATGCCATAAAAGAAGTGATTTGAAAAATTTGATTTCCTATAGGATTTGCTGCAGATATAAGAAATCTCATATCAAAGAAAAATGATTTTGGGTCAGGGATGAAAATGCATGATTGGCATACCTTCATCAAGGTAAGTCATAGTCTTTTTTATTTACAATATATTTGTGTAATTGAATTCAATTTTCATTGTATGAAATGATCAGTTGACTATTGTTCTAGTATTTGCTACCCCTACCTCTCCCAGAGAACTTTGACAACAATATCAAACACATGATATATGATCTTGGAAAATACATGAGGTAAGCAGTGATATTTGTTCAATATATCAAATAATAATATCAAACAAGTAATATATTGTAAAGTCTCGTATTTATATATTTATGTCTTGAATCCCTTGTAGGTGGTTGTCATCTAAAGAAATCCATAAAGAAGATATACAATATTGGAAGAAAAGAATTTGTCGATTAATGTGTGAAATGCAAAAGTTTTTACCTCCATCTTTTTTCAATGCCCAAGAACACTACCTCATACACCAAGTTGAGGAGATTGAATTGTGTGGACCTATACATGTTAGGTCAATGTGGATGGTTGAGAGACACTTGAAATTTTTGAAGGGTTTGGTATGACAAAGAGCATGTCCTAAGGATTCTATGGTTGAGGAATATATGGTATACCAGATGATGGTGTACATTACTCAATATCTTCCTAATCTTGCAGCAAAGACCCATATAGATTGCATTTGGGATCTCAAATCAATTAAAAAATTTGAAAGGGAGTACTTGGTGGGCAACGGTAGATTTAGGAAAATGAAAGGTAATAAATTATGAGATGTTCTTGTAGTAAATTTATTCTTAATCTTCAAAATAAATTTGTTGTAAGTCATCTATTTACTTTTCTACAGCTGCTAAAGAGTGGGATGCAATACATTTGTTTATTGCAAACAATCAAGATTGGATGACGACATGGATTGAACGATGTCAACATGATGGTCATAGATTAACATGGGAATCTGTGTCTTCATTGATTATACAAGCTCATCGCAATGGAGATCCCAATGTTACACAAAAGGAAATAGATTTAGCACATGGTTTAAGAGATCACTAGGTACTTATAAATTTGTTAATTAATCAATCGTATGTTTTTCAACTCGTGATGCAATAATTTATACATGTTTGACATTATTGCAAGTGAAACACCACAAGGCTATGTTTTGCAATGGTTATAAATTTAGTGTCAAAAAGTTGGATGAAATGAAGAGAACTTGTGATTCTGGGATAAGTGCAGTGTTCCAGGTGACTAATATTTCATCTAGAAATGACTTACATCCTCGAGAGTTGCAAAATTGATACTATGGTATTTTGGTTGATATACTTGACTGTGACTTCAATTCTTTCAAATTAGTTCTCTTCATTGTGAAATGGTACAGAAGACAACTCAATAAAATGATCCTGATAGAACTATTATTGAACATGACAATGGATTTCTAATGATTAATACAAGGTTGTTTGAGCCAGTTGGAGAAGAGCCCTATGTTCTTCCAAGCCAATGTGAGCAGGTATTTTACTCAGAGGTTTCACATAAACCAAGTTGGTCATTTGTTGTTATACATGATCCAAGAGGAAGATCGATAAAGTATAATGTGATGGAAGAAGATACCGAGGAAGATGAAGAAGTGGAAGATGATGTAGAACTAGATCACGATCGAGAGCTAGTCAAAGAAGAATATGAAGAAGAAGACAATGCTGATGCTGCTACTGATGCTTCTACTGATGCTACTAATGCTGCTACTAATGAAGATGATGATGAGGATGATGATGATGATGATGATGCTGATAGTGATGATGATGACGATGACAATAGTGGTGGTGATAATGTTGTCGAAGACGATGATCTTGATGGTGAGATGGATGAAGAAGAATATCAATGACATGAATGAAATGTACAATTATGCAAGATGTCTGGCATGTTCTAATGATTGTTTTATATGTACTACTCTTATTCACCTTATTTTATATGTCCTACTTATATATCTTTGATCTTTTGTTAAGAGAAATTTCATTCTAAAAGATTGTATTTAGTCTCTATATGCTTAAACAACCTCACTAGTTAAGACTGTTCTCATTTGTAATGGGCATGAATAGAATCAAATCACTTGAAAGACACTAGTATTTAGACATGCACAAATTATTGATGTGATTAAGGAAATTACCTTTCTTTATAATTGCATCGTTGTCTTTGGTTTGTCATTTTGTCTTGAGTGTCTAGTACGATTTAAACCAAAGACTTCAACTTAGCCAAAAAATGTGCAAGTCTACATTAGTATGTTTCTTTTTATTGTAATTATAATTAGTATGAATGAACAAAATAATGACAATGCAATATTTTTGATAATGCAATATTTGTTGAAATAGCATCGATGACTTTGGTCAATGTGCCTGTGTGTCAATGTGGTGTTGGCCCATGCATGTTGAAGACATCACACACAAAAAGTAATCCTAGGCGTCAATTTTGGGTTTTCCCAAATAGGAAAAAGGTCTAGATACGTAGTTATATTTTATGTTTAAAAATAATGTGACAACTAATCATTTTATGAAGAACTGATGTACATTTGGTATTGTCAGGGAAATATTGGATGTTAATACTTTTGATGGGTCGATCAAACCACATTGACATCTACCCCATCTACATCTATATTTGATGTAGGAAATGAGTGCAACTTGTGCAATGCTTAAGAGGTAGCTAGTGCCGCCAAGATTGCTTCAATGGTGAAAGTTGAAATCATATTTTTGCGATGACTTCTTTGTGTAGTTTGTGCACTACTTTGTTGGGACCATATGCGTAAATGTGGTTAACAGAGGGCTATTATAGAGACTAATTTTTTTTATAGAATTTCTAGTAGATATACATAAAGAACATGCACATAAACATGAGAAATGAGAAATATAAATGTAGATATCACAACAGCTGACAAACATAAATATAGGCATCATAATCACAATTTTTTGGAGACAACATAATTGGATGGTATACCCAGATGATGAAACACAACTATATATCACTCCTCTGGTTCCAAGTTTACACTGCAGTAAACAAAATCCATAGATAAAAAATAAATTTAAAGAGTGGAGGAGAGTGAGAACGACCAAAGTAATATAGGTACCTATATTATTTTAGTTGTTATTTCTCTTCTGTGCTCTCTAAATTTATTCTTTATCTTTGAGTTTTGTTTATGTAGTATAGACATGGAACTAGAGGAGTAGTTCCATTGCATCATCTGGGTATACCACTTAATTATGTTGTGTTTCCAAAAAATTATGGCCATGATGCCTAAATTTATGTTTCTTAGCTATTGTGTCCCAGGACCCCTTATGATCCTTTATGACATTTATGATCTCTAAGAATACATCTTAGATATCTTAAAATGTCATAAAGGGTCATAAGAGGCTCCTAGGAGGGGTCAGATGAGCTTCCACCTTCATGTGGTTGGCTCTGTTAAGTAGAGAATGTTAAACTATTCTTGAAACAAAGAGAAGCTCAATAATTTAAGATCTCAATCCACGTACGACAAATATATATCAATCCATCTCAATGGCTACCAAATCAATAGATTTCTGTCAAGAACCCAGTCATAAACAAACACCATAGATTGCACCGCGAACCCACACATCAAATTTAGACCAAAGAAGTCAAGAAGTCACTTGAATAAGATCTAAATGCAATCAGGTCCACATATATCCCATGAAAACATCAAGAAGAATGCATCTCTGATTGCCGCACTAGCTTCTTGTGCTGGAGAAATCACTATCACAAGTCTTGATTTCGTAGGATCCATTCCAAATCCAAGTCTCTAGACTCGACTCAATAATCCACAAGCCACTACCAAATCTATTGCTAAGTTATCTCTGAATTGTGCTGGAGTAGTCGCTATCACAAGTCTTGATTTGGTAGGATCCATTCCAAATCCAAGTCTCTAGACTCGACTCAATAATCCATGAGCCGCTACTGAATCTACTGCAAAGTTATCTCTGAATGATCCATAACCAAATCATGAGCAGGAACTAGATCTACAAGAATATTGTTTTGAATCGATACCAACTCGATCGATAAATATATATATATTTTTAGAAAACTGATTATCATTGTAACTATGATGGATTCAAAATAGAAATAGTTGTCCTTCACAAAAATATGTCACATTAATAGCATTGCTATCGAAAAACAACCATTAATGATAGATATTTTTCGTAAATGTCTAACGGATGTCCGTCGCATGTACAACATAGTCGTCATTACAAACCACAAATGATGGATATGCGTCATACATTTCTGATAGATATCCATTGCACTAAAATTATTTCCATCATTGAACATGTTACAAATGATGACTACCCTTCGTAAGATTTTGATGGGTCGCCGTCATTTGTTATTTTTTGCGACGGATAGGCATCACAATTGCGATAGCCACAAATAGGTCTGATGATAGGTTCGCTCTATTTGCACCCTCTTTTTTTGATGGCCATGGTTGTCATAATTATGACACCTAACAAAACCGTTAGTTTTTCTGACTACAAAACTATGATGCCGGGTGGTGTTGGTTAATCGATAGTTTAGTATCTAAATTCGGATGTTTGGCCATCGGAAAAAGGTCTCAAATGTACCAGTGCTAGTGTTACTAGGAATTCAAGGTTGGTGCATTTGGATCTATGAAAACCATAAGGTATTTATTATAGGATGATAAAGCACTAAATTGAGCCTTAAGTTATCCCTTTTTATTCTCTTGTTTTCTCATCCTATTCAAGATGGTAGAAATTTCCATTTGTAATGACTATTTCTTCCTCATTTTTAATGGTTTGGATTCATCATTTGTAATAGATAGTTCACATGACACATTGTTAGATAATTGAGAGGGGGGGTGCATTAGTTAGTTCTAGTTGTCCTAAAGTCCCATAACTCTCATATGTATATATTCAAAATTTTTAAACAAATTATCAACTCGGTAAGTTATCAACAATAACTTTCTCTTCATCTACTGATCAACAATCAATTCAATATAGTGTTTACTGATCTAACTAGTTATGAAATTTGTAAAGTAAAATAACAACCCGATCACATAAAATACACATAATACATAGATTTTTAACATGGAAACCCTGTTAAGGGAAAATCCACCTAGGACCGGTAACCCAAAATAATTCACTCTTTTGAAGTGAGCTCGGTTAGGAGCCAACCCTGTCAAAGGTTACAAAACATAATATAAGGTTTGACTTGGTTAGAGGATTTATCATTAACAGTTCTCCCTTGACCAACATTCACTACGAGGTCAACAAGAAAACAAACAACATTCATTGAATGTCATATTGAAATACAAAAAGACTGTCAAGTCCACTCAGTTAAGAGATTTTGTTGTAACAATGGTTAAACTGATACAGTAATGATCTGATTCAAATACAACTAAGATTTTCATATTTTTAGATCTATGCTAAGCTCAAAATACCTCCTTTGATCAATATTCCCTTCAATCCTTCATATTCTCTAAGTTATTCAACTTGGTGAATAATTCCTTGATGCTCGGTAATGCCTGTAGTTCAACTCAATTTTGTCTGTAACCTATTTGATCAAAAGTGCATGAAAATAGTCCTTTCATGCTAATTCTCCTGTAGTTGTCAATAATCTCTAGACTCATTAATGAATCTCATGTCTCTTTAAATAGACAACATAAACCATTTTTTGATCATCCATTATATTTTGCCTCTTAATCTCTATCATTCCTTTTGTCGCTTCAAGCTTTCTTGACAGTTGTGTTTATAACACATTTCATCCTTCTCCATTCGATCAATCTTGAATTTTGTCAACCGTTGGATCATAATAACAGATTTTATCTTCTACCTCAGAATCATAAGGAATTTTCTAGCTCATCAATTTAGTCAGCTATTATAAACATTTATTTGTTTCTTTCACTCGGTCAATACCAAAATGTGTTGGTGAATACCTACTCGGTTAAAATTGTACTTGGTATACACTATAATAGCTTGGTGTATACATAAATCTCTAATTATCGACCACATAAATGTTTTCATTTCTGATCTTCAATACATAACAAAATCACGTAATACAATCAAGTCAACAACATGATGTGATAGGCTCATCAATAAGTTACCCACTGTATACCTTAGCCATATCTTTCATATCCATCTCATCTTCATGTAGATCTATCTCATTCCTTTACCATTTTAGTCTTCAAATATATGTAACTATCATGATAAGTACAGTCAAAACTAGTTGACATCAATGACAATACATTGACCAATTTAATTTCCTTACATATCACTTTAGTATCTTGGTGATCTCTAATAAATGTCTTTTAATTGTCCATTCTTCATCAAGATATTCAATTAGTTGTAGGTTATCAATCTCTCCCTTTGGCATGATGGAAACACAAATATGAAATATGGCATAGAATACCAAACATTTGTTCTACATCTCTATAGTTAAATGTCATAGCTCGGTAAGCTCTCCCTAGCTTGTTCATTTAATATGTTTAATCATGACACAACATTTCATGCAGACTCTCCCTGCAGATTTGATATTTTGCTTCTCTGTGATTCTTATCTCCCACTGGATATATATTTCATTGATTCTTCTCTCGCTTTGAAAACAATTCCAAAAATAATAAACAACTCTATAGTGGCCAAAATGTTATCTCCAATGTTTGGTTTAGATCAAGTACCTTTATTTACTGATATACAGTGTTCTTTGCTCTAGCTTTCACAACCTTAGGAAACCTAAAGTTTGAACAAGATGCATCAACATCATTTGATATTATGATAAAGTATAGGTTGATGCAACCTCCTGATCACCTTAGTGATCAATAGACAGGGGATGGACCCCTAGTCTAGTCCTCAAGTACTCAAATGTATCCTTAGGTAAGGGTTTGATAAATATGAATGCAAGTTGTTCTTTTGATTTCACAAACTCCAGTTTCACTTTCTTTTCTTGTACTTGTTCCCTCAATTAATGATAGTTAATAGAGATGTGCTTTGTCTTTGCATACATTAATGGATTCTTAGAAATATTTATAGCACTTGCGTTGTCACAATATTTTATCACTGGATCAGTGATCTCTTCATTCATCCCTTTCAAAACTTTTTTTATCCATGCAATGTTTTAACAATTAGCTGCAGCAACAACACATTCTACTTCGGTAGTAGACTGAGAAATACATGCTTGTTTCTTTCTTATCCAAGTAACTAATCAGGTTTAGATAATCTTGGTAAGCCTCTAAATTTTATTTTCTTACTGATCTTAACCATGTTGTCAAAATTCACATGACACAACCTTTTGTGCCACAACCACACATCTTCAGTTCTATCCAACAAATAAGAAGTTTCAACATTGTCAAGATAGAGCATATTACTTTTTGATTGTTCACCAGTACCGACCAAATTTCTAGTCTCATCATAGATCTTCACCTTTCTTCTTTCAAATGCAACTTGGTGACCTGAGTTATTTAGTTGTTCTACACTTAGAAAATTATAGTTAATTCCCTTCATTGAATATGCATTCTGACATCTAATCTTATTGTTCAACAAGATAGACCCTTTTGCTTTTACTAGACTAGATGTATCATTTCTCATTTTAAAAGATCCTCTATTATAATGTTCAAGGTATTGAAATAAGCGCTATTTCAACATACCTTTCTTCTTTTTCTGAATCTTCTTTCAAAGCTAAAAATACCACCTCAATTTCTTCATCAGTGTCAGTGTCAGTGTCATCATCATCTTTAGCAAGGTAACATGCTTTTTGTTCTTTACCTTTGTAGTCTTGGTTAAATATTCTATCATACTATTGGTTTCCTCTGTGAGTTTGGTTATCTCTCATGTCATACTTTCTATCACTAGATGGTTCATTGTCTTTGTCATCATATTTTCAATTGGGACACCTAGCTGCAATGTGACCGATCTCTTTATAGTTAAAACATACCAAAGGCAATTTCCCTTTGTATCTTCCTTTAGCTTTTTGCAGTCTCCTAGCCATTAATGCTTCAAGTTCATCAAGTTCATCCTCATCACTATCACTATCATTCTCATTCTCATTTCTTATCATGTGTTTACTACTTGATTTACCAATTTTAAAGGATGCCATAAATGCAGATTCAAAATTTGGAATAACACTGTTATCATAGTTATTCAACTCAAAAGTAGTCAGTTTACTGACTAGCCTGTCAAGTGTAAGAGTGTTACCCAAGGAAGATATCATTTCATGAATTGCAGAGATTCTAATAGCATAGATAGGCAACAAGGTTCTAATAATTTTACTTAGAACAATGTCTTCATCAACAACACCTCCTGCTCCTCAGATAGCATTGACAATCTCCTTGATTTGGTTACTGTACTGTGAAATGTTTTCTCCCTCTTTCATCTTCATGTCATCAAAATTTTGTCTAAGACTCTCATATCTTTCCCTCATCACATTCACATCTCCCTTGTGAACTAGTGCAAGTTTGTCCCACATTGCTTTGGAAGATGTACATGTCTTGATATCTTCAAATTTAGCATCAGTTAAGGTAACAACAATCTCTATCATTGTAATGTTATGTTCATGTCTATCTCTCAACTAATCAATAGTCAAAGCTCCTATTGTCGGTTGAATGTAAGCATTATCTAAGTAAAATACTACAGATTCTCCAATTTTAGATATATGCAACTTCATTCTTCTTTGTTATGTGGAGAAGTTGTCTTTCTTTAAGTTTGATGCCTCTCTCTTATACATCTTGTGATCTTTAACTTAAGTCCTTTAAAATTTCCTTACAAGCAACCAATTCTATGATACCAATTGTTAGATAACTGAGAGGGGGTGAATCAGTTAGTTCCAATTATCCTACAGTCCCACAACTCTCAGATGTATATATTCAAAATTTTCAAATAAATTAGCAACTTAGTAAGCCATCAACAATAACTTTCTCTTCATTTACCAATTGACATTCAATTCAATATTGTGTTTACCGATCTAATGAGTTATGAAATGTGTAAAGTAAAATAACAACCCAATCACATCAAATACACATAACACATATAGTTTTAACATGGAAACCATGTTAAGGGAAAAACCACCTGGGACCAGTAACCCAAAATAATTCACTCTTCTAAAGTGAGCTCAGTTAGGAGCCAACCCTATCAAAGGTTACAAAACACACTATAAGGTGTGACCTATTTAGAGGATTTATCACTAATAGTTCTCCCTTGACCAACATTAATTATGGGGTCGACAAGAAAACAAACAACATTCATTGAATGCCATATTGAAATACAAAAAGATTGTTAAGTCCACTCGGTTAAGATATTTTACTATAAAAATTGTTAAACTAATGTATAATAATGATTTAATTCAAATACAACTAAGATTTATGGATTTTCAGATCTATGCTAAGCTTAAAATATCTCCTCTGAACAATATTCACTTCAATCCTTCACATCTTCCAACTTATTCAACTCTGTGAATAATTCCCTGATGCTTAGTAATACATGTAGTTCAGTTGGTTTTGTCTGTAACCTGTTTGATCAAAAGTGCATGAAAATAGTCCTTTCAGGCTAATTCTCTTGCAATTGTCAATAATCTCCAAACTCAATAATGAATGTCATGTCTCTTTAAATAGATAACATAAACCATTTTCTTATCATCCGTTATACTTTGCCTCTTAATCTCCATCATTCCTTTTTTCACTTCAAGATTTCTTGGTAGTTGTGTCTATAACACATTTCATCCTTCTCCATTCGATCAATCTTGAATTTTTTCAGCCATTAGATCATCATAAAAAACTTTATCTTTTACCTTGGAATCATAAGCAATTGTCTAGCTCATTAATTTAGTCAGCTATTATAAACATTTATTTATTTATTTCACTTGGTCAATACCAGAATGTGTCGATGAATACCTGCTTAGTTAAAATTGTACTTGGTATACATTATACTAGCTCAGTGTATACAAAATATTCAATTACCGACCACATGATAAACTTATTGAGTTATGATCTTCAATACATAAAAAAATCATGTAATACAATCAAGTCAATAACATGATGCCATAGACTCATCAATAAGTTACACAATGTATACCTTAGACATATCTTTCATATCCATCTCATCTTCATGTAGATATCTCATTCCTTTACCATTTTCTTCTTTAGATGTTTGTAACTATCATGATAAGTACAGTCAAAACTAGTTGACATCAATGACAATATGTACATTGAATGATTTAATTTCCATACATATCACTTTAGTAGCTTCATGATCTCTAATCACTATCTTTTACTTGTCCATTCTTCATCAAGATATTCAATCAGTTATAGGTTATCACACATGTGTCAGTTCTATTTATATACCACTAGAGTAGCTATATCCATAGTTATTCCCCCCTATGTATCTACTACATGGTAGTAGATAATGTCATTATTTTTATCTTTGGCAGGGTCTTGAAAATATCTACCATCTTTTAGAAGTCTTGTGTGATATGATTATGATTTCTTTACCTCTTCTCAATAGTGTGGTGTAGCCACCATAGAAAACCTAAAATCCATGTAGTTGTATTTCCTATAGGTGATCAATAATGGATTGGAAGAGGAGAGAAAGAATGAGGTGAGATAGGAGGTGAAGGGACCCTTGTAGAAATTGACTCATGAGAAGAAGGATTTGAAGAAGTTTTGATTTGGGTGGGGTTATCTGACTAAGACCCTTTCAATAATAAGACACCACATCATAAATTATTATTTCATGGGAAATTCCAGTAGAATATCCCATACAGTTGAGAAGAGGAGGGAGGGTGAATCAATTGTCAACTAAATTTATATTAATTTTCATAGATCTAGAATCAACTGATAAATATTTTATTCAATAACCAAATTATATGTAAACATGAAAGAGAATAGACAAGAATCATACAAAATGAATGCCAAATTTTTATGAGAAAAGCCTAATATGAGAAAAAACATGGAGAAGATAATTCTTATGAATAAAAATACAAGTTAAGGTGATTTTTACATAGTTGGCTCACTTCCAAAAGGGCTTACTCCTAGAATTCTCACTGTGAGTGGGATCAATCCTCTTAGAAAGAAGAGAGAAAAATGAATCCACCATTGTAGTACAACTCTTGGAAGAAACCCTTGGCTCATTACCTCTAGTCTCTAATAGAAACAACACACACACTCTGCTCACAACCCAACTTCACACTTTCACCAAACCATTGCATTGTATCTAACAAATATTCTTCTCAATCAACCTCTTTACCAATCCATCACAAACATGTTCTTATTTATATTGATCTTACAAATATAAAATCACCAAGTCAGCCTACAAAAACATAATTTTAAATAGGTCCAGACTAAATATTCCCACAATGGGGAGGAATGAAAAGTGCACCAGACCACACACATTGCCTCAACCAAATGAAACATTACCAAAATCCCATAATAACTAGATCCTAATAAGAAATAAAACATTTATAAATTATTCCTCTACACCACATCAACACAAACCAAAATAGAAAAAACAAAAAAAACATAATGTTACAAACCATATCCATAACAACAGAGAATTCTAGACCACTTTCAAGCACAAACATCACATAATACACCACTAGAACACATTTTATGAAGAATCATCCTTTCAGTACACCATCCTCTAGACCAATAGGACCTCAAACCTCATCAACATAATAAGAATACTAAGCACAATACCAACCACGAAATAAATATGTTTCCATCAATGAAAACCATAATGAAACATCAACAACTATGGAACATTACCAACAACATCAAAAAATTTCCATCAAAGACAACCATTCAAAATTATACAATAACAACATCATCATCAATTCTGCAATATCAACATTACAAAAACAATAATATATTCTATAACACAACACTAACATTATCAACTCTACAACACAAGCACTGCAACATCAACAAAAAACTCCACAACATATCAACAACATCATCAAATCTGAAACATAAAAAACAAGCTCCCTATGTCAATAATTGTTGGAGATTTTATAGCAAGCTAGATTGCTAACTATATGTTTGTCATTGATGACAACACATGGAAAGTAGCATGCATGGAAGCCTGATGGAGAGAACCTTTAGCATATGTTACATGGATATGTTAACAACATGATATCATAGATGTAGAGGTTGATTCTGAGTAAAGACAATAATATAGTTGTGTATATCAGTGAGTGTTCCTGATAGGTCCCAAGAATAGTTCTATATTTGATTGGTCATACGGTTGTAGTAGAGCCTTGCACCTTTATACTTATGTTGTAGACATATGTATGATGTTATGTTTATGAACACAGAGTTAGATATGTAGTACAAGATGAGTTATGAAGTCTCCAATTGACAGTCACAGTTTAATTGCGGTAGTTGTTCCTATCATCTCAGTACGCATGATTGGATTCATGTTAAGAAGAGAGTTAAGAATTTTTGGTAAAGAATAGATGACATAATTCAGCAGGAGAAGAAAGTTGGAGATAATTTGGTGAAGCCAACTATGTGTAGCATGGCGTCTACTCACATGGAATTGTGAAGTCCTAATTTATGTTACAAGCTTAGTAGAGCTGACTGAGGTGTTATTGAAAAGTTGTATTGTTTCTCGAATATAATTTCAAGATTCTTCTAATAGGATGACTTGATTATATCATTTAGAGGAAAGATATTAATAGGTAGTCATTAGTGATTACTAAGTATGGTTCAGAGTTGAAAGACAAGAGAAGAGCAGAGAATGTGAAGTGTTGAGCCATCAGAAGAAGGTCTATGTGAAATAAGAGAAAGTATATGCTATTCATTGGAACTGATCAAGATAGCAGGTCTATGCACAGTTCACCAAGATCTAGATATAGTGTGTATCTATTAAACAAAAGGTTGTAGCCTTCACCCCTTTGAGCAATGTGCTCCTGAATAGTGCATCCTCGCCTCTAATAGGGTTGATTGTAAAAGACTCCTAATAAGGTCTGACCCTTGACTAGGTCACTATACTTATTGCATTGTAAATATAAACTCCTAACAGGGTTGCAAGATCTTCTAACAGGGATCATAATACACCAGTGCAGTTCTTAGTGGGTGTATCATCTTAAAATGGAAGTACTTCCATGATAAGAGCTTTTAGCCCTTTGAGTGAGTGATCTGGGTCATGTCAAGCACCTTGAATCAACTATTTTCTTGGATCAGACTTGTTCTCCTCATTCTGCTTCTATCTGTCCCTGATTTTAGTATATTTCTGCATTTCCTAGCATTCTAGGCTAGGGTTTTGAGGTTTTTTAACCTCAAGGTCAAATTTGACCTTGAGGGTCAAAGTCAACCTCAACCTTGACCTAGGGCAGAGTCGATCTTGTCCTTGACCCCTAGTCCAGATTTAAAATTCCCATGATTTTTGGGTGTCAGGTTTTGGAGATATTTGTTTTCCCACCTCTGGGTCGGCCATTTTAGGTTTTGGAATGGTAAATCCTTGAATTGCATTTAAAGTGGGTCCATTTCTAGGGTTAAGGTTAATTGGGATTTAATTCTCCAATGTTGGCCTTCTCTAGAGGTTTGTGCCCTAGTTCACTATAAAAGGAGGCCTTCCTCTCTCATTTCATCATCACCTTTTGCCATCAAGCACTCAGTCTTTCAAGAAAGGTCAAGCAAGCATCTCCCAAGCATTTTCAAGGAAGTATTCAAGTTCTCTTCTCCATCCATGTTCTCCATTGAAGATCAAGGATTCAAGGATTCAAGCCATTTAAGGGATTTGGTTCAAGCATACAAGATTCATCATTCAAACCCTAGATCTAGCCATCATGGTGGTGTGATCTTCCTTCAAGATCCTTTGTTCATCTTTTAGATCCATTCATTCTTTTATCAAGGTGGATTCCAAGCATACAAGCATGTAGATTTTGTATTTACTTTCATGGTTTTGATTTACATTTACCATTGTTGTGTTCAAGCTTTCATATCAATATCCTTGTTTACATTCGAAATACAATTGCATATCTATCAGATTGCATAGCTTCATTATTAGATCTATTTCTACTACTTGCTAGCATTCTCCATTTCAATTTCAATATTAAGGTTGATTCCAAACTGGGGTTTGACCAAGGCAAACTCCTCAAACAAACAAAAAAAACCCTCTTTTTCTTACAGGTGCAGGTGTGGAATTTCAGATTTGAGATTGGATTTGGATACCCTTTTTGATGAACTTTCGAGATCTGCGAACAAAGTCAGAATCAACCTTCAAATAAAGAATGTAGCCTTTGACCTTTTATGAGGGTCAAAGACTACCTGCCGTCGGAAAAATAAAAGATTTATGGGTTTTCTTCATCTTGACATTTCCAATCTGAAACAGGTTGCAGAATTGCCTAAAAGTACACACAGACATTAGAAATTTGTATTTTCTAGATTTTCCCTAAATTGAGGTTAGTATTTTTATTTCAATTATTTTAGATTTCAAGCATAACTCTCCATAGGGAAATATAGGGTTTTTCTCTCTCTTTCATATTCTCCATAGATTGAGTCGATTGTGTATTAACCTTTTGGTTGATCAAATTGGACCTCTCCTTTGGGAATTTGGATTTAGGAGTGGATCTAATATTTCCCCCATACATTTACATTGAATAGAGGTGATTCCATATTATTTCTATTCATTTTGGTGAACCCAACATACTTCCTCTCCTTTATTTTGTGGAATTAGATGCCCTATTGTGTTAGATTATAGATCCTTTCTTGCATTTAGATTAGTTCTAGTTTATGTTCTTGCATTCTAAATTCAAAAATACAAAAAAATCTACATATTCAATAAAAATACAAAAATATTTCACTTTTTATGGAGATGGTTAAGATGCTTTGGTGTGTGGTCATGTTATTTATTACCCTTTGTTTAGCATCCCTTTATAATACCTATGATGTTTATGAGAATATCATTCACTTCATTATGTTGATGACCCTTCACTTTTCTCTTGCCTATGCTTTTGTGAAGTTGACCGACACTAGTCTGCCTACATTCAAAACTTTTATTAAAGATTTATGTGGTATCCTTATTAATCTTTTGGATTATGTGAAGAATTTGGTAAATGATACACTATCTCCTAATCTTCCTAATCCTAATCCTATCAATCCTAATCCTAATTCTATCAATCCTAATCTTCCTAATCCTAATCCAATACCTAATTATCTATCTATTCATCCTCTCTCTTCCCATACTTATGATGGGATTCAAACTATAGTTCAGGATGCAGATGTGCAAGATTTCTTTGATTTACCTTCTCCTCTGATTCATGATGATATTAAAGGAAAGGGTAAAGAAACTTCTTCCAAACCTACTATCCGACCTTATGCAACCTTTACTCATGAACATGATAAACAATCACCTCCTGTAGAAGCTTTACATAATATGTACACTACCAGATATAGTATGGTGACTAAACAAGGTTATAAAGGTTTAGGGCTTGGAGTTAATGAGCATGGTATTAAGTTTCTAGTTCATATACCCCCTAAACCAAATATGTATAGTGTTGGTTGTTCAAAATCTCAAGTCAAGGTAGGTGATGTCAATCATCATCCTCCTCTTCACATTCTTCTCCCCACACCTATCTTAGATAACCCTAATACTCATCAAGAAGTGGCTAAGAAGGTATATGTTGAGCTAATGAATTCCGAGAAAGAAATATTTAGACCTATTCTGATAGATGCTTTATACAAATAAAAATATCCTTTTCATTATAGAAACACACATTTACTTGCTGATTGTAAAGATTTCAAATTATATGTTAGAGAAAGAGCTGCTTTAGGAATTATATCTCACTCTCGTGCAGTTTTACAATTCCTTCATAATTTTGATATAGGGGATTCCCCTACTTTAGATATAATGTAGATGTTCTCCCCTCTTGTCTCAAGACTGGGGGGCAAGAGGTGTATCTTCATCCAGTCTCCTAGGATCCTTTAGGTCTTTTATTAGGGATTAATTGGTATTCTTTCTCTCCTATTTTTCTATGGTTTTGCATTATGTTTTTTTTTAATCATCCATAGAATCTATTTCTTTTCAAGATATCTTTTTTTTACAAAGATATCACTTGTCTTTATCTCTGGGGGGCAAGGTAGCTCTTTATTTCTCTTTTTCTAGGGAGTTTCTTTCCTTAGCTTAGTGGTATTTGTTTATATTGCAACATTATTTCAACATATTAACAAATGTTTTGATTATGGATACCATTTTTGTATGGGAAGTTGTTTTCCTAAGTCGTCACTTCTCTATTTTTCCAATTATGTTCTTTATAAACTCTCACCCTTGCTTTGGTGTTAGAGTTGTTTCCCTCATTTCAAAGATTCCTTTTCCTCTTGTTTACTATTAGGAATGAATGCTAAATGTTTTTCAGCCATTTTGTAGTGTTTGTTGTTGCATTCATGACTATGATTGTCATTGATGTCAATGCAGTGATTTATCAAAGACTTGCAGAGAAGCAGACAAAGTTTGGATTAGCACACATGGGTTATTGTAGTTGGAGTTATGTGATGTTGAGGTTATACTCTTTGATATGTTATATGTCTATGGTTAAGAGTGTAGATAGTAATTCATTTATTCATGGAAGTTATGATCATTTTGGTGGAAGCAGTATTCAGGTAGTGTTCCTAAGTAGCGGTTTGTGGAAATTGGATGATATCTCCTATTTAGGATGGAACCTAGTTTTGCAAAGTTAAAGGGAATTAAAAGATACATTGATAGTGATGTGGATGATAGCACAAACTTTGAGGTCACATGAGTGAAGATTAATTGTATTTGGAAACTGATAGTTTTGTGTAATTTTAGTGTATCGTGTGGAAACTTTTATTTTGTAATTGTATGCCAACTCATTTGTAATTATTTGAGTGTGGTATAAAGGAAGGAATGTATTTCCTTATTGTAGCATGTAGTTTTGATATGGAAGTAGTGATTTTGTGTGATGTTGTATGTATGAAGTGAAGAAAAGAGCTAAGTATGAAAGCAAATTTGTGAAGGAAGACATGTGAGGTACAGAGATCTGAAATTGAGATCTGATGTAATAGTGAGTGTGGTTTGGCATAGTCAGAGAAGAGGTAACATATTATTTTGTGAGTAATGTAAAGACTATTTGGACAGTGTGTTCAATGATTTTACCTTGAAATTTTTTGGGTAGTGGGTCCTTCTGTCTTCCATAACTCTTAACAGGGTTAGAATCTTTTAACATGGATTCAAAATCTCCTAACATGGATTCATATGTATTGAATGTATTTTATAAGACTCCTAATAGAGTCCATCATTTCACAAGGAATATTCATATTAGTGCATCTTTTGTGGGCATCGTTCCCACCGGGGTTTACTCTTTGATCAAGAGGTTCCCTAGTCAACATATCTTGTGTCATTGTGATATTGTGTATGAATATATTTATATGGTTGGTAATTATATTGTTTATATGGTTTAATACTATTGAAGATGATAAAAGTTCTAACATCTAGAAAGAAAAGATGAAGACACACCTATTATGTTTAGGACTAGGTTATTGGTTGCTTACAAAGAATGATAAGACTATCATTGAAGAGGACAATCTTGAAACATGTACTGCGGATGAGAGAGATCTATTCATGTGTAACATACTTGCAAGAGAAGCACTTTTGACAACACTTCTGAAGAATGAGTACAGTCAGGTAAAATGTTTGAAAAAGTCTCATGAAATTTGGAAAGCTTTACACTCTACTTTTGAAGGTGATGAACATGCAAAAAGAGTTAGATTACATAATTGGATATGTGCATTTGAAGATATAAGAATGTTGGAAGATGAATCTATTATAATTTATATTGGTAGAATGTCAGAAATCATTATAGGTATAAAATCTTGTGGAGGAACAAAGACAAAGAATGAAGTGATATGAAAAATTCTGAGGACATTGACTCTTGTATTTAAGTAGACAACACAGATGAACAATTCATACCTTGTACAACAAACTTTACAAGAGAGACTCTTCTTGGAAGATTGGAAGCAACAAAAATGAACCTGAGATTATCAGGAGACTTACCTAGAATGAAGATAACATTCAGTGCTCTTAGTGTTCACCCTACTTTTTCAAGAAGCATTAGTGTGAGCGGAGATTATGTTGGTAGCAATAGATCTAGAAATGAGGAAGACAAGAAGATTGAAGAAGGTACTACCTTGCTTGTGAAAAGAGAACCAGACGGTAAGAAAATATTTAAATGTTGGACTTGTCAAGAATATGGTCATTTTGCATCTAAATGTCCTAAGAGAGTTAAAAAGTACAGAAATAATTTCAAACCTAGAAGATCTAAGGAATGTTATTATGCTAATGATGAAGATCTTGAAGCTATTATAGAAAGAACTTTAAGTGAAAGTGATACTAAAAATAATGATGACATAGGATTTGTAGCAATTAAAGAAGAGAATCCTAAAACTGATGTTAAGGAAGAAAAATCCTTAGTTTCCCAAGTTGAAAAGAAAGATGATTGGATTATAGATAGTGGTTATTCACATCATATGACTAGAGACATGAAAAAGTTCATAAAGTTGAATGAATATGATAGAGGAGTTGTTAGAGTTGGTAACAATGCACCTTATTTGATTAAAGCTATAGGATCTATTACTCTTGATGGAAAGACTAATATTGATGATTTTTATTTTGTGGATGGATTGAAACATAATCTTTTGAGTGCTGGACAGTTAGTTGATAAGGGATATCAAGTTTGGTTTACTGAGAAAACTTGTGTGATAAAGGATAAACATGAAAATTTGATTGGAATTGGATTTAGAACCAGAGGTAATGTATTTCTGTTGAATCCTACTGAGATGACATGTTTGATTACTAAGATTGATGATAGTTGGTTATGGCATAGAAGGTTTTGTCATATAAACTTTGATAACAATGTAAAGTAAGTACTACACTTGCAGTAAGAGATTTACCAAAAATTATGAAGCCTACTAACATGATTTGCAAAGAATGTGTAATGAAAAAATAAAAGAGAAGTACTACATCTATAGAGAAGCTAGAGATTGTTCATATAGATTTGAGCGGTCCTACTAAGACTAGAGGATTCTATGGAGAAAGGTATTTTATGATTCTTGTTGATGATTGCATTGCATTTCTTAAAGAAAAATCTGAAGCATTTTATAAGTTTAAGATTGTTAAGAATAAAGTTGAGAATGAATCTAGAATGAAGATTAAATGTTTGAGATCTGATAGAGGTGGAGAATTTACTTCTAGAGAGTTTAACACCTTTTGTGAAGAAAATAGAATTAAAAGATAGTATTCAGCCCCTAGAACACCTGAACAAAATGGTATTGCAGAAAGAAGAAATAGATCAGTGACTGAAGTAGCAAGAGTTGTTGTTTGAAAATGATTTGGCGAAGATATTCTAGAGAGAAGCAGTGAACACAATAGTGTATACAATGAACAAAGTACAAATCAGAGCAGACACAGACAAGACAACTTATGAATTATGGTTTGGACATGCACCCTAAGTTAAGTATTTTAGAATTTTTGGAAGCAAATGTTATATAAAGAGAGATGATGATATTGGAAAGTTTGATCCTAGAAGTGATGAAGGTATATTTCTTGGATATTCTTTGAAAAGAAAAGAATATAGATGTTTCAATAAAAAGAACTAAGACTATTGTTGAAAGCACAAATGTTAAAGTTGATGAAAAGTTCAAAATTCAAGAAAGAATGCTTGATTATAAATTTGATGAAGAAGCTCATCCTAAACCTAACATTGGATCTACTCAATTATTTTATGAAATTGATAGTGATTTGTTGAATGAAAGCCATAGTGAAGTCATTGAAGAACCTACATCTAAAGAGAGATCTGAGACAGTGACACCTAGCAAGAGCTTGTTAAGGAATCATCTTTTTGAACATATTATTGGGAGCATCAAAAGAGGAGTTCGAACTCAAAATAAGGCACAAGAACAGTTATGTTAGATTTCTCAAATTGAACCTAAGACTACTAATGAAGCTTGTGAAAATGAAAGTCAGACTAATGCTATGAAAGAAGAACTAGATCAGATTGAAAAAAACAAGACATAGGAATTGGTCCCTAGACCTAAAGACAAGAATGTTATTGGAACTAAATGGGTATTCAGAAACAATATGAATGAACAAGGAGAAGTAGTAAGAAACAAAGCAAGATTGGTATGTAAGGGTTACTCACAACAAGAAGGAATTGACTATGAAGAAACCTTTGCACCTATTGCAAGAATTGAAGCAGTAAGAATGTTTTTGGCATATGCAGCTTATAAGAAATTCAAAGTATATCAGATGGATGTGAAGTCAGCATTTTTGAATGGAGAATTGGAAGAAGAAGTCTACATTGAGTAGCCTGAAGGTTTTCCTTTAACTCAAGAAGGAGACATGGTATGTAAATTGAATAAAGATTTATATGGACTCAAACAAGCACCTAGAACTTGGTATGCAAGACTGGAAAAGTATTTGTTAAAATTGGGATTTACAAAAGGAACAACAGATAGCAATCTATACACAAAAGAAATTGAAAATGGTTTGTTAGTTATAGTTATTTTTGTTGATGACATTATCTTTGGAGGAGAAGATGAAGCTAGTGACAAATTTGCAGATGAAATGAAGACCAAATTTGAAATGAGTATGATTGGTGAGATGAAATACTTTTTGGGATTACAAATAACATAAAATAATTATGGTATCTTTGTCAGTCAGACAAAGTACATGAATGACTTGTTGAAAATATTTGGAACGGAGAATTGTAAACTAGTTGGAACACCCATGGTGACTGGACATAAGTTATCTAGCACAGATGAGACTCCTGCAGTAGAATAGAAGAAATACAAATCTATGATTGGAGTATTGTAGTATTTGACTCATACACAACTTGATATAGCACATTCAATTCGAATTGTAGCAAGATTTCAAGCTGAACCTAGAGAATCACATTATGCAACAGTAAAGAGGATACTGAGATATTTAAGAGGCACAATGGACTATGGACTATGGTATGAAAAATATGATGATTTTACCCTATGTGCATATACAGATGCTGATTGGGGAGGCAGTGTTGATGATAAGAAAAGCACCAGTGGTGGAGCATTTTTCCTTGGAGGTGTGTGTGTGAAAATTGTACCTGATCTGTAGACACAACACTCAGTAAAACATTAGAGGTTAGTGATAATCAAAATCGTGCAAAATTGAAAACTATGTAACCAAGCGATTTACTGCCTTCTAATAGGTGCGAGATTGATGTTCTCAGATTGTAATCAAGATCAGTGACCTAGACAACACCTAAATGAAGGATTTGAATGCAAAAGATGGATATGAAATTGAATGCAATTAATCTATATTTTTGATATTTTCTATGCAATAAGAATGATAAAAACTGATATGAATCTATGCTAGATGAAATTGATATGCTATGAATTGATCTATCTAACAATGATATGCAAAGCTATGAAATTCTATGCTATGATATGAAAAATATGCAATTGAAATTGATCTCACAAAGCTTTGAATTCACAAGTTGATTCTTTCAAGCTCCAATTATGCAAATTCTCCAAATCTGATATGCTATGATTCCTGTAGAGTAATTTTGCAATTTGTGAGATGATTGAGAGCTGAATTATGAAGAGATGAGCCTTGTTTTTATAGAAATCCAAGGCTTTGGAGGTGCATGAGAAAAATCCATAAATCACTCAAATAACTCAGGTTGATTTTTGAGTTATTTTTAAATAAAGGATAATTAACTCACAAAAACATGCAAAAGCTAAGTTTTAACTCAAAATAGAGTTTAGTTTTAATTGATAATTGATAGTTGTCTGCTTTTATGATTGTGCATATTTTATTTATGAATTAATTTAATAATAAAGTGATTTATTTCCAACTTAACTGCTTTTAAAAATAAAACAATTGATTTATGGGTTAATCAATTATTTAATCAAACTTTTATTAAAAACTATATTATTAAATAATGACAACATGCTTTAATTAATTAAATAAGAATTTAATCAATTATTCATATGATATTGGATTTATTGTCAAAATTTAAATAATATAATTAATAATAGATAGAATTAAATTTAATTACACAATTAAGTGGTAAATATTAAATCTAATTAATTAAATATGAAAATATTCAATTAATCAAATTTTAGGATAAATGTGATTTATTGCCAAATAATTATAAAATTAAAGATAATTATGATGATTAGAAATATTGCTAGGAATATTCTCTGATGCAGAATTTATGATAATCAATTAGATTTGATGATATTCAGATGTGCCTTAGGTTAGGACTTTGATGTTGATTTCATTTGATTTGATGATATAAGAGGTTAATGAACTTATAGCCCATTTTTGGGGTATTACATTTTGCCCCTCTTCGAATTACTGTGCGAAGCGCAGTGGTTCAAAGATAGTCTGTGTTTGATAAAGATATGAAACTGATGTTTGAAATTGATAATTGATATGAGACAGAAGCTGATTGATATTGATTTGATATGGAGATAATAGGTCCTAAATGACCAAAGATAATGTTCACTATAATAGCAAATGAACCTATGATTGTGAAAAAG
Organism: Chamaecyparis obtusa; assembly: GCA_027943335.1. NCBI lineage: Eukaryota > Viridiplantae > Streptophyta > Pinopsida > Cupressales > Cupressaceae > Chamaecyparis > Chamaecyparis obtusa. The sequence goes on along the minus strand of BSBK01000192.1, from coordinate 866,728 downwards.
TGTCAAAACGCCTGATTCCAAACCTTAGGATTGCAAAGAAGTGAGTGACCCTTTCTAGACTCGATTGTCTTAGTAGAACTAGCAAGTATCACATCCAAACCCTTCAATTGCCGAAGAACCAAGGAAAGAACACTATGATCTGATGGTTGCAAAAACTGATACAGTTTACAAGATTAGGAGAATACCAGATTGATATGGATCTTGATGAATTTGATATGCCCCAAGTGATGATAGATTTGCCCCGAGTGATGAGGTCTTTTGATGAATCAGTAACTAGACGTGATTGTTTGTCTTGATCACTGATGAAAGATATTGATAAACTTGATCGATAGAATTTTGATTTACAGACTTTGAATTGATGTGCAATACCATGCCCCCTTCAGGATTAAAATTAAAATCTGACAAGAAAAGTCAGCGTTGATAGTTTAGAAGCATGTTAATTGATTGGAAAAGTGGTTATACACATTCAAGAGTGCATTCTGCATCGTTTAGAGGTCCTAGAGACCAAGGTTGACTAGGTTTGACCATGAGTTGACCATGGTTGACCAAGTTGAATTTTTGATAGTTTGATGTAAGCTAATCAGTTAAGTTGAATACTAGATTTCTGCGATAATTGAAGGTTGATTATGCAAGCAATTAATATTATGAATGATCTCAGATTTGAATTTTGATCCCGAAAAAGGATTCTACTTGCTATTTCATTGCAGGAACTTTCGTGTGAGATTCAGCTCTTGTTAGATTTGAAGATGCGAGTGGAGAATTGTTTAGCCATTGTGAGATCATGCAAACATGCAAAATGCAAAGAGACATGCAAAAGGAAATGCAACCTAAGACCTAGAACCTACTCACTGATCATATGTTGATTTGTTATCATCATTAAACTTTTAGGTAACCGGATAAATCAATAAAATGCCCACTAGCTATGAAACCATGGACATATGAATATCGATTTGTAATGCTCAAGAACCAATACAACACCCACTAGTCCAAAACAACCATGGACATATGAATATTGGTTTTGTTTTCGGAATGTCAGAGTAGATATAAGCACCAAGGCACAAACGCCAGGATGACCTGAATATCATGTCCATTTTGATATAGCAATTTGTATAAGCATCAAAACATAAATGTCATGATGACCTGAATACGCCTTGCATTGTAAACACATCAAACAGTCAAGAGATCATTCTAGATCCACTATGAATTACCCGTAGTGACCCTTTAACATTCACATCCTTAGGCAAGATTGCGTTCCATAGTAGGAGAAAGAACTTACTCAAAAAGACAATAGTTAGATCAAACGTCCTTGAATTTTCTGAGTATCAATGGTCGAGGTACACATGGCCATCCAATTTGAGATAGAGGCTCTTACAGTCGGACACCATTTCAATCTGGAATTTCCAAAGTTGTTAGATTTTCACATACAAGCAAAAGACAAAGAAAATATTATGCCCTAGTCATCACTCTCTAAATCCTGTAAAGGACATCATTGAGGAGCTCGAAGGGACACTATATGAAAAAATCTCAATGCGAATTAGTAAGCATACAAGGAGATAAAAGCACGAAGCACAGATTGTTTTTAGTTTGTTTTGATGTTTGATTGCGTTGTTGTAGATGCAAAATCCTTTCTGGAGACAAGACAGACTTGACTGACTCAAATGAAGCTTCAAAGGACTCTGAGTGGATATGACACGTCTAAGATATATTGGAGACTATAAGATATGACATTGATTGCCCCCAAGTGTTAAAAATTGATAGGATACAGACGCTTGAGCTGGTTGGTGTACAGACCGACTTATTGAAAATTAGAAATGTTGAAACAAACTAGGAGATATGTACAAACTAAAGCAAGACTGAAAGCTAGGAAAGACCAAGATTGTGCTAATAGATGGAGCATGTTGAACAAGTGGTGCCCATTTGAGAGGTTTTCACCATCTTGGCAGAGATTCTATTTTTGCTACCAAAGCGCCTGTTTCTAGGTTTTCACCAAGGCACTTTTTCTTCTTTTCATTTTTTTTTGTATTTTTCTTTTTTTCAATTTTTTTGAATTTTTTAAATTTTTTTATTTTTTTGTGAATCATCAAGGCGCCTATTGCTAGGTTTTCACCAAGATGTTCATTTTTTTAGGACTTTTTCTGATTTTTAAGATTTTTTCAGGACATTTACCGAGCACTGAATGCCTTAGGCATAGAATTTCTTCAGATGGAGAACGTTGATTGGTTCTCAGAGCTATTCTCCTTCAGTCGTTGAGAGTTGATAGGCACCAGAGCCAAAAGTAGCAGTGATTACAAAGGGACCCAGCTAGTTGGGTTCAAACTTCCCCTTGTGTTCTCGATGGGATTGATTTTTAGGATTTTCTCTCAAGACTAGATCACCAATCTGAAATTCTCTATGTCTGACTTTCTTGTTGTAGCCTCTAGACATTCTCTTCTGATATACTCTAAGATGATCATACGCTGCTTGTCTACGCTCATCTAGTAGTTCCAGTTCTTGTAACTTAGACACTCTGTAGTCTTCATCAGTGACAAGTCCATGCATTTGGATTTTGAGTGATGGGATTTCAACCTCAATAGGTAGTACCGCTTCAGACCTAGAAACTAAAGTGAATGGCGTAGCTCTAGTAGGTGTTCTGATACTAGTTCTATAGGCCTAGAGAGCTAGATTGATCATGAGATTCCAGTCTCTTCCTATTTTATTCACTGTTCTGTGCAAGATCTTCAGGAGATTTTTGTTTGAAGCCTCAGCTTGTCCATTCCCTTGAGGATAGTAAATAGAAGACCAATGTTGTGTAATCTTGAATTTAGCACATAAGTCATCTAGATCCTTGTTTTTGAATTGTCCCCCGTTATCTGTGATTATAGAGTGAGGGATCCCATATCTGCAAATGATGTAGTTCAGGATGAACATAGAGATCTGTTTCCCCGTTGCTTGTGTTAGAGGAACTGCTTCTACCCATTTTGTAAAATAATCTGTAGCTGTGATTATATGGGTATGTCCATTAGAAGAGTGCGGATGGATAGCACCTATGAGATCAAATGCCCATTATTGAAAAGGCCATTGTGTAGTAAAGGGAATTAGATCTCTCCCTGGAGCATGAATCAAGTTGCCATGTACTTGACACTGTTGACAGTTTTTAACAAATTTAATAGCCTCTTTCTCCATTTCAAGCCAATAGTACCCAGCCCTAATAAGTTTTTGAGCTAACGTTAAACCATTCAAGTGTGACCCACATATACCCTCATGGACTTCCTCTAATGCATGTTGAGACTCTTCCCATTCTAAACATCTAAGCAGTGTACCATCTAGACCTCATTTGTACAGATCATTACCAATGATGACATATCGGGATGTAGATCGGATAAGGTTTCATTTCTCAAAATAGTTAAAGGACTCAGGGATGATTTGGTCGTGGAGATAGGAGAACAGATTTTTGTAGTGAGATGAGTCATAACCTACAACAGTGCAGATCATGTGAGTTTCAGGGGAGTCATATGTAGGATAGGATAGGGCTTCCACCAGGAACTCATAGCGTAGTTCATGTTTGGGCTTCTGTAAGAGAGTAGATAGTGTCGCCATTGCATCGGTAGCCTTATTCTCCATTCTGGGTATTTGCTCAAATGTGATAGAGATGAAGTATTTCTTTAAATCATCTACCATTCTCTTATAAGGAATGAGCTTTTCATCTTTGGTTTGGTACACATCATTGACTTGGTGGATAACCAATTGTGAGTCTCCATGGATGTGCATCTCTGTAACTCTCCACTGTATTGCCATTTTCATACCATTGAGAAGTGCCTCATATTCAGCAATATTGTTTGTGCAAGGAAACTTTAGTCTAAATGCTTTGGGTATCGAGTATCCTTGAGGAGTGATGAACAATATGCCTGCTCCAGATCCATTCTATGTGCAGGAGCCATCAAAGAATAACTGCCATTCTCTAGAAGAGAAGTGCATGATAGAGGAATCAGGAAATTCCATTTGCATGGGTGTATCATCAAACAGTGGTGCTTCAGCTAATTGATCAGCAATGACCTATCCTTTGATAGCTTTTCTTTCAACATATTCAATGTCAAATTCGCTCAAGAATATGACCCATTTAGCTAGTCTACCTGTGAGGGCAGCTATGCTTAGTAGGTACTTCAGTGGATCAATCTTAGCTACCAAATGAGTGGTATGAGCTAACATATAATGTCTCAATTTCTGTGATGCAAAGATCACAGCGAGACAAGCTTTCTCAATCATAGAATAGTTCTTTTCATAGGCCACTAAAGTTCTGTTGATATAGTAGATGGCTCTTTCTTTCTTGTCTTCATCATGTTGCGCTAGCAATGCCCCCAGTGATGTGGCTGTTGTAGAGACATACAAGATCAATGGCTTCCCATGAATAGGAGGCATTAAGATAGGAGGATTCGAGAGATAATTCTTGATATGATCAAAATTCTTTGCACAATCTTCATTCCATGCAAAGGTCACACCTTTATGTAATGTCTTTGTGAAAGGTTGTGATATGTCAGCTAATTGTGATATGAATCTTCTAATGGACTATACTCTCCCTTGCAAAGTTTGCATTTGACTGATATTCTTGGGAGGTTGCATCTCTATGATAGCTTTCACCTTAGCTGGATCGACCTCAATGCCTTTCTCTAAAACTATGTATCCTAAGAGCTTTCCAGAAGTGACACCAAAAGCACACTTCTTAGGATTTAGTCGGAGACTAAACTGTTCCATTCTATCTAGGATCATGCTCAAGTCTGTTAGATGTTCAGTTCTAATCATGGATTTTGCCAAGGTATCATCCATGTAATCCTCCATTATTTTATGTATCATATCATGAAAAATAGATGTCATTTCTCTTTGATATGTAGCTCCAGCATTTTTGAGTCCGAATGGCATAACATTCCAACAGAAGGTTCCCCACGCACATGTGAATGCAGTTTTCTCTTGGTCTTCTGGAGCAATTTTGATTTGGTTGTATCTAGAAAAACCATCCATAAGGGAATACATTTCATAGCCCATAGTCATGTCCACTATCATATCAATGTTAGGTAGTGGAAAGTCATCCTTAGGGCATGCTCTGTTCACATCTCTAAAGTCCGTGCACACTCTGATTGAACCATCTATTTTTGAAACAGGTACAATGCTAGAGATCCACTCAGCATAGTCTATGACATGGATGAATCCAGCTTTGAGGAGTTTTTCTAGTTTTGCTTTGACTAAGAGTTCCACATGAGGATGCATCTTTCTCAATTTTTGTTTGACTGGTTTTACTCCAGAAGCAATGGATAGATGGTGCATAATGAGATTGGGATCCAATCCTGGCATATCTGAATATTTTCATGCAAAATTGATCTTTTTTTCTGATAAGAATGTAGTGAATTTTTGTTTCTCTTCTTCTGATAGAGATTGTGCTACATGTACCAATTGTGGTTCCTCTGTTGTACCCAAATTGATGGATTGAGTTGGCTCAATTAGAATTGGAGATCTATCCCGTAAATGACTTGGAAGGACATCAAATATCTCATCCTTAGGTGCCTCAGAGAGGTTTTCACCTTCAGATACGTCTTTTCTTTTTACTTTTGTAGGTTCTGAGACTGCCACAAAGTGGTTTTCACCCTCAGAACTCTTTTTCTTTTTCTTTTTATTTTTTTGACTAAGATATTTGATGTCCGACTCGGTCATGCTGATGCTCGATTTTCTGATAGAAGTCCTCATAGGCTCGACTGCATTGAGGTAACAAGCAAGGGCATAGTCACTGGAAAAGGTGTAAACACCAAGGCTTGGGTTTGTGGAGGTTTGGTCGATAAGATCAGGGCGTTGGATAGTCAAAAGGGGAAAGGCTTGGGATATGGTGTTCACAAACATGGATATGTCATCATTGGTCCTAACCTGACGCTCAAGTTCAAAGGTGATATTACAGCTCAAAATGTTCAATTCATGAATAGGCTCAACATCATCATGGGAGTCCTCTTTAGCCATAGGTGGATCAGACACGTTAAGTTCATTGTTTCACTCTAGACCTACGTTGGGTTGAGATACATATTGGTGAATAAAATCAATATGTTTCTCTGTTATAAGCTCATCTTCTTCTGGAATGGCACCCCATTCATAGTCATTTGACTCAGCTTCTGATTCAGGATCTCTAGGAAATCTTAGAAAATGTGTGAAATCAGGATGAATACCCCAAGAAGGATTACCCTCAATCTCTGACTTGAATTCATATTCATGGGAATCAGTGTCAGAATAACTACCCCCTTCTTCTTGATTAGTTTGATTGCCTTTGAGATTAGCTGGTTCTTGTGGTGCAACCATCTCTTGTGCTATAGTAGGTTCTTGTGTTTCTACTACATTAATTCTTCTGATAGGATCATCTTTATCATCAAGAAGATCTTTGATCTCTTTAGGCAATTTTTCATAGGGGATAAGCTCAGAGCTATCTGAATCATCATCAGAGGGTTTTGTTTCTTCTTTCTTAAGAAGGGGTTCTCCTGGTGTAATTTTTTCTATGACATGAGAACAACCACCTTTGAGATGATAGGGTTTCTTCTTAAACCCTAAGCCACCAGTATCTTTGTTGGCTCTACCAATATGTGAAATGGGTGTCACAAGACCCTTTCCGCTGATTCCTAGAGCTCCTTGACCGGAATCTCCAATCTTGGCTATCAATTTGTTTCCTGGACCATATGAATTAGAAGGGATTGTAGGTGCTATAGATTCACTAGGTTGAACAATTTTAGATTCAGAATCCTCTTTATATAGCCATGCCAGCACAGCTTCATCTTCTTCAAATTCTTGTTTGGATACTTGCTCCGCCACAAAATTTCTTTTGTATGCCTCCATAGGTTCCTTAGGTTCTGATTTAGACTGCTTCAAGGATTGTCCATACGACTTAGGTGAGATTGGGAGAGATGTCAGAGATAAGACTGGCTCTATAGTGTATTCTCCCATCCCATGTTCTTTGATATTGATCTTGTTAGCAATGTCATCCATCTTAGATGTGGAAGCAACATTTAGCTGCTTGATGGAAGATTCTCTGTTATTGGGAACAAGCTTATCGGCACTTTCCTTCAATGTATTGCAAGTTGTACTCAGATCTACTGGGATAGTAACCTCCACTCCTTCATAGGGAAATTTCAAGCATTGATGGTATGTAGAAGGAATAGCTTGCATTTCATGTATCCAGGGTCTCCCTAGAAGGATATTGTAAGCCAATGGTAGATCAAGCACCTGACATGTGGTATCTTTGATGACCGGACCCACTCGGATGGGTAAGACAATGGTTCCTTTAGAAGCTCTTTCTTGTTCATCATAGGATTTTATGGTGATCTTCTTTTGAGGATCAATAGCCATCTCTGAGAATCCCAACTGTGTGATTAAGTTGTAAGAACAAATGTTGAGGCCTGCGCCCCCATCTATCAACACACGTTTGACTCGACGATTCTAGATCAAGACTTCTATGTGTAAGGGCTGATTATGTGGGTGACTCAAAGAGTTGTCATCTTCCTCTAAAAAGGAGATATATTGCAGAGATGTTAGATGACCAACCATAGTCTGGAACCTATCTAGATCTAGATCATCAGGAACATTAGAGCCGAGCAAAGATTTGTCTAGGATATCTCTGTGAGCTGGAGATATTCGAAGTAACTCAAACATAGAGATTTTGGCATTGGTATGCTGGAGTTGTTGATTGATGCTGTAAGATGTAGGTCTTGTATCCTTTGGATTGGAAGATTTCAAGGCAGCCTTCTGTTTAGAAGCAGATGTGAGATTGAAAGGTATCTTAGGGACATTAGATGAACTTGGTGTTTGTCCTTTCAGATGAGCCTGAGCTTGTGATCTGGTAACTGCATTAGCTGAGGAATGATTTTTGTCTCTTCGTACAATCATGATGACATTACAGCTCTCAGAGAGATATGGTTCAACCATATTGATGACAGCATTGTTTCCAGGGTAGGTATAGTTGACTTTTGCCCCCATGTTAGGCTGAGAAGTGGAAACTCCCTTGCCATGTTATGGAAACAGTTCTATAAATGCTATGTGATCATTATTGCTGGTAGGATTATCGATCATGATATCCCCTTGATCTATCAAGTCTTGAATGGTATGCTTCAAGTGGAAGCATCCATTAGTTATGTGGCCTTTAGTCTGATGGAAAGCACAGAATGCATTATCTTTCCACCAATATGGTTTTGGATCTAGATCAGGGTTTCAGATTGGTGGTAAAGAGATCATGTTATTAGCTATCAGGGTTCTCAGGGCAGATTCCAAAGATTCTCCCAGGGGAGTAAACTTTCATTTATTATCCCATCGTTTGAATGGCTTCTTTGGAGATGGTTTAGCAGATTTTTGCTCTGAAGCTTCAATGACTTTGCTGGCAAGGGTGAGATTGTAGGCCAGTGCCTTTGATGGGGTGTGGATAGTGTCAACAACACCATCAGAGATGATACCTTTGTTTCTATTCCAGCTCTTGTTTTTATCTTTTGAGCTAGATCCAGATTCAGACTTGTCCTTTTGAAGTGCGATTTCTCCTTTCTTGACAAGTACTTTCTCAATCTTGATTGCATTATCCACCATTTTATCAAAAGATACATGATCTTGCATTTGTAATGGATAATTGAGCTCTGGAACAAGGTTATTGATAAAGATTTCAAGTTTCTCCATTTCAGGAATTTGTCTAGCATATAGAGAGAACTTCTTTCTCCACCTCTTGAGGAAAGTTAGGAATGATTCCCCTGGATATTGCTTGAGGTTACAGATATCGATCATGGTGACCGGATGTTGAATATTGTAGGAATATTGTTGATAAAACAATTTAATCAATTCCTCAAAAGTTTTGATTGTAGAAGGTAATCTTGAAAACCACTGAATGGATGCTCCTCCCAAGGATCTAGGAAAAAGACACATTAGATAAGTCAGTTCATGCATGAATTCCATGGATTGCATATAGAACTCTCTGACATGATCTTGAGGATCAGAGTGTCGGTCATATTTGTCATACTTTGGTATCTCCACTCTTTTTGGGAATGGTGGCATATACAAGTTTTTGTCGAACGGGAAAGGACATAGGGCCTCCATGGAGAACTCCTTGGGTTCCTTCTCCTTCTTAAGATTGTTAAATTTGACTTGTATAGCATGCATCTATTTTGTCATAGCTGTGAGTGGAGTTTCTTCCTCATATGTGATTATATCATCAACGTTAAAGTTGGGAGGAAGCTTAGCCCCTTCCTGGGCTAATTGTAAAAAGTATGCCTCTCTATCCACTTTCAAGAAATGCCTCATCATTCTCTAGAATTCATTGTCATTCTGACATCGATGGATTTCAGAGGGGGTAGGTTCTTGGTCAGCATTATGTTGAGAATGGTTTCCTTGGGACCCTCCTCCTAGTGAACCATGGTTTGTCCCTGCTTGAGACATGATAGGAGTTTTTGGGCTCCCTGGAATAGATTGAGGAGGAGTTTGTTGATTACCTCTGTGAGTTGATAAAGGAGGTATGTAACCAGTTTTCAATCAAAAGTTACCGAGACCGTCATCTTCATAGATACTTGACTTGATGAGTTGTTCAAGAGTTGGACCTGGGGTATTGGTCAAAAGTAAGTTCTGAGATGTTTCTTCTGATTTCTTGTGTGAAGAAGCTCTGGTCTCCACCATTAACTTTGAATGAAACAGAATAAAAGGATGAAGACAACTGAGGAACAATTTGATTCGAGAAAATCGGATGACGCAACCTTGTCAAGATTATGATAGTTTTGAAGATCTGATGAGATGTGGGTGAAGGAAACTGTGCCCTGGATGTATGGGATAGATCACCCAAAAGATAGAGGACATGAGTTCTCAACACTTAGTCTATTTTTGAAGATTGATTGAAGATTGAAAGTTATGACAAGGTTTTGACACGAGATAAAAAGGACTCAAATTGATCAAACAGAAGACTAGATCAGATTCAAAAGATCAAACTCAGAAAATGGTAGAATGCTCAATAGCTACGGCTCTCTTCCTGACACAATGATATTTTTGACAGATTCTGGAACTAGGCTGGAAACATTGGATATCTTGCAATTTGACAATTTCTGACAACTCTCTCAAATTTTTCCAAACGACACTCTGTAGACTCGTACGACACTGGGTAGTCTATGAAATGATAGTTGCTAAACTCATATGACAGTTGGGTAGAAATGAAACGATAGTTGTAAAACTCATATGACAGTTGGGTAGCAATGAAACGATAGTTGTAAATGTCATACGACAGTTGCTAACAGGATTTTGACTTCCTTGGATTTGCTGGCATGAAAACTCACACGACACTGGGTTCTCAATCATACGACAGATGGGCAATACTGAAATGACATTTGACAAAAAGTCGTACGACTTTTGACTTCCTGAAATGACTTTTGACTCCAGAAAGAATTTTACGTCAATTTTTGCAAAATTTAAGGTTTTCAGTTCTGGATTGTTTGCAAATTGTACTGTCCAGATTTTGAAGGTTATACCAGATTTGATCATTTTTAATAGCCAAGTAGATAAAAAAGCACACAGAACAGCAAGCAAGTGATTCCAAGCACATTTGAAAACAATGAACAAGGGAAAAAGCAACCTTGCGCATGAACAATCAAGTGACCAAATTGTGCTAATCCCTAAGAGTACTAATTATGTATGTTTTGAAAAGTTTTGCAATAACACACATATATCTGAAAGTGAAAAATTGGCCTCTCTAGGGTTTTTAGTAATGGTTTGACTCTGCAACTTTTATGATTCAAAGGGGTGAACTCCAATCCCGACGCACTAGGGTTTTGACACAGTCCGAGAACTTAATCTTCAAGAGCTGCTAGGGAGATCTGACAACCCAACAATGAACCATACCCATGGAGATTTCTTCCACAAGGACATTTATATAGTGGCTGTCACTACCATGGCGAAAATGGCTATTACCGCTTGAGGTTCCGTTAATGCAGTTTGCCCTGTGAAGGGATTGTCCGCTACAGTTAACCCTCTCTAAAGGTGACTCACAGATTTATACCACAAGGGGACTTGGCTCGAGATTCAAGATTTTGACACCTCTTCACTTTTAACCCAAACAAAGCAAGCAGATTAATCCGACACACTAAGACAAAGTTTTGTTCCACCAAGGTCTGTGATATCAACTCCACGTGATCTATCAACCTCTCCGAAGAGAGAATGTATCAATCAATAAGAGAAGACACACTAACCTATTTTGATTCACCAAAGCTCGTGATATCAACCCCACGTGATCTATCAACCTCTCCGGAGAGAGAATGTGTCGATCAATAAGAGAAGATGCACTAACCAAGTTGAATGTGAAACGCACTAAGTATCCTTCCTACCTATAAGGATTCTATCATCAAGAAATATTTCACTAAGAATCCAATCTCTCAAGAATCACGAATAATGTTCATAGGGCCTAATTACTATGTGAGCACAGATATATTCCTGAAAGCAAATCTACCAAAAGCATCCAAAAAGTAGAAAGAGGAACACTTAACGCTTAAAGAAAATATGAGATGAGTCCACAAGGTGGAACACTTAACACCTCACACAAGCTGAAAATGAGTCCACAACTTAGAAAACAAGTGAGTTCCTAAAAGCACAAAAGGGTTGCCAAGTGGAACACTTAACACTTCTGTCCTGTTGACCCCTCCCCTTTATGGCACTGAGATTGCAACCACGGGATGGAAATGAGGGGCTGGTGGATTAGCGAGTCCAATAACCCAAGATAACAATCAAGATCAATCACAAGTATTCTAAGACTACTTAATGAATCCTTAAGGGATCACAACCTAGTATCAAATTATGCAAGTGCGTAGAAATAGATCAAAAGCATGAAAAGATGCACACAAGGTTGACACATAAGAGATTTATTTTAAGTCCAAATCAAAATTTTTTTAGAACAATGAGAATACCTCATGATCCTCACAATATGCTTAGTAGATTCTACCTGATTTTTAGCAATTTTTGTTGAGCTTTTCCATGCAAGCAAGTGACGAACTCTCCAACAAGCAAACAAGCAAACAAGATATGCAAAATATATTCAACTTATGAAAACCATAGGGTTAGCTCTAAAAATCAATTTTTAGGAGAAATAATAACCATAAATTAATCCAAATGACAACTCATATCATGCATTGAATCATATGAAAAATAAGTGCATACCCATCATAAAATTTTAATTTTTTTGCACTACATTTGACCTAGTCAACAAGATCTAATTTTTTTGATATGATTTTGGCCACAAAAATAGAAATTCAGAATAGAGATCCCTACTAAAAAATAAATAGCTTTCCAAAAATGCAAAAATGTTAGAAAAATCTCTTCATTTGTGCCCTAGAGACCCATTTTATCAAAATAGAATAGTTTTTGAAAATTGACTATTTGAGCTATTAAATTGCATCCAAATTTAAAACACAAATAATAGACCCCCTATAGAATTTGAAGAGAATTCTGAAAATATAAAATTTTTAGAAAAATAAGCTGATTTGCGTCAGATATTAATTTTTTATGAAAAATCTAAAACAAATTATTAAAAATTCAAAATAATTTAGAAAATTCTAAATGTTTTTTCAAAGATTCCCTAATATGTCTCCAACTTGTAAAAAAAATTTCAGACCAAAACTCTAAGCCGTTTGGGAGATAAAATTAAATCTTTGAAACTTTAGGGTTTTAGCTCCAAGAATCAAAATCAGCATGCAAAGGTGGGTTGCCCCATGATGGGTGCCAGAAATGTGTGTGTGAAAATTGTACCTGATCTATAGACACAACACTCAGTAAAATATTAGAGATTAGTGATAATCAAAATCATGCAAAATTGAAAACTATGTAACCAAGCGATTTACTGCCTTCGAATAGGTGCAAGATTGATGTTCTCAGATTGTAATCGAGATCAGTGACCTAGATGACACCTAAATGAAGGATTTGAATGCAAAAGATGGATATGAAATTGAATGCAATTAATCTATATTTTTGATATTTTCTATGCAATAAGAATGATAAAAACTGATATGAATCTATGCTAGATGAAATTGATATGCTATGAATTGATCTATCTAACAATGATATGAAAAGCTATGAAATTCTATGCTATGATATGAAAAATATGCAATTGAAATTGATCTCACAAAGCTTTGAATTCGTAAGTTGATTCTTTCAAGCTCCAATTGTGCAAATTCTCCAAATCTGATATGCTATGATTCCTGTAGAGTAAGTTTGCAATTTGCGAGATGATTGAGAGCTGAATTATGAAGAGATGAGCCTTGTTTTTATAGAAATCCAAGGCTTTGGAGGTGCATGAGAAAAATCCATAAATCACTCAAATAACTCAGGTTGATTTTTGAGTTATTTTTAAATAAAGGATAATTAACTCACAAAAACATGCAAAAGCTAAGTTTTAACTCAAAATAGAGTTTAGTTTTAATTGATAATTGATAGTTGTCTGCTTTTATGATTGTGCATATTTTATTTATGAATTAATTTAATAATAAAGTGATTTATTTCCAACTTAACTGCTTTTAAAAATAAAACAATTGATTTATGGGTTAATCAATTATTTAATCAAACTTTTATTAAAAACTATATTATTAAATCATGACAACATGCTTTAATTAATCAAATAAGAATTTAATCAATTATTCATATGATATTGGATTTATTGTCAAAATTTAAATAATATAATTAATAATAGATAGAATTAAATTTAATTACACAATTAAGTGGCAAATATTAAATCTAATTAATTAAATATGAAAATATTCAATTAATCAAATTTTAGGATAAATGTGATTTATTGCCAAATAATTATAAAATTAAAGATAATTATGATGATTAGGAATATTGCTAGGAATATTCTCTGATGCAGAATTTATGATAATCAATTAGATTTGATGATATTCAAATGTGCCTTAGGTTAGGACTTTGATGTTGATTTCATTTGATTTGATGATATAAGAGGTTAATGAACTTATAGCCCATTTTTGGGGTATTACAGGAGGAAGATTAGTTTCTTGGCTAAGCGAGAAGTAGAATTGTATCTCACAAAGCATAGCAGAAGCATAATATGTAGCAACAACAAACAATTGTAACCAGATAATTTGGATGAAGCAAATGTTGAAAGATATTGGAATAAAATTTGTTAAACCTATTTTCATACATTATGACAACACCAGTATAGTTAGTATGTCTAAGAATCCTATATTACATTCTAAGAAAAAGCATATAGAAATTAAGTATCATGTTGTAAGAGAGAAAGTTGTTGAGAAAAAAGTCAGACTTGAGTACATAAGTACAAAGGAGTAGATAAAAGATATATTCACAAAGCCTTTGCCTAAGGATACATTTGAGTATCTAAGAGGTATGCTTGGGGTTATGCCCTAGCCTAATTTTGAGAAGTGATGCAGTTGGTTGCATCCATCTAGTGGTATATGAGCCTTATCTTTCTTCTAGACTGGATGTTGGTACTTCCTCTATGGGGAGTATGTGTATCTAAGCTGAGTCATGAGGACTCTAGTAAATGTATTTTCTGAAAAGTGTCTTTTGACATTGAGTTGTTGTTGACATAGTGATCTAAAATTTCTATCATTGATGTCAATGGGGGAGAAGTATACATGAAAAACAATCTGAGACATCTGTTGGAGAGAACTGATTAGGATAACGAAGCAAGATTTGATTGATGAAGAGGATTTGAAGAAGCAGTGTTGCAGTATTGTATTTTTGGAACATTGGATGTTTTTCATCTATGTTGCCATAAATGCCAATGGGGGAGATTGTTAGGAATGAATGATAAATGTTTGGCAGCTATTCTATAGCAGTTTTTGTTGCATTCATGACTATGATTGTCATTGATGTCAACACAGTGATTTACCGAAGACTTGCAGAGAAGCAGACAGAGTTTGGATTAGCACACATGGGTTATTGTAGTTGGAGCTATGCGATGTTGAGGTTATACTCTTTGATATGTTATATTTCTATGGTTAAGAGCATAGATAGTAATTCATTTATTCATCGAAGTTATGATCATTTTGGTGGAAGCAGTATTCAGGTAGTGTTCCTGAGTAGCAGTTTGTGGAAATCGGATGATATCCCCTAATTGGGATGGAATTTGATTTTGTGCAGTTAAAGGGAAGTTGAAGACACATTGATAGTAATGTGGATGATAATGCAGAATTTGAGGTTGCATGAGTGAAGATTTATTGTATTTGGAAGTTGACAGTTTTGTGTAATTTTGGTATAGCGCGTGGAAACTTTTATTTTGTAATTGTATGCCAACTCATTTGTAATTATTTGAGTGTGGTATAAAGGAAGGAATGTATTTCCTTGTTGTAGCATGTAGTTGAGATATGGAAGTAGTGATTGTGTGTGATGCTGTATGCATGAAGTGAAGAAAAGAGCTAAGTATGAAAGCAAATTTTTGAAGGAAGACATGCGAGGTACAGAGATCTGAAATTGAGATCTGATGTAACAGTGAGTCTGGTTTGGCATAGTTAGAGAAGAATTAACATATCATTCTATGAGTAATGTAAAGATTATTTGGATAGTGTGTTCAGTGATCTTACGCTGAAGTTGTTTGGGTAGTGGGTCCTTCTGTCTTCCATAACTCTTAACAAGGTTAGAATCTATTAACAGGGATTCATACATACAGAATGTATTTCATAAAACTCCTAATAGAGTCCATCCTTTCACAAGGAATATTCATATTAGTGCATCTTTTGTGGGCATCATTCCCACCGGGGTTTACTCTTTGATCAAGAGGTTCCCTAGTCAACATATCTTGTGTCATTATGATATTGTGTATGAATATCTTTCTATGGTTGGTAATTATATTGTTTATATGGTTTAATACTACTGAAGATGATAAAAATTATAATTATCTAATAACTAATTCACCCCCCCCCCCTCTCAATTATCTTGGTGGACTTTACTTTCTAACAATTAGGGGGCTTGATGATTGAATCCTTGTTCTCACCTTTTGAAAGATGATATTTTATCTAAAGCACTCCTCTTTGGTGGGGGTCTTATTGATAAGATCTCTTTCTTTGAGGATCCTTTTTCCATGAGTGACATATTCTTTTCATGATTATCTATATTCTTCGATGTAGGGGTCAACATCCCTCGCTAAGAATCTGGTGTACATTGTTGTAAACAAGATATCTCCTTGCATTGTGAAGTAGGTATCCTCTTCCATCTTTGTTCCTACACTTGGGGGGCAAGGATGCCATGTCCTTCTTTTCTATCTTTCTGGGATTCACCTCTTTCCTTGGTTAAGCAGTATCTATCTATTATGTGATATCCAATCATACATGAAAATTTTGGTTTGCATTGAGGATATATGTCCTTGATAACAACCTCTTTTGTTGTTTGACATTCAGTTTCCATAGTTGATATATCTCTCACCTTGGAAACTGAACAGTGTGCTATCTCTCATAAGGGTTACTTTATTTTCACTTCTTGCATGATATCTCTTTACATTTTTCCCTTCCATGGCCTCATAGGAGCTATAACCTTCTTGGATTGGACTAGGTGTTGTTTTTGGATATTGTCTTGATGTTTAAGAAGGCTTTATCCTTGCTCTTTTTTTTCCTTAACATGTCAAAACAATATGTTTTTTCCATATTAAGGAGGGGGGCATATATAGGGTCTCCCTTGTACTATAGTTTTTATTTTTACATGCTAAATCTTGGAAGGTAACACACATAAGTTGATAAATCCTGAAAAGACATGTATCCATATGCTAAATCTTCCGAAGGTAATGCACATAAGTTGCTAAATCTTGAGGAGACATGCATTTTTCAAAATTTTTCCATATGCTAAATCTTAGAAGGTAACGCACATAAATTTCTTAATCCTAAAGGGACACACATTTCCAATTTCAAATATGATAAATCCTCTGAAGGTAATGCACACAAGTTTCTAAATCCTAAAGGGACACACATTCATATGCTAAATCTTCCGAAGGTAACACACATAAGTTGCTAAATCCTGAGGAGACATGGATTTCATAATCATAGTGATATGAGAAGTTGGATCTATGGGTATTCTAGAAGTCGTCAGAAGACACATTACAATTGCAAGCACATTTTATGGGTGAACCTATTGGGCTCTCCCTTTAAAGTGATTCATGGTAAGGTGGGCATCTTACCAGGTGAGGTAATCACTATTTTCCCTTTCTCTCTTTTCGCTTTCATGCTAGTAGGACAGGATCATGAAGCTATGTTATTTATAGTATTGCTCTTGTCTTTCTTATGTAAACATTTATGCTTTTATGATAGCTTTCCAAATATGATATTTCTATGAGAAATGTTTCTTAGCTAGGTTTATTGTGCTAGTTGATTTGGGTTTGTTTTAGTACTAACCCATCTTTTGTGTCTTTTTGTTTTCGCACCCTCGTGCACGTATGTTGAGTTAGAATCCTTAGCCTAGGGAATTTCTTCCCTAACTAAGTGTCATTCTATTTCATTTCAAATCCACTGGGATCTCTTCTTCTCCTTTACCAAGAGTTTGCATCGAATCCATACTCTTGCTAAAGTGGGGGCTCAATGTATCATCTTAAAAAGGAAGCACTTCCATGATAAGAGTGTTTAGCCCTCCGAGTGAGTGGTATGGGTCATGTCAAGAACCTTGAATCAGCTCTTTGCTTGGATCAGGCTTGTTCTCCTCATTCTGCTTCTATCTGTCCCTGATTTTAGTATATTTCTACATTTCCTGGCATTCTAGGCTCAGGTTTTGAGGTTTTTGACCTCAAGGTCAAAGTTGACCTTGAGGGTCAAATTCAACCTTGACCTTGACCTAGGTTAGGGTTGACCTTAACCCTAACCTAGGGTAGAGTTGACCGCATCCCTGACCCCCAGTCCAGATTTCAAATTGCCATGATTTTTGGGTGTTGGGTTTCAGAGATATTTGTTTTCCCACCTCCGGGTCGGCCATTTCGGGTTTCAGAATGGTAAATCCTTAAATTGTATTTAAAGTGGGTCCATTTATAGGGGTTAAGGTTAATTAGGATTTAATTCTCCAATTTCAAGCTTCTCTAGAGGTTTGTGCCCTAGTTCACTATAAAAGAAGGCCTTACTCTCTCATTTTCATCATCACCTTTTGCCATCAAGCACTCAATCTTTCAAGAAAGGAAAAGCATGCATCTCCCAAGAATTTTCAAGGAAGCATTCAAGTTCTCTTCTCCATCCAAGTTCTCCATTAAAGATCAAGGATTCAAGCATTCAAGCCATTGAAGGGATTTGGTTCAAGCATACAAGATTCATCATTCAAACCCTAGATCTAGCCATCATGGTGGTGTGATCTTCCTTCAAGATCCTTTGTTCATATTCTAGATCCATTCATTCTTCTATCAAGGTTGATTCCGTGCATACAATCATGGAGGTTTTGTATTTACTTTCATGGTTTTGATTTACATTTACCATTGTTGTGTTCAAGCTTTCTTATCAATATCCTTGTTTACATTCAAAATACAATTGCATATCTATCAAATTGCATAGCTTCATTATTAGATCTATTTCTACTACTTGCTAGCATTCTCCATTTCAATTTCAATATGAAGGTTGATTCTGAACTGGCATTTGACCAAGGGAAACCCCTCAAACAAATAACAAAAACCCTCTTTTTCTTGCAAGTGCAAGTGCAGAATTTCGGATCTGAGATGGGATTTGGATACCCTTTTCAGTGAACTTTCGAGATCTGTGAACAAAGTCAGAATCGACCTTCAAATAAAGAATGTAGCCTTTGACCTTTTATGAGGGTCAAAGACTACCTACCATCGGAAAGACAAAAGATTTCTAGGTTTTCTTCGTCTCGACATTTCTAGTCTGAAACAGGTTGCAGAATTGCCCAAAAGTACATACTAACATCAGAAATTGGCATTTTCCAAATTTTCCCTAATTTGAGGTTAGTATTTTTATTTCAATTATTTCATATTTCAAGCATAACTCTCCATAGGGAAATATAAGGTTTTTCTCTCTCTTTCATATTCTCCATAGTTTGATTCGATTATGTATTAACCTTTTGGTTGATCAAATTGGATCTTTCCTTTGGGAATTTAAATTTAGGAGTGGATCTAATATTTCCCCCATATATTTACATTGAATAGAGGTGATTCCATATTATTTCTATTCAGTGGGTGTTAATTCCCACCGGGGTTTTTACCTATTTGGGTTTCCCCGCAGCCAAAATTGTGGTGTGTGTTAAGTGTTCTTTCATTGTGTTTATGATTAATGTTATTATATACTTAATTAGATAAATAATTGAAACTTGTAGATAACTAATTCACCCCCCTCCTAGTTATGTCTTGGTACTATTCCTTACAATTGGTATCAGAGCCAAGTGCCTTAGAGAGAAATTTTAATAGCTTGAGGTTGACCAGATGGAATTATTTAGAAAAGAAAGTCCTAAGTTTGATGGGGAGAATTATCTTGACTAGAAGAACAAGATGATGACACATTTTTAGTGCATTGCCTTTGAGATTTTTGAGGTAGCTACTAAATAATGTGAGATTCCTTCTTTATTAGATCTTGTTAAGGAAGTTGCAACTCTTAAGCAAAAGGAGTTTTTTAATTCAAATGCACTTGCAAAAGAATCCCTCATCAACACCTTATTTGATAGTAAATTTTTAGAAATCAAGAAGCTAGATAAAGCCTACAAGATTTGGAAGTATCTAGAAGGCATATTTGAAGGAGACATTCAAGCCAAGAATGCACACATAAAATCATGAAAGAAAAAATACAATACATTGGAGATGCTACCTGAAGAAAGCATTAGAGCCTACAATCAAAGGATCAATGAAGCAGTTTCAGGAATCAAAAATAATGGTGGAGTGATTTTCGAAGAAGACATCATGGATAAGTTAACGACCAATTTAACACCGGAATATGAGAACAAGATAAATGTCTAGGAAGAGACTATACCATTCTCAAAAGAATTCAGGAGAGAGACCTTAATCAACAATATTTTGGCCTTTGAGATATGAAGTTTGAAGACAAAACCAAAAAGTGAGACAACATTCAAAGCTTCAGTCCATGGTAAGAAATCCTTAAACACCTCTAGTAATTTTGATGATGATGATGATGTAAAAACACTAGATGATTTCATTGCGATGATTTCTAAAAGAGAAAAGAAAGGAAAAGGAAAATATGAAGGTCAATTATCATTCAAATGATTTTCATGCAATTAGATTGGTCACTTTGCATCTAAGTGTCCTACAAGAGTTAAAAAGTTCAAAAATAACTACAAGCCTAAGTATACAAAGGAATTTTACTATGCTGGGGATGGAGTATCTAATGAAGAATTAGAAGAGGATGAAATTAGATTCATTTCCCTTAAAGATGAAAATAATGCACAAGAGTTAGCACTGATTTCACAAGCTGACATTAGGACAGACTAGATGATTGATAGTAGTTGCTCACATCACATGATAGGAGACAAAGATAGATTTGTACATCTAGATAGTTACAAAGGAAACATGGTTAGATTATGTGACAACACTCCTAAACCTATCATAGGTATAGGAGCCATCACCTTGGATGGAAAGAATGACACTCATGATGTTCTTTATGTTGATAGTTTATAGCATAACCTATTGAGTGTTGGACAGATGCTTGACAAAGGTTACCAATTGGAGTTCAAAGATAACAAATGCATCAATAACAACAAGGAAGGAGAAATTATTGCATCAGGATCAAAGACTAAAGGTAATGTTTTTTAGCTTAATCTAGAAGTAAGTTGTTTTGTTGCTAAAGTAGATGACAATTGGTTATGGCACAAAAGACTATGTCATATCAATTTTTATAACATAGTTAAGATAAATAATGTAAAGGTAGTAAGAGATCTTCCTAGCATTGCAAAAATAGTAGACACAATATGCAGGGAATGTGTGATGGGAAAGCATGTAAGGAATTCATTTAGAAGAAAGCATAATTTGATAGAGAATAAGTTAGATCTTATTCACATAGATCTATGTGGACCAACTCAAACAAGATCATACTATGGTGAAAGGTACTTCATTTTGTTTGTTGATGATTATTCTAGAATGATGTGGGTTGCATTATTAAAAGACAAATTAGAAGCATTTGAAAAGTTTAAAATATTCAAAGCTAAGGTTGAAGATGAGTCTGGATTGAAGATTAAATGTCTAAGATCAGATAAAGGAGGAGAATTCACCTCTGACATATTTTATGAGTACTATGAAGAACATGGGATAAAGAGACAGTTGAGTGCCCCTAGAACCCCTCAGCAGAATGGAATTATAGAGAGAAGGAATAGGTTCATTCTTGACACAACGTATACCATCATAATTCAAGGAAAGGTCGCACACACCTATTGGAGAGATGCAGTCAATACTGCAGTCTATACCATCAATATAATTCAATTAAGGCTAGGCACAGACAAGACACCTTGTGAGCTATGGTTTGGGAATGTACCTATAGTCAGATACTTTAGAATCTTTAGAAGTAAATACTACATCAAGAGAGATGAAGCAATTGGAAAGTTTGATGCAAGAAGTGATGAAGGTATTTTTCTTGGTTACTCTACTAAAAGAAAAGCTTATAGATGTTTTAATCTAAGATTGAAGAAGATCATTGAAATTTCTTATGTTCATATTAATGAGAAGTTTATGATTCAAGAGAGATACCATGATTATGCACCTATGATTGAAGAATAACCTAGACCTACTAATAGTGAAGCAGTTGTTGAAGAAATGTTTGACAACATAGATGTCCTATTGAATGACCCTGAAACAAGTGAAGAAGAAACATGAAAGGCAGATGGAAGAGTTACACCTAATGCTCCTAAATTCACATTTAGATATCATTCAAAGGAAGACATCATTGGAGAGAAGAGCAGAAAAGTCATGACAAGATCAAAAGAAAAGAGTTTCACAACAAATGAAGAGGTATGTTTTCTATCACAGATTGAACCCCTAAGTGTTGAAGATGCATGTAATGATTTAGATTGGCACAAATCAGTGAAAGAAGAGCTAGATTAGATAATTAAGA
Source organism: Chamaecyparis obtusa (assembly GCA_027943335.1). Taxonomy (NCBI): domain Eukaryota; kingdom Viridiplantae; phylum Streptophyta; class Pinopsida; order Cupressales; family Cupressaceae; genus Chamaecyparis; species Chamaecyparis obtusa. The sequence goes on along the minus strand of BSBK01000192.1, from coordinate 844,733 downwards.
ATGATACATGGGAATTGATCCCTAGGACTAGTGATAAGAATGTAATAGGAAGTAAATGGATATTTAGAAATAAGATGAATGAAGATGGAATAGTGGTAAGAAACAAAGCAAGACTAGTATGTAAAGGATATGCACAAAGAGAAGGAATTGATTATTCAGATACATTTTCCCTTTTAAGTAGATTGGAAGCCATAAAGTTGTTTCTAGCCTATGCTACATTCAAGAACTTTAAGGTATACCAAATGGATGTTAAGTCAACATTTCTGAATGGAGAGTTGAAGGAAGAAGTATACATTGAGCAACCTGAAGGATTCAATTTATCAGACAAATCTAATATGGTATGCAAATTGAAGAAATCCCTCTATGGACTTAAGCAAGCCCCTAGATCATGATATGAAAGACTTCATGGTTACTTGACTAAGATTAGATTCAATAAAGGTGCTGGAAATTGTAACTTATTCATAAGAGAGACATTTGATGGACTATTGTTAGTTGCTATATTTGTTGATGACATTATATTTGGTGGTAATGATAAGCTTAGTGTAGAATTTACTAAGGAGATGTAGAGAAAATTTGAAATGAGAATGATTGGTCCTATCAAGTACTTTTTGGGATTGAATGTACAACAGATAGACAAAGGTATATTCATAAATCAAACTAAGTATATAAAAGAGATCTTGAAGACATTCAAGATGGATGATTGCAAGCCAGTAAGTACCCCTATGATAACAGGATGCAAGATTTCAAAAGAAGATGTTTCACTAATAGTAGACATAACCTTGTATAAGTCTATGATTGGTTAACTTATATATCTTACTCAAACTTGATCAGACATTTCCAATGCAGTTGGTATTGTTGGGAGATTTGAAGCAGAACCTAAGAAAATTCATCTCATGGCAGTAAAAAGATTATTTAGATATTTGAATGGAACCTTAGACTATTGTTTATGGTATCCTAATTTAGAAAATGTAAAGCTTCATGTATATGCAGATGCAGATTGGACAAGATGCTTGGATGATAGAAAGAGTACCTCTGGAGGAGTTGTATTCCTTGGAGATAGACTTGTTTCTTGGACAAGTAAAAAGAAGAATTGTATCTCTTAGTCAACAGTAGAAGAAAAGTATGTAGCAGCAACATTAAATTATTCTACAATTATGTGGATCAAGAAGATGATAAAATATTTTGGCTTTCATATTGACTACCCTATTTTTATTCATTGTGACAACACTAGCACTATCAATATGCCAAAGAACCCTATGTTGCATGCAAAGACAAAACATATTGAGATAAAATATCACTTCCTAAGAGAGAAAGTTGTAGAGAAAGAAGTAATGGTGGATTATGTGAGTATAAAAGATCAGCTAGTAGACATATTCACAAAGCCTTTATCTAAGGATACTTTTGAGTATCTTAGGGAAAAGCTGGGAGTAATTCCCTTCCCTGAATCTGATTAGAGATATCAGAAGTGCATCAGTTCTCAGTGACTAATGAAAGGTTGACTACTCTACCTCAGGAGTAGTAGCGATGCTTAATATTTTTGGTGCCCTTTGCCATTGATGTCAAAGGGGGAGTAGTATATAGTCATGAAAAAAAAATAAAAGAAGGAATATATAGTAATAAAAAACAAGTAGAAAGGGGGAGTAAAAATACAGTCATGAGAAGTAGTATAGTTGAGGAAAGGAAGAATATTGAGGAATATTGTAGCAGGTGGAGGATACTTCCTTGGGGGAGTGTTTTTGAGGAAATGGAGTCTATTATAAAATAATTGGACATTTGGATGGGTGGTGTTTTTCATTCCATATGTTGTCATCAATGCCAAAGGGGGAGATTGTTGGAGATTTTCCAGCAAGCTAGATTGCTAACTATATGTTTGTCATTGATGACAACATATGGAAAGAAACATGCATGAAAGCCTAATGAAGAGAGCCTTCAACATATGTTACATGGATATGTTATCAGCATGATATCATAGAAGCAGAGGTTGATTCTGAGTGAAGACAATAATACAATTGTGTATATCAGTGAGTGTTCCTAATAGGTCCCAGGAATAGTTCTATATTTGATTGGTCGTACGATTGCAGTAGAGCCTTGTGCCTTTATAATTATGTTGTTGACATATCTATGATGTTATTTTTATGAACACAAAGTTAGATATGTAGTACAAGCTGATTTATGAAGTCTCCAGTTGACAGTCATAGTTTCCTCAGTTTATCTGGAAGAGCTCACAGTCATAATATGATTGCGGTAGTTGTGCCTATCATCTTGGTATGTGCTCTTGGATTAATGTTAAGAAGAGATTAATAATGTTTGGTTAAGAACACATGACATAATTCAGTAGGAGAAGAAAGTTGGAGATAATTTGGTGAAGCCGACTGTGTGTAGCGTAGCATCTACTCACATGGAATTGTGAAGTCCTAATTAATGTTGCATGCTTAGTAGAGTCGACTGAGGTGTTATTGAAAAGTTGTATTTTTTCTCTAATATGATTTCAAGATGGTTCTAATAGGCTGAATTGATTATATCATTTAGAGGAAAGTTATTAATAGGCAGTCATTAGTGATTGCTAAGTATGGTTCAGAGTTGAAAGACAAGAGCAGAGTAGAGAGTGCAAAGTGTTGAGCCATCAGTAGAAGGTCTATATGGCATAAGAGAAAGTATATTCTATTCATTGGAATTGATCAAGATAGAAGGTCTTTGCGTAGTTTACCAAGATCTAGATATAGTGTGTATCTATTAAACATAAGGTTGTAGCCTTCACCTCTTTGAGTAGTGTGCTCCTGGATAGTGCATCCTCACCCCTAACAAGGTTAATTGTAAAACAATCCTAATAGGGTCTGACCCTTGACTAGGTCATTGTACTTATTGCATTATAAAGATCAAATCCTAATAGGGTTTCAAGATCTTCTAACATGGATCATAATACACTAGTGCAGTTCTTAATGGGTGTCAATTCCCATTGGGGTTCTTACCTATTTGTGTTTCCCTGTAACCAAAATTGTGGTGTTGTGTTAAGTGTTCTTTCATTTTGTTTATGCTTAATGTTATTATATACTTAATTGGATAAAGAATTGAAACTTGTAGATAACTAATTCACCCCCCCCCCCCTCTCAGTTATCTCTTGGGACTATTCCTAACAATAATGTCCCCCTTTGTCATTGACGGAAACATCCATCAACAAAAAACATAATTTCATAGTTGAACACAATCTTATCACAAAGAATTTTCAATATTTCTCTCCCCCTTTGAAATCAAGGGTAAAGGTGGAAAACACATTGCTCCCCTTGAGGGGAAGCCCCATACATTATTCCAAACCAAGATTGTGCAATAAAATCCTTGGATTAATGTTGTGCCAAAGATAATTAGTTTGATCTAGGAAGGGGTAATACCCCCAACCTCTCCTAGAGATACTCAAAAGTATCTTTGTACAATGATTTTGTAAAGACATCTATAATATGTTTTTTTGTGGGTGCATGCACAAGTTCTACTTCACACTCTAATACCTTTCCTTTCAAGAAGAGATACCAAATCAAAACATGTCTATGTGTGAAGTGTTATACTAGACTTATTATGCACATGTTATCACAATTTATTGAGATTGGTTCATCAAACACCACCAATATCCTTCAAGATTTTTTTCATCCAAAGTAACTTTGAGAAACATGATGCACTATAAATATATTAATATTTTCATAGGACAAAGATACATTGTGTTTCTTCTTACTGAACCAAGCAACTAACTAGGAGCTAAGGAAATATTCTCCACCACTACTACTCTTTACATCATCAAAGCTACCTATCCAACCCACATCATTGTGAAATTTTTGAGTAAATCCTAGTCCTCTGGGATACCACAATATGAAATCATCTCTTTCTTTCAAATATCTTAAGATTATTTTTACTGCAATAACACATGGCACTCTTGTGTTAGGATTAAGTGATACTGAGAGGGGGGGGGGGGGGTGAATCAACATCACATCACTTTAAATTATTTCTTAACTAATTAACAAATAAAAAATTCAATACAATAATCCACAATAAGTGTACACACACAAGAGTTCTCATAACACCATAATTGTTCTCAAGGAAACCCTTACCAAAGGAAAACCCCAGTGGGTTGGTACCCAAAAATATGTGCACTATAATATAGAGACCATGTTAGGAGTCCAATCTCTATTAGAATCTAATTATTACAATAGGCAAGTCCTTGTTAGAGGACCGATAAACCTTGTTAGAGGTATACAAAAGTTGTGCTCACTGCACTTACAAAATTGGACTCTTTGTCCAATATTACAAAAGATAGTATAATAAATACATGAGAACTTCACATCTGCATATCATGCAATCTCTTTTCTCACTCTCTACTCAGCCTGCACTTCTCTAATCATATTTGCATCTACTTCCACTCCTCATAAATATAAATTATCATTTCATACTTATAATCGATTAAGAGTATAATCCCTAGGTTGGCCTACTATCATCTCCTTAGATAATTAAAAAATAGAAAATACACGGTGTGGCTTTTCCCACATTACAATTGTTACAAGTGATGTTGTCATTGTACCAAAAGATTGACCTATAATGCCCAATACAACCATTAGACTTATAGAAGACATAGGAGGTTGTTAAACCATGTCATAAATCTCTAAGGGGGACATTGGTGATTATTCCAAAAATCCCCCCTCCATGTCACCTGAGGAGATTCAAACCTATGACCAAGCTTTGAACCACTTGTTACAAGTGTGGTTGTTGTTGCACCAAAAGATCGACCTGTTAATGTTTGATACAACCACTAGACTTATAGAAGACACATGAGGCTGTTAAACCATGTCGCAAATCTTGAAGGGGGATGTTGGAGTTTATTCCAACAAAAATATCATTGGACCCTTAATAAATACATCAAATAACATAACATAGGTCAACCACAACTTATGTTTCTTCACTTTCCTTGTTCTCTATTTCCATTCTTTGCATGCACTCAGAGAATTGCATCTATGTCATATTGCATCCAAAACTCTTGCAATATTTCCTAAGTATCCTCCATACATCTATGTATCCATATGTAACTTCGCATATCTTAACTCAATTTGTACCAAGATCGATGACCAAAATATTGAGACTGTCTACTAGGAACCATCTGTGGACTTCAACATTTTTCACATCACTAATTATCAAAATAGTGTTAGAATTCCTTGCAATGATTTGAGGGCTAAGTGTTTCCAATAATGAAAAAATCCATGTGCTCATATGTTATCCACTTGCCAAAAATCTCCCCCTTTGGCATTGATGGAACACTTAGTGAAAAATGACTAAGTGTAGAACATAAACCCAAACTCCAAAAATCAAAATTGATTAACTCCTTATAACTACCTATATAGTGCATATGCTCCCATTTTTTTTGTCTACTACTCCCCCTTTGACATCAATGACACATGTGCCAAAAACTATATTTACAAGGGTTTTTTTTTAATTTCAAAGCTATGTACTTACAGTCTAAAGTACATATCTGAAGTTCACCTTGAGGGCTTGAATTTCTTCTTCCCAATTCTTCTTTACTACCTTTGCAACATGTAGAAACCCATTTACTATGTGTGTAGATAGTTCTACACTTCACACATCAACTAGAGTGATACCTATGTAAGTCTTGAGACCTAAATCCAAGTCCACTGAAGTAGCCTCCAAAATAGAAATCTTAGGAACAAGTAAGTTCCTAAGCTCACTAAACCTGTTTAGTACTCTACTATTTTCTAACTCCAAAAATCTGATTGACCTCCTTGTCTACATTAGTGACTTTCTTGTTTGTACTCTTTTGTGATAGTTTGGCCAATGTATCCTTCTCCTTGATTATATCTACTATATAATTTACATGCTTAAAAGAATTAATAAAAATATTGTACATATATTTCCCTTACTGCAAGCATACCTTTATAGCTTTCTCAATTAGCTCTAGGTTCTTCATATCATTTTTCTATTCCACTTACATCTCTACAAGAAAATTGGCCTCAAATTCTTTTACTACCTTTTCCTTTGTTGCTTCCTCAAGAGATTTGAAGCAAGCATTAAAACTATCCAAAATTAGATCCAAGTGATCTGTCGACATGCCTTCACTACTGCTAGGCTACAAAGAAAAAACCCTTCTCAAATATAACATTTCTTTGTCAATGAACTTGGTATTCTTATCCACCTTCTATACTGATCTTTCTTTTTCCTTCTCAAATGCCAAAATTGATATTTTTATTAATTCATCTACCTCCATGTCTTCAATGTTTCAAGAAAGTGGCCTAGACCCACTTTCCAACAATGGTGGAGTAAGGTCAAGAGATTGTTCCTTACCAACCATAGTGGTCTCATCACTATGAGGTTCCTCTTTATGTGCCTTTTCTTCTTCTACTATCTTAGCTTCAGTATTATAAAAAAATGTCCTCATTTTGAGGAGTCTCCTTGTTTTCTTCCACTTCCATGGCCTGATTTACATTTTTGGGATCTTTTTCATTATGGATGCCAAAAAGGTTTGTGACCTTGGCCAATGTCTCAAAAGGGACTTTCTTATCCAATGATGGGCTCAGAGAAATTCTAATATCATCAATAAGCAAATTGGGTGTAGGGGTTTGCAACGGGATGTCTTCTTTCTCTTCCCTTACCTCTGTTTCTTTGTTCATTGAAGATTCACCAATTTCAATGTCCTTGGGCTTAGTGGGAATAAATTTCAACTTAATCACATCAGGTCTCTCCTATATTTGTTAGAAAGTAATGATCCCCAAGATAATTGAGAGGGGGGGGGTGAATCAGTTATCTGATAATTAAACCATTTATCAACTTCAGTATTAACTTCAACAATATTAAACCATATAATCAATGTAGTAACAAACCATAGAAAGATAATCATACACAATGACACAATAACACAAGATATGTTGACTAAGGAACCTCTTGATCAGAGAGTAAAACCTGGTGGGAATGATGCCCACAAAATGATGCACTAATATGAAATTTCCTTGTGAGAGGATGGACCCTGTTAGGAGTCTTATGAAATACATTTAGTACATATGAATCCTTGTTAGGAGATTTTGAATCCTTGTTAAAAGATTCTAACCTGGTTAAGAGTTATGGAAGACTGAACGACCCACTGCCAAAACAACTTCAAGGAAAGATCTCTGAACTCACTGTCTAATAGACCTTAGGATTATTCAATAGAATAATATGAAATATGTTACCTCCTTCACACTGTACCAAATCTACACTCTCTACTACACAAGATCACAAATCCAGATCTATGTACTTCTCAAGTCTTCCTTCACCACTGAATTATCTCTCTTCTTCACTTCATGCATAAATTCGCATCACAACTTCCATAATCCCATATCAATCCATATCACAACATATCATAACAAAGAAAAAATTCCTTCCTTTAGACCACACTCAAATAATTACAAATGAGTCGGCATGCAATTACAAAATAATAATTTCAACACGCTACACCAAGAATTACATAAAACTGTCAGCTTCCAAATGCAATAACTCTTCACTCATGTCACCTTGAATTTTGTGTAGTGAACCACGCCACCACCAATATGTCTCAAACTTCTCTTTAACTATGCAAAATCAGATTCCATCCCGATTAGGAGATATCCTCCAATTACCAAACATCGCTACTCAGGAACACTGCCAGAATACTGCTTCCACAAAAATGCTTATAACTTTCATGAATGAATGAATTTATTTTTGCACTCTTAACCATAGGTTAATAATAAAACAAATAAAATACCATCAACTATGCATAATCCCAAATGCAATATCCCACGTGCGCAAAACAAAACTGTGCCTGCTACTCTGCTAAACTCCAAAATATCACTGTGTTGACATCAATGACAATCATAGTCATGAATGCAACAACCACTGCTATAGAATGACTTCCAAACATCAATAATTCATTCCTAAAAATCTCCCCCATTGGCATTGATGGCAACATAGATGAAAAACATCCAATGTTCCAAAAATCCAATCACTGCTGCTCAACTGCTCTGCTGCTCATCATTAATCAAATCTTGCTTCATTTTCCTATTCAATCTCTACAAAAAATGTAGTTCCTCAAAGTTTTCAATGTTCTCAATGTTTTTCATGATTATCTCCCCCATTGACATCAACGAAAAAAATTCCATCACTATGTCAAAACAATAGCTCAATGTCAAAAGACACTATTCAGAAAATACATTCACAAGAGTCCTCATGACTCAGCTCAGATACACATACTCCCCCATAGAGGAAGTACCAACATCCAGTCCAAAAGAAAAATAGGTGCATAAACCACTGGACGAATGCAACCATCTGCATCTTTACTCAAGAGTAGGTTGGGGCATAACCCCAAGCATAGCTCTTAGATACTCAAATGTATCCTTCAGCAAGGGCTTAGTAAATATGTCTGCTATCTGATCCTTTGTGCTAATGTACTCCAATCTGACTTCTTTATCTGCAACTTTCTCTCTTACAACATGATACTTGATCTCTATATGCCTAGTCTTAGAATGCAATACAGGATTCTTAGACATACTAACTGTACTGGTATTGTCACAATGTATGACAATAGGCTTGTCAAACTTAATTCCAATATCCTTCAACATTTGCTTCATCCATATAATCTGGTTACAATTGTTTGCTGCTGCTACATATTCTGCTTCTGATGTACTTTGTGAAATACAATTTTGCTTCTTGCTCAACCATGAAACCAATCTTCTTCCAAGAAAAAAGGCTCCACCACTGGTGCTTTTCTTATCATCAATGTTGCCTCCCCAATCAGCATCAATATATGCACATAGGGTAAAATCATCATAATTTTCATACCACAATCCATAGTCCATTGTACCTCTTAAATATCTCAGTATCCTCTTCACTGCTGCATAATGTGACTCTGATGGAATATGGATGAAGTGACTGAGAGGGGGGGTGAATCAGTCAACCATAAAAACACTTCCTAATTAATTCTTTGCAGATCCTTTAAGATATCTTAACAATGTTGTCTGTTTTAGTACTCGGTAAATATATTTCAGTAACTTTGAAGATGCAGAAAGTATTAGCAATAATATCTTTAGATATTCATCAGTGCATGTAAATGATTGAAGAAGCAATTAAGAACACAAGAGACACAAGATTTAACGTGGAAACCCAATATGGGAAAAACCACCAATGTATCTAGATACTGATTTTCACTTTTCTGAAGTGATGCCCGGTTAGAAGCCAACCCGGTAAAAGGTTACAAAACACACTGTTAGGTGTGACCTTGTTAGAGGATTTAAAACACCCTGCTAGGAGTGGCCTGGTAAGAGGTCTTGAAAACAATTCAATGGAATTGTCACCTTGTTAGAGGATTTATATTATGGCTGTTAAACCAACTTGGTTAAGAGATTTAGAATTCACTGTTACAATGATAAGAAGGTAACAATGAAAAAGTGACCTGTATAATAATGCAACTGTCTTGCTGATTACAGATCTCTGTTCTGTATAAGTCTGATCCTCTCTGATCGAATAAATCTCTGCTGCTCCTCAAGGATATCTGAACATCCTTCACAAACTCGCATATATCTTTCCTCCTCTTCTTCTGTAAATCTTCTGCTGTGTTCTTATTTACTTTTCACATTTGACCTTTTATTTATATGATTTTGGATTAGTCAAATCGTCATTATTTAGTATAACAGTCGGCTGAATTAAGTAAACTCTATTTGCAAAAATCCTTCAAGGGCCGACAGTGCTCGGTGACCATATCTTTTATAATTTTCCAGAGACCGAGGGAACTCGGTAAACACCAAAAATCCTTCTCCTTTGATAACTGACTGAACTCGGTAAATACTAACTTTCTTCGATGACCGACTGAACTCGGTAAGCACTAAACTTTCTTCGGCAACCGAGTGAACTCGGTAAACACTAGACTTTCTTCGGCAACCGAGTGAACTCGCTAAACACTAGACTTTCTTCGGCAACCGAGTGAACTCGGTAAACACTGCTTTTCTTCGATAACCAAGTGGACTCGGTAAACACTAATATCCCTGTCAGGCAGACCGACTGAGCTCGGTATAAGCAGATTGCTGCGGATTATGACATAGTGTGACATCAAAGACAATACATAATTGAGTAGCAATTTCCTTCAGACAATTGTTTCCAACAATCTCCCTCTTTGGCATTGATGGCAACACAATATGTCATAACACAAGAAATTTGAAAGAGTTAGCTCGGTTTGGATTCAAATCTCCCTTTGTCAACAAACTTCCTGTATCCTGAAAATTCTTCCTTCTTACTATTGAAAATTTCTTGAAAGCAATAGTAAAGACATAGCAAACACTCCCTCTTTGACAACATATGCCAAAGATAATTCACATATTACCGGTGAAAATTAATGTACCTCAAGTACTGATTCATATGCAATGATTCCTTTAATATGCTGCATCAACAAGTTGATTTTCAATCATGTTCTGGTTGATGCATCACTAAAAATGTATTTAGTGAGCCTCGGATAGGGGAATGACCCCTAACTTACCTCTTAGATACACAAATGCATCCTTAGGTAATGGTTTGGTAAAAATGTCTGCAATCTGTTCTTTTGTATGAATATATTCTAATCTGATTTCCTTGTCCTGCACCAATTCTCTGACAAAGTGATATTTAATAGCAATGTGCTTGGTTTTGGAATGCATCACGGGATTCTTAGAAATGTTTATTGCACTGGTATTGTCACAAAATATAACAACTGGTTCTTTGATTTCAACCTTCATACCTTCTAATAGCTGTTTAAACCAAACAATATTTGAACAGTTTACTGCAGCAGCAACATATTCTGCTTCAGCTGTGGATTGAGATGTGCAATTCTGCTTTTTACTAGTCCAGGATACCAGTCTTTTTCCAAGAAAAAATGCTCCACCACTTGTGCTTTTTCTGTCATCAATGTTTCCTGCCCAATCAGCATCAGTAAACACTTTCAAGTCTAGATTGCCTCCAAATTTATACCACAAACCATACTCTTCAGTTCCTTTTAAGTATCTTAAGATTCTTTTGATTGCCATCATGTGATTTTCCTTAGGTTTTGCTGAGAATCTAGCTACTATACCGACTGCTAAGGCAATATCAGGTCTTGCATGTACCACATACTGCAATTTTCCAATCATAGATCGGTATAGGGTCTGATCAACTTCTTTTGAATCATCATTTTTGGTAAGTTTCAGTCCAGTACACATGGGTGTACCAACTGGTTTTGAATCTTCCATTCCAAACTTCTTAAGTATCTCCTTAATGTATTTTGATTGAGTAATGTATATACCATTTTTGCTTTGCTGAATTTGAAGACCAACAAAGAATTTTATTAAACCAAACATAGACATTTCAAATTCTCTGTTCATTTGTTCTGAAAATTCTTTGCACTGATCCTCATTCCCTGTAAATATAGTATCATCCACAAATATTTCTGCCAGTACAATTTTGTCATCCGGTCCTTCTTTGATATACAGATTGCTGTTATCATTAGCTCTTTTGAAATTAATCTGGATTAAATAGTTATGGAGTCTTTCATACCATGCTCTAGGAGCTTTTTTTAAACCATATAATGCTTTGTGTAACCTGCAGACCATGTCCCTTTTGTCTGGATCAACAAAACCTTCAGGTTGTTCAATGTAGACTTCTTCATCAAGAATTCCATTGAGAAATGCAGATTTTATATCCATCTGATATACCTTAAATCCTTTGTGTGCTGCATAAGCAAGTAGAGTTCTTACACCTTCTAATCTTGCAACAGGAGAAAAAGTTTCTCCATAATCTATACCTTCTTCTTGAGAATAACCTTTACATACCAGTCTAGCCTTGTTTCTAGATACTTGACCATCTTCATTCAGTTTATTTCTGAATACCCATTTTGTTCCAATTACATTCTTATCTTTAGGTCTAGGTACAAGAGTCCAAGTTTTGTTCTTTTGTATTTGTTCTAATTCTTCATTCATTGCTTCAATCCAACTTTCATTCTCTAATGCATCTTTGATATTTCTAGGTTCAAAATCAGTAAGTAGACATGTACCTTTTAGCTTGCTTCTTGTCATAGTGCCATCTGATTTGTTTCCAATGATTTGATCTGGTGTATGATGTCTTCTGACATATTTGGCTAGTATAGGTTCCTTGCCTTTTGAATGATTCATGCTGTTGTCTTCTAGGATCTCTTCTTCAGGTTGCTCGGGCTCGGTAGATATTTGCTCGGTAACTTCAGGCTGAGACTCGGTCTGAATTTCTTCCTGTGACTCAGTTTGAACTTCTTCCTGTGACTCGGTTTGAACTTCTTCCTGTGACTCGGTAACTGTGCTCGGCTCGGTAGATATAGCTTCCTTATTGATAGTTGTGTCTGTCAATGTTTCAGGTTCAATGTAAATGAATCTTCTGTAGTTCTCAGGTTCCCTTTTGCTTTCTTCCTCAGTCTTTTCTGCAAACTCATCAAATTTCACATGTATACTTTCTATGACTTTGTGAGTAGATAAGTTCAGACATTTGTATGCCTTGCTTTTGCTAGAATATCCTAGGAATATTCCTTCATCACTCTTCACATCAAATTTATTTCTTCTGGATTCCTTTAAGATATAACACTTGCTACCAAATATTTTCATGTAACTTACATTAGGTTTATAGCCATACCATAATTCATAAGGAGTTTTGAATGTGTCTTTCTTCAGTTGTACTCGGTTCAAGGTATGAACTGCAGTGCTGATAGCTTCCTTCCAGTACTTTATAGCAATGTTCTTTTCTATCATTAGAGTCCTTGCACAATCCATAATAGATCTGTTTCTTCTTTCTGCTATTCCATTCTGCTCAGGAGTTCTAGGAGCTGATACCTGTCTTTTGATTCCTCTTTCAATGCAGAAGTTGTTAAAATCATGAGAGATGAATTCACCACCTCTGTCTGATCTTAAGCATTTCAATCTTTTCACTGTTTCTTTTTCTACTCTTGCTAAGTACCATTTGAACTTTTCAAATGCCTCTATTTTTTCTCTTAAATACATAACAGTCATCATTCTAGAATAGTCATCAATGAAAAGAATAAAGAATTTATCTCCAGTATAGCTTTGTATTCCAATAGGTCCACATAAATCAGTATGCACAATTTCCAAAATTTCTTTAGACTGATAGTTCTTACTTTTGAAACTAGTTTTACTCATTTTGAGAATCTGACAATTCTTACATAGACCAGTGTCAGGTTTCTTCAAAGTAGGAATGCCTCTAACCTTCTTGAATTTGCTTATCTTTATCATGTTATCAAAATTCACATGACATAACCTTTTGTGCCATAGCCAACTTTCTTCTATTTGAGCAATAAGGCATGAATATTCATTGAGATCAAGATAAAATAAGTTACCTTTTGTTTGTTTTCCTGATCCAATGAGTTTTCCTTTTCCATCCAGCAATCTTGCTTGACCATTCATGAATTCAACCTTGAAACCAGTGTTGATTAGCTGTGCTACACTTAGAAGATTATGTTTTAGTCCTTCAACCCAGTAAGCATTATCACATATGAGTTCTTTGGTTAATGAGATTCTTCCTTTTCCTTTTATACAACAAGGTTCATTGTTTCCAAATCTTACATTACCATTGTCACAGTCTTCTAGATATTCAAATTTTGTCTTGTCACCAGTCATGTGGTGTGAACATCCACTGTCTATTATCCATATATCATCTTTGCTTATATGAGAAATAAGTGCTATCTTATCTTCATCATCATCAGATTCATCTTTTATAGCAATAAAGACAATTTCTTCTTCACTATCATCAGAATCTTTAGCCATAAAGCATGATTTCTTACCTTTATCCTTGTATGATTTGAAATTCTTTTTGCCATAGTACTTGTGACTTCTCTTTTCTTCTTTGACTTGCTTGTTTGGGCACCTAGCTGCAATATGTCCAATTTCTTCACATGAAAAATAGATTAAAGGAGTTTTACCTTTATACTTACCTTTCCCTCTAGAGTACTTCTTTGCAAGTAATGCTTCTACAATTTCAAGATCACTATCAGAACTTTCTTCTGATTCTTCTTCACTGTCTGTCTGAACTTCTTTAATTTTCTTGTTCTTCTTTAGTGAAACTTTGGCCTCAAATGCTGATTCAATATTTTTGGAACTAGGAACATAGTTGTCATAGTTGTCTAATTCAAAAGCTGTCAATCTTCCAACTAAAGCATCCAAGGTTATACTGTGGTTTGCTTCACATCTTCTTTCTTGAATAGCTGATACTCTTATTGCATAGATAGGGAGTAGTGTTCTGAGTACCTTACTTATAACAGTCTCATCTGAGATTGTTCCTCCAGAAGCTCTGATTGCACTTACACTTGCTTTGATTCTTTCAACATATTTTGCAATGTTTTCATCTTCCTTCATATTCATCTTGTCAAACTGTCCTCTTAGGCTTTCTGCTTTGGCTCTCTTCACATTTGCATCACCACCATATATCTTCTTCAGTGCCACCCACATTTCATATGCAGTAGTGCAGTCTTTAATATCATCAAATTCTTCATAGCTGAGAGCAGATGCAATGTCTATCATCATGGTGTTGTGAGTCTTTTTATCTGCAATGTCTTCAACAGTTAATGCGCCATTAGGAATTGTGTATTCTTCATCAATGTATTTGCATCCTGAATCACCAATGGAAGCCAGATGAAGTCGCATGAGACCTTGCCATGCTGAAAAGTTATCTCTGTTAAGCTTTGGAATTTCCCTCTTGTAAGACATCCTGATCTTTAGCTTAGGTCTTTGAAACCCTTCCTGCAAGCACCAAAAGCTCTGATACCAATTGATGGAATATGGATGAAGTGACTGAGAGGGGGGGTGAATCAGTCAACCATAAAAACACTTCCTAATTAATTCTTTGCAGATCCTTTAAGATATCTTAACAATGTTGTCTGTTTTAGTACTCGGTAAATAGATTTCAGTAACTTTGAAGATGCAGAAAGTATTAGCAATAATATCTTTAGATATTCATCAGTGCATGTAAATGATTGAAGAAGAAATTAAGAACACAAGATACACAAGATTTAACGTGGAAACCCAATATGGGAAAAACCACCAATGTATCTAGATACTGATTTTCACTTTTCTGAAGTGATGCCCGGTTAGAAGCCAACCCGGTAAAAGGTTACAAAACACACTGTTAGGTGTGACCTTGTTAGAGGATTTAAAACACCCTGCTAGGAGTGGCCTGGTAAGAGGTCTTGAAAACAATTCAATGGAATTGTCACCTTGTTAGAGGATTTATATTATGGCTGTTAAACCAACTCGGTTAAGAGATTTAGAATTCACTGTTACAATGATAAGAAGGTAACAATGAAAAAGTGACCTGTATAATAATGCAACTGTCTTGCTGATTACAGATCTCTATTCTGCATAAGTCTGATCCTCTCTGATTGAATAAATCTCTGCTGCTCCTCAAGGATATCTGAACATCCTTCACAAACTCGCATATATCTTTCCTCCTCTTCTTCTGTAAATCTTCTGCTGTGTTCTTATTTACTTTTCACATTTGACCTTTTATTTATATGATTTTGGATTAGTCAAATCGTCATTATTTAGTATAACAGTCGGCTGAATTAAGTAAACTCTATTTGCAAAAATCCTTCAAGGGCCGACAGTGCTCGGTGACCATATCTTTTATAATTTTCCAAAGACCGAGGGAACTCGGTAAACACCAACAATCCTTCTCCTTTGATAACCGACTGAACTCGGTAAATACTAACTTTCTTCGATGACCGACTGAACTCGGTAAGCACTAAACTTTCTTCAGCAACCGAGTGAACTCGGTAAACACTAGACTTTCTTCGGCAACCGAGTGAACTCGCTAAACACTAGACTTTCTTCGGCAACCGAGTGAACTCGGTAAACACTGCTTTTCTTCGATAACTGAGTGGACTCGGTAAACACTAATATCCCTGTCAGGCAGACCGACTGAGCTCGGTATAAGCAGATTGCTGTGGATTATGACATAGTGTGACATCAAAGACAATACATAATTGAGTAGCAATTTCCTTCAGACAATTGTTTCCAACAGACTCTCTAGGTTCAACTTGAAATCTTGCTACTATTCCAACTGAATGTGCTATATCAGGTCTAGTGTGTGTCAAGTACTGCAATCCACTAATCATGGATCTATATCTTTTCTGTTCAACTATTGGTGTCTCATCTTTACTAGATAGTTTATGTCCTGTAACCATAGGTGTTCCAACTGGTTTACAATTCTCCATACCAAATCTTTTCAATAAATCATTCAAGTACTTTGTCTGACTTACAAAGATACCATCTTTATTTTGTATTATCTGTAATCTCAAAAAGTATTTCATTTCTCCAATCATACTCATTTCAAATTCTGTCTTCATTTCATCAGCAAATTTGTCACTAGCTTCATCTTCTCCTCCAAAAATAATATCATCAACAAAAATAACTATAACCAACAATCCATTCTCAATTTCTTTTGTGTATAGGTTACTATCAGCTATTCCTTTTGTAAATCCCAATTTTATCAAATACTTATCCAATCTTGCATACCAAGTTCTAGGTGCTTGTTTTAATCCATACAATGCTTTCTTTAGTTTACATACCATGTCTCCTTCTTGAGTCAAAGGAAAACCTTCAGGTTGCTCAATGTAGACTTCTTCTCCCAATTCTCCGTTCAAAAATGCTGACTTCACATCCATCTGATACACTTTGAATTTCTTAAATGCTACATAAGCCAAAAACATTTTTACTACTTCAAGTCTTGCCACAGGGGCAAAGGTTTCTTCATAGTCAATTCCTTCTTACTGTGAGTATCCCTTACATACCAATCTTGTTTTGTTTCTTACTACTTCTCCTTGTTCATTCATCTTATTTCTGAATACCCATTTAGTTCCAATCAAATTCTTGTCTTTAGGTCTAGGAACCAATTCCCATGTCTTGTTCTTCTCAATCTGTTCCAATTCTTCTTTCATAGCTTTAATATAATGTTCATCTTCACAAGCTTCATTAGTAGACTTAGGTTCAATTTGAGAAATTAAACATAAGTGTACCTTATTTCTAGTCATAACTCCTCTATCCAAACTTCCAACAACTTGCTCAACAGGATGATGTCTTGAAATGTACCTGTTAGGTGTCATAGTCATAGATCTTTCTTCAACTGTAGATTCTTCTCTAGATTCTTTAGCATGACTTTCATTCAACAATTCACTGTCAGTCTCAAAAAATTATTCAATAGATTCAATGTTAGGCTGCGGGTTAATTTCTTCATCAGTTTCATAATCAAGCATTCTTTCCTGAATTTTAAACTTCTCATCAACTTTCACATTTGCACTTTCAACAATAGTCTTAGTTCTCTTATTGTAACATCTATAAGCTTTTCTTTTAAAAGAATATCCAAGAAAAATTCATTCATCACTTCTAGGATCAAACTTTCCTATATCATAATCTCTCTTAATATAACATTTGCTTCCAAAAATTCTAAAATACTTAACTGAGGGTGCATGTCCAAACCACAATTCATAAGGTTTCTTATTTGTGTCAGCTCTGATTTGTACTCTATTCATTGTATATACTGTTGTATTCATTGCTTCTCTCCAAAATGTCTTTGCCAAATTATTCTCAAACAACATAGCTCTTGCTGCTTCAGTCACTGATCTATTCCTTCTTTCTGCAATACCATTTTGTTCAGGTGTTCTAGGAGCTAAAAACTATCTCTTAATGTCATTCACTTCACAAAAGGTGTTAAACTCTTTAGAAGTAAATTCTCCTCCTCTATCAGATCTCAAACAATTAATCCTCATTCCTGATTCATTCTCAACTTTGTTCTTAATTACCTTAAACTTATCAAATGCTTCAGATTTCTCTTTCAAAAATGCAATCCACATCATTCTTGTAAAATCATCAACAAGAATCATAAAATACCTTTCTCCATAGAATCCTCTAGTCCTAGTAGGACCGCTCAAGTCTGTATGAACAATCTCCAACTTCTCTGTAGATGTGAATTTATTGCTAGGAAATGAACTCCTTTTCTGCTTAGCCATCACACATTCTTTGCAAATCATGTTAGTAGGCTTCACAATCTTAGGTAAATCTCTTATTGCAAGTGTAGAACTCACTTTCACAATATTATCAAAGTTTATATGACAAAACCTTCTATGCCATAACCAACTGTCATCAATCTTAGTCATCAAACATGTCATCTCAGTAGGGTTCAACTAAAATACATTACCTTTGGTTCTAGATGCTGTTCCAATTAAATTTCCATCTTTATCCTTAATCACACAAGTTTTCTCAGCAAACAAAACTTGATATCTCTTTTTAATGAGCTGTCCAACACTCAATCCATCCACAAAGTAAACATCATCAGTGTTAGTCTTTCCATCAAGAGTAATAGATCCTATACCTTTAATCAAGAAAGGTGCATTCTTACCAACTCTAACAACTCCTCCATCATGATTGTTAAACTTTATGAACTTTCCTTTATCACCAGTCATATGATGTGAACAACCACTATCTATAATCAAATCATCTTTCTTTTCAACTTGGGAAACTAATGCTTTTTCTTCTTTAATATCAGATACAAAGTTTTCTTCTTTGATAGCTACAAATCCTATGTCATCAAAGTTATCATTATCACTGTCACTTAAATGTCTTTCAATTCCTACTTCAAGTTCTTCATCATTTGCATAATTACATTCTTTAGGTCTTCTATACTTAAAATTATTTATGTACTTCTTAACTCTCTTAAGACACTTAGATGCAAAATGACCATATTCTTGACAAGTCCAACATTTAAAGATTTTCTTACCATCTGGTTCTCTTTTCACAAGCAAGCAATACCTTCTTCAATCTTCTTATCTTCTTTAGATTTGAATCTGCTACTGCTGGCATAATCTCCACTCACACTTGTACTTCTTGACAAAGTAGGTCTGATGCTTAGAGCACTGAATGTTGTCTCCATTCTCGATAGTTCTCTTGATAATCTCAAATTCATCTTTGTTGCTTCCAATCTTCCAAGAAGAGTTTCTCTTGAAAAGTTCACTGTACAAGGTATCACTTGTTCAATCATTTGTGTAGTTTTCTTGAATACCAGTGTCAATGTTCTCAGAATCTTCCATATCACTTCATTCTCTGATTTTTCACCTCCACAAGACTTTATTCCTCTAGTAATTTCTGACATCCTACCAATATAGCTTCTAATAGATTCATCTTCCATCATTGTTATGTCTTCAAATGCACAAATCCAATTATGTAACCTAGCTTTCTTTGCATGTTCATCACCTTCAAAAGTAGAATGTAAAGCTTTCCAAATATCATAAGCTCTAATTAAAATTTTTACCTGACTGTATTCATTCTTTGGAAGTGCTGATAAAAGTGCTTCTCTTGCAAGTATGTTACACATAAAGGTGTCTCTCTCATCATTAGAACAAGTCTCAAGTCTGTCTTCCTCAATGATAGTTCTGTTATTCTTTGTAATCAACTAATAACTTGGTCCTAAACACAATAGATGTGTCTTCATCTTCTCTTTCCAGCTATCAAAATTTACTCCATCAAACTTAGGGCTTTCTTTCCAAAAATTTCACCATAGATCTCCTTCAATTGTTAAACTTCTCTTTCAAGGACCTGCCGCTCTGATACCAATTGTTAGAAAATAAAGATCCCCAAGATAACTGAGAGGGGGGGGGGGGTGAATCAGTTATCTGATAATTAAACCATTTATCAACTTCAATATTAACTTCAAAAATATTAAACCATATAATCAATGCAGTAACCAACCATAAAAAGATAATCATACACAATGACACAATAACACAAGATATGTTGACTAGGGAACCTCTTGATCAGAGAGTAAACCCCGGTGGGAATGATGCCCAAAAAATGATGCACTAATATGAAAGTTCCTTGTGAGAGGATGGACCCTGTTAGGAGTCTTATGAAATACATTTAGTACATATGAATCCCTGTTAGGAGATTTTGAATCCCTGTTAAAAGATTCTAACTCGGTTAAGAGTAATGGAAGACTGAAGGACCCACTGCCCAAACAGCTTCAAGGCAAGATCTCTGAACTCACTATCCAATAGACCTTAGGATTATTCAATAGAATAATATGAAATATGTTACCTCCTTCACACTATGCCAAATCTGCACTCTCTGCTACAGAAGATCACAAATCCAGATCTCTATACTTTGCAAGTCTTCCTTCACCACTGAATTAGCTCTCTTCTTCACTTCATGCATAAATTCGCATCACAAATTTCATAATCCCATATCAATCCATATCATAACAAGGAAAACATTCCTTCCTTTATACCACACTCAAATAATTACAAATGAGTTGGCATGCAATTACAAAATAATAATTTCAACACACTACACCAAGAATTACATAAAACTGTCAGCTTCCAAATGCAATAAATCTTCACTCATGTCACCTTGAAGTTTTCATAGTGAACCACATCACCACCAATATGTCTCAAAATTCCCTTTAACTATGCAAAATTAGATTCCATCCCGATTAGGAGATATCCTCTGATTACCAAACATCGCTACTCAGGAACACTGCCAGAATATTGCTTCCACCAAAATGCTTATAACTTTCATGAATGGATGAATTTATTTTTTCGCTCTTAACCATAGATTAATAACATAGAAAAGAACATACCATCAACTATGAATAATCCCAAATGCAATATCCCACATGCACAAAACAAAACTGTGCCTGCTACTCTGCTAAACTCCAGAATATCACTATGTTGACATCAATGACAATCATAGTCATGAATGCAACAACCACTGCTACAGAATGACTACCAAACATCAAGCATTCATTCCTAACAATATTAATATCTTATCAATTTCTTTATGAGTTTCTTCAATAACCTCCTCATACATTCCAACCATAATTTTGACTAATCTTTGTTTCATTCTCAAATGAGGCTTGATCTTATCAAGTAGCCTTTGGTTTTACTAAACTGATATCACAATATTTTATATGCTTAAGTCATCTTGCCTTATCTTAGAGTCTTCATCTATGGATCTTCTTTTACTAGCCTCTAGTTTATCAAATATCTCTCTAGGAATACTTCCTTCAAGTTATATTAGATTTTTCTTGAACACCGACATGTATCTAATCATCATGTATTCTATGTCAACCTTATCATTTTCATAATACCTCTCATAATGCATGTTAAGAGATAAAAGATTACCTTGACCAACTATTATTTTCTCTAGCATGGGAAGGTTTGGCTTCCATTTTTTTTCTTGTTTATCTTCTTCCTTCTTTTGTTCTTCCTCCTCCTTCTTCTCTTCTTCTTTCATATTATCCTCATCTCCCTTCTTATTCTACGAAGTTTCCTTTGGTTTTGATTCACTTTCTTCCTCTTTGGCTATGGTCTGGTGGCATTTTCCTTAGGTCTCATCCTTATTGCACTTGGTGATTCTTTCTTTGATTTATCTAATGTAGCCTAACTTTGTAAGGTTATCATAGGGGGTGTAGCAGAGGATTCTTTAACTATGACCACTGACACAAATAAAATAGAAGGTATTTCCTTCTTTGGTTTAGTCTTTCTACCTAAAGTACCATTTGCAACCATTAATTCAACCATCTTCTTCCATAATTATATAATGACTTCCTTAGGTATGCCCTATTCTCCAACACATTTTTCAACAAAATTATCAACTTTCTTCTCCCCCTTTCTCTTTGTGAGCTCTTCATGCACTAATTGAGATTTTATAGAATATGTTCCTCATCTCTTCATATTGGGGGTGCCAAGGTACTGCAAGCACATGCTCAACATGAATAGACAAAAGTCTTTCACCAACCTCATATCCCATAGGTTTACTCCAAAGTGTCCTAGGCTCTACAACCTCAGAATAAGTACAATCCATATTTACCATAAAGAAAATTGTATATTTATATTTCTCTACAAGTGATCTAGGGATCCTTTCCCTCTCATTCATTTGTCATTGAAATCTGTTGAATATACCTGAGGTTTCTATACCTCTATATCTCATCTTGTTTTTTGTACACTTCACTTATTTGCCTCATTGTTGATACATTGTTTGTTGGCAATTTGGCTAATGTGGATGCATAGATGTTGTCATTATGGCAACATATGATCTCTATTGAGAGCATAGAATTTGGAATGCAAGTATGGCAAGTTGAAGGAAGAAATTGTCTAAGTATGGATACAGTGATCTTGACAGAGCACCCAATGAAGATTTAGTTGGCGACGTCCACTAGAGAAATATTTTTGTTTGCGCAATTAACTAAAGCTTCTACAGAGTATGAGGATACCCCATCTCAGTGCACATAAAGTTTGGAGTAGTACAGAAAATGTTATTCAAAGTTTACCGAAGATAGTTTTTGCAGACAGAATAGTTTTGGAGACAGTATTAGTGAAAGAGTTAAGGGATTATTTTTGCTTGTCAAAATAATGACTTAACATTATGAAGGGATGACATCCTAGATGTTTACTCTTGGATAAAGATTTTGGAAGCCAACCATGTAAAGTTATTAGCTCTAATAACTCATATATTAGGCATACTTGAAATGTAATGTAAGAATATATATGTGATGTCTAAAAAGAAATAAAAGATAACTTGTGATAGTTGTATATTGTGATAGTAGCAAAGGCTATTGATGTGAAGTTGTAAGCAGTACCATACTACAGTCAGAAATATTTTGTATTACCTATTTGGGCAGTGAGCTCAGCTGGTGATCAGGTTTTGTAATCTAACTCCTAATAGGGTTAAGGATTCTAACAAGGCCTAAAGTCCTTTAACCAGGACAGATCTACTATATATTGTAAATTGACTCCTAACAGGGTCCAATATCCCTAACAGGATACTTTTGATTAGTGATCTTTGTGGGTACCATCCCCACCGGGGTTTTCCCTTGGCCAGGGTTTCCTTGAGAACATATAATATGTTATGAGTTCTTTCTATTTACTACTATGTTTGTTAATCATCTTGATAATCTTTGTATGCACTAAAGTAATCTGTTATATCCATAAGTGGGCAAAAGAAAAAGTTTGTGAAATACTGATTCACCCCCCCTCTCAATATTTCCTATTTCTAACAATTGGTATCAGAGCACAGTTACTTAGAGAAGGAACATTCAAGGAAAGCTTAGCAGCTTGAGTAAGATCTCTATGGATATGGATCAACTTCAAAAGAATCTTGAAGAAGCTTGTGAACAGATTGATATGCTTACTGATGAAAGAAACTCCTTAAGAAGAAAATATGAAGATGCAAAGAATGCTATTGACAAATTAAAAGGTAAGATTGAAGATCTGAAATTTGAAAAGAAATCTGATATGCTTGTTGAAGATTGTGATGAATTAGAAAAAGAAAATGAGATCCTTAAGCATAAATTGAAGATAGTAAATCTGAAACTTAGTATGAAAGATGGAAATTTGAGATCTGATAATGAAAAATTGAAAATTGAGAATGAAGATCTGAGATCAAGACTTGAAAAGGAAACATTCGAATCTAAAAAAGTAAAAGTGCAGTATGTTGAACTTGAGAAGTATAATAAAATTGTGAAAGGTGAATTAACTCAATCTAAACAACAACTTGAAAGGCTATATTCAAATAGTGATAAGACTGGAAAACAAATTTCTTTTGAAGAACCATTCTTTGATAGGACTGGATTTGGATTTAGTATGTTTAGAACAATCCATGAAAGTAAGAAGCCAGATCTGAAGACATCTAAAAGTGTGGAGGAAATAAAGCTAGATGAGAACACATTGGAAGATCCACCTAAAGAAGAACCACCTAGAGAGAAAGAAGAATCAAAGCAAGAAGAATCAAAACAGGAAGAATCATCTAAAGGTATGCAAAGAGAATTAAAAGGTAGATGTTTTGCTTGCAATACTATTGGGCACATGAAGAGAGATTGCACAGGTAAGCAATTTAAACCTCTTAATGGACATTGTTATAATTGTCATAGTTTTGGACACAAAGCTAATGAATGTAGAAGACCTAAATTAATTTTGAATAATTATGATAGAATGATTGGGAAGACTAACAATGCAGATAAGAAATCTATTGAAGAAATGAATCAAAGAAAAGTGGTAGTATGTTTTAGATGCAGCAAAGTAGGACATATTGCTAGAAATTGCAGGTCACAGATTAACCAGCAAGGATAGAGATTTGGAAATAATGGAATCATTTGTCAGATATGCAACAAGTTTGGACACTTAGCAAGATTTTGCAGAATGAACAATGGAGGTTATCATCATAACCCTAACCCTAGGAACAATGCAAGAAGGAATGAAAATGCAGGAAACAAAGAGAAAGGTTGTTGTAGCAATAAAGATGAAGTAAAATTTGATAAAGGCATAGATCAAGGAGGTATATTCAGCACTAAAAGTAGTTAGGAAGGTAATCTAACTAATAGTAAGGATGAATCTTTACCTGACCCTTCTTTAAGTACTTAAATTATGTAAGTTTCTATAGTTTAGGACTTAGGATTAGTGTAGATTAGGAATTTGAATGAGTTAAGTTTTGGATAGTTAGATATAGGTTTGTTATGTTATACTAATGCTATGGTTAAGTGTGCAAAATAAAATATTGTGTTTTGCGAGGTCACAAAAAGTTTTATGGTTGCAGGTTTGCAGAATCAACTTTTTGAGGTTTTAGCAACAAAATGAATGAATGCGATGTCAGATCGAGTTAATGTGAAGTGTTATAAGGTCAAAATCAAAGTTATCATGATTAAAAAGTGATTGAAAGATATTTGAAAGAAGAAAAAGTGAGTTGAGGATGATTTGAAGAAGTTTGGAAATAGTTTGCAGTGTCGATCATACCGAAACCCTAGATTTGCAAAGTTGAGGTATTTTTTGATCTTTAATCAATTGATAAGATGGATATTTCTATGGTTCATAATGTTAAGGATAAGAATAGACCTAAGATTAAGAAAGAACCAGTAGAACCAGCTGAAATTGATAACAGACTAGCACTATCATCCGTACCAGACGGAGTATTACACATTGAGAATGTTAAAGGATATTTAGGTTGCAAGTTTGAAACTTTGGGAGATGCAGATTTTAGTGATGATTACAGGAAATTGTAGAATCAAGACATGTCAGTTAAACCAGCTTATGGGTACCTAGAGAACAATGAAATTATCAAATATTCCATGAAGTATGAATTTAATGATGAGGAATGTACCAAGATCATTTTAAGTAGAATCCACAATGGGAAATTCTGGATGGAGGATAGAGTTATTGATATAACTGCCAACCTAATTCATGATGTTACTGGATTATCAAAAGTTGGAGAGATTCCACTGAATGAAAAGAACATGAGAAAGATTGTTTAGACAACACTGGATCTAGTTATAATGGTAGAGGAATTGCGATAAGTAAGATTAAGCAAGATGATGTTAGGTACCTTTGCAAGATCCTAACAACTAAATTCTATGGTAGTTAAAGGGAAGATGACATGGCTGGAGGAATGGTTCATGTAGCTTATCTTATGTGTATTGAGAAGAAACAAGTAGACCTATGTGAAATTTTGAAAATTTAGTTATTTGAGAACTTAGAAAAGATTAAGAAGGCTAAGTACACAGTTTAGGTTTTCATCTCTGATAACCTATATGTTTTGTAGAAGCTGATAAACAATCAGATTCAGCTCCAAGATCTAGCTGCATGCAATAAACCTGCCACAAAGTATGAAGCAAAAAATGGAAAAATAGAGAAACCCTCTTGTGCTCAAAATGGCAGAGCTCAAAAATGAATAGAGAGAATTACTGAAAATAGATACAAAGGAGGCTTATAAGGTTGAAAACCCTAAAGCCATAAAAAGCTAGGTTGCACATTATTAATTAATAATTAATTAATAATGCACCTAAATGAGGCTTAAGTAACTAGAGTATTATAAACTTATATAATTAAATCAATACGATTTAATTATTAAGCCAAAAGGAATAATACTCTAACACCCCCCCTTAAGCTGAATGCAAGGAGAAAGCTGACCTAGCAAAGCTAAGAAAATAAGAAAAAAAATTGGGTCCCGGCAACAAGGCCTGATCAGGTACCCAGTACAAGGAAATCTCTATAAATCGGAGTAAAGGAGAAAACCAAGTGGGAAAAACTCCTCTCCAAAAAGAGATGTAAAAGCAAGCAAAGAAAAAAAGGAATAACTTCAAGAGACTCTCTCAAAGCCATAAGTACAATGCATGCTGCCAACCCCCCCGTGAGAGAAGGTTGAGGCTCCAAAGCCCCCCTGGAAGGAAAGAACCCCTGGATCAATGAACAAGCCACTGTGACTCCAATGCAGAGGAGTGAAAGTCAGTGGACACTAAAGAGGTAACCTCGAAAGCTGAGGTGTCACTGGAAGGCCAAGCTGATGCTCAAAGGAGTAGACAGGAGGATCCTGAAAGGGAATCCCCAATGTAGGTGGTATGACAGGTGTGCTGACACTGTCATCAAAGAGGAGATGAATGTCCTCTGTAGAATCCTCAACAACTGCACCTGGTGGCTCGATGATTGGAGCTGGAGGGTTAGGCAGTGTTGTAGGAGAACTGTGTTGAACATAAAAGAGCTCAACAGGTGGTGGCATGGCAGTCATAACAATAGTCTTAGGAACCACACAAAGGTTCAAGCGACCTGACTGTACCACATGATGCTCTCTCAAAGTAGGAGAGTCGTGCTCTGGCAAAGGTGGACCAAAGTGTGAGAAGGAGTAGAGACGGGTGGAATGATCAACTGTCCCTGTAGCAACAATACCTCCTGTCATACTATCTCAGATGAAGACTGAATCTGGAGTGAACTCAACTGTCTTCCCTGACCCACTGTGAGTAATCTGAAAAACTGAGAGAAGGTTTGAAGATAGAGATGGAACATACAACACATCATTGAATGTGCCATCCTGAATGCATACAGTGCCTTGCCCATAGACAGTCATAACAGTGTTATTCCCAATGATAATATGGGGAATAGGAGAAGCCTCAAAAGAAGAGAAGATCTCCCGAGAAGATGCCATATGGTGAGAAGCACCTGAATCCAGTATCCAAGGGACCTGTGAAGGGGATGCAACAGAAGCCTGTAATGCATGACCCTTTCCAAAATCTTGTCCAACTGTAGAATGGGTAGATGAAGACTGAAAAGCGGACCCTTGTGAGCTAGAAGAGGATGGAGAGGAAACATTGCTCTTCTAAAGAAGAGCTTGCAAATCAACTATCTGTTTCTTGTAGCCATCAAACTTCTTCTGATAGCAAAGTGACTCATCATGTGTTCCCTTCTTACAATAGGAACATGTAGGTCTCTCAGTCTTCTATTTTTCCTTCTTAGAAGAAGGTGGTGGACCAGTAGAGGGCTGAGAAGAGGAATCTGATTTCTGCTTCGGTTTCTTCTTCTGTGAATCCTGTGGTGGATGAGCAATCAATGCCTGTGACTGTGAACATGGAAGAGAATCCATCTGAGTGAGCTTTGATTGCTCACGAGTCAACCTGTCACAAAATTTTTTGAAAGAGGGCATAACATGTCATGCACCCAGTGCATCCATAGTGGAGTAGAAAGTAGAAGAAAAGATCTGAAATTGTCCCCGAAGCTTAGAAAAAATCAGATAAATGCACTCATTATCTGTTTTGGTCTTCCCACATCCCTGTAAAACTGAACGGAGAGATTTGAACTTCATCAAGAAGTCCTCAATAGTGGGAAAAGAATCAGGTACCAATGAAGTCAACTCTGCCTCAATCTGTAGTGCCCTGAACTCATTCACAGTGCCGAAAAGTGATTGAAATTTGGCCCAAATGGCCTCAGGAGTATCACAACCATCAAGGTGAAAAAGGAGACTGTCTAAAACATGTAGTGACATCAAACCCATGGCTTCATCCATCTTGTTCCTGTGCTGAATGACCTCAAATGGTCGAGTCAACTGAGGCTGAACTGTATCCAAACAGGACCACAACCCCCGTGATCGAAGAAGATGTGTCATACGAGCCTTCCACACATGGTAATTGTGTGGAGTGAGAAGCTCAACTGATGCTGTATCTGCCATAGTGCCCTGTGCTCTGACTGATTTTTATTATTAAGTTTTCTTTCAGAACTAGACAGAAGATGCAGAAGGGGTTTTTTGTTTTGAGTGATACAATGTGTTGTTTTTTTGAAAGAAATGATAGAAAAGCAAGAAAGAACACCCCCCACAATAGCTAAAACCCAATTCCAATACAATTTTGAAAGCGTGAAAGAAAGAAAGAGCAAGTAATGCTTCAGAATGTCAATATGTGTACCTTGACTTTGAGGATCAAAAACGACATCAAAATGGAAGAATCAAGGAATGAAACCTGCACCAATGCGACGGAATTGGAAAGACCTTTCCAACGATATATAATATGTCCAATTTTGAGTCCGTTTGCTCAAGTTACGAGCAAAAAACCAACAGGACCCTCAAATGGCATGCTCGCTGGAAAAACACAGGCACTGCAAAAAATTTGATGGCCGTACGGCCGTCAAAAGGCCGTCGTTGACATGAGCATGATGTCACGCTGATGTCACCTATACCTGAATGACATCATCTCGAGCGGCGGCCGGTGGCGCAGTCTGGGTGGCGGCCGGGCGGCGGCGGTGCTGCGGTGGTGGCCGGGTGGCCCCGCGGTGGCGCTGGAGTGGTGCGTGGGCGGCGGGGACCTGCACGGAGCTCCGGTGGCACGCGGGAGGCGTGGTGGCACCCGGGTGGCCCCGCGGTGGCGCTGGAGTGGCGCGTGGGCGGCGGGGACCTGCGCGAAGCTCCGGTGGCGCGCGGGAGGCGCGTTGGCGCCCGGGTGGCCCCGCGGTGGCGCTGCAGTGTTTTGACCGCATGCGTTAATCAAAACGTGAAAAAATCATTTTTTAATGATTTTTTTTGATTTTTTTCTCAAAATTCGTGCCGTACGGCCCAAAAGGGGAAATTTTTTTCCCAGAAGCTCCGGTGTCCAAAAAGGAAAAATTTTATATGGATTTTGGGTATCTCGGGCCTTCTGGACGCAACCGTGAGGTCAATTTTTGTCCAAAGTGCTCCAAAAAATTGCAACCCTCCAGATCCAATATAAAAAATAGCAGAAAATGCCAGAAAAAAAGGGCTTGATCCACAGCTTCAGAGAACTTTGAACAAGCTGCAGCAGAATGGCTCTGATACCATGTAGAAGCTGATAAACAATCAGATTCAGCTCCAAGATCCAGCTGCATGCAATAAACCTGCCACAAAGTATGAAGCAAAAAATGGAAAAATAGAGAAACCCTCTTGTGCTCAAAATGGCAGAGCTCAAAAATGAATAGAGAGAATTACTGAAAATAGATACAAAGGAGGCTTATAAAGTTGAAAACCCTAAAGCCATAAAAAGCTAGGTTGCACATTATTAATTAATAATTAATTAATAATGCACCTAAATGAGGCTTAAGTAACTAGAGTATTATAAACTTATATAATTAAATCAATACGATTTAATTATTAAGCCAAAAGGAATAATACTCTAAGTTTTTCCATATTTTGAGAAGATTTCCTTACACAGTTGATTGGAGTGACAATCTGAACACAATGGAAAGAATAAAATCAATCTACATGAAGCACCTTTTTGATAAAGTCAATGATAGTGTGAAGCTTGTATTGAAGACTTTTCAGAATATTGTTAAGAACAAATCAAGAATTCCTCAATCCTTAGTTGAAAAGCATAAAGATGACATTTATTTTATGGTAGACACTGATTTCACCTACATTGAAGCAGTTGAGCCTAGAATGGAATTCATAGACCCTCTTGGCTATGAAGTATCTGAAGTAGAAATAGTAGGATATGTGAATAGACTGTTAAAGTGTGAGTTGGATGGTCATGCAAATAGGTTTGGAACCTATGAAGAGAATTTCAACTCTGCAATAAGTTTGAGAGAAAAGAAGAAATCTAGTAAGAGAGTTGAATCTACTATGAAGAAAATATTGAAAGAATCAGGTATGTCAAGTCATGAGTTTGACATAGCTAAGAAGACTATAGAAGCCTTGAAGCAAAGTGAAAATCTTGTAATTCCACCTGAGACATCTAGTTGAGATCCTATTGATCCTATTGGAGTAAAGGTAAAAGTTGAAGTACCTGAGAAAGATGAAGGAGATAAATCTTTTTCTCCTATTCCTAGCAAAAGAGTAAAAGTGAGTGCAACAGGACCCGACAAGAGATAGAAAGTGATTGTACCACCTGTATCTAGAAAGGTAGCTGTAATTAAAGATGATGATGAAGTTTCAATCAAGAAGAAAACTTGGAAACCAAGAATTGAAAGAGTTAATGAAGATATATTGAAGCATGGAGACTTCACTAAGCTAAATAAATTCTATGATCTATATGGATCATTTGACAGATTGAACTTTGAAAATGCAATGATTACACATATGATTGTGACATATAAGAAACTTAGCACTATTCATGGTAAGATCCCAGAAGATTTGTATAACAGACTTGTGAATAGAAACTAGAGAGCACAAGAAGAGGACATAAAGATGAGAGAACATGTAATCAGACAATTCTATGAAGTTGAGGATGAAGATCATTTGAAGAGATTCTTGAAGTCTCTTGGAACTTTATTGAGAACTAAGAGAAGAACAATCCTTATAATGGGAGGCAAA
Source organism: Chamaecyparis obtusa (assembly GCA_027943335.1). Lineage (NCBI taxonomy): Eukaryota > Viridiplantae > Streptophyta > Pinopsida > Cupressales > Cupressaceae > Chamaecyparis > Chamaecyparis obtusa. Next base: position 814,149 of record BSBK01000192.1, on the reverse strand, counting down.
AAGGAGGAAGTACAGAAAGAGACAGAGCAAGCAGTAATGCAAGTTCTTGTAGATATAGTTGCAGGAAAGCATGTTGAATCATACCCTCAACAAAAGCAATTAGAGGAATCACATGGAGAGGAAGTTCGTATTGAAGAAGTTCCATCTTCTTCACATATCAATATTGGCAAAGAATCAATGGACATTGAAGGAAGCAAAGTGACACTAGAGTCAGATGATGCAGTATTTCATGATCTAGGAAACATTGTTGACAATTTGGCTTTAGAAGAGAAAGAGAAGATTACAGAATCAGAAAAGGATACAGAGGCAGTGGAAGCACCAACAGTATCAGAATCAATTCCAGCAGAATAGACAGTTAAAGGTAAACAAATTTTGACAGAGGTCACTACCCCTAGTGCACCTGACAGTAAGAAGAGACAAATTGGTTCAATTTTTGAAGACCTTGGAAAATAAGTTGAAGATGATGATCAGCTTGAGTTCATCACATCTCTTAATAAAATTATTGGAAAGAATAAGAAGGTGAAGGACCTTGAAGGCAAAGTTAGAGTTTTGATAGAGAAACTTGAGAGTGTGATCAACACTAAGGTATCTGAATCAGATCCACTTGAGAAAGTTAATACAGTAATAAACTCTTTTGACTCTGAATTTTCTAACTTAAAGGATATTGCTAGAATAAAAGTTCAGGAAGACTTTGAAGCAGAAATGCAACAAAATTTAAGTGTAAATATTCAAAATGATATTGGTAATTTGGATGTATGCATAAAGAATTTGAGGAAACATTTTGAGACTAGAAAGAGTTTGTATATACAATGCACAAAATTAGAAATCCTAATAGCTGAAGAAGATAAGAAGATCAGAGAGAAGATAGATGCAATTACAGCTGAAACAAATACCTTGTCAAGCCCAAATGTAAAGATAAGTTCTATAGAGAAGAATATAAGGAAGTTAAATGATGAAATCAGAATGTTAGCAGAGGAGAAGAATAGAAAGATGCTCAAGATTAACATCTTGAGAGAGCACATCTCAATCAAGACCTCAATTGTTGAAGACCAAATTGAGCAGTGTCTTTTAGCAAAGACATCTTTTCAAAAGTTTAGCTTCAATTCCCTACAAGCTTGTCAGGTAGCAACATATGGACTGAGTACTCTACTCAATGTTGCTAAATCCATTAAGAAGATATGGGAGAAAGATTTTGAATCATGGAAGTCAGAGTTTGGTGACTGTTTTGCAAGCCTACCGGCTTTGCAATAGCTGATAACAAGGTATAAAGTTTTTTTCTTAAATTTTTTTACACCCTATCTTTGTCATTGTTGTCAAAGGGGGAGAGATAGCAAAAAATTGAATATATGTTGAGGAAGGATACTCATTGGGGGAGCTATTCTATGGAGTAAAATATTGTATATGTGTTGTATAACTTTTGGCCACAATTTTGTAAATACTTTGAAGTTTTGTTTGCACACTTAGCCAATTTTCCCATATGTTGCCACCAATGACAAAGGGAGAGATTGTTGGCAATTTGGCTAATGTGGATGCATAGATGTTATCATTATGGAAACATATGATCTCTATTGAGAGAGTAGAATCTGGAATGCAAGTATGGCAAGTTGAAGGAAGAAATTGTCTATGGATACAGTGATCCTGATAGAGCACCCGATGAAGATTTAGTTGGCGACGTCCACTGGAGAAATATTTTTGTTTGTGCAGTTAACTAAAGCTTCTACAGAGTATGAGGATACCCCATCTTAGTGTGCATAAATTTTGGAGCAGTACGGATAAAGTTATTCAAAGTTTACCGAAGACAGTCTTTGTAGACAAAACAATTTTGGAGACAGTATTAGCGAAAGAGTTAAGGGATTATTTTTGCTTGTCAAAATAATGACTTAACATTATGAAGGGATGAAATCCTAGATGTTTACTCTTAAATAAATATTTTTGAAGATGACCATGTAAAGTTATTAGCTCTAATAACTCATATATTAGGCATACTTGAAATGTAATGAAAATAGATATGTGATATGTAAAAAAGAAAGAAAAGATAACTTGCGATAGTTGTACATTATGATAGCAGCAAAGGCTATTGATGTGAAGTTGTAAGCAGTACCATATTATAGTAAAAAACATCTTGTATTACCTATTTGGGCAGTGAGCTCAGCTGGTGATCAGGTTTTGTAATCTAACTCCTAACAAGGTTAAAGCTTCTAACAAGGCCTAAAGTCCTTTAACTAGGATAGATCTACTATATATTGTAAATTGACCCCTAACAGGGTCCAATATCCCTAACAGGATACTTTTGATTAGTGATCTTTGTGGGTACCATCCCCACCAGGGTTTTCCCTTGGCCAGGGTTTCCTTGAGAACATATCATGTGTTATGAGTTCTTTCTATTTACTGCTATGTTTGTTAATCGGCTTGATAATCTTTGTATGCACTAAAGTAATCTTTTATAACCATAAGTGGGCAAAAGAAAAAGTTTGTGAAATACTGGTTCACCCCCCCCTCTCAGTATTTCCTATTTCTAATAAGAGAGATATAGAATGATGCAGAACATAGAAGGATAAATGAAGCATGAAGAGAAAGGTTTTGAAGAAAGGTTTTGCCAAAAGGTTTTTCCACTAATACAAAAGAGGGAAATTGTTACTTGACAAAATCCTCTACAGAAAATCAATGATGATTTTGCTAAGATTTTCATTGCTAGGAAATAACATTAAGTGTGAAGATGAAGAAAGGAAAGACATATCGACATAGACACTATCGAAAAGTGTTATTGGCATAAAGGAAGGGTTACCAAAATTGGAAAGGTTTATCAGAAAGCATTAGTGGTGGAAAGAAAATAAAAGGTTACAAACAAGGATGACATCTAATTAGAATAATGGTTTATAAAAGATCAAAAAATACTAATCATGTAAAGCAAATATAAGAAGAGATAATGATGAAAGGCCACACCACCCTTACCAACTCATAACCAAAGACATAACAACATGGAGACAAAGAGAAGATAAAATGCTTTAGAAAGCATACATTAATACTTGAAAATCATTACTTTATCCAATGTGGGATAAAAGATAGATGCAACTACCTTGATACAAATATTAAATACCCACCCAATTAATATTTAGCACCACCATGTGGGCCAATTAGAAAATTACATTACCTTTATGGCCAATAATAAAATAGAAAGGTATAACTACCTAGCTACAAATATTCAATGCAAGAACTTTCTACAAATTTTTAAAATGCCACCTACACACCTCGATAAATGAAATGATTTCTATTTATTTATTATATTTTTATTATTATTTTTTTTCCCTCTCTTTTTTTTTCTTTTTTTCTTTCTTTTTTTTTCTCTTTTTTTGTCACTTTCTCTTTCCTCCATTTTTTTTTAATCATGCCCCCTTTTATTTTGTGATGCAAGATGGTCCTACATCAGATAAGAGGCAAAGAAAAGATACGATGAGAGAGATATAGAGACAAAGAAAGATATAAATCAGAGGATGTGGATAAAGGTGAAGAATGGTGTTATCAAAAAGGATCAAAGGATCAAATATCAAAAGAAGATTAGAATGGAGGAAGAGAGAAAAAGGATCTAATAAGATTTTTTAGAAAGCATCTACAGGTCAAATTTCTTGTTGATTTATTCCTAACAGTTTATTAGCAAAATTCTGAAATCCCTTAATAGGGTGAACACTGTATAAGTGGCATAAAATTTCTTAATGGAATAGTCTTTAACAGGGCTTTCAATACTCCTAATAGGGTATTAGACATTCTTAATAGGGTGAAGTCATTCAAAAGATGGCATTTATGTAAGCTCCTAACAGGGCAACTTCTTATTGCAGTGATGAGTTGTGGGTATCATCCCCACCATATTTTTTCCCTCTTACAAAGGATTTTTTGTGACACCAAAATATTTTTTTAAGAGTGTGAATGTTTATGTGTTGTATAGTTTAATTTGACTATTATCAGTTATCGATTAAACATTATAGAAGCTATTAGTAAAATATAAAACAATTATCGGTATAAGTAATTGACTAGTTATCAGTTTATATTTAGAGATCCCAATAAGTGTGAAATATTTATGGTACTGATTCACCCCCCTCTTAGTACCCTATCTAGAACTTTCCAACATTATCCACATAGTCCTTTAGGATCTTATGGATTATGTTATGAAATATAAAAATCATGACCCATTGACATATGGCCCCTGCATTCTTTAGAGAAAATGGCATAATGTTATAGAAGAAGCTACCCCATGGGGTTGTGAAGTTTTTATTATGTTGATCTTCTTCTACAATATGGATCTTATTATAACCAGAGAAACCATCCATGTAGGAAAACATCTTGTGCTCAACAATAAGGTCAACGATCATGTATAAATGTTAGGCAAAGGGAAATCATCCTTTCGACGTCCCAAAAGCATGTGTAGATTGTTAATTTTCCTAAAGGTTTAGAAACTGACATGTTGGAGATCCATTTTGAATAGTTAATGGTGCATGTAATTTTTTCCTATAGGAGATTTTCCAGTTCTTCCTTTACTAGTAAGGCCACTTTGGGGTACATCTTGCGGAGTTTTTATTTGAATGGTTCGGCACTAGGGTCTACTATGAGATGATGGAAAACTAGTTTGGGTTCTAATCTAGGAATCTAAGTGTATGACCATGCAAAATTTATTGGAGTTCCCTAGAGAAGTGCATTCAAGGATGCTTCCTCTACCTTGGATAGTGATGATGCAATGTATGTTATTCTAAGATATTCCTCAATTCCCAAGTTAACAGGCTTGCTTTCTTTGATGAGTATGGATGACTTCTCTGGCTTGTAATCATGGATAATAGGAAGAGGAAAGTCTTCATATTCTAGCACCTTAGAGAGGTTTTCACCAGGAGATACACTTTTGTTTTTACTCTTTTGGAGTCAATAAGTGCCCCAGAGGGTTTTTCACAAAAGACTCATTTTTTTATTTTTCATTTTTATTTTTGCAGTTGAAGACTTCCTCCTCCCCAAATTATCCCTTAAGGTCTAGTTTGTAGACATTCACTGAGACATGCCCCTAGTATTTTTTTTGTTCTACTACTCCAATGAATCTTAGGAGCATGTGCTCGCTTGGAAATTCATCGATATGTGCAACACTTAGTTGGTCCCAGTCTATGAGTTTGAGGTGGATGAGTGGAACATTAATGAGGGTTAAGGATCATTAGCAAAGGATAGAATTTCTCTAGAAGGTTTTGTCATCAAATATATCATCATAGGATATCTTTACTTCCTCTAGATGGATGTCTTTGACTTCAAAGATTTCACCCTGGATGGCCAGGACTATAATGTTGGGCACATTGGTGCCCCCAATTGTGGTATCAAGGCCTTCTACATGCAAATGAGTAGTTTTGTGACCAAATACAAGGCCTCGATGCATTGGTTGATGAGAAGCTTCTAGTGGGTCCTTTATACTAGCTTCCTTAGGTTCTAGACCATCGCCTTGATAATTCCATTTCTTTGTGGCCCATTTGTGCAATATGGGGTATTTATTTTTAAAGTACCTAAGGAGTTCAATGTTAGGAGGTGGGGGATCTTTATATATCCATTTATTGATGTCAGACTCCATCTCTTGATTGTTTAGAATGTCATGTGATAGAAATGTGGATGTACCCATTTTCTTTATCTTAGATTCATCTTGTTGAGGCTCACTTTTGTGGGATGGGTTCCCTTGATTATGTGGATCAAGTGGTAGGGTCCCTACTGAAAAGACATTTGTTAATTTGAACTAACCACATGTTGGAGATTTTCCAATAGGCCAGTAATGACTGTATGTTTGTCATTGATGACAATATTTGGTAAGTAGCATGCGTGGATGACTTATGTAGTAAGATTCAAGTATACGAAGCATGGACATGTTATCAACATGATATCATGGACACATAGGTTAACTATTAGTACAAACAGTTATACAACAACATGTGTTAATAGTGTTCTTGACAGAATAATAGGTAGTGATCTGTGCTTGGTTTTCTGTATAGTTGTCATGAAGCCTTGCATCCTTGGATATATGATGGAGACATGTTAGTGATGTTAAGTTTGTGGATGCATAGTCTAATGATGAATGCAAGTGAAGTTATACAGTCACTATTCACCAAGAGCGGTTTCCTATGTTTATTCAGAGGAGTTGATAGAGATGATATTGGTTCTAGAGTTGCACCTATCATTATGGTCTGTGCCCTTAGATTTAAGCTTAGATAAGAGTCAGTGATGTTCGGTTAAGAGTGCATGAATTAATTCAGCTTGAAGTGAAAGATCTAGTTATTTTGGTAGAGCCGACAGTGTGTAGCGTGCATCTACAATTATCTTATTGGACAATTCCCAGAATGTGTTGCGTGCTTAGTAGAGCCAACTGAATTATTATTGGAGTTTGTTATGTCTTCTCTAATATGATTTCAAGGTGGTTCTAATAGGCTAACTTGATTATATCATTTAGAGGAAGAATATTTATAGACAGTCATTTGTGATAGTTTGAGTGTGGTTCATGTTTGATTAGTAAGAGTAGAGCAGAGTGTGAAAAGTGATGAACCATTATAAGAAGGTCTATGTGACCAAGTGAAGTATGTGTGGTATACATTAGAACTGATCTAGATAGTAGGTCAAAGCACAGTTCACCAAGATCAAGATATAGTGTGTATTTGTTAACAGAAGGTTGTAGCCTTCACCCCTTTGAGCAGTGAGCTCTCGGACAGTGCATCCTCTCCCCTAACAAGGATTGTTATAAAAGAATCCTAACAGGGTCCGACCCTTGACCGGGTCTACTATACTAAATATAATGTAAAGAAACTCCTAATAGGGTTAAAGATCTTCTAGCAAGGATCATAATACACTAGTACATAATATTAGTGGGTGCCAATTCCCACTATAGTTTTTACCTATTTGGGTTTTCTCGTAACCAAAATATTGTTGTTGTATTCATGTGTTCTTTCATTATGTTTATGGTTAATAATTAAGTATACTTAATTGGATAAATAATTGAAACTAGTGGATAATTGATTCACCCCCCCTCTCAGTTATCTCTTGGTACTATTCCTAACAATTGGTATCAGAGCCAAGTGCCTCAGAGACAAATCCTAACAGCTTGAGGTTGATCAAATGGAATTCTTTAGGAAATAAAGTCCTAAGTTTGATGGAGAAAATTATCTTTATTGGAAGAACAAGGTGGTGACCCATTTGCAGTGAATTTGTTTTGAAGTTTTTGATGTAACTATCAAAGTAGTCAAGGTCCCTACCTTAGAAGACCTTGCAAAGGATGATGCTATTGAAAATCAAAAGGAATTGTTTCATCATAATGCAATAGCCAAAGAATCCCTTATCAACGCCCTATCTGATAGCGAGTTTTCAGAGATAAAGAAGGAAGATATAGCCAACAAGATATGGAAGTACCTAGAAGACATATTTGAAGGAGACAAACAAGAAAATGATGCATGTAGAAAGAAATGGAAGAAAAGATACAATGCATTAGAAATATTACCTGAAGAAAATATCAGAGCTTACAATCAAAGGATCAATGAAGCAGTTGCTGGAATCAGGAACAATGGTGGAGAAGAGGAAGACATTATGGACAAATTGATGACTACTCTCACACTAGAATATGAGAACAAGATCAACATCCTTGATGAGACCATGTAGCTTACATCAAAATTCAAAAGAGAAATCTTGATAAGCAAAATCTCAGCTTTTGAGATTTCAAGGTTGAAAGCAGAGCCCAAAAGTGAAATAGCCTTCAAGGCAATAGTTCATGGTAAGAAATCTACAAACACTTCTGGTAATTTTGATGATGTTGATGAAGAAAAAACATTAGATGATTTCATTGCTATGGTTTCCAAAAGAGAAAAGAAAAGAAAAGAAAAATATGAAGGTTAATTGTCATTTAAGTTCTTTTCATGCAATAAGATTGGTCACTTTGTATCTAAGTGTCCTTCAAGAGTTAGAAAATTCAAAAATGACTACAAGCCTAAGCACTCTAAGGAATGTTACTATGTTGGAGATGGAGTTTTAGATGATGAATCAACTGAAGAAGAAATTGGATTTATTTCTATCATAGAGAAAATGAACAATAAGACAATTCATGAAGATGAGAAAGAGAAACAAGAGCTAGCACTGATGTCCCAAGTTGATATAAGGACATACTAGATTATAGATAGTGGTTGTTCACATCACATGATAGGTGATAAAAATAGATTTTTTCATTTGGACAAATACAATGGTGGAATGGTTAGATTTGGAGATAACACTCCTAAACCCATCATTGGTAGAGGAGCCATCACCTTGGATGGAAAGAATAGTACTGATGATGTTCTTTATGTTGATGGTTTGAAACATAACCTACTAAGTATTGGTAAGTTTCTTGACAAAGGATATAAAATGGAATTCAATGGAGACAAGTGCACCATTAACAACAAGGATGATGTTATGATTGCATCAGGATCAAAGACCAGAGGTAATGTTTTCCAACTCAATTCAGAAGCAAGTTGTTTTGTTGCTAAAGTTGATGACAATTGGTTATGGCATAAAAGACTATGTCATATCAATTTTGATAACATAGTAAAGATTAGCAATGTAAAGGCAGTAAGAGATCTACCTAGCATAGCAAAACCAGTTGATATTTGTAATCACCTAAAAATGGACAAAGATCAATTCAAAGCAAATCAAGTCAAATCAAAGAAAATCAAGGACATAATTGAATCACAATGCATAATTAGCCAATCAAAATGAAAATCAAGTCTTAATTCGAGATCAATCAAAATTGAGAGCATTTTAATCAAATATAATCAAATCAAAATACAATTGAATCAATTAATTGTATAGTCCTGGATTAAATCAAATTCAACCCATTCAAGAGGTACATGGCTAAAATAAATCAATTAAATCAATTAATAAATCTTAATTACTCTCAACAACCACAAAGAGAGGAAATTCAATCAACCAATGAGAGTGGAGGAAAGGCATTCACATGGATCAAGCCAAATTCAATCTTAATCACTCAAAGTGAAAGAGAATCTTGTCCATTGATCTTGTCTACTTGTCCCAAGATTTGAGGACACAAAATTTGCATTGTCTTCAAAGGGTGGAACCAAGTACTCAACCAAGGTTTAATCATGATCAACTACACTACACCCCCTACCATTGGGAAAATCTATCAAAGGAAGACCAAATTCCTTCATAATTATCAACCACACATCTGAGAATTACATTTGAGAGCTTAATTAGCATTTACTTTGATATAATTGTTAGCTTTAAAATTATTTATCTTATCATTCTCATTCTAGGATTGTCATTAATGGAAGCTTGCTGAGAGCTTTGCATAAACATTCTTAGTTAGAGAGCCATAGGATGCTCAATTGATCATTAATTTGCTAAATAGTTGCTCTATTGTATTGTGGTTTATTTAGTTACTATTTCATTTATTGTTCAACCTTAATTCTATGAAGATACTTTCCCTAGAATACAAAATGGCACCCACCGTGGGGCTCTAAGCCTCATTTCATCATTTTCATCATATTTTGTATGCTTATATTTTCACTTTTCTGTGAATATTCTATAGAAAATAGGTGAAGTCACATGTACAAAGGATTCAGTCATGCCTACAGTCATTCTGATGATGCTTAAGATCATTGTGCTAACGCCTAAAAGCTGCTAACTCACATGCCTAGTTAATCACTTCTCTTCTATCTTAAATTCTTTCTAGCCACTAGGGAGATGGATGTTCATGCCTGTGAGATAAATTGTTCAACCTTTTCTCATAAAGTCATGCCTATGACTTAAGAAGTGTTGCATAGCTACTATTTGTCACCACCTATGACAGACCTTTACTACATAATTTATAGAGAGAGTCACACCTAGTATCTGCTAATTCACACCTAGAATTTGATAAATTCACTTTAAATAAATCATATTACAAAATTTTCAATACTCTTTACACTTAGCAATAAAAATTTTATGCCCAATTAACTTTCAATGTCCCCTGTGTCACTGGAAAGTGATGCTTTCTATCATTAAAGTTACACCTTCTAATAATTTGATCACATGTATTAGCTAGACAATGATGCTTACTGTCTGTTGTCTTAATTTTCTGTTAGATTGATAAATTCAATTATCTAACTCTCTATCTATATGTTTTTATTGTAAATGAGCAGGCACAGAAAGGTCCAAAAACTAGAGAGCAGGTTCAATCAAGAAGACAAGGCTTTAGCTAAAAGGATCAAGAAGGAAAACATTACACACATCAAGGCTATTCTTGAGACATCACAAGAGGAAGAAAAATAGGTATACCAAAACTATCTTGCAATTGTTGAAGCTTATAAAAATAAATTCGTATCACTTAGTTGGATTTTTACTCCTTAGTTCAAGTTTTTCCTTAAAAATTTGCAAATAAGGTGCTTAAGGTTCAATACATAATTCTTTTCTTCATCAATTTCAATTTGGTCTCCCTCATTGTGATTGTTGGTGTTGACTAACTTGTTGGTGGATAAGCACATTTGGAAGGAGCTATTGCCAAGGTAAGGATAAAAACAATGAAATCACTCAAAAATGCCCCTAACTTCGGTTAGCTACAAGGAAAAGGTGAGCCTCAACTAGTCAATATTTTCCCTTAAATTGTGGCATTGGTGCATTTTAAAATCTAGTAATTACAAGAGAGGTTAAGGGATCAAGTACATAAAATCAAAGCCCCTTGTTTGTGGAAGAGAGTAGAAATACTCAAATCCCTATAGTTAGTGGGGTGAAATCAATTGAACATTGCTAATTGTGTTTGGGAACTAAAGAAAAAGTTAGGGATATGCTCTTCACCTTTTGGTGAACCAAATTCCCAAAAGCTTGACCTTAATTCCATTTCCTTGCTTTAAAAATGAACATGCTAGAATAGTAGTGGGCTCGCCTCCTAAGTTTTCCTTAACAAGGCCGGTGAGAGGGAAAACCCAAGGTGGGATACACTTTCTTTTGCTGTGAGAATCCAACCCACTATAAAACAAAATGCATGCATCCTTAATGGGGTGTGTGACAAAAGGATTTTAAATTTTTTGAACTTCCTCTAGTAGTCATCATAGATTGCACAAAATCGCACCTTGGTGGGTGTGGGAAGCCCCTTAACATACTTGGGGGATGAAAGTATAAAGTCCATTTTAAACAGAATCCATACTAAATCCTTGGTAAAATAGCAAGACCACCTTTTAGAGCCATGTTTACAAACCAAATATTGTGCTAGGTAGGTGCTTGAAGTGTCTTTTTGTGAAAAACCCATGACAATGTTCTTCAAATCAAACATTTTGTGTTAAGTGGGAAAAAAGAGACAAGTGAATGCGTGATTGTTGTGTTTGAAATACATAAACAAGTGAGAGATATCCATTGAAAATTCATCTTATATTTTTAAATCTCTTCAATTGAAAATCAACAATTCTCAAATCAAAGATCATTCCAAATTGAACCCTTGTTGGATGTCAATTTCCATGTGGTCCCACACATATATGGTATCATTACAAGGAGATAGCACTTTTGTTGCAAACGTAGGGAAAGAAGTTGAATACCAAAGTCTTTTCAAAGAACCTAATCAAGGGGAATTTTTTCCAAACCTATTTGAACAAAGAATTGGAGAGATGGATAGAAACTTGGCATATCACAATCACAATACCAACAATGCCAATCATAATGCCAAAGAAACACTTGAAGAAAAGGTTGAGAGGGCTGCCCAAGACCTATAATTCCTAGAGGTTATGGAGAAACTGATAGATAAGGATAAGGAGAACTTTTTCCTAAATCTATCCCAAAAGGGAGCAAAGCTTCCTTATGATTTTGATATTGACCAACTAAAGAAAGACCAATAGCAAGATGACCCCATGAATGTTATGACTAGGTAGATAAAGGCCTTCCAAGAACAAATTGATACCATGAAGAAGGCAGCTGAACCTAAGGCCTTTTCCATAGAAGCTTTTTGTCCTTTCCCTTTCAACAAAAGCTTAGTTATGGTATCCTTTCCCTTCAATACCATTTTTCCTAAATACAATAAGTACATGGGTAAAATAGACCCACAAGATCATTTAAGAGAGTTTTGCACCCTACGCATAGAGTTCATGCACAATGATACATATCTAATGAGAATCTTCCCTAGAAGCTTATGAGGTCCCACAATGGAGTGGTTTCCAAAACGACCCCAAGGAATAAAGACCTTTGAGGAGCTAGCCTCCAAGTTCATAACCCATTACTCTTATAACATTGAACACAAAATCACAATGCTCAAGTTGTGTGATACCAAACAGAAAGATGGAGAATCCTTCTTAGGATTCCACAAAGGTGGAGGACCATTTTTGCGAGGTATCCATGAAGTATCCCCGAGAAAGAGAAGATGGAGATCTTCACCAACAATTTGACCACGAAAATGAATTATAGATTACAACTTCAATGTCCCCCAACATTTGAGAAACTCATCGAAAATGGGATCAAGATTGAGGATGTTTTGGTCAAGAAAGGTGAAATCAAATTATTTAAAGATAAAAAATCCAACAACAACAACAACAATAATAATAGAAATAACAATAATTATGTGCCTAAGTATTTCAATAATCAAGGGTCCAACAATAACAATGATAAATCTAAATCATGGATAATGAATAACAATAAAAACCTTGTGAATGATGGAGTTATGGAGGCCCACAGCTTGAAGTCAACCCCTTTTACCCTACCATATGGAGCTAATTATTCAAATAATTTTAATAAATCAAACAAAGCTCCATTTAATTCCAATAATTCCAATAAAAATTCCAACACTTCCAACAACAATGCTAATGGGAGTAAGTCCAAACCTTCCTACTCTAATTATAATAAAAAGAAATTCACCTACTTAGGTGAACCTTTGGAGAATGTATTAAGGACTTTGGTTGCCAACAATGTTATCACATTATCCAACATGAGATATTATGAACCTCAAGCTAAGCCTCATTGGTGGAATGATGCCCATCAATGTGATATCATCAAAATAGAGGTTATCCCACTAATGAATGCATGAGATTAAAATCCTTGGTGCAAGATCTAATTGACAATGGAACCATTAAAATTGAAGGGCCTCAAAACAATGAGGATCATATGGCCTTTAGGAATCCCTTTTTAAATCATGAAAAGGGTAAGTCATCTAATACTAATCAAAATTAAAAAAAAGGCAATGAGAAAGTGAACTTTGCTCATACTTATGATAACATGATAGATACTCTAAGAGAAGAGGATCAAACCATAAATGTTATCATAGTGAAAGATAAATCAAGAGAAGCATCATCAAATGTTGTCACTAGGGGGCAAGCATAAAAAATCATCCTACCTACCAATGCTCCAAAGATTGTGTTATCAAATTGAGCTTCAACATCATCATCAAAACAATACAACTTGGTGGATTAATTACAAAGAACTCCCACTCAGATCTGATGAAGGGTGCTCCCCTTAATACCACAAACACATAAGAGAAACAGAGAAACAACAACAATATGTAAGAACAAAAAATGGGCTTCTTATTATCTCCACAAATGTGGAATTACAAACTTTCATAATTACAATATGCAAAGCCACATGGGCATTCCCTTACAATATTCTCTAGGACAAAGCCTTGAATCAATACCCAGATCTACTACCCAAAACTGCCTAGACAACACTACGGGGCTTCTTTATATAGGCAATTTTCACCGCCCGAGAAGGTTCCAAAAATTTAGCCCTTAAGGCCGACTATACATAGAATTATTTTATTTTCATAATTTTTACAATAGGGTCAACTCAAAAGAAATACAAAAAAATGCTTTTAGGTAGCCCAACTTTTGGAGGCCATAACTTTTTAACCGTAGCTCTGTGTTTCTATTGTAACCACTTTTCAGAAATGCCATGATGAGATCTATAGTGCTTGACATGCACTAGCATCAGTCAGCTGGGGGTCAATCATGATCTGGAGCCTCTAAGTTCTTCAAAATTGACCTGAAAGATTTCACACCCAAAAACCTCAATAAATTCACCAATACTAATGATGTGGCAATGAAACTCAACTGGAAGGCTGAAATGACTAGGATGAACCTCCAACTGTGAAATCAAAACATTCTGAGATCATATGACCAACTTACTAAAAATATTAAGTTTCCATAAATAGCAACTCTGCACAAGATAGCCCTTATTGAAAAGCAAACAGAAATATTTTTGGGTGATGCAGATTACTCTTACACCCTGGATGCTCCTGCATCAAAATCTCTATTCTTGAGCTGCTCAAATTATCACTAATTCATAAGGATATCTTGCAGAAGGCCTTGTTGGAAACAAATGTGCCTCTAAATTTGGAGGTAGACAAGTTGTAAAATATGGTAGGACACCTAATTTCTCCCCATTGCCTATCATTTTCCAAACAAGATGACATGTCCCTTAGTCATCTTGAAAATATGCCCTTACACATAGAAGTGTTGTTCCATAAGCATAGGGTGAAAATAGTGTTGGCATTAAGCAGAATTGCCACTAGTGACAACACTTATTTGCATTCTGGGTACAAACCAAGCAGATAGTGTAAACTGAGCAGACAGTGCAAACCAAGTAGACAGTGCAAACTGAGCAGGACAGTGTAAACCGAGTAACATCATGTCTACCGAGTCACCAGTATTTACCGAGTTCAAAACCTACCGAGTGATCAGTATGAACCATGCCTTCACTTCTACCGAGTGCATGACGATGCCGAGTAATGCAGTGGACGTCGAGTATCAGAAAGTCACCGAGTCAGTTTGCAGGAACCGTGTAACCATACTTGGGCCGACTTAGTAGCACTTATGTTTATTTGTCAAGCTGACTTTGTAATTGTAATTGTAATTAATTGTTTAAGACTTGTATATAAACAATGTTGTAAAAATGTCAAGAAGCATAAAAGAAGAATATATGTGAAAAAGAAAGAAAGGCAGAGATAAGTGAATTACAAAGGGCTTCAGCAGTATAAGGAACAGCAAAGACAAATTCATCACAGAAGGTGATCAGTACATCAGCGAATCTCAATCAGCAATCCAGCTGCAAAGCAAGAGATCTACTGTTTCATCCTAACAGGTGAATCAGTACTAAATCCTTTAACCGGGTAGACTTAACAGTCTTTTGTAAAATCTCTTTACCGAGTGCATACTCCATTGTATGTTTTGTAAATCCTTTAACAAGGTGGATTTAGCAATCCTTATTGCTCCTAACAGGGCAGATCATCAGAAGTGATCAAATTGTAAGCCTTAACCGGCCAACTTTATTCTGCAGTATTAAAGCTTTGTGGGTTTCATCCCCACCCCAGTTTTACTTTCTTTTGGAAGGTTTCTGGGTAACCAAATCTATGTGTCATTATTGTGAATGCTTTCTGTATGCAAAGGTTAAAGTAAATTACATGTTAATACATCTGTAATTGTGAGAAAATTTGGAGTTACTGATTCACCCCTCCCCTCTCAGTAACTCGGTTAATTCCTAAATATTTCCAACAATTGGTATCAGAGCAGCATTGGTTCTCAAGACAAAGCTTAACTAGCTTGAGCAAAGATCCAGGACAATGGAGGTATTCAAATTGAACAAGGTGATTGAAAATGAAAAGCTAGATCTGGAAATGGCCATAGCTAAACTCAAAGAAGCAAAAGAACATCTTTC
The DNA here is from genome assembly GCA_027943335.1 of Chamaecyparis obtusa. Lineage (NCBI taxonomy): Eukaryota > Viridiplantae > Streptophyta > Pinopsida > Cupressales > Cupressaceae > Chamaecyparis > Chamaecyparis obtusa. The sequence continues at coordinate 798,510 of BSBK01000192.1, read as the reverse complement.
CCAATCCCTAAGAAGAAGAAAGGAATTTTCTGTGAGCTACCATGGCATCATCCAGCACTTCAGTGAAGAAAGGATCTGATATGTTAGTCCAAGGGGAATGGAAAGCACCAGATTTCAAGATCGTGCCCGCAATTGCAGCAGCCCTAGATCCGAACGGAGCTCAATCTTAGATTCCTCCTAAGGTACTACTTATTAACGATATCTGCAATCATTTCAACTATTCAATTCATGAAATGGGGAACCTAGAACTAGATATTGTGCGTGAGGAACTGTGTGTGGATGGTATTCTAAAACTCGAGCACAAACATCTGGAAGATAAAGGTTTAGTTCACATTGCACATCTACCTCAAAAATTTTGAGATAAATGGGTTAGATACATTCTCAGCCGTGTACATGATGGCAAGATTTGGCTTGAGCAACCTATAGAGATCACAAAGAAGATGATTCATCAAATCACCAGTCTTCCCATGTTGAACAAAGCAAAAACTACCAAAACCCTAGGTCGGACGGAACTAGAGAAGAAAACCCTAGCCGAGTGGGACGGTAGAGGCATGAAAGTTAGCAGCATTACCGATGCTGAACTGAAGTTTGGTACACACATTATTGCCCATAAGATTTACAGTTCTAGTCGATAGAATAGTGTCTCTTGTGAAGCTATTAACCTAGCATACAAAGTGGTCAAGAATAACTTAACGTTTGACCTAGCAAACTTATTGTTAAAGCAGTTTAACAAAAATATGGAAAGCATTAAAACTTCCAAAAACAATCCATGTAAGTTTGGATCCTTATTGGTCTGTTTATTCTTCTATGTTTAGAAATTCTTCCCTTCTAAAGGAAAAGTTGTATGGAGAAAAGATGTGCCAGTCCTCTATGAAATAAATGAATACATCTCAGAAATGGGTGAAAATTTTGAAAGCATCATGGATAATTATTTTGAGTCTTTCAAAGAGAAAATGAATGACAGATTCCGGATTCCATAGAAGTTGGTGGAAGATTACAAAGATGACATTTATTTTATGGTGGATTGTGATAATGTATATATTCAAGCAGTTAAACCGAGGACTGTATATGTAAAACCTCTTCCTTATGAGGTAAATATTGATGAAACCAAGAATATCATTGAAGCTCTTCTTAATCAGCCTGTCAATCCCAAAGCTCCATATTTTGGAACATATGATGAAGCTAAGGTAAGAATTGAACTAAGCATAAAGCTTCCACAGGCGGTAAACAAAGGAAAGAAGAGGATAGCCAAAATGCAAATGATAACCGAGGACAAAGAAGAAAAAGATGAAGAAGAAGAGGAAAAGGATGAGAAAACAGAGGAACCAGAACCTGCAAAGAAGAAAGGAAAGGTATTCATCACTATGGCACCTAAGCCTCCTACTGCTGTATTTACAAGGAGAAATGCAAGAGGCAAGGAAGACAAGGCAGATAAAGACATAGTATTCAAAAGACCTCCTCTAAACCTTCAAGAAAAGCTCAAACTCTTTAGAGATGGATCAGGATCTGGAGTAAGTAACATAAAATCCTTAAAATATGAAACCAGATTAGAAACAGAACAGAAGGAAATAGAAGATACTGTTATTGAAAAGATGGGACAGTGGAAATACTCTCCTGAAGAAATAGCCCCACAGGTTCCAGCAGTTCTATTAAATCCAATAAAAATGAGATGGAGCAATGCAAAGCAAACTGTGATAGACATATTTGATCAAACCCTGAGACAGTTGATGCCGAGCTTGAAAAATGATGAAGTAAAGAAGGCATTAAAAGAAAATGAAAGTAAGATGACATTAAAGCTCAATACTTGTTTGATTTTGATCAACAATATTGAATCGGTTGTGAAGGCTGCAAATGCTACATGGAAGAACATATACCACCTTCACCAACCGAGTATTGAAATAGTTATAATAAAAGATATTGAAGATGACAGTGATGAATAAGAAGAAGACAGTGAGGTAGATGATACTGTGAGGATAGCAGCAGAAGTCATTGCATCCCTTCCTACCTCTCCAGTAAAATTTTCTATATCTAGCCTGGAGACACCTTCAAGCATGGTTGCGACAACTTCCACATTTGTCCAATCATCTATAGCAACAACAGAAGCAGCTACCATTTCTTCTACCGAGTTGCAGTCTCCCGCATCATCAAGTTTTCTAGCAGTAAGTTTTCCAGTTTTTGAATCTTCAAGTGTAAATATTTTAAGTTCTCCAGTAGAAAGTATACCAGTCTCTATAGCCAGCCCTACTTTATCTACTGTCACTACTACCAAAGCATTAAGTACAGATAAGCCTAAGGCTCTACCGAGTATAAAATTTTTGGGTAAGAATGTAGTAGAGGATATAGACCTAGATGAAGAGATAGAAATTCCTACATTAGATTTTGCAAATCTATCAGCGGACCAAATGCAAAATATAGGTGAGATCCTCCAAAGGAAAGCAAAACAAAAGAAGCTTAAAGAGGAGAGAGACAAGGAATATCAAATCATCAAGGATGCTAAGGACATTTTGTCTGATGCATTAGGCATTAAAGTAGACTCCTCCCAACATGTTTTGTTACAATTAGCAGAAGCAGTTGATAAATACAATGAGGATTCATCTGGGATAGAAAAGTTAGTTGAAAGAGCCGAGAAGAGATTCAACAATAAAGTGCTTGAGCACATTGCTCAGCACATAGCTATTAACCAAGTAGAATTGTCTTCAGTTTTGTCAAACATTGAATCTATCTATTCGAATGCTACCTCTCTTTTGGCCAGATTGTGCAATATTGCCGAGTTCACAAAGGATGTTAAGGATAAAATGGATGAGGATATGAAGATTAGCATACAGAAGCTGCAACTTGAACCAAGTTCAAGCTCTGCTCATCACATGAAAATCTCACACCTATCAAATATGCAGTCTAATCTACTGAAAGAAGACACAAGGATCCGGTCCACACTGCTAGACATCCAACACATGATCCTTCCCATCATGAATACAATGTATAAGCACATTGAACATTCCAAAACATTGATTCATGACAATCAGTTCTCTATAGCAGATCACATGATTGAACTCTCTACAGAAGTCCAAATTGCAATCCAAACATGCAAGATTCTGCAAGAAAGTTGGGACAGAACCCTGGCACTAATAATGAAGGTACATTCTGATTTTCTATCAAATTTTGGATTCTCTCTGTAAATAACTTGTATATGCACCTTTGGCATTATCATCAAAAAGGGGGAGATATGTATAGAAGGAGAGATATGTATAGAAGAAGATTTGTATAAGAAACAGTTAGCACATTGAAAGGGGGAGACAATGTATAAAGCCCTATAACAAAGACAAATTTTGAAAAATCAAAATAAAACTCAGCATGATTTGTGTATATAAGTTTTGGCCAATAAGTGTTTTTGTCACTAATGCCAAAGGGGGAGATTGTTGGCATTAAGCAGAATTGCCACTAGTGACAACACTTATTAGCATTCTGGGTGCAAACTGAGCAGACAGTGCAAACCGAGCAGACAGTGCAAACTGAGCAGACACTGCAAACCGAGCAGATAGTGCAAATCAAGCAGGACAGTGTAAACCGAGTAACATCATGTCTACCGAGTCACCAGTATTTACCGAGTTCAAAACCTACCGAGTGATCAGTATGAACCATGCCTTCACTTCTACCGAGTGCATGACGATGTCGAGTAATACATTGGACGCCGAGTATCAGAAAGTCACCGAGTCAGTTTGCAGGAACCGTGTAACCATACTTGGGCTGACTTAGTAGCACTTATGTTTATTTGTGAAGCCGACTTTGTAATTGTAATTGTAATTAATTGTTTAAGACTTGTATATAAACAATGTTGTAAAAATGTCAAGAAGCATAAAAGAAGAATATATGTGAAAAAGAAAGAAAGGCAGAGATAAGCGAATTACAAAGGGCTTCAGCAGTATAAGGAACAGCAAAGACAAATTCATCATAGAAGGTGATCAATACATCAGAAAATCTCAATCAGCAATCCAGTTGCAAAGCAAGAGATCTACTGTTTCATCCTAATAGGTGAATCAGTACTAAATCCTTTAACCGGGTAGACTTAACAGTCTTTTGTAAAATCTCTTTACCGAGTGCATACTTCATTGTATGTTTTGTAAATCCTTTAACAAGGTGGATTTAGCAATCCTTATTGCTCCTAACAGGGCAGATCATCAGAAGTGATCAAATTGTAAGCCTTAATCGGCCAACTTTATTCTACAGTATTAAAGCTTTGTGGGTTTCATCCCCACCCCAGTTTTACTTTCTTTTGGAAGGTTTCTGGGTAACCAAATCTATGTGTCATTATTGTGAATGCTTTCTGTATGCAAAGGTTAAAGTAAATTACATGTTAATACATCTATAATTGTGAGAAAATTTGGAGTTACTGATTCACCCCTCCCCTCTCAGTAACTCAGTTAATTCTTGAATATTTCCAACAAATAGTCCTTATAGATGGAGCTAGCCTAAATATTTGTACCCTTACCTTGGTAAAAGCCCTAGGATTTTCTGAGGAGGCTATTGACCCTAAGAAAAAGATAACCATAAAAGCCTACGATGATGAAGAAAGAGCCTCAAAAGGAGTCATAGTATTACCGATAAGAGTTGGTCCCATGCAAAAAGAGACCATATGCCAAGTGTTGAACTTAAAGTTGACTTACAATATCTTGTTAGGAAGGCCATGGATCCACAAAATGTAATTCATTCCTTCAACTTATCATCAATGCCTAAAATTCCCATATCTAGGGAAAGAGATAATGGTTAGTGGAGATCTAAATCCATTCCAATTTTGTAATAATGTCAAGCTTATCAATGACTCCTTGGTTCCCCACAATGCTGAAGGGTCTATACCCAATCAAATGGAGCAAGGTCAAAATTCTAAGGATATCCCCTTGTTGAAAGGAAAAGAAAAGATGAACGAAGAGGTTGTTATTGAAAATACACCAAAAATCATTAACCTAACTACATCGACTAAAGGAAAAGAGAAGGTTAATGAGGATAACATTATTGAAGAATCAAAAGATCACACAAAAGCTATCCAAGTATACACTAAAGAGGCCCATTATCAAAAGATGGACCAAATGATGAAGAATTTTGATAAGCAATGCAAGATCAAACAAAAGGGAGTAGGCAAATACTCCTTATCTATGATGAACTTACCTCTATCACCCAAGTCCTTTGGAAAACCTCCAAATCTACCTCATAGATATAATGATAACTTTGTGAGGGCAAGTACATCATTGGCCATGGATGAAGAAGATAATGAAATCCTAAACTGGTTATACAGAGATGAAGAATCAAGTGCCCACATCAAACATATCCAAAATGTAACCATTCCCACACATCAATATGGGAAAGGATTTTCAATCATGAAAAAGATGGGTTACAAAGGTCAAGGACCTTTGGGTACAAAGAATGAAGGGTTCATTGAACCCATAGAATCAACATGGTGAGATTCCAAGGAGAAAATAGGTTTAGGGTATCTTGAAGAAGGATATACTCAAAAACATTATCCAAAACTTTATGATCAAATATTATAATTAGAATCTCATAGTGATGAGGATTCTAATGAATGGGAATGGGAGGCTTTATCTGATGAGTCATTCCAAGATAAGGGTATTGATGTCATTCATGCCTATGCTTCTACAAAAGATAAAGGACCAATAATAGAATCAAATTCAAATCAAGCATCTAGTTCTAGTCAAGTGATCCTAAAGATGTGCCAAGCATAGAAATAGAGATAAATCAATGGGTAGGTGAACCATACATTCCTTCATGGAGACCTACTATGGAAGAATCAAATTTTAGGTTTAATCCACATGAGTTTTATCCAACAGAAACCCTAGAGGAGTCTAGTGAGGAGGACTTTGATCCTTCTTCTTTAGAACATTTAGAGGAAGCCCATGTTCAAGATTTTCAAGATACAATGTACAAACCATCCAATAATGAGATATACAACCTAAATCCAATCGAAACAAACCCAAGTGTTGACCCATTAACTCTCATCCATCCGGACCTAATTGAATGGAATGCCATTGAACCAACTACCTTGCCAATTTTCTTAAATAACAACATGGTGTCCCAATACCTCAACGTGGTTGAACCTTATTCTATCAGAGAATATCAAGAAGAAATGATCAAAGGGAGCATCCAAACTTTCAATTTGAGAAAAAATGAAAAAAATGAAAAAAATAGAAAAGGAAAAGAATCAAGTGTTGAAAACCATGTTGTGGCAACATTAGATCCAAAAGAAAGAAAAAAAATAAATAAAGGATGTTTCCAAAGGTGAAAACCCAACTAAGGCACCTAAGGAAGGGAGTTTGGATGTTCTACCATAACATTATGAAGAAAGATCTCCAATCTTAATTGAGCTAACAAAAAAGATAAACAATGGATCAGAGATAGCCAAAGATCATCCACCTAGTAGCATCTCTATCTAGCAAAGAAATAATAGAATTCATCAAGTTCTTTAAGGAAAAACAAGTTAACTTCACATGGTCTTATGATGATATGTTAGGTTTAGACCCAAACCTGATAATGCCTCATCTAAATATCAAGGAAGGAGCCAAACCTATTAAGCAAAAGTTAAGGAAGATGCATCCTCATATAGCACTACTTTTCAAAGTGGAGTTAGAAAAACTATTGAAGGTGGGATTTATAAGGGCCATTGATTATGCACAATGGATCTCAAATATAGTGCCAGTATCAAAAGCAGACAAATCCATCAGAATCTGCATAGATTTTAGAGACTTAAACTTGGCTTGTCCTAAGGATGATTTCCCACTTCCAAGTATTGATGCCATTGTGGACTTAACAATAGGACACTACATGTTTTCACTCATGGATAGATTTAGCAGATATAATCAGATAAAGATAGCACCAGAAGACCAAGATAAAATTGCCTTTACATGTGCATGGGGTACTTTTTGCTAGAATGTCATGCCTTTTGGCTTGAAAAATGCCGGAGCAACCGATCAATGAGCAATGACCACAATATTTCATGATATGATGCATAAATTCATGGAGAATTATGTGGATGACATATTAGCTAAATCCCATTCAAGAAAAGAGCACCTACCAATTTTGGCAAATTTTTTTGAAAGGCTAGAAGAATTCAAAGTGAGACTTAACCCAAAGAAATGTGCATTTGGAGTCCATTTCGGCAAGCTATTAGGCTACATTGTATCTGCAAAAGGGATAGAAGTGGATCCTGCTAAAGTGAAGGCTATCATGGAAATGAAAGCACCTAAAAACATTAGTTAGATGAGATCTTTACAAGGAAGGATACAATCCATCACGAGATTTATCTCCCAATTAGTGGAAAAATATCATAATTTCACCCAACTTTTGCATAAAGATACAATTTTCAAATGGGATGAAAAATGTGAAGAAGCTTTTAATCTATTGAAGAAATATCTTATGAATCCACCAATCTTGATGCCACCTATCAGAGGCAAGCCCTTGGTCTTATACATTTCAACAACAAAAAATTCATTGGGGGCACTTTTAGCATAAGAGGATGAAACAGGAAAAGAAAAGGCAATTTACTACATTAGTAGAACCTTGGTCAAATATGAGCTAAACTATACATTCATGGAAAGGGCATGTTTGGATGTAGTTTTTGCTTCCCAAAATTACACCATTATATGCTAGCCTACACAAGATAAGGCTCATGGCCAAAATTGGCCCTTTGAAGTATCTACTTAGTAAAACAACATTGAATGGAAGGCTAGCAAAGTGGGTGATGGTACTAAGTGAATTCAACATAGAATATGTTGATAGAAAATCAATCAAAGGGAAATTTATTGCTGACCAGTTAGCAGAAGCACCACTGCAAGATGATCATCCTATACAAGTGGAATTCATGGATTTAGAGATTGTGAATGTTGAGGCAAAAACATGGCAACTTTATTTTGATGGTTCCTACACTCATCATGGATCAAGAGTAGGCATACATTTAATCACTTCTCAAGGCTCTAACATCCCTAAGTCTTAAAAATTGCTATTCCCATGTACCAATAATATAGAAAAATATGAAGCCTTGGTTATTGGAATCAAGTTGGCATTAGAATGGAAAGTAACATAACTAAAGGTTTATGGAGATTCACAATTAGTCATAAATCAAGTCAATGAGGAATATCAAAAAAAAGATGACAAATTGGTACCCTACAAAAATATGGTGGATAATCTTAGGAAGTATTTCATACTTATTACATTTGAGAAAGTGCCAAGAGAAAAGAACAAAGTAGTGGATGCAATGGCAACTTTGTTTCACTTTTACAAATGCCTGATCAGAGTGCCAGATATGAGTTCTTGGTAGAAGAAGTGGATCAACCCGCATTTGACCCTACCCACCCTTACACCATTTTCTTGTTAACTACAAATGAATCACCTTGGTATGAACCAATTTACACTTACTTGAAAGATCAAATCCTTCCCATAAACCAAACTAGGAATCAAAAGAAAAGCTTCATTTGCCAAGCCGCCTGATATACTATAGTTTCTGAAACATTGTATCAAAAAAGTCTAGACGAAATGCTTCTTAGATGTTTAGAAGAAGAGGAATCAAAATTAGCCTTATGAGAAATCCACGAAGGAATTTGTGGGTCACACGTGAATGGATTAACCTTAGCTAAGAAACTTCTTAGGATAGGATATTTTTTGTCTACGATTGAGAAAGACACTTGTAACTTTGCCAAAACTTATAGAAAGTGTCAATTCCATGGGAACTTGATACATGTGCCTGCACAAGAGCTTCATTTGATGACAACACCTTGGCCATTCTATCAATGGGGTCTAGACTTAATAGGCATGATTTATCCACCATCCTTGAATGGTCATAAGTTCAACATCATGACAACATAATACTTTACTAAGTGGGTGGAAGCTGTACCCTTATCAACTGCAACAGGAAAGCATATTTCTTTGTTTATCCTCAATCATATTATTTTTAGATATGTCATACCTCATGCCATCATAACGGATAATGAAAATCATTTAAAGAACAAACATCTAAAATAATTATGTATAAAGTTCCACATGACTCATCATTATTCTTCAATCTATTACCCTCAAGGTAATGGACAAGCCGAAGCAACAAATAAAAACATCTTTAAAATTTTGAAGAGAACGGTGGACAATTCAGGTAGAGATTGGCACATTAAAATATTCCTGACCTTATGGGCTTATAGAACAAGTATAAGAATGCCAACAGGAGCTACACCTTTTTCTTTAGTCTTTGGAATAGAAGCAGTTTTGTCTTTGGAGGTAGAACTTCCATCTTTGAGGATATCTATGCATGGTTTGATAAATGAAGAAGACTATAGGGTTGCTAGGCTACAAGAACTAGAACTCTTGGATGAAAAATAGAAGCAAGCATTTGATCATTTGAAAGTGTACCAAAATAGAATGTCAAGGACTTACAATAAGCACATCAAGCCAAGAAAATTTCAAATTGGTGACCTAGTTTTGTGAGAAAATCCCAAGAATCAAGTAGAAAGGGAAAAGAAAGGAAAATGGGAAGCAAACTAGTTAGGACCATTTCTCATTGTTGAAAATTTTGGGACCAGCACCTACAAATTAGTAGATTGTCATGGATAAGAACTACAAGAACCTATCAATAGCATACATCTAAAGAGGTTCTATACATGAGGAAGATGAAAGAGTATAATTTTAGGAATGAATGCTAGATGTTGGCAGTTAGTCTATAGCAGTTGTTATTGCATTCATGACTATGATTGTCATTGATGTCAACATAGTGATCTTCTGGAGACTAGCAAAGAAGTAGATAGTGTTTTCATTAGCGCACAAGGGATATTGCAGTTGGAGATATGCGATGTTGAGGTTATACTCTTTGATGTCCTATATGTCTATGGTTAAGAGTGCAAGTCAGTATGACATGTACGGAAAAAGTTATAAGCATTTTAGTGGAAGCAATATTCAGGCAGTGTTCCTGAGTAGCGGTTTGTGGAAATTAGATGATATCTCCTAATAGGGATGGAATCTAGTTTTGTGTAGTTAAAGGAAAGTTTGAGACACATTGATGGTGATGTGGTTCATAGTGCAAATTTTGAGGTCACACAAGTGAAGAGTAATTTTGATGTAGCATGTGGAATCTTTTATTTTGTATTTGTGTGCCGACTCAATTGTAATTATTTGAGTACGATATAAAGGAAGGAATGTTTTTCCTTGTTGTATAGAAAAAGAAATATAGTAGTTGTAATATGAAAGAAGGAATGTGAGAATGGTATGTAAATGAATACATGAAGTGAAGAAGAGAGCCTATGAAGTTGTGAAAGCGAGATTGTGAAAGAAGACATGCGAAGTACAAAGATCTAGAATTGAGATCTGGTGTAGTAGTGAGTGTAGTTTGGCACAATGAGGAGGTAACATATTTCATATTATTCTACTAAATAATGTTAAGGTTATTTGGATAGTGTGTTCAGTGATCTTACCCTGAAGCTATTTGGGCAGTGGGTCCTTCTGTCTTCCATAACTCTTAACAGGGTTAGAATCTTTTAACAGGGATTCAAAATCTCCTAACAAGGATTTATATGTACTGAATGTATTTCTTAAGACTCCTAATAGAGTCCATCCTTTCATAAGTAATATTCATATTAATGCATCTTCCTGGGCATCATTCCAACCAGGGTTTACTCTTTGATCAAGAGGTTCCCTAGTCAACATATCTTGTGTTATTGTGTCATTGTGTATGAATATCTTTCTATGGTTGGTAATTACATTGCTTACATGGTTAAATTTTGTTGAAGTTGATAAAAGTTTTAATTATCTGATAACTGATTCACCCCCCCCCCCTCTTAGTTATCTTGGTGGACTTTACTTTCTAACAATTGGTATCAGAGCAATAGGTCCTTGAAAGGAAAGTTTAACAACTTAAGGAGATCCATGGTGAATTTCAAGAAAGAAAGCCCTAAGTTTGATGGAGTAAATTTTGACAGCTAGAAGGAAAAGATGAAGGCACATCTATTTTGTTTAGGACTAGGCTATTGGTTGATTACAAAGAATGATAGGACTATAATTGAAGAAGATGGTCTTGAAAAAAGTTCTAAAGATGAGGTAGATCTATTCATGTGTAACATAATTGCAAGAGAAGAACTTTTGAGAGCACTTCTAGAAAATGAATACAGTCAAGTAAAATGTTTTAAGAAATCTAATGAAATTTGGAAAGCTTTACACTCTACTTTTGAAGGTGATGAACATGCAAAAAGAGCTAGATTACATAATTGGATATGTGCATTTGAAGATATTAGAATGATGGAAGATGAATCTATTAGAAGCTATATTGGTAGAATGTTAGAAATTGTTGCAAGGATAAAATATTGTGGAGGATCAAAGACAAAGAATGAAGTGATATGGAAAATTCTAAGGACATTGAATCCTATATTTAAGCAGACAACATAGATGATTGAACAAGTTATACATTTTACTACAAAATTTACAAGAGAAACTCTTCTTGGAAGACTGGAATTAGTAGAGATGAAACTAAGGTTATCAGGAGACTTACCTAGAATGGAGACAACATTTAGTGTTCTTAGTATTCATCCTACTTTGTCAAGAAGTACTAGTGTGAGTGGAGATTATGCCAGCAATAGCAGATCTAGAAATGAAGAAGATAAGAAGATTGAAGAAGTTATTGCCTTGCTTGTGAAAAGAAAACCAGATGGTAAGAAAATCTTTAAATGTTGGACTTGTCAAGAATATGGTCATTTTGCATCTAAGTGTCCTAAGAGAGTTAAAAAGTATAGAAACAATTTTAAGCCTAGAAGATCTAAGGAATGTTATTATGCTAATGATGAAGATCTTGAAGCTATTATAGAGAGAACTTCAAGTGAAAGTGATACCGAGAATAATGATGAAATAGGATTTGTAGCAATTAAAGAAGAAAATTCTGAATCTGATGTTAAAGAAGAAAAAGCATTACTTTCCCAAGTTGAAAAGAAAGCTGATTGGATTATAGATAGTGGTTTTTCACATCATATGACTGGAGACATGAAGAAGTTCATAAAGTTTAACAATTATGATGGAGGAGTTGTTAGAGATGGTAACAATGCACCTTGTTTGATTAAAGATATAGGATCTATTACTCTTGATGGAAAGACTAATACTGATGATGTTTACTTTGTTGATGGATTGAAACATAATCTTTTTAGTGTTGGATAGTTAGTGGATAAGGGATATCAAGTTTGATTTACTGAGAAAACTTGTGTGATAAAGGACAAAGATGTAAATTTAATTGGAACTAGATCTAGAACCAGAGGTAATGTATTTCAGTTGAATCCTACTGAGATGACATGCTTGATTACTAAAATTGATGACAGTTGGTTATGGCATAGAAGGTTTTGTCATATAAACTTTGATAACATTGTGAAAGTAAGTACTACACTTGCAGTAAGGGATTTTCCTAAAATTATGAAGCCTACTAACATGATTTGCAAAGAATGTGTGATGGCTAAATAGAAGAGAAGTTCATTTCCTAGTAAGAAGTTCACATTGGCAGAGAAGTTGGAGATTGTTCATACAGACTTGAGCGGTCCTACCAGGACTAGAGGATTCTATGGAGAAAGGTATTTTATGATTCTTGTTGATGATTTTACAAGAATGATGTGGATTGCATTTCTGAAAGAAAAATCTAAACCATTTGATAAGTTTAAGATCATTAAGAATAAAGTTGAGAATGAATCTGGAATGAAGATTAAATGTTTGAGATCTGATAGAGGTGGAGAATTTACTTCTAGAGAGTTTAACACTTTTTGTGAAGTGAATGGTATTAAGAGATAGTTTTTAGCCCCTAGAACACCTGAACAAAATGGTATTGCAGAAAGAAGAAACATGTCAGTAACTGAAGCAGCAAGAGCTATGTTATTTGAGAATGATTTAGCGAAGACATTTTGGAGAGAAGTAGTGAATACAACAGTCTATACAATGAACAGAGTACAAATCAGAGCAGACACAGACAAGACACCTTATGAATTATGGTTTGGATATGCACCCTTAGTTAAGTATTTTAGAATTTTTGGAAGAAAATGTTATATTAAGAGAGATGATGATATTGGAAAGTTTGACCCTAGAAGTGATGAAATTATTTTTCTTGGATATTCTTTGAAGAGAAAAGCATATAGATGTTACAATAAGAGAACTAAAACTATTGTTGAAAGCGCAAATGTTAAAGTTGATGAGAAGTTTAAAATTTAGGAAAGAATGCTTGATTATAAATCTGATGAAGAAGTTCATCCTCAGCCTAACATTGAAACTACTAAATTATTCTATGAGACTGACAGTGAATTGTTGAATGAGAATCATAGTGGAAAAGAAACTAGAGAAGAATCTAGAGAAGAGCCTATAGTTGAAGAAAGATCTGTGACTATGACACCAAACAGGTATATATCTAGACATCATCCTATTGAACAAGTGATTAGAAGTTTGGACAGAGGAGTTATGACTAGAAATAAGGTACGTTTGTGTTTGATTTCTCAAATTGAACCTAAATCTACTAATGAAGCTTGTGAAGATGAACATTGGATTAATGCTATGAAAGAAGAACTAGATCAAATTGAAAAGAACAAGACATGGGAATTGGTCCCTAGACCTAAAGACAAGAATGTGATTAGAACTAAATGGGTATTTAGAAACAAGATGAATGAACAAGGAGAAGTAATAAGAAACAAAGCAAGATTGGTATGTAAAGGATACTCGTAGCAAGAAGGAATTGACTATGAAGAAAATTTTGCACCTGTAGCAAGACTTGAAGCAGTAAGAATGTTTTTGGCTTATGTATCTTTTAAGAAATTCAAAGTGTATCAAATGGATGTGAAGTCCACATTTCTGAATGGTGAATTGGAAGAAGAAGTCTACATTGAGCAGCCTGAAGGTTTTCCTTTGACTCAAGAAGGAGATATGGTATGTAAATTGAAGAAAGCACTATATGGACTAAAGCAAGCACCTAGAACTTGGTATGCTAGATTAGATAAGTATTTGTTGAAATTGGGATTTACAAAAGGAACAACTGATAGCAATCTATACACAAAAGAAATTGAAAATGGATTGTTAGTTATAGTTATTTTTGTTGATGACATTATTTTTGGAGGACAAGATGAAGCTAGTGACAAATTTGCAGATGAAATGAAGACTGAATTTGAAATGAGCATGACTGGTGAGATGAAATACTTTTTGGGATTACAGATAACATAGAACAATGATTGTATGTTTGTTAGCTAGACAAAGTACTTGAATGATTTGCTAAAAAGATTTGGAATGGAGAATTTTAAACCAGTTAGAACACCTATGGTTATAGGACATAAACTATTGAGCAAAGATGAAACACCAATAGTTGAGCAAAAGAAATATAGATCCATGATTGGAGGATTGTAGTGCTTGGCACACACTAGACCGGATATACAACATTAAGTTGGAATGGTAGCAAGATTTCAAGTTGAACCTAGAGAGTCACATTATGTAGCAGTAAAGAGGATACTGAGATATTTAAGAGGCACAATGGACTATGGATTATGGTATGATAAATCTAATCATTTTACCCTATGTGCATATACAGATGCTAATTGGGGAGGTAGTGTTGATGATAAGAAAAGCACTAGTGGTGGAGCCTTTTTTCTTGGAGGAAGATTAGTTTCTTGGCTAAGCAAGAAACAAAATTGTATTTCATAGAGTACAGTAGAAGCAAAGTATGTAGCAGTAGAAAATAATTGTAACCAGCTAATTTGGATGAAGTAGATGCTAAAGGATATTGGAATAAAATTTTTTGAGCCTATTGTCATACATTGTGACAATACCAGTATAGTTAGTATGTCTAAGAATCCTGTATTGCATTCTAGGACTAAGCATATAGAGATCATGTATCATGTTGTAAGAGATAAATTTGCTGAGAAAGAAGTCAGATTGGAGTACATAAGCACAAAGGAACAAATAGAAGACATATTTACAAAGCCATTGCCTAAGGATACATTTGAGTATCTGAGAGGTATGCTTGGGGTTATGCCCCAGCCTACTTTTGAGTAATGCTGAAGTTGGTTGCATCCGTCCAGTGGTATATGAGATCTATCTTTTTCTGGATTGGATGCTGGTACTTCCTCTATGGGGGAGTATGTGTATTTGAGCTAAGTCATGAGGAATCTTGTGAATGTATTTTCTGAATAGTGTCTTTTGACATTGAGTTGTTGTTGACATAGTGATGAAATTTCTATCATTGACGTCAATGGGGTTGAAGTGTACATGAAAAACCCTATGTACCATTTGATGGAGAGAACTGAATAGGAAAATGAAGCAGGATTTGATTAATGAAGAGGACTTGAAGAATTTTCAGAGCATCAGTGCAGCAGTGTTGTAGTATTGGATTTTTGGAACATTGGATGTTTTTCATTTATGTTGCCATCAATGCCAATGGGGGAGATTTTTAGGAAGGAATGTTGGATGTTGGTAGTCATTCTGTAGTAGTTTTTGTTGCATTCATGAATATGATTGTCATTGATGTCAACACATTGATCTTCTAGAGACTAGTAGAGAAGTAGATAGTGTTTTGATTAGTGCATGTGGGATATTGTAGTTGGAGATATGCGATGTTTAGGTTATACTCTTTGATGTGTTATATGTCTATGGTTAAGAGTGCAAGTCAGTATGGCATGTATGGAAAAAGTTATAAGCATTTTAGTCGAAGCAGTATTCAGGCAGTGTTCCTGAGTAGCAGTTTGTGGAAATCGGATGATATATCCTAATAGGGATGGAATCTAGTTTTGCACAATTAAAGGGAAGTTTTAGACAAATTGATGGTGATGTGGTTCATAGCACAAACTTTGAGGTCACACGAGTGAAGAGTAATTTTGATGTAGCGTGTGGAATCTTTTATTTTGTATTTATGTGCCAACTCAATTGTAATTATTTGAGTATGGTATAAAGGAAGGAATGTCAGCATGGGATGTGAATGAATACATGAAGTGAAGAAGTGAGCCTATGAAGTTGTGAAAGTGAGATTGTGAAGGAAGACATGTGAAGTACAAAGATCTAGAATTGAGATCTGGTGTAGTAGTGAGTGCGGTTTGGCATAGTGAGGAGGTAACATATTTCATATTATTCTACTAAATAATGTTAAGGTTATTTGGAAAGTGTGTTCAGTGATCTTACCCTGAAGCTATTTGGGTAGTGGGTCCTTCTATCTTCCATAACTCTTAACAGGGTTAGAATCTTTTAACAGGGATTCAAAATCTCCTAACAGGGATTTATATGTACTAAATGTATTTCATAAGACTCCTAATAGAGTCCATCCTTCACAAGAAATATTCATATTAGTGCATCTTTGTGGGAATTATTCTCATCTGGGTTTACTCTTTGATGAAGAGGTTCCCTAGTCAACATATCTTGTGTTATTGTGTCATTGTGTATGAATATCTTTCTATGGTTGGTAATTACATTGCTTACATGGTTAAATGTTGTTGAAGTTGATAAAAGTTTTAATTATTTGATAAATGATTCACCCCCCCCCCTCTCAATTATCTTGGTGGACTTTACTTTCTAACATATAAAGAGTATCAGATGGAGAGCATCATATTTATTGTACATAGTTCAAGAGATCTTGAAAATACCAAAAACATTTGAAAAGTAGAAAAGATAAAAAATAGTGGAAAATTGAGCATGAAGAAAGAAAAAATTCATATATGATCCTCAAAAATATTTTGTCTTGGTGAAAACCTAGCAAATAGGCACCTTGATGATAAAAGAAAAAATTGAAAAAAGAGAAAAATACAAAAAAATTAAAAAAAAAGAAGAAAAGTACCTTGGTGAAAACCTAGCAAGTACACACCTTGGTAGCAAAAAAAGAGAAAATCTTTAAAAATAGAAAAAAGTGCTAGAACAATTCAATCAGTGAAAACTTGGTAAACAGGCACCATTGGAATTCCAAGTCAGTCGCACACCTAGAAGGTCACCTTGTAAATATTGCATTCACCAGCATTTGTATATATTGTATAATAAAACCTCATAGTTGCATGTGCAAGTACCTCAATATTTTGGTCACCTAATCAAAAAATTGTCCGAAGTCCCACAAATGAAATCAATATCAAACTGGGGGAAATCTACTCAAAAGGAGAAAGGATTCATCAAAGAAGGCTTTATTCAATCAGAGAATCAATTCATCACACTCGAAAGAGGAACACTTCTTCAAATCTACATCCCAATCCAATTTGAGCCTAAAATGCAAAATTTGATCCAAGAATTGAAATGACCTTACCTTTATGAGGATTAAAAGTATGAAATGGATGGAGCTACACTTGAAATATGGATTTGAAAAACATTGCAAAATTTTTCTAAGTGTTGACTCAATTGATGAAATCATTTCTTTCTAGCGAATCGATGAAAGTTTTAGACTAGACAAGCTATGATGAAAGGATGATATTTTTCTTGATTTTTGAATGACTATCTTAAAATCAAAGTTTTAAATTATGTATTATTTTTCTAAGAACGTGATCATCAAAGAATCATCGAGGACTTGTACATAGGATAAAATGGAGATTTTTTCTTGTTTACACAAACAGATACCTTGGCTATTTTGATCTTCAATATCATAATACCAAAATACACTTGCGACATAGAATCTGACAAAAAAAATATTCACACTCTCATGATTGGCTTCAATTAGTGATAGTCATACCAAAGAGAGATGGGAAAGAAAACAAAGAGGTGCAAAAGAGTATTCATATCATCATGGTTGAACCAGTGAGGGTTGTACCAATTTCATGTTCCAAATGCTCAATGATGATTATAAGCTCCAAATCTTGAATAATGATAGTTAGCTACATACATCTTAGATTAAGTGCATTGTATATATTTTTTTGCCTTTCTTAGCTTAATTTTCAAGGGGGGAAATGAAAAGGGGTACATTAATAATCTTGGTGAGTCAAAACATTAAAGAAATGGGGGGTTCAATTCAAGTGGCTTATCCTTGATTTCAATTAACAAAGTGAGATTATCTTTTTGCATTCATGCATAGCATTAATCATTATTCATTATCCATATATCAGAAAAGAAAGAAAAAGAATCATTACTCATACATCATTTGCATACATGTAATTAAGGATAGAATTGTATACATTTGAAAATAAAAAACATAGGGGCATTCATATTCATATGGCCATAAAATAGTTTGCATCCACACATTGAAAAGTATAAAAACATCTCATAAATCCATACATCAATGCATTCATCTATCTATATCATAAAATAAGATACATTGCATCCATAGCATAATCACAAGTAAATGCATCATTAACATCATATAGCTACATATAAAGATAATCTCATAATAAACTCATCAAGAGAATCAAGGAAGTATATCATCATATAAGTGTTCATCAAATGATCCAGTACATCAGTATATCAAGATACAATGTCATGAAAGTGATATATCAAGTGTTCCAATCAATAAAAAAGTATGAAACATGATAAAAGGACATCAACAAATGAGTAACTTTGTCATCAAATAATCAAGATCCCATAGCAACACCCAATCCATCCCCATCACCTGATCCATTTGGACCTCTCTCATCCTATTTATCCTATGAGGGAGGAGCCTGAGAAGTGCTCACTATGCTATGGCTCTTTGCAATCATCATCATGAACTGCTACATCAAGGTAGCAACCTGATCCAATATACTAATAACAGTGGATACCTCTGACCTCAATGACTACACCTCTCATGCTACAGTATCAATACTAGGAGCAACCTATGAACTCTGTCCCATAACCTATGATTGTTGAACCTGTGGAGGCACCTGCTATGCCAAAACCTGATCTTGTTGTATCGAAACCTGATCCTACTGTGCTAAGGCAACTCACTGTAATTGAACTAAAGGATCCTGTCCACCAAGAATCTAATGAGCAATATCCACATGAGCTTGCCTCTGAGCTCTTTGTTGTCTGTGATGTCTATGATTCCTATCAACTACTTCTCTAGGGCATACCTTAGCTACATCATCCTATCCTCTAGCTCTAGCCCTATCCCTCACATGTCCACCTCTCACCTGTGCTCTACCAATAACTTGAGGAACTCTTTGTCCTCGCCATCTCTAACATCTCCTACCACTGCCATCACCACCACCACCATCACCACCACCACCATTATCTCTCTCATCCTGGCCTGGGATAGGCTTTGCTAGATTAGTAAATCGAGGAAACCTATTACGATCCCACCAGTCTCAAAACTCATGAGACATACCAGCATCAGTGATACCTACAAGCATCTCCCATCTTCAATATGCCATACCAACAATATGATCACATGCAAACTAATAATCAATTAGAGGACTGCACATCAATCATGCTACCTATACACAAGCATATAATGCAGCACCCTATGGCATATCCTATACTCTACCATACTGGCAAGACACTCGGCCAAAGAAAAATTGCTCAATCGTAGTAGTAGCCCTAGTGATCATCCACCAAGGAGAAAACATATAGGGAAGCTCATCATCATCCTCCCTCTAGTGCTCACAACCAATATATGGTGACCACTGAACCTAATCAAGGTCATCTATCTGTCAGCACCAATACTCAAGCTTTCTTAGATGATGTTGGACAACCATGCTGCTATACAGAAAAGCATACAGGAATCCTCCACCATGAATCCTATCTGAAATAGGCCTAGTAATGGGAAGATGCTCCCATACCTACAATTGTAGAATCACTGCACCTATTGAAAATGAAGCACTCTCTTTGTAGACAACCTCAAGAAAATCATGGTAAAGCTATGCCAACACATAGGAACCCCAAATGAATCATCGAGGCTGAGCAAGTAAATCCTTGAGAATCCTACCCCATCTAACTAAGAAACCATGACCTCACCAGTCGGGAAGCAATAATCCACCAATCAAAGCACCAAGAACCACTGGTAATGTCAGGAAAGAAGAAAACTATGACCAAGTAATAGTATCATCATCTATAGTGTTGTCTCCAAATACTCATCTGCAGACTATGCTATCATAAATAGAATCATAATATACTAACTCTCCTTGGCAAGGGATGCATAATAGTCTATAGACATCCTCCAGAGTGATGGTAATCTCTCAGTAAGGAAGGTGGAAAATATTATGGTTGGAGTGCCATCTCTCCACCACAGCAGTCAGGAGACCATAATTAAGCTGGAACCGTGACATGTCAAGAAGAAAACTCAGACCACACATCTCAATAATATGATACTCTATTGGAGTCAAAGCCTGACCAAGATCAGTAAACCATGATGCAATAGACCATATGTAAAGAATAAGAAAGTGTGCCTATTTGGAAAAAAAAAGGAATCATATCAACATACCATATCAAGGAATCATCTAAAGTTAATCAATTTTATTGAAAGTATCAAGAAATCATACCCAATACCATTTTTTCATGTCTCTATATCCTGAGAATGAATTATCAGTTATCCTATCAGATTGACAAATCACATTCATTGGTACCATTATCTTGATATCCTAATCAATTGTTTTGTTTAAACGCAATAGACCTAATCTTATCATTGGAATCAATCATCTGGAGTTATCAAATTTTTCATCAGGAAAAATCAAGCACAAGTGAAAAAATTTCAAAAATCTTTCAGGCATGATTTTACACATACCAGGCAATATTTTACCTCAAACGATGTAGAAAATATGTTAGGCAATATTTTATTTATCCTAAGCAGTAATTAAGGTTTCACATGACACTTTATAATGCTAGGTGACATGGAAAAAAGCCTAGGTGACAATGAAAATCTAGGGTTTAACATGCGGAAAAAATAATGCAAATTGGCATTAAAATCCTAAGGCTACGCGGAATCATATTCTTCTCAGGTGAGAATGAAAAATTGTTAGGTGATAGTTTACTATGTGGAGGCATGATTAAAAAGCGTAGATGTGACACTTTAAAGGCTAACGTGACATTAAAACTATCCTACGCATGAATTGGAAAAATTAAAATAATGACGACATGGAAAAGATGTAATAAATGCTATAAACAAGCAATAAATGCAATAAGGAAGTTAAAAATGACTCACTAGAGGTTTGTAGTTAGGTGGTCTCCAATAGCACTGACATCTCTCAAACTGATGCTCTCTGATAGGGACAACCATCTCAAAAATCAGAGAAAGCTCAGAGTAAAATCTCCAAAGTGAAAAGTTAAAATGAATAGTAAATCAAGGTTTTTCAACCTATTTAACCTAATTTGACCTAATTTAGAGGTGAAAATTTGACTTCAACCTATATTAACCTATCAATTCAACTGGGGCAAAATGTGAATCATGGCATAACATCAGTGTTTTTCAGAAATGAAAGCATATTCAATCAATCAATCAATCAAATTTTCAAATCAAAACATCAATATGGTTTATTTTCGAGGGGGCATACCATCAGATAATCAGATCAACACCAGTAAGAACATCATTGAAAATCAAGAGACCGATCATCTAATCAAAGCGAAAGCTTTTATTAGGAAATTTTTTGTAATCAGATGAATGGGGCATCATATCAAAATCAATCATCAAAGTAGGTATCATATTAGGATCAATCATTGAATCAAACTTCATATCAAGGACCATCATCAGAATGACCATCAATTGAGAGTTTCATATCGATCATATCAGTATCAATCTTGCATCAAAAATCAAGGATCGACCATCGAAAGACATCAAATGAACATCAAAGATCGACCATCAATGAATCAAGACCTATCATCAAGCCATATTAGAGTATTCTTTGAATCGACATGCTTCGCACGTCAACTCAAAGAGGGGCATTTTTAATCACCTAAAAATGGACAAAGATCAATTCAAAAAAAATCAAGTCAAATAAAAAGCAAATCAAGGACATAATTGAATCAATTGAATCACAATGCATAATTAGCCAATCAAAATGAAAATCAAGTCTTAATTTGAGATCAATCAAAATTGAGAGCATTTTAATCAAATATAATCAAATCAAAATACAATTAAATCAATTAATTGTATATTATTGGATTAAATCAAATTCAACCCATTCAAGGGGTACATGGCTAAAATAAATCAATTAAATCAATTAATAAATCTTAATTACTCTCAACAACCACAAAGGGAGGAAATTCAATCAACCAATGAGAGTGGAGGAAAGGCATTCACATGGATCAAGCCAAATTCAATCTCAATCACTCAAAGTGAAAGAGAATCTTGTCCATTAATCTTGTCTACTTGTCCCAAGCTTTGAGGACACAAACTTTGCATTGTCTTCAAAGGGTGGAACCAAGGACTCAACCAAGGTTTAATCATGATCAACTACACTATACCCCCTACCATTGGGAAAAACTATAAAAGGAAGACCAAATTCTTTCATAATTATCAACCAAACATTTGAGAATTGCATTAAAGCTCTTGCAATTTGAGTTTAGAAAGGCATTTGAGAGCTTAATTAGCATTTACTTTGATATAATTGTTAGCTATAAACTTATTTATCTTATCATTCTCATTCTAGGACTATCATTAATGGAAGCTTGCTGAGAGCTTTTGCATTAACATTCTTAGTTAGAGAGCCATAGGATGCTCAATTAATCATTAATTTGTTAAATAGTTTCTCTATTGTATTGTGGTTTATTTAGTTACTATTTCATTTATTGTTCAACCTTAATTATATGAAGATACTTTCCCTAGTATACAATATTATATGTAGGGAATGTATATTGGGAAAGCATGTGAGAAACTCATTCAGGAGCAAGCACAATTTAGTAAAGAACAAGTTGGATCTGATTCATACAGACCTATGTAGACCAAATCAAACAAGATCATACTATGGTGAAAGGTATTTCATTTTGTTTGTTGATGACTATACCAGAATGATGTGGGTTGCATTATTAAAAGATAATTCAGAAGCATTTGACAAGTTCAAAATATTCAAAGCTAAGGTTGAGAATGAATCTGGACTAAAGATAAAATGTTTGAGATCAGATAGAGGAGGAGAATTCACCTCTGACATATTCTATGAGTACTATGAAGAACATGGAATCAAGAGACAGTTAAGTGCACCTAGAACCCCTCAGCAAAATGGAATTGCAGAGAGAAGGAATAAGATCATCCTTGACACAACGTGCACCATCATGATTGAAGGAAAATTTGCACACACCTATTGGAGAGATGAAGTCAACACAATAGTCTATACCATCAATAGAACTCATTTAAGGCCTAGTGCTGACAAGACACCTTATGAGCTATGGTTTGGTAATGTTCCCACAGTAAAATACTTCAGAATATTTGGAAGCAAGTGCTACATAGAGAGGGATGAAGCCATAGGCAAGTTTGATGTAAGGAGTGATGAAGGTATTTTCCTTGGTTACTCTACTAAAAGTAAATCTTATAGACGTTTCAATTTAATATTGAAAAAGATCATTGAAAGTGCTCATGTCAAGATTGATGAAAAGTTTGACTCAAGAAAAATATCATGATTACTCACTCATGATTGAAGAAGAGCCTAGATCTTCCAATAGCGAAATGGTTATTGAAGAAATGTTTGACAGCATTGATGTAATATTCAATGACCCTGAGACAAGTGAAGAAGAAACTCCTAAGGAAGATAAGACAGTATCACCCAAAGCTCCAAAGTATACTTCTAGGTATTGTAATACCCCAAAAATGGGCTATAGGTTCATTAACCTCCTACATCTTCAAATATAATGAAATCGATACAAAAGTCCTAACCTAAGGCACATCTGCACATTATCAAATTTAATTGATTATCCTAAATTCTGCATTGGGGAATATTCCTAGAAATATTCCTAATTTATCATAATTATTCTTAATTTAATAATTATTTGGTGATAAATCTTATTTATCCTAAAGTTTGATTAATTGAATATTTTGAATATTTAATTACATTTAATTATATTTATTCTTAAATTGTATTATTTCATTTTGACAATAAATCAAAAATCTCATGACTAATTGATTAAATTCTTATTTAATTAATTAATGTCAATTGTCAATATTTAATAATATAGTTTTTGAATAAAAGTTTGATTTAATAATTGATTAACCCATAAATCAATTATTTTAATTTTAAAATCAATTAAGTTGAGAATAAATCACTTTATTTTTAATTAATTTATAATTAAATCATGTACAATCAGAAAAGTAGGCAACTAGAAATTAACAATCAATTTTAAAATTAAACTCAACATCTGATGATGAGTTGAAATTTGATCTAAACTCTATTTTGAGTTAAACCCTACTTTTGCACGATTTTTGTGAGTTAATTATTCTTAATTTCTTGTTAACTCAAAAATCAACTTGAGTTTATCAAGAGTGATTTATGGCTTTTTTCTTGCATCCCTAAAGCCCTGGATTTCTATAAAATCAAGGCTCAGCTCTTCATAATTATCAACACTCGAATTTGCACAATTACTCTAGTGAATTTGCGATTGAAGGATTGAGCACTTGCGATAGGTGATTTGTGAGATCTTTCATTGTTGGTCATAGTTGCATCATTTTCATATCATAGCTTTACATTCATATTCATTCATAGCATTCTTAGATTAAATCTGCAATCAATCTCAATTTCATTTTTAGATTAGATTCATTAAGTTTCTCATTCTTATTACACAAAAAATACAAAAATATAGATTAATCTAAATTCATACAGTTTTTCATTCTTTGCATTCAAATCCTTCATTTAGATGTTGCATTGTCACTGATCTCAATTTCAATCTGAGAACATCATACTCGCACCTACTAGAAGGCAGTAAATCACCTGGTTAGCATAGTTTCAATTACTTGCAAATTTTGGTTTTTGCTAACCTCTAATGTTTTACTGAAGTGTTGTGTCTACAGCTAGGTACAAAATTCACACACACAGGTATCACTCTAAGGATGACATTATTGGAGATTAGAGTAGAAAAGTTACAACAAGATCAAAAGCTAAGAGTTCTGCAACCAATGAGGAAGTATGTTTACTATCTTAGATTGAACCCTTAAGTGTTGAAGATGAATGCAATGATTAAGATTGGCATGATGCTATGAAAGAAGAGATAGATCAAATCATCAAGAATGATACTTAGGAATTGGTTCCAAGACGTTTAGACAAAAATGTGATTGGAACAAAGTGGATATTTAGAAACAAGATGAATGAAGATGGCACAGTAGTAAGGAACAAAGAAAGATCAGTATGTAAGGGATATGTGCAAAGAGAAGGTATTGACTATTCATAAACCTTTACACCAGTAAGTAGGTTAGAAGCCATAAAGTTGTTTCTAGCTTTTGCAACATTCAAAAACTTCAAAGTTTATCAAATGGATGTTGAGTCAGCATTCTTAAATGGAGAGTTGAAAGAAGAAGTATACATTGAGCAGCTAGAAGGATTCACCTTATCAAACAGACCTGATATGGTATGCAGATTGAAGAAATCCATCTATGCACTCAAGCAAGCCCCTAGAGCTTGGTATGAAAGACTTGATGGATATCTAACAAAGATTGGATTCAAGAAAGGAGTAGCAGATTGCAACCTATTTATAAGAGAGACATCAAAAGGATTACTAGTTGTGGCTATATTTTTTGATGATATTATCTTTGGGGGTAATGAAAAATTGAGTGCATATTTTGCTAAAGAAATGCAGAGTGAGTTTGAGATGAGTATGATTGGTCCTATCAAATACTTTTTGGGACTAAATGTGTAGCAGACAAAGAAATGTATTTTCATAAATAAGTCCAAGTATGTGAAAGAGATATTAAATAAATTCAAGATGGATGATTGCAAGCCAGTAGGAACACCTATGATCACTAGATGCAAGCTTACTAAAGATGATTCTCTAGCAGTGGATACAACATTGTACAAATCTATGATTGGTAAACTCATATATCTTACTCAAACTAGACCTGATACTTCTAATGCAGTTGGCATAGTTGGAAGATTTACAACAGAGTCTAAACAAAGTTACCTCATGGCAGTCAAGAGAATATTTAGATACTTGTAGGGCACTATAGATTATGGTCTATGGTATCCTAATTTAGAAGATGTTGAACCTCATGTGTATACTAATGCAGATTGGGGATGATGCGTTGATGACAGAAAGAGTACTTCAGGTGGAGCAGTGTTTCTTGGTGATAGACTTGTCACTTGGACAAGCAAGAAGAAAAATTGTATCTCTCAATCAATAGTAGAAGTGGAGTATGTTGTAGCAGCCTTGAATTGTTCTACAATTGTTTGTATCAAGAAGATGATAAAGGATTTTGGATTTCAAATTGATTATCCTATTGTTATTCACTATGATAACACTAGCACTATCAATATGTCAAAGAACCCTATGATGCATGCAAAGACAAAGCACATTGAGATCAAGTATCACTTCCTAAGAGAGAAAGTAGTAGGGAAAGAAGTCAAGTTGGATTATGTAAGTACTAAAGATTAGTTAGTAGATATATTCACAAAGCCTTTGCCAAAGGATACTTTTGAGTATCTCAGGGAGAAGCTCGAAGTAATTCCCTTCCTTGATTCTGCTTAGAGAAAGAAGAAAGAGCATCAGTCCTTAGGGACTAATGGATGGTGGACTACTCTACTTCAGTAGTAGTACTGGTGCTTAAATTTTTTGGTGCCCTTTTCCATTGATGTCAAAGGGGGAGTAATATATAGTCATAAAAAATAGAAACAAAAGAAGGAGTGATATACTAAGGGGGAGTAGTATTCAGTTTATGGAAGCAAATCAGTTGAGAAAATGGAGAATATTAAAGAATACTGTAGTAGATGGAGGATTCATTCTTGGAGAAGTTTTGAAGAGTAAATGGAGAATGATATAAAAGAAATATTCATTTGGTTTGGTGGAGTTTTTCATTCCATATGTTGCCATCAATGCCAAAGGGGGAGATTGTTGGAGATTTGCCAGTAGGCTAGTACTGACTGTATGTTTGTCATTGATGACAACATATGGTAAGTAGCATGCATGGATGACTTATGTAGTAAGCTTCAAGTATATGAAGTATGGATATGTTATCATGGAAGCAGAGGTTAACTATTAGTATAGATAGTTATACAGTAGGACGTGTTAACTATGTTCCTGACAGAGTAATAGGCAGTGTTCTGTGCATGGTTGTCTATAAAATTGTCATGAATCCTTGCACCCTTGGATATATGATGGAGAAAAGTTAGTGATGTTAATTTCATGGATGTAGAGTCTAATGATGAATGAAAGTGAAGTTATACAGTCACTATTCAGCAGTAGCAGTTTCCTATGTTTATTCAGAGGAGCCAACATAGATGATATTGGTTCTAGAGTTGCACCTATCATTTCAATATGCACCCTTGGATTTAAGCTTAGAGAAGATTTAGTGACATTTAGTTAAGAGTGCATGAAGTAATTCAGCTTGAATTGAAAGATCTAGTTATTTTGGTAGAGCTGATAGTGTGTAGCGTGCGTCTATAATTATCTTATTGGACAGGTCCTAGAATGTGTTGTGTGCTCAATAGAGTCAACTAAATTATTATTGGAGTTTTTTATGGATTCTCTAATATGATTTCAAGGTGGTTCTAATAGGCCGACTTGATTATATCATTTAGAGGAAGAATATTTATAGACATTCATTTGTGATTGTTTGAGTATGGTTCATGTTTGATTAGTAAGAGGAGAGCATAGTGTGTGAAGTGCTAAACCATTAGAAGAAGGTCTATGTGACCAAGTGAAGTATATGTGGTATATATTGGAACTGATCCAGATAGTAGGTCAAAGCACAGTTCACCAAGATCAAGATATAGTGTGTATTTGTTAATAGAAGGTTGTAGACTTCACCCCTTTGAGCAGTGAGCTCTCGAACAGTGTATCCTCTCCCCTAATAGGGACTATTGTAAAAGACTCCTAACAAGGTCTGAACCTTGACCAAGTCTACTATACTAATTATACTATAAAGTAACTCCTAACAGGGTTAAGGATCTTCTAGCAAGGATCATAATACACTAGTACAAAATATTAGTGGGTGTCAATTCCCACAGAGGTTTTTACCTATTTGGGTTTCCCCGTAACCAAAATATTGGTGTTGTGTTCATGTGTTCTTTTATTGTGTTTATGGTTAATAATTAAGTATACTTAATTGGATAAATAATTGAAACTAGTAGATAACTGATTCACCCCCCCCCCCCTCTCAGTTATCTCTTGGGACTATTCCTAACACCACAACATCTATTGTTGATCTTGACAATGAAAAGGGTGGAGGATGAGGATTATTTATGGATCATAATGATATTGGGAGGAATTTGTGATAGAGGTTTTGATGTCAATCTCATGATGATGGGTGTAGTGGGGGAATGAAGCCACCAACACATGATAGTATGCAAAGGATTTTGGATCAACATGGATGGTGATTTTTATGCCTTGGTGTGATAATTTGAAGTACTAATGAAATGTGCAGTGAATAGCCCTCATGGAATGAATCCAAGGATGACCAAGGAGGATGTTGTAAGGGAGGTCAAGATCAAGAATATGGAATATAATTTCTTGTATTGGAAAACCTAGTTTGATGGGTAACAATATGGTACCTTGTGAGGTACATTTTGGGTTATCATAGGCCTTGATGGTGATGACCTCATATGATATATCTACTTTAGTGTATCTCACCTATTTTATGAAATTCAATGTGCATAGGTTTAGGGCCAAACCATTATCTATCATGACCCATTTAAATGCAAAGTCATTGATCATGATAATTATGCAGAGTGGGAGATTGTGAGTTTTTTCAATGGATGGCATGTCGAATGATTTGAATGAAAGGCTACATGATGTAGATAAGTGTCCCACAAGATTCTCAAACTAGGTGGTAGTGATGTTTATGGTGACACACACCTCTTGGAGGGCCTTAGTGAGGATTTATTAATGGATGGGAAAGGTAAAAAAAAATCCAAGATAGATATTTGGGCAAGAATATTCCAAAGGTGTTCTAGGAGGTTTTATTATGCATTGGATGAGGATGTAGTATTAACACTAACAACAAATATCCTACTCATACATGTGGTGACCACACATTGACTATTTGTACCTTTAACATGGATGACATTAACCATGGGTTTGAATTTGGAGATTCATCCAACAAATTTATTGTAATTCATGTAGGCAATCATGTAATCCATGCAATCAGTATGGTCACCTTTCTTACCCTTGTCTTGGTTTTGGGTTGGTGGGTTTGTGTTAGCTTTTCTTCTACCTAAATTATGTTGAGGAAACACATTTTGATAAATCTATAGGCTTTCATTAGGTGAGGCTTGGGTATGTGCATCGACTGTGATCTCTTCCTTGTCAATGAGATCTTGAATGTAATGCTTGATTTTCATGCACTCCATAGTAGTGTGTCCCTTGACACAGTGATAGTCACAATACTCATTATCTTTGTACCATGTAGGCTTTAGGGTTGAATCATCCAATGGTTGGGTTTGAGGATAGATGATCAAGTTGAAATTGGTCATTCAATGAAAGATAACATCCAAGGGTTTACTGAGAGGAGTGAACATGCATTTCTAATTTTTATGGGTGCACGGTTTGGTCTGTCCCGAGGTGAATAATATAGCACAAGTCTAGTTTTCTAGAGGTTGACAACTTTTCATAGGTGGTTAGTGTATACACTTAAAAATGGCTTCATTAATTAATTAAATATTTATTATTTAATTGATATTGACTTGATAAATTAATTAAATATTTATTATTTAATTAATAATTATTTCCTCTATTTATTAGATAAATTATTCAATTTATTTAGTAAATTCACTATAGTCTATTCCTCTATCCTAAGTCTTCTAATTAGTCTTATTAAAGTGATTTAATTAAATATACAATCACCTAAATATGACTAAGTCCCCTAGTCCACCTCATCTACCCACTCACTCGACACATCATCTTGGCTAAAATAAATAATTATTATTAATTATTTATTAGTAATTATCCTCACCTACACATGTCCTATTCTTAAGGGCTATGTGGCCTCATAGGACTTGGTCTCATGACCACATGTACTCTCTTGAACCAAGTCAAGAGATATTCCCTATTCCTAAGGGGCTTCTCAAGCCACCTCTAAGGGTCAAAGGTGACTCATGGGAGACTTGTACAAAGAGTCCTCATGAGGAAAAGGTCTCTCCCTCTTTCTCTCTTTGGTCTTTGTGAGACACTTGACATGTGTCTTTCCCTTCCACCTTCTCCTCCATGTCAATATGAGAGGAACATCATTCCTATTCTTCCTCTCACATTCCAACTACATCCCCCTTTCTCTCAATTCCTTCAACCAAGTCAATCCTAGCCCTAGGATCTTCCACCTTTCATTCTCAACCATAGGATTGTGCCACCTAGGCCTAGATCCTCCAAAACTCTATAAAAGGAGCCTCATTTTCCCTTTGTGAGCTAATAAGCAATCAAGCAATCAAGCATTCAAAAAATCAAGAATTCAAGAATCCAAGCATTCAAGCATTCTAAGAGCAATCAAGCATCCATAATCAATCCATATTATCATCATTTCATTTGCATTCCATCCATTAGATTGCATAAGCTATTGTACACTCATTTCATTCAATCTCCACACTTTGGTGACATCTTGGGCAAGGAGCTTCAAATTGGAAATCTGAGAGCTCAACACATCCAAGAAATCAAAGCTAGGAGGACAATGGAGACAAGCTGCATTGGTAGGTGAAGGTAATTGAATTAGTTTCATCATTTTATAGTTACTTTGCATTCTTCATTGTGTTGCATTAGATTGATTTATTGGCTTTTAATAGTTAATTTATCATCTCTATTAATTAGACATTTAATTTGCATACATTTTTGGCGCCCATCATAGGGCCACCCACATTTTTCACTTTCAATTTTTAGTTTTCCGTATGTAGGTTTTTCTATAGGTTATTTATGTGCATTCATCCCTAATTTCTATGCATCTATTCATTTCTGTTGCACATCCATTTTCTGTTACCACAGTCACAAACTTTTATTCTATCTTTTCATTCTCTATCAAATATCTGCGCATTCATTCAACTATTTCACACATATGTATTTTCCTGTTGTGCATCTGTAATTGCTATGCATATACATCATCTCACTGTGCATTAGTGTCTCATTGCTACACATCCATCATTTCTACATATTCATTCATACTTGCTACGCATTTATTTAACTGTTCTACACATTTGTCAGTTGTTGTGGTAAAATTTAGTTTTCTGTTAGATTTGATTTTAGCTAACATTTTGACAAGTTTGTGTTCGTTCTGGTAGTCTTTTAGGCTATTTTGTAGGACGTTGATTTTGAAGACCCCATTGCTAAGAAAATTTCTAACAGTTTGATTGCAGATTGCCAAGGGGTTTGCAAAATAAACTACAATCTTGTTTGGGCTTAAAATAAGACATGTTTTTGCTTTGTGTGTCTTCTTTAGCATAGATTTGAGTGTTTGTTGTGTCTTTCTTAATAGCATATCTATAATCCCAAAATTATAACAATGTATCCTCTCCCCTCACCATTCATGGACCTTGGGTGTAAGAGAAACTGTTATAATTTTTAGAGGGCAGTCTTTGGTGGGAAAAGAGGTACTCGCCCCAAGGAATGACCCAACCGGTAATAGGATAAAGCTAAGCCCTTCCAAACCGGTATATAAAAAATGCTAGTGTGATTA
The DNA here is from genome assembly GCA_027943335.1 of Chamaecyparis obtusa. Lineage (NCBI taxonomy): Eukaryota > Viridiplantae > Streptophyta > Pinopsida > Cupressales > Cupressaceae > Chamaecyparis > Chamaecyparis obtusa. The sequence goes on along the minus strand of BSBK01000192.1, from coordinate 766,883 downwards.
GTCTCACATTAGACAAGTGTGAATTCATTGTGGCAACCAAAATCTCCTCCAGTGCCCCAGTGGTGCTTTAAAGTCCTACTTAGTAGAGGTGAAAGCCTTACTTTGAAAGGATTGGGAGAGCCCCCTTGATTGGGAAAATGACTTGATCACAACCACTTGAACAGATGTCCTTATTAAAAAAATTTGTATAGTGGCCAAAAACCTTTTATTTGCTAGCTCAAGGGGTCACCCAAACCCGTGAAGACACCCCACATTACTCACAGTTCATAGTAGAGATAGTAGTTCTTTGGGAAGTAATGACCCATTGAATTCAAAACTTGGTGTGCCTGAGAAGTGTGACACATGTAAGGAGGAGCCCATGCCTCCAAGTTCCTAGGCTTTCCACTATGGATTTGCATGGCTAGATTTTATTATCATAGTGGGGATTCAACAGATATTGTCCTTGCCAACCTTAGGATTTGTAAGCATATTTGTGCATTCATACTAGAATAGATTAGATCAAAATCATTTCTATCTTGCATGTGTGTGTTTATGCATTTTTGCTTTTCCAAAAACTAGAGAACATCAGAAAATCCAAAAATTCCAAATCATCAAGCTGAAAATCATCAAAAATTCAAAACCTACACATATATCACATATTGTTGCACATTTGATCACATTTGCTGCACATCCGTTTCAACTGTCTGCACTTTTGATTTTACCAGTTCGCATCTGTCAGACATTGTTGCACATATATCAAACTATCCTGTGCATTTGTTGTTGCCCATTTACAACAAAGAGCATTCCCACATGCTTTTGAAATTTCCAAATCACTTTTTCAGATACCCATTTTTGTTCTTAGTACAATTCTAGTAAAATAGTCGAGTTACATAGGCCTTTGATCTTTAGTTTGACCATTTTCATCACTTTTCATCATCATTCCTTCATCAAGAGTCATTCATTTTCTTCCAATCTTTAAAATTCTCAAGTTAGTGTTGAAAACTTACCTTATCTATTAGATTTTGATCTTTGTGAGTTTATCATATCAGGATATATCATCCTTAACCATCAAACTTCCTTGGATTATTATCTCTTGGTACAAATTTTCAATACTTATCATATCTTTTCTATCAATCATTTTCCATATCTTCTCATAAAAAATCTTTCATTCCACAATCAATTTTCTCTATTTTATGGTTCAAACTCGATCTCAGAAACTCAAACAACCTATTAATCTAGAATCCCTAGATAAAATGGAAGGAAATACTAGCAATGATGAGAACCCTTGGTCCAAAGAGCCTCCTAAGAAAACTTCACTTTTCACATCAGATGACGAACCTACCGATGAAGAATTTAGGGATGCTACACAAGATCCTAAATTTTTCTAAGTCAGGGAACGACTCTTAGGCTTGGATAAAGAGATGTATTTCCTCATGCTTGCTCAACAAGGAGCTAAGTTACCAAGTGATTTTGATGTTGCCCATCTTAGAGAACCAGCTCACACAAATAATCAAGAAATCCCTAAAGGTTCTCAAGATACTCATGGAGAAAAGGAAACCAATCAACAATCCAATGCTTCTCAAAACAATCAGCAATCCAATGCTTCTCATAGCGATCAACAATCCAATGCTTCTCATAGTGATCAACAACAACATGTTTCTCAAAATAATTAGAAATCCAATGATTCTCAACATACTCAACAACATAATGTTTCCCAAAACACTCAAGTAAACACATTATCTTTGGATCCCGTCCTACAAGAAATCCAGATCTTTCAACAACAAATCTATGACATCCAAACTGGATCATCAACTAAGAAGTATTCTTTGGATGATATATGTCCTTATCCTTTTGATATGAACTTAGCAATGACTCCATTCCCTCCTCATTTTGAGGTACCAAAATTTGACAAATACAAAGGGAATTCGGATCCACAAGACCACATTCATGAGTTGTGTGCTACTTGTATTGAGGTCACTCACAATGACACTTATCTTATACGACTGTTTCTATGAAGTTTAGGAGGACAAGCCATGGAATGGTTCTCCAAACTACCCCCAGGCATCAAATATTTCAATGAGCTTCTTGAAAAATTTGTGATTCATTATTCATATAACATCAAACATGAAGTCACTATGCTTGAACTTTGAAATGCACATCAAAAGAATGGAGAAACCTTCCTTACTTTTTTGCAAAGATGGCATCAATTGTTTGCTAAATATCCATGAACAATTCCTGAACAAGAAAAGATTGATATTTTTGTGCATAATCTTACACTAGAAATGAGCTATAGGTTACAATTGCAATGTCCACCAAACTTCAATAAGCTCATAGAAAATGGTATCAAGATTGAGGAAGCCATGGTCCAAAAAGGTGAGATAAAATGTTATTCTAAAGACAATGTTGGATCCTCAAATTCCAATTCCAACAATTATAACAATGACAAATTGAAATTCTGGAATAAAAACAAAAACATTGTCAATGATGGAATTGTTGATAATCATAATGTCCAACCAACAAAACCCCTTCTAAATCTCACAAGTAAGGCCAACGCTACTCAAGCTACCTACAATAATCAATCAGAAAATCAAAACACCAACATGGATTCATCTAAACCAAGATTTCATTTTCTGTCACCTCAAAGAAACTTTACTCCTTTAGGGGAATCTCTTGAATCAACATTACGAACGTTAATCACAAAGAAACTCATCATGCTTCCTGAAATGAAAGATTATGAACCTAGAGTAAAACCTTCTTGGTGGAATGGAAATGATTATTGCGAATTTCATAGAGGAAGAGGACATAAAACCAATGAATGCCAAAGGCTCAAAAATGTGATCCAAGACTTAATCAAAAGTGGTGAAATTGGTGTTGACAGACATACCTTGAATGAATCACATACGGCCTTCAAAGATCCACTTCCTAAGCATGAAAAAGGAGGTTCTTCCATCAATAAGGGTGACAATCAAGCCAATTATAATACCACACCCTATAGATATGTTGGTAACATTTCTAACTGTCATCCTTCTATGTATTATGCCAATGTCATTACCATAAAGGTAAAATCAGAGAGTCATCTAATCCATGTTACTACTTGTGCTCAAGCCAAAGTTACTCTCCAAGGAGTCCAGTCTAAACCAAGCACCTCTCAAAACAAGTCTATTTATGTCCCAAAGTCTATACCGAATACTTCCAACTAGTACAATATTTTGGAACAACTCAAGAAAACACTTTCCCAGAAATCCATCTTAGAGCTTTTGCGTCTATCCCCATCTCACAAAGATATCCTTGAAAAAGCTCTGTTAGAGACCCAGGTGCCCACAAATCTAGATCATGATCAATTTCAAGCTATGGTGGGCCATTTAACAACCCCACACTATCTATCCTTCACTAAAAATAATGATTTATCTATTACCCAACCTCATAATGCTCCCCTACATATCGAAGTCCTTGTATAGAGTCACAAGATTAAAAGAGTACTAATAGATGGGGGAGATGGTTTGAATATCTGCACATTGAAGTTAGTCCTTGCATTGGGATTTTCTGAGAATGTTGTTGATCCCAAAAAGAAAATCACAATAAAGTCCTATGATGAGGAAGAGAGATCATCCAAGGGGTCTATTTTTCTTCCAATTAGAGTTGGTCCTATTGTCAAAGATGTATCTTGTCAAGTTCTGGACATGGATCTTGCTTATAACATCCTTTAGGGAAGACCATGGATTCATTCCATGCAGGTTGTGCCATTAACTTATCACCAATGTTTGAAATTCCCTCATAATGGTCAAGAGATCACCATCAAAGGAGACACTAATCCTTTTCAATATTGTAGCAATGTGAAGACCTCTGATTCTTTGGTTCCCTATAATAGAATTGGATCTTTTGCAAATACACCCATGGATCCTAGTAATGTAGCATCAATTTCTAAATCAAATGGGATCAAGATAGACATAAAAGAAAGAAGTATGGGGGAATACACTCTAGGTCAAGCTCTTTGCATCATAGAGTTACCTTTATCTCCTAGATCATATCATAGATCTTTGATCACTAAACAACAATCAGAACCCCTTCAACACTTGTTTATGACACATTTATAAGTGGGGGCACAATATCCAAAGAGATAGCTAAGCGTAATGCTAATCATTTTCTTAAGACATAGAATATTGAAGAGGATATCAAATATGAATATATATCACCTGATGTCTATGGAAAAGGGTATACTTTGCTACAAAAGATGGGATACCAAGGTGCTAGACCTATAGGGTTACAAAGAGAAGGTGTCATAAAGCCAATTTTGCAAAATCCCAATTATCAAAGAGACACCATAGGATTAGGATATAAAGGAGAAGGACCAAAAGGAAAAGCAAAGATCACACCTTTTCATGAGACATTTAAAGCTCCTACCTTACAATTTAGAAAACATGGTATGTATGTAGATCCAGAGAAAGAAAGGATAACTCAAAGAATCATTGATAGACTTGAAGATAATGATGATTCTATCTCTAATGATTATAAATGGGATTCATTTTTTGATTGTACTGAAGATATAGGGGTCAATGTTGTCTATCACTATAGTAACAATTACCATGAGGGAGAGAGTTCAAGGAGTGACTCACAAGGATTGGTCCCACGTAATACTACTTTTGTCGATCATGAGGGAAGTGGGTATTATCTTGCAACAAACAATTCAGATGAGAGTATGGAAATAGACCTCGCTGATACCATCATAAACCTTGACAAATTTTCCATCAATACATCTCTGCCTTTGAAAATGACCCAAATGATCCAATGCCCCTTGTACGTCTCGACCTTATCGATTGGGATTCTCTCGATCATCCAGAACTTGATGTCTTCCATAATGATGATGCAATCATTGATTATCTTGGAATCAAGGAAAATTTACCACTAGGGGATCACAAGTCAAGATTTCTGATAGAACTCAATGACATGGCCTATTTTGGAGAGAGTGCCAATCCTTTCAGTCATAAACATATAAAAATAATCAATAGATCTAATGGTGAAAACCACTCAGTGGCAGTATTAGATCCAAAAATAGTAAAAAGAAAAGATGCATATGATGGTGAAAACCTCCCCGAGGTGCTTGATGATGGAAGGATTGACACTCTTCCCAATTATCTGTATTGAGAGAAATCTTCCATTCTTATAGAACCAACAATACTGCTTAACATTGGAACAGAGGAGTCTCCATGCATCCTCAAAGTAGCAGCATCCTTGACAGAATCAAAGAAAGAAGATTTTGCAAAAATTTTCAAAGAGAGAGAAATCAACTTTTCTTGGTCCTATGCTGATATGCCTGGGCTAGATCTTGATCTTATTATGCATCATTTATCTATTAGACTAGGTGTAAAACCAGTTAAGCAGAAGCTTCGCAAGATGCACCTGCATAGTGCACTAATGGTTAAAGCAGAATTGAAGAAGCTCTTAGATGTTGGATTCATTCGTGCTATTGATTATGCTAAGTGGATTTCCAATATCATCCCTATCTCAAAACTAGACAAGTCTATTCGGATTTGTATTGATTTTTGAGATCTTAATAAAGCTTGTGCAAAAGATGACTTGCCTTTGCCAAATATTGACATGATTGTTGATCTGACAGCTAGGCATGAGATGTTATCATTAATGGATGGTTTTTTGGGCTATAACCAGATCAAGATTGCACTGAAAGACTAGGAAAAGACTACTTTTACTTGTCTATGGGGTACATACTGCTGGAATGTGATGCCATTTGGCCTCAAAAATGCTAGAGTGACTTACCAAAGAGCCATGACCACAATCTTTCATGACATGATGCATACCATCATGGAAGATTATGTTGATGATATTCTAGCAAAATCTAAAGATAGAGTTGGTCATTTGAGAGTGTTGGATAGAATATTCACCCAGATGGAAAAGTATCAGATTCAACTCAATCCAAAGAAATGTGCATTCAGGGTCACATTTGGCAAACTGTTAGGGTACATTGTCTCAGCTAAAGGAATCGAAGTAGATCTAGAAAAGGTTAAAGCAATCCTGGAGATGGCTTCCCCACTAACATTAGTCAATTAAGATCTTTGTAGGGATGTCTCTAATCCATCTGAAGATTTGTTTCTCAACTAGCAGATCGAAGTCATCCCTTTCAACATTTGTTACATAAAAATATCTTATTCCACTCAGATGATAAGTGTGAGTAAGCTTTCAATAAAATCAAGTAATATCTAGTGAATCCTCCAACTCTGATGTCACCAATTCTGGGCAAGCCACTCTTGCTCTACATTTTAGCTATGATAGCTTCACTAGGTGCTCTTTTGGCTCAGCAAGATCATGAAGGAAAAGAAAAAGCCATCTACTATATCAGTCGCACTCTAGTGGGATATGAGATAAACTATTCTCCTATCGAAAGAGCATGTCTGGCTGTTGTTTTTGCTTCACAAAAGTGGTGACATTACATGTTGTCACATTCAATCCAACTCATTGCAAAGATTGATCCTTTAAAGTATCTATTAAGAAAGACAACATTGACAGGAAAATTGGCTAAGTGGGTCATGCTACTTAGTGAATTTGATAATGAATATGTGGACAGGAAGGCTATCAAAGGTCAAGTAATAGCAGATTAGCTAGCTGATGCTCCATTAATGGATGAACAACCTATACACATAGAGTTTCCTGATGCCCATATCTTGGCTTTTTCTACCCAAACATGGAAATTATACTTTGATGGTTCATACACTTAGTAGGGTTCACACAGCAAGGATACACAATTCCAAAATCTTACAAGCTGCTCTTTCCTTGCACCAATAATGTAGCAGAATATGAGGCTTTGCTAATTGGGCTAAAGATGGCTTTACAATGGAAAGTATCTGAAATGAATATCTATGGGGATTCTCAGTTGATTATAAACTAGGTTAATGATGATTATTAGACTAAAGATGATAAGTTATTACCATATAAACATATGGTTGATGACTTCAAATAGTATTTCTCCATCATCACTTTTGAGCAGATTCCTTGGCATGAAAACAAGGCTGCTGATGCCATGGCAATGATTGCTTCTTTGTTTGATATAGAAGATACCAAGGCCCATTTTGAGTTCTTGGTGGAATCCCTAACTTGTCCTACATATGATGACCCTGATATGAGTATTATATGTCATCTAATTTGACATGACTCCCCAATTTATGGAAGAATCTATTCTTACCTCAAAGATGACATCCTCCCTCCTGACCTATCCCAAAATAAAAAATGAACTTTTCTCCACCAAGCCTTCCGCTATGTCCTAATATCTGACACCCTTTATCAGTGAGGTCTTGATGGTACTCTCCTATGATGTCTCGAGCATGACGAAGCTCAAATTGCCTTACGTGATGTACATGAGGGTATTTGTGGGATACATTCAAGTGGTCCCTCTTTGACTAAGAAAATCATGCATATGGGTTATTATTGGCCTACCATGGAAGCAGATTCCTTTCATTTTTCTAGGGCATGCAAAAAATGTCAGATACATGGAAACCTTCTTCATGCTCCAGCACAAGAGTTACATCCTTTTACAACTACTTTTCCATTCAGTTGGTGGGGACTCGACCTCGTGGGTGCTATCAACCCTCCATCTTCCAATGGCCACAAATGGATTCTCATTGCCATAGAGTATTTTACTAAATGGATTGAGGCCGTTCCATTGATTACCACCACGGGGAAACAAATATCCATGTTTATCCTAAACTATATCATTTGCAGATATGGTATACCTATGTATCTCATCACTAAAAATGGGAAATAGTTCCAAAATCAAGACATGGATGAACTATGTGCCAAATTCCATATCACCCATAACTATTCCTCTATATACTATCCCCAAGGAAATGGCCAAGCTGAGGCGTCAAACAAAACAATTGTTAAAATCCTACAAAAGACTGTCAATGACACTGGCCGTGATTGGCATATCCAACTAAATCCAGCCTTATGGGCTTACCACACCTCCATCCATACTTCCACTGTAGCTACCCCATATTCTCTTGTTTATGAATCCAAAGTAGTCCTACCCCTCGAGGTCGAGTTTCCTTCACTTCATGTCACTCTCAAAGATTTGATTCCTGATGAAGAATATAGAGTTGCACAACTGACTAAACTAGAACTGCTAGATGAACATCATCAGAGAGCTTATGATCATTTGAAAGTCTATTACCAGCGTATGTCTCATTAGTATAACATCAAGGTAAAGATTAGATATTTTCAGCTGGGTGACTTAGTCCTTCGAGAAAATCCAAAGAATCAACAACACCATGAAAAGAAGGGCAAGTTCGAACCCAATTGGTTAGGTCCTTTTGTAATTACAATAGTCTATGGTTTTGGGGCTTATCAGTTGTCTACACTTGAGGGAGATCCCTTGGATGAACCTCTTAATAGCATACATCTCAAGAAGTTCTATCCTTGAAATCCCAATGCAAGGGGCATGTATATAGTATGTATATAGAAAAAATTCTAAAAAAAAATAAAAAATATCAAAAATACAAAAAAATAAAAAAATCAAAAGAGAATTGCAACAAAAGCATGTGGTGAAAACTTGAAAACATGCACTATGTGTGACAAGTTAGCTCCTCTATCTATTAGGATTATTCTAGTGTGTTTGTTCATTGTATATATCCGCAATAAAATAGCCAGTTAGTCCTCATCCCCACCCTATTTATATCATAATAAAATGGCTAGTTCAAACACCATCCATTGTATTTACCCATAATAAAACCCCATCATAGCTTGATCTTTTGTCATGGTCTTCATCCTAGTCTTTTTGCGTCCTTCTTCATCCATAATAAGTCAGTCCATCACCTAGCTAGGGGCATGTCCTCGACCTAGTTTGGGAAGTGGATCTATGATAGTCATGACTCTTAGAGGATAGAATGGATTATTTTCACCAGACAAGCAAACACAAACAAATGTTCTTTTACAATGGTATCTTCAATCTGAATTGGAATTTATGATGTACCCTTTGAAACGTGACCGCTTATCTATACATCTTGACTATACATCATCAATTGATTTGATCAACATATCTTCATTCTATCTTTGGCAAAAGAAATGTATATTCATGGAAAGCATGTTAGACTGGTTTGTTGTAGATTATGCATTCATATCTAGATTTCATTATTATCATGTTTCCTATGCTATTATGGGATATCTTTGATATGAGTTTGACACTCCCATATTTCATTGATTAGAATAGCCGGGGGATGGGGCATGGTATTTTCTTTGATTGCTGTTTGTGGGGTATTTTTTGATGAAATTGAAGGAACAAGTAATTGGGGTGTCTGTGTGTAAGTGCCTTCATCATTTTAATAGTATTGACAACATAAAAATCATGTTGCTCTACAAATGTTATTTATGGTGATATGCCATCGCATACCTCAACTCCAAATATTTGTTCCCTGATGGAGGGGGGAATATTCCTTGTCTGTTATGCAAATGAAACTCAGGTCATCTCGATTCAATTATACCTAGATGCTTGTCAAGTTTGCAATATTAAACTCCATGCAAGAAGTGCTCAGGTCATCCTGGTTTAATTATTCCATGATGCTTGCATTTTCTTGCAACATAATGAGCTCAATGATCAAAATCAAATTCAATTTATTATGAAGTTCTAAGATGTTACATGAAGTTGTAGAGATAATCATTTCATATTTCATTTTGCATTTCATTTTTATCATTTCATGAATTGCCTATCAGTTCTCCTTTTATAGGGATTTGTAGGTTATCTATTTTTCCTAGTCCATTCTTCTTGTGTCAAAAACATTGTTATTTCAATTAAGGACATTTGGACAACCAAAAAAAAATATTAAGACTTTTTGCATTTTCCATTTTTCACTTAATCATTTTAAGACATGCATAATCTTCATTAGGTGTGTTCATTTGTATATATTTTGATCATTTATTATAGCTATCATTTCATCTCATTTTCTTTTTATCATGTTATTAGTTATTATATTCAATCATCTTAGGTACATTTTCATTTATTACATTAGATATCATTTACATTACACCATCATTTATTATCCATTACATGTATTCTATCATCATGCATTTGTTGTCTATTACATCGTTCATTTGTTATCCACTCATTATCCATTATCCACATTGTTTTACATCATTGCATTAGTAATTACATAGCATTAGTAAAATCATTTAGGACATGCATTTGTATATTAACATTGTATGATAGATTATTAACCATTATGCATTGAATAGAAAGTAAATCATTTTGTATTCTAGGATATACATTCTATGCATATTAAAGTAAATCATCACATCCTACATATGTCAGTACGCACATGTATATAAACACATCAAAGAAAATCATGATAGAACTACATCATTGTCAATCATATAGGGTCCAATCATCTAAAGTCCATAAACATAATAAAATGTCCAAATATCCAATGATATAACATATATAATAATGTCTCCAAATGTCATGTCTATCAAGTCAATAACATAATGAAGCATACTAATACAAGCATGTGTATACAAGTGGTATCTATGACCCACTACTTCTAGACTTAGTTTGTCACTTCCTACGTGATGCAATGAGGCCCTGTGATACTGATCCACCTGAACCTAAGGCTCTAGCTTGATCCCCTGACCCTGTAGGTGCTCTAGGAGGGCATGATGATACACCTCCACTACCAACTAGTCCCTGTCTATCATATATCATTGTCCTAACAGAAACTAAGCTCTCTCTGAAGCTCCCTATCCACTAATCCCTAGGAACCACCTATTTGTAAGCCTCTCGCTAGTAGGATATCTCCTTCCTAGCACATATCATGGCTCTCAAACTATCTCCATGAGGACCCAAATCCTCTGTACACTACAGATCATCTAATAACATCTCCAACTCCTCGAGTCTCTCAATAGCCACATCCCACTCATGTCTAAGTAGTCCCATTTGGATCTCTAGCCTCTCAATCTGCCTCTCCAGACCAGGAACATGGTCTACCTATACCTTTGTCATTGCTAGTTGAACTAGCAATGAATCAGTATCTGGCTCCTCCTCAGTAGCATCTCTCTATAAATAGGGATCCTATCCCCCGATGTCCATACCTGTTGGCTCCTCCAAAGCATCCACATCCACCATCTATACATCCTTCTCATCTTGTACATCATCGTGGATCTATCCACCCTATACAACACCGTTAGGGCTAATAAAATATCTACCTCATCCTATACCTACCCTACCTATATCAGCACCTGTACTTGTATAGTTGGTCCCTGTACTAGGCCAATTGGTATTTGTACCTATGCTAATGGTACTTGTGGTGGAGCTCCAACTACTAGCTATGCTAGAGGTCTCCATCCTTACCTAGCTGGGGGTGGCATCATACCCCTCTATCTCACTCCACTACCTCTCATCCGAGGTCCCACTCTCTGCCCTCTCCCTTTGTCTCCTCCATCTCCCCCATCACCATCTTCCCCATCACAATCTCCACCATCACCACCACCTCCTCTCCCTCATCCTTGTGTGTCTCTCCCTTAGAGTCTCCCCCAATGTCTCTTTGCTAGATTTGTCAAGCATGGAACTAGAAAATCTCTCAGGAACTGCTCTAGATCCACCGTCATCCCTGGGTCAATGACCCCTTGTCTCATCATCCATGCCTAAAATAGCATGTCCAAAAAATCCTTTCTAGCTATGTCAAATGAAACCATAGGCCCCCAGTCCTATCTCTCTTGATGCATCCTAGAAAAATTAGTGATTCCCTGAGGCATCCCCTGGATCTTGCCAAACTAGTGCAGGACCTGACTAACCAGCTGTCACTCTATGATGAAGGGCATCTTCCCTATAAGCCATTGTGACTCAAAAAAAAATCCTAGATGTCACTCATCATCCTAGGGCTCACATCCTAGGTATGGTCTCCATGTCACTATATCTAGTGTATCAAAAGTATACCACCAGAACTCCAAATGTCCTAGTTTTGCCTGTGACAAAACTGATGAGTATAAATGTATATAGGACTATCTTGTGCCCCAAAATCTGATCACTAATGGTTGAGTAACTAAAATATGCTCCCATGCCCATACATGGAGCAGTGTCACACCTACTAATAAAGATGCACCCCTATGGTACACCACTTGATGCAAATCATGATATAGATGTGCTAATAAACACACACCCCAAGAAAATTAGGTCCCATCTATCATCCGTTGTAATGTGCAGCCCCAACCAACTGCAAATCCATGTGACCTACGATCAGGGCATATGAATCCCCCAATTGCTCCTGCTAACACCACTGGAAGAGGGTCATACAAATCAACCATATCCTCCCAGCTAATCTCCCCATCCTCAATCTCATCATCCCCAAAAATAGCTCTACACTCTGTGACTCTATCATGCCAATCGTACTGAACCAGCTCACCTATATTGGGAAGCCTAAGGATGTGATACACATCCTCTAAGGTAACTATCATCTCCCCTATCAAAAGATGAAAGGTACTCATCTTTGAGTGCCATCTCTCTGCTAAGGTAGTCATCATACTAAGATTCACCTAAATCTCAAGCATGTAGATCACATGATATAGGCCAGACGCACCAATCAGAAGTCTGTCAGTCTCTGATAGTGTTGGTCTTAGGTTCTATGTGACAGGATATCTCTCCCGTGACATCAGAACATTGGTGATATCCTCCTATCCAAGTCAACAAAAATCAAGCTATCAAATTTTGATAAATGGATCTATCAATCTATCTATCCTATCATATCAATTTCAAACATGTTTTATCACGTGTTTCAATAGATGATTCTATCAATTATCTACATTCAAGACTAGTTAACTAGCGACCATGCTATGATATTTCCTATCTTGATCAAATTGATCAAAATCAACCGCTGACAGATCAAATCGGCTTATCGACATCAAGTTTGACCTAATTGACTATCTACTTTGACCAAATTCTACCACCTAAAATATATGTGCATCATTGAAACATGCATGCGCAACATTTCTATACATTTGTATAGATTTTTACATATGTGCCAATTTCTTTCACATTTGCACAACATTTATCAATCAATGCGCAAATATAACATATGCGTGTTTTTCTTTGATATTTGTGCAACGATAATTTTCTTCTAGAACGCATGCACAACTACCCTAAACAAATGTGCAGAACTATTATTTTGCTACGCAAATGTGGTTAGTTGCTGCGCATTGATGTGCCGCAACTGCGCATCTGTTCTATGCTCAAGAACAAAAATTTTCTTCTAAAAAAATCTATGATTTCACCTACCCTAACATGCTAAATCCTACTCTAACATGCATCAAATCATGAAATCACAAAGCAGGGTCGAGTCACCTACCAGCTCACCTGAATTGGGTGGTTCCTGGAAGTGTTTGGCCCTCTCGAAGTGGTGATCTGATAGTGGAAATGACATCCTAGTAGCTCTTCTCTTCCCTCTCTCGCACTCTGCTCTCCAAATGACAAGTGTGTACAATGAGTCTATTGTGGACCCCTTAGCCCTATTTATAGCCTATGGACCCGATGTGCTTGGTGTGTGGACCCTATCTCCCATTTTTCTTCCCTTTCACCCCATTTTCATCCATCTTTTTTACCATTCTTTCACGAGATTGATTATCCAACTTGCTCAAAATAAAAAAAATCAAATAAAAAAATTCAAATAATCTTTTTTGTCAATCAATCTCTTGAGGGGGCATGCATAGGTCGTCTGAGACATTGTCTGGGGTAGGGGAAAAAATGCTTGAATCTTCTTTGAAACAATGTGACCAGCACATTATTTCAAAGAGGGGCAAAATGTATACACTTAAAAATGGCTTCATTAATTAATTAAATATTTATTATTTAATTGATATTGACTTGATAAATTAATTAAATATTTATTATTTAATTAATAATTATTTCCTCTATTTATTAGATAAATTGTTCAATTTATTTAGTAAATTCACTATAGTCTATTCCTCTATCCTAAGTCTTCTAATTAGTCTTATTAAAGTGATTTAATTAAATATACAATCACCTAAATATGACTAAGTCCCCTAGTCCACCTCATCTACCCACTCACTTGACATATCATCTTGGCTAAAATAAATAGTTATTATTAATTATTTATTAGTAATTATCCTCACCCACACATGTCCTATTCTTAAGGGCTATGTGGCCTCATAAGACTTGGTCTCATGACCACATGTCGTCTCTTGAACCAAGTCAAGAGACATTCCCTATTCCTAAGGGGCTTCTCAAGCAACCTCTAAGGGTCAAAGGTGACTCATGGGACACTTGTACAAAGAGTCCTCATGAGGAAAAGGTCTCTCCCTCTTTCTCTCTTTGGTCTTTGTGAGACACTTGACATGTGTCTTTCCCTTCCACCTTCTTCTCCTCCATGTCAATGTGAGAGGAACATCATCCCTATTCTTCCTCTCACATTCCAACTACATCCCCCTTTCTCTCAACTCCTTCAACCAAGTCAATCCTAGCCCTAGGATCTTCCACCTTTCATTCTCAACCATAGGATTGTGCCACCTAGGCCTAGATCCTCCAAAACTCTATAAAAGGAGCCTCATTTTCCCTTTGTGATCTAATAAGCAATCAAGCCATCAAGCATTCAAGCAATCAAGAATTCAAGCATCCAAGCATTCAAGCATTCTAAGAGTAAGAAAGCATCCATAATCAATCCATATTATCATCATTTCATTTGCATTCCATCCATTAGATTGCATAAGCTATTGTGCACTCATTTCATTCAATCTCCACACTTTGGTGACATCTTGGGCAAGGAGCTTCAAATTGGAAATCTGAGAGCTCAACACATCCAAGAAATCAAAGCTAGGAGGACAATGGAGACAAGCTGCATTGGTAGGTGAAGGTAATTGAATTAGTTTAATAATTTTATAGTTACTTTTCATTCTTCATTGTGTTGCATTAGATTGATATATTGGCTTTTAATAGTTAATTTATCATCTCTAGTAATTAGACATCTAATTTGCATACAGTTAGTAGGCTATCCCAGGTGTCTGGTAAATGGGTGTAGGTTGTTGGTATGTTGGCGTAGGTGGTTTAGGACCAGCCACAACAACTTGGACATGCTTGGTATAAGTGGATCCATTGGTGACGACAGTCTTGATTTTTTTCTAGTAGAAAAGTTGGTCATTATTGGGCCTATCTGTTGGAAACTGCAATTGAAATAATTGTTGTATTGTCATTGATGTCAAACCTTAACTAGTAAGACTGTTGCTACTTAGGAAAGTACTATATCTATTGTATTGTTGTGAAGAAGGGATAGAAAGGATGGTAAAAATAGCACCTAGGGAAAGGTTGAGTTATCTTGATACTGCAAAGTGTACTTGGCTATGTTGTACAATGATGACATAATGTATTGTTTATCTTAGTAAGATTGAAGAATAAACTGGTAGGCTTAACTGAGCAAAAATGGAGAAATCATGTTGAAGTTGAGTGATGTTAGTGTCGACCAAGTCAGTGTATGCTGAAAAAAATTCTAGTGTCGATCGAACATTAGTTAATTGCCGAGGGAGACAGTGTATGTTGAGGAAATAGTTTTTAGTATTGACCGAGCTTTCTACATGAATACCGAGTAGTTGATCACAGTATTGACCGAGCATCAACATTTTTATATTTGAAGAGAATTCAGATTTGGAGCTAACATTGTTGAATTCTTGGATTATGTAAAACATGTTGACTTTATTTATTGATTGTTTGGAATCATTTAATGCATTGTAAAACATTTTATTGAAAATCTCTAAGAGATTTGAGATGATTCTAGAAAAGGATCCAAAGAACATAAAGTGGCTAGATTCAATGAATTTGACCTAACCCTAAGATCTACGAAGGAGATTGAGGGGCAAAAGATAAGTTAACCTAGTTGAGGAAGTATTAAGGGAACCTAAGCATTAGGTATGCGTATGCATGGGTGAAGTAGATGCTGGAAGATCAGTAGATTTTATTGATTGTATAAGCAGAAAAGGCTAAAGGAGAAGTGTGGTGATTGCTTGAAGAAAAGTTTCGAGTAGATCAGAGATGGAGATGGCAAAGTTTCAAAGTCAGTAAACCAACATTTGTGTATAGAATTGGATATCATATTTGCAAAGTGAGTTGTATGTTTTCAGATCAATACTGCTGCTACTTTCTAACCATTGTAACAGTCAAAATCCTTTTAACAGAGGTTGACCAACAGTCATATGTTTAAATCTTTTGAACAAGGTTTCATTCTAATTGAGTGTATGTAAGTCCTATAACAAGACTCACTTTTAACAAGGTGATTGAAATCCTTTAACCGGGTCACACATGACAGTGTGTATTATAACCTTCGACAGGGTTGGCTTTTAACCGAGCTCACTTCAGAAGAGTGAAAATAATAGTAGAATGTTACAAAGTGGTTTTTCCCAAATTGGGTTTCCACTATAAATCCTAGTGTCAATTCTTGTGTGAATGTTTTGGTTTGAACATTTCTATGTTTTACAAGTTAGATACAGCTAGGTAGTGGACTAAAATGTTATATGTTTCTATTATTGAATCAGTGATGACCAAGTTGGTTTTGGTTTCTTGATCTAATTTAAAGAAAAGTTTTTGAAGTTTTTTAATACATCAGGACCTGAGAACAACTGATTCAACCCCCCTCTCTATTCTTCTAAATCATATTAACAATTGGTATCAGAGTAGTGTTTCTTATTGGTGTTCATAGAAATCAAGTTTAAAGGGACTTGAAGAAAATGATCAAGATGTATAAGAAGGAGGTACCAAAGCTGAATAAGGAAAACTTCCCTGCATGACAAAGCTTGATGAAGCTACATCTAGCTGGTATTGGTGAATCTGCAAAGTACTACATTGAGAATGCCTATGTCTCACCTATTGCACCTTTGACTACCGAGGAAATGAGAGCTAAGAAAGAACATAATTATGAAATGCTAGAAATTGCATCTTCCCTAAGCTATCCAGAATTTGAGGACATTAAGGATTGCACAACTGCTAAGGATATGTGGGACACTCTTGCAAAGATCTATGGTGGTGACTTATTTGTACTAAAAGCTAAAGCTGAGAGTCTTAGAGGTAAGTTTGATTAAATGAGAATGAAAGAAGGTGAAAACATTGCACAATATTGTGGTAGAATAAAAGAAGTTGTGAATGTTATTAGAGGAGCAAATGGGACTATTGATGAAGAAACTATAATTGGAAAAGTATTAAGAAACCTGTATCCTATATATGCTATTAAGATCTTAGCTATTCAGGAATCTAGATGTAACTCTACTAATGTGCTTACTTTGGAAGGTTTAGTTGGCAAGATAACTACTTTTGAACTCTCTAACTATGATAACTTCACTGTTGGTAGTATTGGTAATGTTGAAACTTCTTTTAAGTCACAATTAGTTTTGGACAAGCCTAAGAAAGAAAAAGAAAGATGCATAAGTGAAAGTGAAAGTGAAAGTGAAAGTGAAGGTGACAGTGACACTTATGATGAAGAACTTGAAAATCTAGAAGCTCTTATGGCTAGAAGACTGAGAAGAGGAAAAGGAAGATATAAAGGTAAACTTCCTATTATATGTTTTTCATGTAATAAAGTTGGTCATATAGCTACTAGATGTCCTAATAAGAATGATAAAGATGAAGAAAGAAACAAAAAACACAAAGATAGAAGAGATGACAAAAGCTACCAAAGGTACAAAGACTAAAAAGGAAAAGGTAAGAAATCTTGTTACATTTCTGAAGAAGAAACTGACACTGATAGTGATGATTTTGAAATTGAGGTAGTCTATGTTGCAATGAAAGATGAATATGATGAGGATGAGAAAATTGCAATGATTTCCTATGTGAACAAGAATGACAAATAGATTATTGATAGTGGTTGTTCACATCACATGACTGGTGACAAGAGTAAGTTTGAGACCTTACATCATTATAAAGGTAAAAGTGTAAAATTTGGTAATGATGCACCATGTCCTGTTAGAAGAAAAGGTTTGATTAAACTGACTGATAAGATCTCTTGTGAAAATGCATATTGGGTTGAAGGTTTGAATTATAATTTGCTAAGTGTTGCTCAGCTCAATAGTACAGGTTACTGAGTGGAATTTCATCTCAAGAAAGCTAGGATATTTGATGCTATTGGTGAACTGATCGGAAGTGGAGAATAGACTAGAAATAATTTGTTCTATCTTGACCCATCTTGACAATCTAGTAGAGATAAGTAAGAAGAAGAAACTAAGAGGTCTACCTAGATTGAAGAAACCTAAGAATGTGATGTGCAAGGAATGCTAGTTAGGAAAAATGACTAAGTCAAGTTTCAAGAGAAAATCCTTTACTTTTGAAAACATTTTAGATTTGGTTAATACTGACCTTTGTGGAGCTATGGGTATACAAATTTACTATGGTGCTAGATATTTTATCTTGTTTGTTGATGATCATACCAGGATGATGCATGTAATGTTTCTAAAAGAAAAATCTGATGCTTTTCAATTCTTTAAGTCGTATTTGGCTAAGGTTGAGAAGGAGACAGGTAGGAACCTGAAATATCTTAGATCTAACTAAGGTGGAGAATTTACATCAAATGAATTCAATCTATTTTTCAATGATAGAGGAATCAAAAGATAGATGTCTACACCTAGGACACCTCCACATAATGGTATAGCAGAAAGAAGAAACATATCTATCTTGGATTGTGCAAGGACATTGTTGATTGAAAAGAATGTGGCACATAAATACTAGAAAGAAGCTATAAGTATAGTTGTCTACACTCTTAACCTATTACATATCATGAAATGTACAAATCTGACACCCTATGAATTATGGTATGGGCATGCATCGAGTTTTAAATACTTTAGAATCTTTGGAAGCAAGTGTTACATATTAAAAGAAAATAGGAATGGAAAGTTCGAAGCTAAAAGTGATTAAGGCATATTCCTAGGGTACTCCACAAAAAGTAAAGCTTATAAGTGTTTGAACTCTAACACTAACAAAATTGTGGAAAGAGTGAATCTCAAAATTGATGAGTATGTAGAAAGAAATGAAGCTGATATTAAAAGAGAACCAGAAGATTACAGATCTTTTGTGTACATTGAAGAAATAGAAGAGGTAAGTAACAGACTTGCACTTGATGTCGAGTCTCAGGAAAGCAATGCCGAGCGATAGGAAGAGGTTGCCAAGCATCAGAAAAATAGTGTTGAGAGAGAACAAGAACATGCCAAGCTACAAGATAATGCTGTCAAGTATTAGGAAGAGGTTGCAGAGCATTGAGAAGTCGAATTTGACAATCTTGTTAGGGAACTTGATGAAATAGAGGAAAGAAATGTTGAACTTGTTTTGGAAAAATATGCAAGAAGACATCACAAGCCTAAGTAGATAATTGGAGACAAAGATACTAGAATCCAAACTAGAAGTAAGACAAAGGATCCAACATGTTTACTATGTGAGTTTGAACCTAAGTCAACCAGAGAGGCATTAGAAAATGAAGATTGGATACAACCAATGAATGAAGAGATTGACCAGATTAAGAAGAATAATACTTGGACTCTGGTGCCAAGACCTGAAGACAAAAATGTTATAGGAACAAAGTGGGTGTTCTAGAATTAGTTGAATGAAAAAGATGAAATCACTAGGAACAAAGCTAGGCTGGTATGCAAAGGCTACGCACAAGAAGATGGAATAGATTATGGGGAGACATTTTCCCCTGTAGCTAGATTGGAAGGAGTAAGAACTCTTCTTGCATATGCTACTTATAAAGATTTGAAGGTATATCAAATGGATGTCAAGTCTGTATTTTTAAATGGTATACTGGAAGAAGAAGTTTACATAGAACAGCCAGAAGGTTTTATTGATCCAAATAGAAGACACATGGTATGCAAACTGAACAAAGCCCTATATGGATTAAAACAAGCTCCTAGAGCATGGTATGAGAGGTTGCATAACTACTTGATACAGATTGGATTTTCAAAAAAAAATGACACAAGCAATATGTACATGAAAGATGACAAAGGTAAAGGTATTCTGTTGGCCAAAATTTTTGTTGATGACATTATTTTTGGTGGACAAGATGCATTGTGTAAAATATTTTCAAATGAAATGCAAAATGAATTTGAAATGAGCATGTTTGGTGAGATCAAATTCTTTGTTGGTTTACAAGTATATTAGATGAAGAAAGGTATTTTCATTACACAGCCTAAGTATGTTAATGAAATACTGAAAACTTCTGGGATGGAAGATGCTAGACTAGTGAGTACTCCTATGGTTACTGGACAAAAGTTATCTAAGAATGACGATGCTACAAAAGTGAACCAAACTTTGTATAGATCCATGATTGGAAAACTATAGTATGTTGTACATAGTAGACCAAATATTGCACTAGCTATTGGGATTGTGGCAAGATTCTTTTCCAATCCTAAGGAAACACACATGATGGCTGCAAAAATAATTATGAGATACTTGAAAGGAACTACTAACTATGGGCTATACTACAAGAAGAATGACAAATTTGAACTAAGAGTATATATAGATGCTGATTGGGCAGGAAATGTAGATGATAGGAAGAGTACTAGTGGTGGAGCTTTCTTTCTTGGATAGAGATTAGTCTTGTGGATGAGCAAGAAACAAAATTTCATTTCCCAATCTATTGCCGAAGCTGAGTATGTTGCTATTGCAATAAACTGTTCAAATTTGGTATGGATAAAACAATTGTTGGTATGCATGAAAGAAGAAATCACTGAACCTGTTGTTATTTTCTATGACAACACAAGTGCTATCAACATTTCTAAAAATCCAATGATGCGCACTAAGACCAAGCATATAGCAATCAAGTGTCACTATTTGAGAGAATTGGCACAAGACAAGGAAGTTTGAATGGATTATGTGAATACAAAAGAACAATTGGAAGACATATTCACTAAAGCTTTACCTAAAGAAGCTCATGAGTATTTGCGAAGTCAATTAGGGGTCCTTCCCCTAATTGAGGCTGCCTAGTCAAGCTAGGAGCACTGCATCAAATATGCTATAGTAGAACATTTGACAAATTGATGTAGAAGATTGTCACACTTTAGGACTGGCCTAGAGTTGTGAAGAAGAAGCAAAGACAAGGAATCAGTCATAAGCAAGATGACAAAGGGAGAAACACTAAACTACATAGATACTATCTACATCTGTTGGATGTAATTTTTTAGTTGCTTCTTTGGCATTTTTGTCAAAGAGGGAGATGAACTAAGATGATACAATAACACATAACATTGAAATCAAGGGAGATGATGAACTAAAATGAAAGATCAGGATAGAGGGAGATCTAGATACTTTTGATGGTCACAGAAGTGAGGTTTACAAATTTTGAATCACACATAACATTGAAAGAAAGGGAGATGATGAACTGAAATGAAAGATCAGGATAGAGGGAGATCCAAATAATTCTGACGGTCACAAAAGTGAGGTTTATAGATTCTAAATCAGAATGAAGCTAAGGATATTATAAATTTTCTCTGATGGATAGAAAAGTTTTTGGATTGGTTGGTAATCCATGTGTTATTCAGGTGATATCATATGGTGTTGCCATCAATGCCAAAGAGGGAGATTTTTGGAAAATACAATTGAAATAATTGTTGTATTGTCATTAATGTCAAACCTTAACTGGTAAGACTGTTGCTACTTAGGAAAGTACTATATCTATTGTATTATTGTGAAGAAGGGATAGAAAGGATGGTAACAATAGCACCTAGGGGAAGGTTGAGTTATCTTGATACTACAAAGTGTACTTGACTATGTTGTATAATGATGAGACAATGTATTGTTTATCTTAGTAAGATTGAAGACTAAACTGGTAGGCTTAACCGAGAAAAAATGGAGAAATCATGTTTAAGCTGAGTGATGTTAGTGTCGACCGAGTCAGTGTATGTCGAGCAAAATTCTAGTGTCAACCAAACATCTATTAATTTCCAAGGGAGACAGTGTATGCTGAGGAAATAGTTTTTAGTATCGACTGAGCTTTCTACATGAAGACTGCGTAGTTGATCATAGTATTGACCGAGCATCAGCATTTTTATATTTGAAGAGAATTCAGATTTGGAGCTGACATTGTTGAATTCTTGGATTATGTAAAATGTGTTGAATTTATTTATTGATTGTTTGGAATCATTTAATGCATTGCAAAACATTTTATTGCGAATCTCTAAGAGATTTGAGATGATTCTAGAAAAGGAGCCGAAGAACATAAAGTGGCCGGGTCACATCTGACAGTGTGTATTGTAACCTTTGACAGGGTTGGCTTTTAACCGAGCTCACTTCAGAAGAGTGAAAATAATAGTAGCATGTTATAAAGTGGTTTTTCCCAGATTGGGTTTGAATGAGAGTGTCAATGCTTGTGTGAATGTTTTGGTTTGAACATTTCTATGTTTTACAAGTTAGATACAGCTGGGTAGCGGACTACAATGTTATATGTTTCTATTATGGAATTAGTGATGACCGAGTTGGTTTTGGTTACTTGATCTGATTTAAAGAAAAGTTTTTGAAGTTGTTTTATACATCAGGACTTGAGAACAACTGATTCACCCCCCCTCTCTACTATTCTAAATCATATTAACACTATCTTGTTGGTTTCCTTTGTAGTGCCTGATGGTATTGTCATCCAAGAGGCCTTTCTTGATTTCCATCTCTTTTCCCATGATATATTGGTAGGTCTAGATATAGTTCATGTGCATAAAGTGACATAACTTTGGATGCAAGCTGTCAATGACTATCTTTGTTAGATATTTCTCTAGAGGTTTATATGTGTAGACACCTAAAATCCCTTTGCCAAAATAAAAATATTTTATTTTGCAAAAAACCTGATGACATCATCATTAATTAATTAATTAGTTTTTATACCATTAATCTCTGCTAATTTAATTAAAGACATTTAATTAAAGAATCCATCCCAAAAGTATTTAAATCAAATTTAAATGATTTCCCCCCAATTTATTAATCATATTTAATAAATTATGTCACAATCCTTTAACAAATTAAATATTTATTTAAATCCTAAAAAATGTAGAAATATTCTAGAAATCCCTAAACCTATCCTCACTTTCCTAATCCCTCCCTAAATCCATCTTAAGGGGTGATTACTAACCCTCTTAGTCTAAACCCTCTCCCTTTGACTTTGGGTCAGACACCCTCATTAATTAGCCTTACATGCTCATTAATAACTCCTTACACCCTCATTAAGGCTCTTACAACCTCATAGTGAAGCCTATGACCCTTCTTACACCTTGGTTCCCTAGGCACTCTTCCCTAGTGTTTCTCACACATGTGTGAGCAACTCTTAAACCTCATCTATCTAACCTTACCCCTAACCATACCCCTAGCTCTACCCTGACTCTACCTCTGACCCTAACTCCACTTCCTAACCCAAGCCCTTAGGAAAATCCTATAAATACCCCCACTTCCAAGATAAAATAATTATCTTAGTTTTTATCATTCATTCATTGTTATCATGCTAAATTACATCTAGGATCTTCATAGTTTATACTAGAATTGCTAGTTTCCTTAATGTTTTTCATGTTTATAACTCATCATAGCGTAAATAATGGATTAGCATAGTTTTTTTTTAGATTTTCATATCATCCATATCACATCTATCATTTGGTTAAAATGAACATTGCATTCACATCCATAGATTAGAACTTGCATCTCATCCATTGCACCCTTGGAACCTTAGGGGAAAAACAGGTTTCCCATACCTAATTTTCTACCATTTTAGGGTCTCCTTGGATTTCAAATGATCTTAATCTACCCTCATCTACATTTGGGATGATTTAATTATGTCTTGAGAGTACACCCACATCCTTAATCTAAGAGAAAATCAAACAAGGCTTGGGTGCTCTCATTTTGGCTCAATCTGAGGTGGTGTTATCAAGTCCTTCTTTTTTTCCAATTTATATGTTAGATTAAATTAACTATTTGAATGTCTATACCTATTCCTAATAGATCATATTTCACATCATCTACATTTAGACACACTCGATGGGACCCCTATCCTGATCCTCTACTCCAAAAACTCAAAAACTTGGTTGTCTATAATTCCTAGGGTTGTACCAGCACATTTATTCTCCACAAATGTGCATTTGTGCAAAATTTTGCAAAAATACACATTTGTTCACTAGAATTTTGCATCCATACCTTTTGGCTATGCATACATGAAATTTTTAGCAAAACAGATAAAGTTGTGCATACATATTCTATTACTGTGCATATGAGAAAGATTGAAAAATTTCACATTTCTCACTTGGAGCTGCACATTTTTTCTCTGTAACTGCACATTCACACCAGTAAGGGGCAATTTTATAGTTTTTATTAAGTTTTAACTTTTGGTTTTACAAGATCTAACTTGGTTTTTGTAGATTATCCTTGAAGAGAAACTGGTTCAATCAAGAATATCAAGGTCCTAAATTATACTAACCATTTTTGTTTGTTTAGGAATTATAACAACCTTCAGTTGGGCTTAAAACAAACTTTCACTCAATCTTGAATGCTTAAAATGAATAAATCTGTATGCTTTTCTAAAAGGTCAAAACTCAATAAAAATCATCCTAAAAAATAGTTTCAATCTTCATGCTTTGATTTGGGTTAAAATCAATTTCATCTAACAATCTTGAGCATTTAAAAAATTTCATGCAAGTCCTCAAAGGCAATCTAGGAACACTTCATTCTTTGGGCCTAAAATTAAACCCTAAAAACTCAATCTTGAATGATCAAGGGAAAGGACAAGCAATCTCAATTTATCTTTTTTGAAGCTTAAAATTAAAAAATCCAATCTTGAATGACTCTAAATAATGAACCAAATCAAAATCAAACCATTTCATTTGAGTCCTTAAGAAAATTCAATCGTGAGTGCACAGGGAGAAAATCAAAGCAATTTCAAATCAAAAGCAAGTTCAATTTGGGATCCTAAAAGAAAAATCAATCTTGAATGCTCAAAATAAAACACTTGCAAATCTTGTCAAAAAGGCCTTTCTATTTTCAAGGAAAGAACATTCGCATCCTAAAAATATGTTCTTGAAGGTCATAGCTTAAAACACACTTAATCAATTTGGTAAATAAACTCTTCATGATATGTTTCTAGGATTTTTCCAAATTTTGCAAATCCTTGTTAAATCTAAGTGACATAAAACAATTGAACTAGGAAAAGTTCATTTGTTTTACTTCTAGCAAGGCTTGTCCAGAGATAAAATCACTTCCTCTTTGGAGAATGACCTCAAATTGGTACTTCCCCTATCGATATAGAAACAAAGCACTAAGAAAACTCTTAATTCATCCCCTCAAGCTTGGGCGATGTGTGTTAATGGTAGCCTAAGGTAGGTGAATATCCCTACTATTTTGGCATGGTCAACTAGGCTCTTAAGTGACTCACACGCGTACAAATTGATTCGGAGGATGCCATGAAGCTAATCAGACACCTATTAAATAGAGGCTTCCTGATCTACTCCCAAAGGTATCAAAATACTTGTGCTAGGATTGATCCAAGTGGTTTCCTAGATCACCTTAAGATTACTCATCATCTATATTCCTTTTTGGGATATCAAGTTATGGGAAAATATTTTGATACTAGCTTGTCTTCTAGGTAGTTCTCTCTTGATGTGTTTTCAAAGTTTTAGACTTAGTGAAAAACATTTGTTGAAACATGCACAAATGAAGAGTTATACACACAAATCCTTTTGCCATGTTAGTAAAAATCCTCCAAAATCCTGAAGTCATCCAAGATTTTAGAATCTTGTCATCCGAATCTCCTAAATCATGGTCTTCAAATCATCTTACTATTGGAGATTTGCCAGAAAGCTAGTGTTGATTGTATGTTTGTCATTGATGACAACATATGGTAAGCATCGTGCATGGAAGCTTTATGTAGTGAGCCTTGAGCATATGTTGCATGGATATGTTATCAACATGATATCATAGATGTAGAGGTTGATTATGAGTACAGAAAGCTGTGTAACAGTTTGTGTCAGCAGTGTTCCCGATAGAGTGACAGACAAAGTTCAGTATGAGATTTATAGTATGGTTTTCATGGAGCCTTGTGCAGTTATATTTATGTTGTAGACATTGAATCTATGTTCATAGATGCTGAGTCAGATATGCAGTAGAAATTGAGTTATGATGTTCCTAGTTGCTAGTTAAAGTTTCCTAAGTTTATTTAGTGGAGTCGATAGAGATTATATTGGTACAATAATTGCACCTATCATTTTGGTATGTGTGGTTAATTCAGTGTTTGTAAATGAGTGAAGAATGTTTGGTTAAGAGCGCATAGAGTAATTTGGATTTTAAGTAAAGTTTTAGTTGATTTAGTGGAGCTGACAATGTGAAGCGATGCATCTACTCATATTGATTTGGATAGGTCCCATTTGGTGTTGCGTTCTTAGTATATCCATTGGAGACATTAGTAGAGAGTTATATTTTTCTCTATTATAATTTCAAGAAGGCTCTAATAGACTGACTTGGTTATATTATTTAGGGAAAGATACTTATAGTGGGTCAATTGTGATCACTAGAAGCATGGTAGAGTATTGAGAATACAGAGTAGAGCAGAAGGTGCAAAGTATTGATCCATCAGTAGAAGGTCTACGTGACAAAGAAGAGAGTGTATGCTATTCATTTGAACTGATCAAGATAGTAGGTCTACCTCATAGTTCACCAAGATCTAGATATAGTGTTTATCTGTTATCTAGAAGGTTGCAGCCTTCACCCCTTGAGCAATGTGCTCTCAGATAGTGTGTCCTCACCCCTAACAGGGTCAATTATAAAAGACTCCGAGCAAGGTCTGACCTTTGACCAGGTCACTATACTTAATGCATTGTAAAGATCAACTCCTAACATGGTTGTAAGATCTTCTAATAGGGATCCTAATACTCTAGTGCAGTTTATAGTGGGTGCTAATTCCCACCAGGGTTTTTACCTATTTGGGTTTCCCCGTAACCAAAATATTGATGTTGTGTTCAAGTTTTATCTTTATGTGTTTATGCTTATTGTTATTATGTACTTAGTTGGATAAAGAATTGAATCTTGTAGATAACTGATTCACCGCCCCCCTCTTAGTTATCTCTTGGGACTATTCCTGAAAATTGGTATCAGAGCCAAGTGCCTCAGAGAGAAAATTTAACAACTTGAGGTTGATCAAATGGTATTCTTTAGAAAAGAAAATCCTAATTTTGATGTAGAGAACTATCTTGACTAGAAGAACAAAATGATAACACATTTTCAGTGCCTTGCTTATGAGATTTTTTAAGTTTCTAATAATGATGTTCAGATTCCCTCATTATCAAATCTTTCAAAGGAAGATGCAACCATTAAGCAAAAGGAATTGTTCCATCAAAATGCTATTGCCAAAGAAGCTCTTATCAATGCCTTGTCTGACAGTGAATTTTCAAAGATAAAAAAAGTAGATAAAGCCTACAAGATATGGAAGTATCTAGAATACATGTTTGAAGGAGACACCCAAGAAAATAATGAGCATAGAAAGACATGGAAAAAAAGATATAATTCTTTAGAGATGCTACCTAAAGAGAACATTAGAGCCTACAATCAAAGAATCAATGAAGCAGTGGTAGGAATTAGAAACAATGGTGGAGAGATTTCAGAAGAAGACATTATGGACAAGTTGATGAATACTCTTACAAAAAAATATAAAATCAAGATTAACATCCTAGATGAGACTATGTAGCTTTCAAATAATTTCAAGAGAGAGACCTTAATCAGAAAAAAATTAGCTTTTGAGATATCAAGATTGAAGACAGAGCCTAAAAGTGAAACAACCTTCAAAGCATCAGTCCATGGTAAGAAATCCTTGAACACTTCTAGTAATTTTGATGATGCAGATGAAGATAAAGAAATATATGATATCATTGCTATGATTACTAAGAAAGAAAGAAAAGGGAAAGTAAAATATGAAGGTCAGTTACCACTCAAATGTTTTTCATGTAACAAGATTGGTCACTTTGCATCTAAGTGTCCTACAAGAGTTAAGAAGTTTAGAACTAACTACAAGCCTAAATATACGAAAGAATACTACTATGCTAGAGATGGAGTATCTGATGATGATTTGGTAGAAGATGAAATTGGATTCATTTCTATTGAAGTCATGGAGAAGATGTTTGATGAGATGGATCTTGAAGATGAAAAGAAAGAACAAGAGCTAGCATTGATTTCACAAGCCGACATTAGGACAGACTAGATTATTGATAGTAGATGTTCACATCACATGAAATGAGACAAAGATAGATTTGTTCATCTAGACAAATACAAAGGCAGCATGGTTAGATTTGGAGACAAAACTCCTAAACCTATCATTGGTAGAGGAGCTATCACATTGGATGGAAAGAACAACACTGATGATGTTCTTTATGTTGATGGTTTGCATCATAACTTACTTAGTGTTGGATAGTTTCTTGACAAAGGATATCAATTAGAATTCAAAGACAACAAGTGCATCATTAATAAAAAAAAAGGAGTAATGATTGCATCAGGTTCAAAGACAAAAGGTAATATTTTCTAGCTTAATTCAAAAGTAAGTTTTTTTGTTGCTAAAGTAGATGATAGTTGGTTATGGCACAAAAGACTATGTCACACCAATTTTGACAGCATAGTAAAGATAAGGAATGTAAAAGTAGTAAGAGACCTTTCTATTATTGAAAAACTAGTTAATACAATATGCAGGGAATGTGTGATGGGAAAGCATGTGAAGAACTCATTCAGAAGAAAGCATAAATTAGCAGAGAAAAAATTGGATCTAGTGCATACAAACCTATGTGGACCAACTCAAACAAGATCATACTATGGTGAAAGGTACTTTATTCTATTTGTTGATGATTATTCTAGAATGATGTGGGTTGCATTCTTGAAAGACAAATCAGAAGCATTTGAGAAGTTCAAAATATTCAAAGCTAAGGTTGAGAATGAATTTGGATTGAAGATAAAATGTCTGAGATCAGATAAAGGGGAGAATTTACCTTTGACAAATTTTATGAGTATTGTGAATAACATGGGATATAAAGACATTTAAGTGCACCTACGACCCCTTAGAAAAATGGAATTGTAGAAAGAAGGAATAAGAACATCCTTGACACAACACACACCATCATGATTGAAGGAAAATTTGCACACAGCTATTGGAGAGATACGGTCAATACAATAGTCTATACTATCAATAGAATTCAGGTAAGGCCTTGCATAGACAAGACACCTTATGAACTATGGTTTTGTAATGTACCTATAGTGAAATACTTTAGAATCTTTGGAAGCAAGTGCTATATCAAGAGAGATGAAGCAATTGGAAATTTTGATGCAAGAAGCAACAAAGGTATTTTTCTTGGTTATTCTACTAAAAGAAAAGCTTATAGATGTTTCAATTTAAGATTGAAGAAGATCATTGAAAGTGCTCATGTTAAGATTAATGAAAATTTTATTATTCAAGAAAGATATCATGATTATATACCTATGATTGAAGAAGAACCTATTCCTATCACAATTGAGACAATTGTTTAAGAAATGTTTGACATCATTGATGTGTTATTCAATGACCCTAAAACAAGTGAAGAAGAATCATAGAAGTCAGATGAGAAAGCCACACCTAATGTTCCAAAGTTCACATCTAGATACCACTCAAAAGAAGATATCATTAGAGATCAGAGTAGCAAAGTCATGACAAGATCAAAGGCAAAAATTTCAATAGGAAATGAATTAGTATGTTTACTATCTCAGATTGAACCCTTAAGTATTGAAGATCCATGTAATGATTCAGATTGGGGTGATGCAATGAAAGAAGAGTTAGATCAGATAATTAAGAATGATACATGGGAACTAGTACCTAGACCTAATCACAAGAATGTAATTGGAACCAAGTGGATATTCATAAACAAGATGAATGAAGATGGTACAGTAGTGAGAAAAAAATCAAGACTAGTATGTAAAGGATATGTGCAAAGAGAAGGAATTGATTATTTAGATACATTTGTTAGAAATAGGGAATACTGAGAGGGGGGTGAATCATTATTCTAAAAACTTTCTCTTTTGCCCAATTATGGATATAATAGATTAACTTGATACATGCATAATAGAGTAAACTAAATAACATGCATACCAATAAATAAAATGAAATCATACCACATTATTTGTTCTCGAGGAAACCCTGGCCAAGGGAAAACCCCGGTGGGGATGGTACCCACAAAGATCCACTAATCAAAAATTATCATGTTAAGGATGTTGACCCTGTTAGGAGCCTGTTACATACATATAGTGTCTCAGTCCTGATTAAGGGACTTTAGGACTTGTTAGAAGCCTCAACCCTGCTAAGAGTTGGTAGAACACAAAATAAATACAAGATGAGCCCACTGTCCAAACAAGTAATGTACAATAGTATTTGATTAAAAAAGGGTAAGGTGCATAACCTTTTTCTACTCCTCAATAGCTTTCCTATTATGTTCTTTCACATATACAACTATGCATCAATAGCTTTCGCATACATATGTTATTCTTAATTCTCTTGTTACTTCACTTCTATCTTCACATTACATATTTATACAAGTTATTAGGAATAATAACTTTTAAATTTGGCTTTACAAAACATAAAGCTTTACACAAAATACATATTTACCCAAGGGTTAACATCTAGGATTTCATCCCTAATATTATTAAGACATTATTTTGATATAAAAAAATAATCCCTTAACTCTTTACTTGTTCTGTCTTCTTTCTTTATCTTGTCAGCTTCAGCTCTATCTTTGGTAATACTGCAATAACTTCTTCCATACATGCCGTACAAACTTGTGCTCTTAGGTGAGTCTTTAATATGCATCATAGTATCTATGTTCAAGTGAAAAAGCACCGAACTTACTCCAATTGATGTCTCCAATCAAAACTATCTTGGGTTACATTGGGAAAATACTACACACACTTAGATAATTTTTCTTTGTGCTCTGTCATACTTGCTCTCTGTCATATGCAGTCTTTATGTAGATGATATGTTGACATAATGACAGTATCTAAATATCTAACTCAGCCTAATTTCCAAAAATCTCCCCCTTTGTCATACTTCTGCAAATTCTCTAACTGACTAATAGATTTGCTTAGTGAAATACCTTAATTCCATAATTTAGGGCTTTGTGTAGATCTGGCACAAAATTCCTTCACTAAATCTTTGCAAACTTCTTTCATTCACTGCTACTTTGATCTCCTTAACACTTGTATTCACTTTGATGATCAAACAATACTGATCATAAGCTTTTAACCTTTCAATCTCATAAGATTCTAACATCACATTCAATTATTTTGCCGCTTCTTTCCAAAAAGTTGTTCCTACTTCCCTACAAAACTTTAAACTTCTTTCTAACTCACATAACATCATATTAGATTATGCACTCTTAACCATAGCATCATTACATCATATACTACCTTACATTAACTATGCAAGACTCAATTCATCCTATACTAATTTCTATACTATTCTAAGTTCCTATTCTAATTCCTTCTACATGAATTAAGTACTTTGAGATGGGTTAGGAAGATATTCATTCTTACCATCACATACTTCACCTTTTTAATTACATTTAGTGCTGAATATGTCTCCTTGATCTGTGCCTTTAACAAATTGCACTTCTTCCAAATTGTGACAACATCCTTTCTAACTATTGCTTTTATTCTCATTTCTCCTTGTGTAGTCACTCTTATTAGGATTTCTCATGTTGTTCAACCTAAAAAATCTTGTTGTATGACCAAATTTGTTGCATATTTGACAAACTATTCCATTGTTTCCATATCTCAGTCCTGTCTGACTGATTTGTGAACTGCAATTCCTAGCAATGATGTTAGGAATTAATGTTGAATATATCCTATGGGAGTATTGGAAGCCATTCTATAGCAGTTTTTGTTGCATTCATGACTATGATTGTCATTCATGTCAACACAGTGATCTACTGGAGATTAGCAGAGAAGCAAATAATATTTGAATTAGCACATGGGATATTGCAGATCAAGTTATGCAATCTTGAGGACTTAATATATGATGTGTTTTATGTTCATGGTTAAGAGTGTGAACAATAATTCATTTACTCATGAAAGTTATGAGTATTTTGGTGGAAGCAGTATTCAGGCAGTGTTCCTGAGTAGCAATTTTTGGAAATTGGATGATATCTCCTAATTAGGATGGAATCTGGTTATGTGTAGTTAGAGAGAAGTTGAAGACATGTTGATAGTGACATGGTTGACAAAAAAAACTTCAAGGTCACATGAGTGAAGAGTTATTCTAATTGGAAGCTGACAGTTTTGTGTAATTTTTGATGTAACATGTGCAACTTTTATTTTGTAATTGGATGCAAACTCATTTGTAATTACTTGAGTTTGGTATAAAGGAAGGAATGTTTTCCTTGTTTTAATATGCATATGGATATGAATTTAATGATGAAGTGAATGAAGTTGTGAAAGAGAATTTGTGAAAGAAGACATGCGAGGTACAGAGATATGAAATTGAGATTTGGTGTAGTAGTGAGTGTGGTTTGGCACAGTCAAAGATGAGGTAACATATTGTTGAGATTAGAAATGATTTGATATTATTCTATTGAATAATCTAGAGATCAGTTGGACAGTGTGTTCAATGATCTTTCCATTGAAGCTATTTTGGAAGTGGGTCCTTCTGTCTTCCATAAACTCCTAATAGAGTTAGAATCTTTTAGCAAGGTTTCAAAGTCTCCTAATAGGGACTCATATGTATTGAATGTATTTCATAAGAATCCTAACAAATTCCATCCTTTCACAAGGAATATTCATATTAGTGCATCTTTTGTGGGCATCATTCCCACCAGGGTTTACTCTTTGATCAAGGGGTTCCTTAGTCAACATATCTTGTGTCATTATGTTATTGTGTATGAATATCTTTCTATGGTTATTGATTAAATTTATTATATGGTTAAATGATGTTGAAGTTGATAAAGGTTATAATTATCAAATAACTGATTCACCCTCCCCCTCTCAGTTATCTTGGTGGACTTTACTTTCTAAGAATTGGTATTAGAGCAGAAGGTGCTTGAAAGAAAAGTTTAACAGCTTAAGGAGATCCATAGCGAATTTTAGGAAAGAAAGCCCTAAGTTTGATGGAGTAAATTTTGATAGCTAGAAAGAAAAGATGGAGACACATCTACTATATTTAGGACCATGTTATTGATTGATTACTAAGAATGATAAGACTATCATTGATGAGGATAATCTTGAATCATGTACTGATGATGAAAGAGATCTAGTCATGTGTAACATACTTGCTGGAGAAACACTTGTGTCAGCCCTTCTGGAGAATGATTATAGTCAGGTAAAACATTTGAAAAAATCTCATGGAATTTGGAAAGCCTTACACTCTACTTTTGAAGGTGATGAACATGCAAAGAAATTTAGATTACATAATTGGATAAGTGCATTTGAAGATATAAGAATGATGGAAGATGAATCTATTAGAAGCTATATTGGTAGAATGTCAGAAATTGTTGTAGGTATTAAATCTTGTGGAGGAACAAAAATAGAGAATGAAGTAATATGGAAAAATTTGGGGACATTGACTCCTGTATTCAAGTAGACAACATAGATGATTGAACAAGTCATACCTTTAACTATGAAATTTAAAAGAGAAACTCTTCTTGGAAGATTGGAAGCAACAAAAATGAACATGAGGTTATCAGAAGACATACCTAGAATAGAGATAGCATTCAGTGCTCTTAGTGTTCACCCTAGTTTATCAAGAAGAATCAGTGTGAGTGGAGATTATGCTGGAAGTAAAAGATCTAGAAGTGAAGAAGATAGGAAGATTGAAGAAGGTATTGCCTTTCTTGTGAAAAGAGAACTAGATGGAAAGAAATTTTTTAAATGTTGGACATGTCAAGAATATGATCATATTGCATCTAAATGTCCTAAGAGAGTCAAGAAGTATAGAAATAATTTTAAGCCTAGAAGACCTAAGGAATGTTATTATGCTAATGATGAAGAACTTGAAGCTAGTATAGAGAGAACCTTAAGTGAAAGTGATACAAAGAACAATGATGACATAGGATTTGTAGCAATTAAAGAAGAAAATCCTAAAACAAAGGTTAAGGAGGAAAAAACCCTAATTCCTCAAGTTGAAAAGAAAGTTGATTGGATTATAGGTAGTAGTTGTTCACATCATATGACTACTGATATGAAAAAGTTCATAAAGTTTAACAATTATGATGGAGGAATTGTTAGAGTTGGAAACAATGTACCTTGTTTGATTAAAGGTATAAGATCTATTGTACTCTTGATGGAAAAAATAATATTGATGATGTTTACCTTGTGGATGGTTTAAAATATAATATTTTGAGTGTTGGATGGTTAGTTGATAAGGGATATCAAGTTTGGTTTACTGAGAAAACTTGTGTGATAAAAGACAAAAATAGAAATTTGATTGGAACTGGATCTAGAACTAGAGGTAATGTATTTTAGTTGAATCCTATTGAGATGACATGTTTGATTACTAATATTAATTAACATTGGTCATGGCATAGAATATTTTTTCATATAAATTTTGATAACATTGTGAAAATAAGTACTACACTTGCAGTAAGAGATTTGCCTAGAATTATGAAGCCTATTAACATGATTTTCAAGGAATGTGTGATGGCTAAATGGAAGAGAAGTTCATTTCCCAGTAAGAAGTTCATTTCTTGTTGATGATTTTACAAGAATGATGTAGATTGCATTTCTTAAAGAAAAATCTGAAGCATTTGAAAAGTTTAAGGTCATTAAGAACAAAGTTGAGAATGAATCTGGAATGAAGATTAAATGTTTGAGATCAGATAGAGGTGGTGAATTTACTTCTAGATAATTTAACACTTTTTGTGAAGTGAATGGTATTAAGAGACAATTTTCTGCCCCTAGGACAACTGAAGAAAATGGTATTGCAGAAAGAAGAAACATAACAATGACTGAAGCAACAAGAGCTATGTTATTTGAGAATGACTTAGTGAAGATATTCTAGAGAGAAGTGTATACAATGAAAAAAGTACAAATCAGAGCAGATACAGACAAGACACCCTATGAATTATGGTTTGGACATGCACCCTTAGTTAAGTATTTTAGAATTTTTGGAAGCAAATGTTATATAAAGAGAGATGATGACATTAGAAATTTTGATCCTAGAAGTGATGAAGGTATATTTTTTGGATAATCATTGAAAAGAAAATCTTATAGATGTTACAATAAGAGAACTAAGACTATTTTTGAGAGCGCAAATGTTAAAGTTGATGAAAAGTTCAAAATTTAGGAAAGAATGATTGATTATGAATTAGATGAAGAAGCTCATCCTAAAGCCTAATCCAGAGCCTACTGAATTATTTTATGAAACTAATAGTGATTTGTTGAATGAAAGCCACAGTGAGATCATTGAAGAACTGAAACCTGAAGTGAGATCTGAGATAGTGACACCTAATAAGAATTTATCAAGGAATCATCCTATTGAGCAGATTATTGGAAGCATAGACAAAGGAGTTCTAACTTGAAATAAGGTACAAGAACAATTATGTTTTATTTCTCAAATTGAACCTAAATCTACTAGTGAAACTTGTGAAGATGAACATTGGATTAAAGCTATGAAAGAAGAACTTGATCATATTGAAAAGAACAAGACATGGGAATTGGTCCCTACACCTAAAGATAAGAATGTTATAGGAACAAAATGGGTATTCAGAAACAAGATGAATGAACAAGGAGTAGTAAGAAACAAAGCAAGATTGGTATGTAAAGGATACTCACAACAAGAAGAAATTGAATATGAAGAAACTTTTTCACTTGTAGCAAGAATTGAAGCAGTAAGAATGTTTTTGGCTTATGCAGCATACAAGAAGTTCAAAGTATATCAAATGGATGTAAAGTCAACATTTCTAAATGAAGAATTGGAAGAAGTCTACATTGAGCACCCTGAAGGTTTTTCTTTAACTCAAGAAGGAGACATAGTATCTAAACTGAAGAAAGCTTTATATGGACTTAAGCAAGCACCTAGAACTTGGTATGCAAGATTGGATAAGTATTTGATAACATTGGGATTTACAAAAGGAACAACTGATAGCAACCTGTACACAAAAGAAATTGAAGATGGTTTGTTAGTTGTAGTTATTTTTGTTGATGATATCATTTTTGGAGGAGAAGATGAAGCCAGTGATAAATTTGCAAATGAAATGAAGACTAAATTTGAAATGAGTATGATTGGTGAAATTAAATACTTTTTGGGATTGCAGATAACATAGAATAGTGATGGTATCTTTGTGATTCAGGAAAAGTACTTGAATGAGTTTTTGAAAAGATTTGGAATGGAGAAATGTAAACTAGTTGGAACACCTATGGTAAATGGACATAAGTTATCTAGCATAGATGAGACTCTTGCAGTTGAATAGAAGAAGTACAGATCTATGATTGGAGGATTGCAGTACTTGACACATACAAGACTAGACATAGCACATTCAGTTGGAATTGTAGCAAGATTTCAAGTTGAACCTAGAGAATCACATTATGTAGCAGTAAAGAGGATACTGAGATATTTAAGAGGCACAATTGAGTATGGATTGTGGTATGAAAAATCTGATGATTTTACCCTATGTAAATATACAAATGCTGATTGGGGAGGTAGTGTTGATGATAAAAAGAGTACCAGTGATGGAGCATTTTTCCTTGGAGGAAGATTGGTTTCTTGGCTACACAAGAAGTAGAATTGTATTTCACAAAGCACAGCAGAAGAAAAAATTGTAGTAGCATCAAACAATTGTAACCAGATAATTTGGATGAAGCAGATGCTAAAGGATATTGGAATAAAGTTTGTTGAGCCTGTTGTTATACATTATGTCAACACCAGCATAGTTAGTATGTCTAAGAACCCTGCACTACATTCTAAGAATAAGCATATAGAGATAAAGTATCATGTAGTAAGAGAGAAAGTTGCTAAGAAAGAAGTCAAACTTGAATACATAAGCACAAAGGAGAAGATTGCAGACATATTTACAAAACCTTTACTGAAGGATATATTTGAGTATCTATGAGGTATGCTTGGGGTTATGACCCAACCTACTTTTGAGTAATGATGTAGATTGTTGGATCCATCTAGTGGTATATGAACCTTATATTTTTTCTAGACTAGATGTTGGTACTTCCTCTATTGGGGAGCATGTGTATATGAGTTGAGTCATGAGGACTCTAGTAAATATATTTTCTAAATAGTATCTTTTGACATTAGAGTTGTTGTTGACATAATGATGAAATTTATGTCATTGATGTCAATGGGGGAGAAGTGTACAAGGAAATACTATCAAAAGAAAAGAACTATCAAAGAGAGAGAGAAGATACTATGGGGAGAAGTATACAAGAGATGAAAACTACTATTAGAGAGAAGTGTACATCTGAACTATCTGTTGGAGAGATTTGAATAGGAAAATGAAGCATGATTTGATTGCTAAAGAGTATGTAAAAGAATTTTCAGAGTAGCAATGTTGCAGTGTTAGATTTATGGAACATTGGATGTTTTTTCATCTATGTTGCCATTAATGCAAATGGGGGAAATTGTTAGGAATGAATGTTGAATATATCCTATGGGATTATTGGCAGCCATTCTGTAGCAGCTTTTGTTGCATTCATGACTACGATTGCCATTGATGTCAACATAGTGATCTACTGGAGATTAGCAGAGAAGTAGACAATGTTTGAATTAGTGTACATGGGATATTGTAGATCAAGCTATGCAATGTTGAGGAATTAATATATGATGTGTTTTATTTTCATGGTTAAGAGCACAGAAAATAATTCATTTATTCATGAAAGTTATGAGCATTTTGGTGGAAGCAGTATTTAGGCAGTGTTCCTGAGTAGCAATTTTTGTAAATCGGATGATATCTCCTAATCAGGATAGAATTTGGTTATGCGTAGTTAGAGAGTAGTTGAAGACATGTTGATAGTGACATAGTTGAAAACATAAACTTTGAGGTCACACGAGTGAAGATTTATTCTAATTGGAAGCTGACAGTTTTGTGTAATTTTTGATGTAACATGTGGAAACTTTTATTTTGTAATTGGACATCGAATCATTTGTAATTACTTGAGTGTGCTATAAAGGAAGGAATATTTTTCTTGTTGTAATATGCATATGGATATTAATGTAATGACGAAGTTGTATACACCCAAAAATGGTCACCTAGACTATTAGCCCCTTTTACTAAATCATAAATTGCTTATTTTTGATCAAATCCTAGTTCTATCATTTATTTGATTATTTTCTATGGGCTAACCATCTTATCCTAAGTCTTTATTTATTAAAAGGAATATTTCCTCCCCTTTTAATAAATAAAAAGCCCCCACTTTTCTTCTTATCCTAAGTTGCACAAATAAAGCATTTAATTCTTATTTATAAAGAAAAATAAAAGAAAAGCACTTTTTGTCTCACATGGACATAAAGTAAATGCTCAACATAAAGTAAATGCTTCTAATTTTCCTATTGGAGGATATTTGTGCACAAGGATCAAGCTTCTTTTTTTCTCCACCATTGATTAAATATTTTGCCTCTTAATCTCCATGGTATATTGATTTTTCACCTCCTATAAAAGAAGAGCTCTCTTCCTCATTTGCACACACAAATTTTTATGCTATTGTTATGCTACAAGTTTTCTAGGTCATATTGGAGCTTTTGGAGATATTCTTGCATCTAGGGTTTGAAGATTTGGAGCATTGTTGGCATTCATCTTGGATCTTCATCAACACTCTATCTTCTTGTCTTCATTCTTGCATCATCATGGCTTTCTTGATTCATAGTTAGATTTCATTTTCATGCATAATATTTGCATTTTCATAGCTTCATTCTTAGCT
The DNA here is from genome assembly GCA_027943335.1 of Chamaecyparis obtusa. NCBI lineage: Eukaryota > Viridiplantae > Streptophyta > Pinopsida > Cupressales > Cupressaceae > Chamaecyparis > Chamaecyparis obtusa. The sequence continues at coordinate 728,074 of BSBK01000192.1, read as the reverse complement.
TAGATTTCTTTTTATGCAATAGATTAACTTGCATTGTCATATAGATTTTCTTTGCATTGCATACATTTGGCTTCATTGGAGATATTGGCATTCTTTCCCTTGTCTTCCTTGAATCTCCCATTGCATGGTTTACTAGCAAGGTTATAGGCTTAATAGCTCTAGCTGAGAGCATTCTTAAAAACCCTTGCACTCCATGCCTAGGGAGCTATGGATCGATTTGTGGGGGCTCATTCTTGAGTTTTCTTACATGTAAGGATTCATAGAAGTGTGAAAATATTTTAGCACACATTTTTTGGTGCCCACCATGGGGCAACCCACTTTTACATGCTGGTTTTTTATTATTTTTGAAGCTAACCCTTGTGCAGATTTGTTTGGAGATGGAAAAACCCTAGATTTGAACGATTTGATCATATCTTCCAAATGGCTTGGTATTTTGGTCTGAAAATTTTTTTGTAGGTTGGTGACATATCAAAGAAGCTCCAAAACAATTTCTAGAATTTTTGGAGGCAATTTATATTTTTTATGATTTTTTCTTGATTTTTTATAAAAAATCAATTTTTGGTGCAAATCAGCATATTTTTCAAAAAAATTTATATCTCTAGCAAGGTCTTGAAATTCTACAGGGGGTTTATTCACTGTGTTTTTAATTTAGGAATCATATCATAGCTCATTTGGTCAATTTATTAAAATTGGTCTATTTTGATAAAATGGGTCTCTAGGACACAAATGAAGAGATTTTTCTAAAATTTTTACATTTTTGGAAAGCTCTCTATTTTTTTATAGAGGGCTCTTTTCTGCATTTTTGGTTTAGGGTCTGAATTCATGTGGTAAAAATCAGATCTTGTTGACTAGGTCAAATGCAAAAAAAATAAAATTTTGTGATGGGTATGCACTTATTTTTCATTGTTCAATGCATGATATGAGTTATCATTTGGATTATTTTCTGGTTATCATTGCTCATAATAATTGATTTTCAGATCTAACCCTATGGTTTGTATAAGTTGGATATACATTGCATATCTTGTTTGCTTGTTTTCTTGTCTTGTTCATTTGAAGGTGCATGACTTGCTTTCATGAAAAATGCTTAAAACAAACAAAAAAAGGGTGAAATCTACTAAGCGTGTTGCGTTAGACTTGAGGTATTTTGTTACAACTCTACAAAATTTGGATCTTGGGATTAAAATTGAATCTCTGATATGTTTGGCTCGAGTGTTTACATGCTTTCATAGAACACATTTCAATTGATGCTCTTAATGAGAAATGAATGAACATAGATATGCTTTCATACAAGTTTGTGTAAGTGAACATTTGTGTTTAAACCTTAAGTAATTCTTGGTTTCAATATCAAATATCTCATTGAGTGATTGAGGGCATGGATTCATTCTTTGTTTACATAGGGAGTTAAATGCACCACTTTGTGGACTCACTCTATGTTTTCTTAGAAAGTTAAATATTCCATTGATTCAACCTTTTGTCATTTGTGAGTAGTATTGATAAGCAACTTTAGATTACTTGTGATTGATCTAGATTGCTATCTTGGGTTATTGGACTCGCTAATCCACTGGCCCCTCATTTCCACCCCATAGTTTCAAGATTAGCGCTACATTAAAGGGGAGGGGTCTACAGGAAAGAAGCGTTAATTGCTCCACTAGGCAACCCTTTTGTGGTTTTTGGAACTCACTTGTTTTCTAAGGTGTGGGATCACTTTGAGTTGATGTGAGGAGTTAAATGTTCCACTTTTGGGCTCACTTTGAGTTGATGTGAGGAGTTAAATATTCCACTTTTGGACTCACTTTGAGTTGGTGTGAAGAGTTAAATGTTCCACTTTTGGACTCGCTTCACATTCTCTTGAAGGGTTAAATGTTCCACTTTTGGACTCGCTTCACATTCACTTGAAGGGTTAAGTGTCCCACTTTTGGACTCAATTTGCATTTACTTGAAGAGTTAAGTGTTCCACCTTCAGTGCTCTAAATACTTTTGATAGTGAATTACTTAGTTTTTATTTCTAGAAGGCCTTCTCGAGGACACACCACCACAAGGGATGACCTTAACTCCTGTGTTCTGGCGGACTATAAATAGCAGGTGGTGAATCGAAAGACACCTCTCTTGGGAATTGAGTTTGATATCACTCTTGGCTAAGCCTCAAAGAACTTTATACCTTTGAGAAGTGAAGGAGGAGATTTGGGTTACCGTCTCCCCCCGGCTATGTGATTTTGGATTCTTCTCATCTACAGATTTGGGCCTCATGTACCTTACGTATATCAAGGACTCCCTTTAGCAAAGCTATGTATATCCTTGTAGATAGTTTGATAAGGTGTTGTTGTGTTCTAAGTGCCTACTAAAATATTTTCAAGAACATACACAAGTAGAATCTTTAAGGAGTAGATATACTAAGTCACTATTCTTATTCATGTGCAAGGTTGCTTTGCCCCTTGCTCATTGTTTGAAGACAACTGCTTGCTTGAACTCTTTGATTGCTATCTTATGTGCTTGATCCATGATAAAAATCTATTTGATATACTTACTTGATCTTTTAAAATGCTTCAAAACTTAGATTTTTATGTTCATTGGTCATAGAGTCGTATGACTCCGCAACAGTGTCACCCAAAACCTTTTTGCTATCTTGTTGTTGTTGCAATCTGGAGCTGCTGAACTTGCATTTTAACCAGTCATAGAGTGTCTTTTTCTATTCTTACCTAAAGTTGGTCTATTATCTACATGCTTAGACTTGTTCTAGACTAAAACAAATGAGCTAAAACTATTGGATTTGAGCTTAACGAATGCTACTCTTGATTACTTGTCACATCACGGTTACCTCTCTAGCTACTTGGTTATTGAGCTTCTTGCTCACTGCTCAGCTTTAGTCAATTGATTACTGTAAGTGCTTGAGCAATTTTGATGATCCATCTCTCTATTGTTCTACTTTGACAAGTGATCTTTATTAGCTTTTCTTATCTCAAATCTGAGAAACTTTATCTCATTCTATTAGTCAACCAACATCTCTTTTCATGCCGGTTACAACTCGGTCTCAATTTGAGTAGGAGAGTCATCCTCTGTTCAATTATACACAGTTACCTTCTCCAACTAGATGCTCACAAGTGACCATTAGCAACAACAGTTCTAGTTCTGACCAATCTGAGGATTCTAAGGCTACCCCGTGGTACAAAGGATGTTTCCTCTTTTCCACATTCAAGACCCCCAAAAACACAGATAGTGTCTCACTCACTTTGACGGAACAAGAAAAATTTCAACTCTTGCAAGAACACTTTGAGCGTAAGGATAACCAAGCACACTTAGAAAAAGAACACAATCAACAAAGGATGGATGCTGCTAGGCACATAGCTTATAGAGGGACATTTCATGAGCAACCTGAGACTAGTAATCATGAGCATAGATCTCTTTTCAATGGCAACAATGGCAACAACACATCACCAAGATCTCCTCCAAGACCTACTTTTGGTATGCCTTCTTCACCTCCTAGAACTCCTCCCTCTCAACATGAGGCAAAGGCTGATGATGAGATTTCTAGTGAGGATCTTATGAGATTTGAACAAGATGTGGTCTCTCAATGAATGATGCATAAGCTTTTAGAGCGTAACGGCAATCAGTACTTTCAATATATGACTTCTAGAGGATACAAGCTTCCTCCTGGCTATGATGTTAGACAAATTGTCCAACAAAGAGTACCAACTGAGTTGGAAGTTCTTTAAGAAGAATTACGTTGGACAAATCAATGCCTTACCCAAATGACATTAGAAAGAGAGCCTCCAAAGGTCTCTTTTGTAGAATCAATTTGTGCTCTTCCTTTTGATAAAGATCTATACATGGTCCCATTTCCTAAGGATATTGAGGTTCCTAAATATGACAAGTATGATGGAAATGGTGACCCTCATGACCATGTGCGTCATTTTTATGCTCTTAGTATGGACTTTCTTCATGAAGACACATATCTTCTATGCTTATTCCCTTGAAGCTTAAGAGGCCAAGCTTTAGAATGGTTTGCAAAATTGGCACCACCTCTTAAGACTTTTGATGAGTTGGCTCAGCGATTTACCCAGCAGTACTCTTACAACATCCAACAACCTGTCACTATGATAGATCTTGGTAATCTAAGACAATATCAAGGTGAGCCATTTGCAACTTACTTACAATGTTGGAGGTCATTGTATTCTCGATATCCTCGTCAGCTACCTGAAAGAGAAAAGATTGACATTTTCATCAACACACTTGTGCCTGAGCTATTTTATGATCTAAGGAAGCAACTGTTCTCCTCCTTCTATGACATGGTTGAAAGTGCATATCAGATTGAGGATGTAGCTATAAGAAAAGGGGATATTTTTATTAATAAAGATGCTAAAGGAAATGGTAAAGACAAGAACAAACCTTGGAATAAGAACAAGTATGTTGTTAATGATGGGGTTGTTGACACTCCTAAAGTTAAAGAGCTTGCTTTCAATCTTTCCAATGCTATCTATGCAGCAAAACAACAAGAAGCTGCCAACACTCATAGTGCTCCTAAACCTCAATATGCAGATAAGCCTAAGAATTCATTTCGAAAGTGAGTCTATACCAAGTTGGCAGAACCTTACGATGTAATCCTCAAGACTTTGGTTGACAATGGATATCTTACGCTTCCTGATAAACTTGGTAACTAGGATCTGATAAATAAGCCTGATTGGTGGAGAGAGGATCATTACTACCATTATCACAGAAACAAGGGACATCCAATAGACAATTTTTTTAGGCTTAAGGATGATATTCAGGATCTTATTGAGAATGGCACAATCTCCACTGATGGCTTAACTAAAAATTCTGATCACATAGCTTTCAAAGATCCTCTACCTAAGCATGATAAGGGGGAAACCTGTCAAGCACATAAGAAGAATCATGATGCTAAGATCAATTACACGTATCCTTCTAATACACCTATGATCAACATGGTAGAGCCCATTGAGAGCGTTCTAATGATGAGGTCTCAAGATGATAATAAAGCCAATCATGGTAAGCCAAAGTTGATCTTTCAAACACGTGATAGTTCATCTTCCCAAAGTGAGACACTGAATGCTGTTACTAGGGGGAAAGCCAAGATTGTCCTTAAAACTACACAAAATCCCAAACAAGCTTTACCTTCCAAAAAAGTGGCTCCTTCAGCCACCCCTAGCTATGATCTTGTCCAACATTTGCACAAGACACCGGCTTAGATATCAATCCTTGAGTTGCTTCGGTTATCCCCTTCGCATAGAGAGATTCTTGATAAGGCTCTACGTACAACATGTGTTCCTAATGATATTGATCCAGATCAATTTCAAGCTATGGTCAACCACATTTCATCTCCACTATCTCTCTCCTTTTCTACAGAAGATGACATATCTATTGCTCACCCGCATAATCTAGCTTTACACATTGACATTCTAGTCTACACTACCCGAGTCCACTGAGTCCTAATAGACAATGGTGTAGGGTTAAATATTGTTTCTTTCAATGCAATACAACAGTTGGGTTTGTTAGAATTTGCTATAGATTCTAAGAAGATTACTATAAAAGCTTATGATGAAGTGGAAAGATCTTCCAAAGGTCTTGTCATGTTGCTTGTCCGAGTGGGCCCTATCACAAAAGATATTAACTTCCAAGTATTGGATGTTCCACTCGCATATAACATTCTTTTGGGTCATCCTTGGATCCATGACATGCAGGCTGTTCCTTCCACTTATCATCAGTGCGTCAAATTTCCATACAATGGCACTGAAATTGTAATTCTTGGAGACCATACTATTGCTATTAATGCTCTTGCTGCTACTGAAAAATTTGTTCCTCACAATGAACCTACTGATGATCCTAGTACGTCTCTAGTTTCTGCTGAGAAATCATTTAAGATGATGAGCCTTGGTATGGGTGAATATAAACTAGATTCCTTTGCTTCTATACCTATTTCTCCTAGGTCATATGGGAAACCTTCCACTTTTGCTATGGTGATCCTTGAAGCTGAAAGAGAAGAAAAAGCTATTCACGAGTGGATCTATAGAGAAGATGCCCAAAATACTCCCATGCTCAGTAATTTAGACAGATACAGATGAGTCACCAATACACACTATGGCTCACATGGGAGATGATCTTCCCTCTACTTCACTTCTTTGGGAAGAAAAATGTATATCTACTGATGATATGGATGTTGATATGGTTCATTCTTGTAGTAACCATCCTGACGTGGTTGATGGGTCTTGTGTGGGGTTTGATGAGTTTGTTCCTCATATTGCCTTAGTCGACCACGCTGGTTCTTCTATGACAATTCTAGATCTAGATACTTTTGGATCTTACCCTATAGGCTCAACCTCTCTTGTTACCAGAGATGACACCCCTCGCATAAATGCTATTGAACCAGTCACTTCATCTCATCTTGCATCAACACCTGTTACTTCTTCCACTAGCGAACTAGCCACAAAAAAGATTGAATCAGCAATCAAACATCACACTCATCAAGTCAAAAGAAAAGAGCAATGGTCAGATGGCGAAAACCACATTATGGCGATATCTGAACCTAAGAAAAGTAAAACTAAAAATCTGCTCAAAAATATTGATTATCAAATAAAAGATGACAAGCTGATTCTCTACAAAAAAATGATGCACTACTTCAAGCATGATCTCATATCTGTTACACTTCAACCCATTCCTAGAGCTAAGAACAAAGTTGGTAATGCCTTGGTTACTTCAACATCCATCTTACAAATGAAAAAGCATAAATTTAGCTTCAAGTTCCTAGTGGATGAATTACGCTATGCTGCTCACAAATCTTACAATCCTACCATCTTTTCATATCTTCCACCTCATATTCCTCTTGCAAATCCACCACGCCATTCCTTCTGCCATCCCTTACACTTTGCCTTTGTCTCTAGTGACTTGTATAGGAAGGGTCTAGATGGAACTCTCCTTAAGTGTCTAGAAATAGAGTCAGAAAAAGTGCTAACTAAAATCCATGATGGCATATGTGGATCACATTCTAACAATCCTTCGCTAGCTCAGACATTGCTTAGGGCTGGTTATTATTGGTCGAACTGGTTGAGACCTCCTATCATCATAGTTGCAGCATTTGGGCTTGGGGCCTATCAGTTCTCTACATCAGAGGAAGTAGATTCTTGATGCCCATTTCTGTCTAGGGCATCCTTTGTACATATTTTACGATCTTGAAAAAATACCAAAAAAATTCATATATGATGCTGAAAAAATCCTAAAAATCATAAAAAGTACTAAAAAAATAAGCATCCTAGTGAAAACCTAGCAATAGGTTCTTTGATGTCTCACCAAAAAAATCAAAAAATTCAAAACATCAAATTTTTTTTTGAAAAAGTGCCTTGGTGAAAACTTGGAAACAGGCTCCTTGGTAGCAAAAATACAAAAAAAATTATAAAAAGTCCTCAAAAAATTGCAAAAAAAATCTATCAAGTGGTGAAAACCTAGAAACAAGCATTGCTTGAGACCCTCTGCACCTATGTCTATCAGTCTTGTGTGGCACTCCTTCGCTCCACTTCTCTCTTTGCCTCTCTTAGCCTGGAATTGACTCTTGTCTTAGTCTAGGGGGCATCTGTTGTTTTCAGCTTATCTTGGGTCTCTTTGTGCATCTGGGTTTCTTAGGCACCTTGTAAACGGTGTTTTTCAACACCACCTCAACTATGTTTTTCAACACTACCCTAGCATCAAGTGTTTCTTAACACTTATTAGATATCCTTCCTGCCATCTTGGATGATGCAATATTTCTCACTGGCAGATGTGATACTCAAAGTTTGACTCTATGACCTACACACATGCACTTGACTCACTGAGATTTGTTTGACTTTATTTCTTTGCATTCTATCTATGAGGATTTCTTTGATGAGTGGTCTCTCCCTGAGAAGTTTTCAATGATGCATAGCTAGAAGACTGAGGGTATGAGAACATGTTTTCTTTCTTTATCTACTTATGGGTATATTTTGTTGATCCTAATTGTCATGAGCATTTATGCTGGTCTTACTTGACACTATGGACCTACAAGGTATTATCCTTGACTATTTTACAAGTGCATGCTTATAGTCATCTTGACTTTCTTGTGTCTCGATGCGAGCATAATCTTGCTATATCAAACTTAGGTAATCTCACTGCACTAGTCATCTTGACCTGCATGTCTTTGATGCTTAGGTGGGATTCCCAAATTTCTATCTGATATAGATCATATTCAGATCCACATAGTTATGCTAGTGTGTATTGTATGATCTTGCAACGCTACCAATAACGCTTAATGATGAATATTAGATGTCTATTGGCTTTGTGACCTTGCAAGTAAACCACTTTTCATGTAGCTTGCATTCTTAAGTTCATGTTAGTTAGTTTTGCATCTTACATATGGAGAGAGCTCTCCTTTATCTTTCATGGACTTGTTAATCAACTGCGCTCACCTTTTTCTTCTTCCCAATCATGTCTTTCACTTCTTGTCTTTCATATCACATCATTTTCCTTTCATTTCAGGATCCAAACTAAAATCCAAGTTCACCTTGATCACCCAATTCATCTTTTTCCTTCTTCCATGCAATTGGTTAACCTTTTGAGGCCTGATCCTTCAATCTTTGATGGGGCATTCTTCACCTCTTCATCCCCATCTCTCTCAACTTTCAGTCTTTCATTCACTTTCAAATCCCAAGTTCAACTCTTCTCTCCATGGTGTTTACAGGTTGAGGGACTGATAGGTTCATGCCCCGTGTCCCATGTGTGGGGCATATCTTCACTACTTGATGGTTATTCTATTATCTCTCTTCAATTATGCTTTCTAGTGATTTGATCATGTTTCTCTTGCTTCTGCTTTCCCTCTACCTGGATTTTTCTTTCGATCCCGAGGGGGCAAACACATCATATCTTATTGGTTATCTCTTTCCTAGGTGTTTAGTACTATCACTACTAGGTTGACCATGCAGGATTTGCTATCTCTCTGCACTTCATTCTTTGGAGTCAGATCGCTATTTGCTTGCCTTCTTGGCTATTTGCTTGCCTTGTTGGCTATCTCTTGCCTTCTTGGCTGATCTATTCTTTGACTACATGTGATCCCAAACCGATCTCACATTTGTCAAAGAGGGGCAAATTGTATACACCCAAAAATGGTCACCTAGACTATTAGCCCTTTTTGCTAAATCATAAATTGCTTATTCTTGATCAAATCCTAGTTCTATCATTTATTTGATTATTTTCTATGGGCTAACCATCTTATCCTAAGTCTTTATTTATTAAAAGGAATATTTCCTCCCCTTTTAATAAATAAAAAGTCCCCACTTTTCTTCTTATCCTAAGTTGCACAAATAAAGCATTTAATTCTTATTTATAAAGAAAAATAAAATAAAAAATAAAAGAAAAGCACTTTTTGTCTCACATGGACATAAAGAAAATTTGTGAAAGAAGACATGCGAGGTACAAAGATCTGAAATTGAGATTTGGTGTAGTAGTGAGTGTGGTTTGGCACAGTCAGAGAAGAGGTAACATATTTTTGAAATTAGAAATGATTTGATATTATTCTGTTGAATAATCTAGAGATCATTTGGATAGTGTGTTTAGTGATCTTGCCATTGAAGTTGTTTGGGCATTGGGTCCTTCTGTCTTCCATAAACTCCTAACAGAGTTAGAATCTTTTAGCAAGAATTCAAAGTCTCCTAACAGGGACTCATATGTAATGAATGTATTTCATAAGACTCCTAACATAGTCCATCCTTTCACAATGAATATTCATATTAGTGCATCTTTTGTGGGCATCATTCCCATCGGGGTTTACTCTTTGATCAAGAGGTTCCCTAGTCAACATATCTTGTGTCATTGTGTTATTTTGTATGAATATCTTTCTATGGTTGTTGATTACATTGCTTATATGGTTAAATATTGTTGAAGTTAACAAAGGTTGTAATTATCAGATAACTGATTCACCCCCCCTCCCTCTCAGTTATCTTGGTGGACTTTACTTTCTAACAAATGTGTCCAACCTTGTTTCATCTAAAACATACCATTTCATTTCTTCTATTCATATCTCTAGTAGGTCTCTTATCTGCATGGTTAGTATCTCTAAACATTCTACTATATTTATTATCATTAAACTTAGGTTTCTTACATTCAATAGCTCTATGTCCAAAACCATGACAATTATAACAATAACCATTAAGAGGTTTAAATTGCTTACTTGTAAAATATTTGTTCATATGACCATAAGTATTACATGCAAAACATCTACCTTTAAATTCTCTCTGCATACCTTTAGGTGATTCTTCTTGTTTAGGTGGTTCTTCTTCTTTAGGCATATCCTCAGATTTGTTAGCTTCATCAGATTTCTTTTCTTATATGTTTTCAAAAACTTTTAGATCTGGTTCCTTACTTTCTTCACTTACCTTGAATGAGTTAAATCCAAGACCAATTTTATCATAGAATGGCTTTTGATAAGACCACTATTCATCAATCTTCTCCTTAGTGGAATATAGTCTCTCAAGTTGTTTCTTAGACTGAGTTAGTTCACCTTTCAAAATTGTATTGTACTTTTCAAGTTCAGCATACTATAGCTTGGTTTTCTCAAGTTTAGATGTCACTATACAAAGTTTAGATTTCAGATCTTCATTCTTAGATTTCAGATTTTCATTCTCAGATTTCAAATTTGTTTCATTCTTATTAATTCCATCTTTCAAACTTAACTTTAGATTTTCTATCTTCAATTCATGTTTAAGGATCTCATTTTCTTTTTCATGATTATCATCATAATCTTCATTTTGAGTTGTAGATTCCCTTTCTGATTTCAGTTCTTCTAGCTTATTCTTTAGTTTTTCAATGAGATTTTTTGCATCATCATATTTCCCTTTTAGAGTATCTCTTTCTTCAATAAGCATATCAATCTGTTAAAGAGCTTCTTCAAGATTCTTCTGTAGTTGATCCATATCTATAGAGATCTTACTCAAGCTACTAGGCTTTCTCTAAATAATTCTTTTCTGAGTAACTAAGCTCTGATGCCAATTGTTAGAAATAGGGAATACTGAGACGGGGGGTGAATCAGTATTCTAAAAACTTTCTCTTTAGCCCAATTATGGATATAAAAGATTAAATTGATACATGCATAATAGAGTAAACTAAATAACATGCATATCAATAAAGAAAATGAACTCAACACATTATTTGTTCTCGAGGAAACCCTAGCCAAGGAAAAACCTCAGTGGGGATGGTACCCACAGAGATCCACTAATCAAAAAGTATATTGTTAAGGATGTTGACCTTTTTAGCAGCCTATTACATACATATAGTGTCTCAGTCCTGATTAAGGGACTTTAGGCCTTGTTAGAAGCCTCAACCCTGCTAAGAGTTGGTAGAACACAAAATAAATACAAGATGAGCCCACTGCCCAAATAAGTAATGTACAATAGTATTTGATTACAAAAGGTTAAGGTACATAGAATTTTACTACTCCCGAATAGATTTCCTATTCTGGTCTTTCACATATACAACTTTGCATCAATAGCTTTCGCATACATATGTTATTCTTACTTCGCTTGTTACTTCACTTCTATCTTCACATTACATATTTATACAAGTTATTAGGAATAATAACTTTTACAGTCGGCTTTACAAAACATAAAGCTTTAAACAAAATACATATTTACCCAAGGGTTAACATCTAGGATGTCATCCCTAATATTATTAAGACATTATTTTGATAAACAAAATAATCCCTTAACTCTTTACTTGTTCTATCTTCTTTCATTATCCTGTCAACTTCAGCTCTGTCTGTAGTAATACTGCAATAACTTCTTCTGTACATGTTGTACAGACTTTCACTCTTAGGTGAGTCTTCAATATGCATCATAGTATCTATGTTCAAGTGAACAAGCACTAAACTTAGTCCAATCAACGTCACCAATCAAAACTATCTTGGATTACATTGGAAAAATACTACACACACTTAGACAATTTTACTCCACGCTCTATCATACTTTCTCTTTGTCATATGTGGTCTTCATGTAGATCATATGTTTCCATAATGACAACATCTAGATATCTAACTCAGCCAAATTACCAACAATATTTTCCCCTATGAGCAGATTAGAAGCCATAAAGTTATTTCTAGCCTATGCTACATTCAAAAATTTTAAAGTATATCAGATGGATGTTAAGTCAGCATTCCTAAATGGATAATTGAAGGAGGAAGTGTACATAGAGTAGTGTGAAGGATTTACTTTATTAGATGGACTTGATATGGTATGCAGATTGAAGAAAGCCCTCTATGGAATTAAATAGGCCCTAAGAACATGGTATGAAAGACTTGATGGATACTTGACTAAGATTGGATTCAAGAAAGGAGAAGTAGATTGTAACCTATTCATAAGAGAGACACCTAAAGGACTACTACTAGTTGCTATATTTTTTGATGACATTATATTTGGTGGTAATGACAAGCTTAGTGCAGAATTTGCTAAGGAAATGCAGAGTGAGTTTGAAATGAGCATGATTGGACCTATCAAGTGCCTTTTGGGATTGAATGTACAAAAGATAGACAAAGTTATTTTCATTAATCAGTCAAAGCATGTAAAAGAGATATTGAAGAAATTCAAGATGGATGATTGCAAGCTAGTAAGTACCCCTATGATAACAGGATGCAAGCTTACTAAAGAAGATGATTCCCTAGTAGTAGACATAACATTATATAATTCTATGATTGGTAAACTTATATATCTTACTCAATCTAGACCTGATATTTCCAATGCATTTGGTATTGTTGGAAGATTTATAGCAGAACCTAAATAAAGTCATCTCATGGAAGTAAAGAGGATATTCAAATATCTGAAAGGAACTATAGAATATGGTCTATGGTATCCTAACTCAGAAAATGTAGAACTTCATGTGTACACAGATGCAGATTGGGTAGGTTGTGTGGATGATAGAAAGAGTACTTTAGGAGGAGCAATATTTCTTGGTGATAGACTAGTCACTTGGACAAAGAAGAAGCAAAATTAGATTTTTCAGTCAATAGCAGAAGTAGAGTATGTTGCAGCAGCATTAAATTATTCTACAATTTTTTGGATCAAGCATATGATAAAAGATTTTGGAATTTAGATTGATTATCCTATTGTCATTCCTTGTGACAATACTAGCATTATCAATATGTCAAAGAAGCCTATGATGCATGCAAAGACAAAACACATTGAGATAAAATATCACTTCCTAAGAGAGAAAGTTGAAGAGAAAGAAGTAAAGTTGGATTATGTGAGCACTAAATATTAGTTAGCAGACACATTCACAAAGCCACTACCAAAATATACTTTTGAGTATCTCGGGGAGAAGCTGGGATTAATTCCCTTCCCTAAATCTGATTAGAGGTTGCAGGAGTGCATTAGTCTTCAATGACTGAGGAATGGTTGACTACTCTACTTCAAGATTAGTGTTGGAATAATTAAGAGGGGGGTGAATCAGTTAAACACTATCCCAAATAAAAATGTATAATTTAGAAATAAATACTTCAATTCTTGCTGCTCGGTAAACATAAAATACTTTTATTGTTTGTGCTTTTATCAATTATCAATTCTAAACTTATAACTATTACCGATCAAATTTAATATGTAATATGCAAAGTATGATAACAAACAAATATCACAATCAACAAATAACACAAGAGATTTAACATGGAAACCCTATGAAGGGAAAAACCACCTTGGACTAGCAACCCAAAAATGTTCACTCTTCTGAAGTGAGGTCAGTGAAGACCCAACCCTTTTAAAGGTTTACAAACACATTTTCAGGTGTGACCTTGTTAGAGGATTTTAGACTAGAAGTTATCATCCAACTAGCAGTCACTCTGGGGTTGACAAGATAACAATGTACATTCTATGAATGAGACATCATAAGACTTTTTAAGTCCACTCAATTAAGAGATTTGACTATGTACAATGGTTAAATATGTAATAGTAGTTGATCTTCCTTAATACAACTTCAATTGTAGATTATAGACCAATATTTAGCTCATACAAATCTTTCTGACCAATATATCACTTCAGATTCAATACTGTATTAACTTACTATCCATCAGTAATTGCTCTTTGTAGCTCAGTAACTATTTTGCAGCTCGGTTCTTATTAACTAGTATGATCAGAATGCATGAAAAATTCTTCACGCGATAATTCTGGAGTTTCTTCTTCTTATGGCATGCATTTCATAATGAAACCTTAGTCTCTTATATAGACATGTAAAACATTTTCTTCTCCTCCATTGGATTTTTCCACTTAATCATATTCATAGATTTTTCTACTTTAGGCTTCCTCAGCTAATGTGTAAATAACATGTTTCAATCTGCTTCGTTAGATCCTTTTGATTTATGTTAGCCATCGATCTTCATAACAAACTTTATTCGTTGCCTCGTAATCATACACTTTCCAGCTCATCAATCTTATCAGCTAAACTTAATCATTTAATTCCATTCTATCCTCATCAGTTAACAAAGAAATGCGTTGATGAAAAAAAGCTTGGTTAACATTGTGCTCGGTATACACTACACTCCGTTGGTGTATACTGAAAAGCTTCCATTTACCAACAACACTGCTTTGTGTCTTTCATCTCTATTCTTCATTATAGATGAATGCAACATAATGAAGTCAATTCTATCAAGTCATAGACTCATCAAAAAGTTACTCAGTGTATTCTTTATCCTCAGCTGACATATACATCTTCCTCATGTAGATTTCTCTGTTCTTCATCTCTTTCACCTTCCTTCAGATGTGTCAGTATAGTAACTTACAAGATAAGTACTGTCAAGCTAGTTGACATCAATGACAACATAAAAATGATTTAATCATCTTGCATTATCTAAATATCAACTCTTTAGTAATCTTGAATTACAGATTCTTCATTTTGGTTCCAAATCAATTGTAGTTCATCAATCTCTCCCTTTTGCATTGATGGCAACTCAAGTAATATGAAATGTACCATACACATACCAAACATGTATTCTAAAACTCTATAAATAAATGTTGTAAGTCGAATAAACTTAATATGTTTAATTACTACATTACTCAACATTTGTAATGCTGTAATGCTTGTCATCAGATATGCTCTTTTCAATTCTTTCTGCTTCTTCTTCTGTTCTTAGTAAGTAATCTTTCAATGCTCTATTCCTTTTAGATTGTCTCTCTCTCAGATAGTTTCTCCCTTTATTTATCTCTCCTTTTCATATTATTTATCTCTCCCTTTGAAAACAATGCCAAAGAAACAAATAAAAACAAATAAACAAGTAGCTCTGTTGGTAGCTAAGTAACTCTTTGTTGTTCATCATGTTCTATGTATCTTTAAATACTGATATCTCAATCTATCTCCAAACTTAATCATAACCTTGAACATGACTCAAAGTTGAACTATGTTGCATCAACATGACTGATCTTCTATCAAAAGTAGGCTAATGTAACATCTAGATCATCTTAGTGACTGATAGACAGGGGACAGACCCCAAGTCTAGTCCTCAAGTATTCAAATGTGTCCTTCGGTAGAGGCTTTGTAAAGATGTCTGCAAGTTGTTCTTTAGATGTAACAAATTATAACTTCACTTGCTTCTCTTGCATGTGTTCTCTTAAGTAATGATACTTAATAGATATATGATTTGTTTTAGAGTGCATCACTGGATTCTTCAAAATGTTAATAGCACTGGTGTTGTCACAGTATATAATCACTGGGTCGATAACTACATCATTCATTCCTTCCAACACTTACTTGATGTATGCAATGTTTGAGAAATTTGTAGCAGCAACAACATACTCTACTTCATCTATCAATTGAGAAATACAAGCTTTCTTTTTACTTGTCTAGGTTACAAGTCTTTCACCAAATAAAAATGCTCCTCCGGTGGTGCTTTTTCTATCATCCACATTACCAGCCCAATCAGCATCAGTGTATACCTTCAACTCAAACTTTCCTTCCTTAGGATAACAAATGCCATAGTCTTCTATCTTTTTCAAGTATCTTAAGATTCTTTTAGTAGCTATCATGTGTGATTCTCTAGGGTTAGCAGAAAATCTAGCAACAATCCCCACAGCATGTGATATAACTGGTCTATTGTGAACTACATACATTAGTTTACCAATCATGGATCGATAAAGTGTCTGATTTACCTCTATAGTTTCATCTTCCTTTGTCAATTTTCATCCAGTAGCCATCAGTGTTCCCACAGGTTTAGCATCTTCCATGCCAAATGTCTTCAATACTTCCTTTATGTATTTAGATTGTGTGATGAATATCCCATCACTCTACTAAATCACTTGTAATCCAAGAAAGAATTTAATCTCTCTGAACATAGACATTTCAAATTATTTTTTCATTTCATTAGCAAAGAATTTGCATATATGATCTTGTCCTCCAAAAATAATATCATCCACAAATATCTTAGCAATAAGAATAGTGTCATCAGTATTACCTTTCATATACAGATTGTTGTTTTCACTTGTTCTAACAAATCCAATACTTAGCAAGTATGCAATCTTTCATACCATGCTCTCAGTGCTTGATTCAAACCATACAAGGCTTTGTGTAATCTACATACCATTTCTCTATTTTCTGGATCAACAAATCCTTCCAGTTGTTCTATGTAGACTTCTTCTTCAAGTATACCATTTAGAAATGTTGACTTTACATCCATTTGATAGACTTTAAATTTCTTGTGTGCAGCATATGCAAGTAGCATTCTAACTCCTAATCTAGCAATAGGTGCAAATATTTCTCCATAGTCAATGCCTTCTTCCTGTGCATATCCCTTACATACCAATCTAGCTTTATTTCTTGTAACTTCACTATTTTCATTCAGCTTATTCCTGAATATCTATTTAGTACTGATAACATTTTTGTCTTTTGGTTAGGGTACTAAGCTCCAAGTCTTGTTCTTTTCTATTTTCTCTATTTCCTCGGTCATTGCATTAATCCATTCCTCATTCTCTAATGCAACTTTCACATTTTTTGGTTCAAATTCACAAACTAGACATGTACCTTGTCTTGCTTTGCTCCTAGTTTGCATTCCAACTTGTCTGTCTCCAATAATTTATGTCTTAGGATGGTGTCTCCTAAAAAATCTAGCTAGTATTCTATCTCTTTTTTCTTGCTCATCATGTTCAGGTTCATTATCTTGCTTGGTAGCTCCATTTTGTTCATCACTTTCCTCTTCTTGTTCCTTAGGGTTATTTGCCTACTGACCAGTTATCACAGGTTGCAGTTTCGGTTGATACTCTGGATGTTCAATGTAAGTGAATCTACCATAGTCTTCTAGTTCCTTTCTACTATCCTCTATGTTCTTGTCATCAAACTCATCAACACAAACATTAGTACTTTCAATTATCTTATTTGTAACTTTATTCAGACATTTGTATGCTTTACTCTTGGTAGAATATCCTAAGAATATTCCTTCATCTCCTTTAGAATCAAATTTCTCATTTCTCTCATCTTTCAAAATAAAGCAGTTGCTTCCAAAAATTCTAAAATAACTTTCAGTAGGTTTGTGTCCAAACCATAGCTCATAAGGTGTCCAGTTGGTGTCCTCCAATTGTACTCAGTTAAGAACATATACAACTGTACTAACAGATTCTCTCCAATATGTCTAAGCAACATTCTTCTATATCATCAGTGTCCTAGCACAATCAATGATTGACCTATTTCTTCTTTCAGCAATGCCATTTTACTAAGGTAACCTCGGTATAGAAACCTGTCTCTTAATTCCATGCTCATTATAGAAATTAGTAAATTTATCAGAGATAAATTCACCTCCTCTATCAAATCTTAAGCATTTAATTTCTTTTCCAGTCTCTCTCTCTACCTTAGCTTTATACCACTTAAACATTTTAAAAGCTTTAGATTTTTCTTTCAGGAACATAACAGTCATCAGTCTAGTATATTCATCAACAAAAAGAATAAAGTATCTATCACCAGAACAACTCTGAGTTCTCATAGGACCACATAGGTCAGTATGAACCAACTCAAGTATCTTCTTTGTTGAGTAATCTTTTCTCTTAAAGCTATATTTGGTCATCTTACCTTTCTGACATTCATGGCACATAGCATGATCTGGTCTTGACAAGTTAGGCAACCCTCTAACTCTTCTCTTTTTACTAATCTTGATCATGTTATCAAAATTCACATGGTATAATCTTTTGTGCCAAAACCATGCATCTTAATCCTTCATTAACAAACAAGAAGACTGATCAATATCAATATAAAATAGGTTACCTCTGGATTGTGTACCATTTTTGACAAGTCTTCCTCCATCATCATAGATTTTCACCTTTTTACTCTCAAAAGCAAGTCAGTGGCCTGAATTGTTCAACCGTGCCACACTTAACAAGTTATAGTTCAGTCCATCTACCCAATATGCATTTTAACATTTTATTCTGTCATTGATCATCAGTGAACCTTTACCTCTTACCATACAAGGTGCATCATTTCCCAATCTCATAGATCCTCCATTGTATTCAATAAGATGATCAAATTTCTCTACATCACCTATCATATGATATGTGCAGCCACTGTCTATGATCCATGTATCATTTATGTCTACTCTAGAGATCAGTGCTACCTCTTCATGTTTCTCTTCTTCCTCTGAATCATCTTTCATAGCAACAAATACTACTTCTACATCATCATCAGTGTCAGATTCAGATTCAATATCTTCATCTATGTAACATACCTTTTTCCCTTTGTCATAACTATCTAAGTTATCTCTTTTGTTGTATCAGTAGCCTCTATTGACTCTTCTCCCATAACTTCCTTCCGATTGGTCTTTGGATCTATCATCATCTTTCTTTTGTGGACATCTAGCAGCAATGTGGCCAACATCTTTACAATTAAAGCATGCCAAAGGTAACTTACCTCTATATCTTCTTTTTCCTTTGGGAAATATTCTAGCCATAAGAGCTTCAAGCTCATCAAGTTCATCATTGGTATTGCTATCAATGTCATCATTCTTAATTTTCTTTCTAGGCTTACTAATCTTCAAAGAAGACATGAAAGTGGATTCAACAAAAGGAACAATACTATTGTCAAAGTTGTTTAACTCAAAGGTTGTAAGCTTACCAATCAGTGTGTCAAGGGTAAGATTGGATACGACCCTTGTTTCATGAATTGCAGAGATCTTGATCGCATAAACTGGCAACAAGGTTATGAGAATCTTGATTATAATTTTTTCATCATCAATAACTCCATCAGATGCTCTAATAGCATGTACTACTTCTTTCAGTCTGTTTGAATATTACACTATGTTCTCACCTTCCTTCATCCTCATATCATCAAAATGACCTCTTAGACTTTCTACTCTGGCTCTCTTAACATTCAAGTCTCCACTATATATCAAATTTAGCTTATCCCACATGGTTTTGGTAGTAGTACATTCCTTAATGTCTTCAAATTTAGGATCAGTATAGGCAGCAACAAGTTCCATCATAGTGATATTGTGTTCATGCTTGTCTCTTAGTTGATTAAGGGTTAAGGGACATGGTGTCAGTTCAATGTAGCCATTCTTCATCAGTTTTGTTAGACCAATTACCTGTCAATGCAAAAATCCTATGAAATTGGTCTTGTCTTTGCAGTCTTCCTGAAGTTGTCCCGCCCTAGCTGCAAGCTTGTTTTAATGTGCGAAGAAAATATACAAGGCTTTATGGTTTGGACTCTTAGCCTCATATTATTCAATGTGTCATCTTGTTCCAATTTAGATTGCATGTGCTAAATCATAAAAATCGGGGAAGTATTCAAGTTTCAAGGTCTGTTGGAAATTGCTCTTTCATGTCGCAGGGTTTCAAAAATTATCCAAGTACAAAAACCCTCAATGTTTTTGCATTCCTTTGTTACCTTTATTTAGAGTGAAAACCCTAGTTTTTTTTTATGCTTCCCATGCTCGCAGTTCCTTCTTCACATTGATATTGCCTATGTGCACTGCTGGGACTGTGTGGGGACTAGTTCTTCATGGTGTTCAGTCACTTGATCCCCAGTTTCCTAGGTGGTTAAGTTTTTCATTTGGTGATTAAGAAACTATGTATTGATGGGATCTCTTGATTTTGGTAGTGAAGTGCCTTTCATTCAGTGACTAAGTGTTTTCCTCAGTCGCACAGTCACACAATCCTAGTGGTTAGTTCTTTAACCTTCAGCGATCTAGCGGGCGGTTGGGGTTTTCCTCTGGTGGTTGGATTGAATCAATGATTGTCTCATGATCATAAGGAATATTCTCTCCCTTTGCGATCATCTGACTACAGTCCAATTTTTGGTTGATGTCATGGTGGGTCCTTTTGCTAGGAGGTGCTGACATGCATGTTTTTCATTGGTCGGTGAGCGGTGACTTGGCAAGGTTTTTTTTGTCAGTGGGGCCAAGGGTTGTAGTGTGTTTAAAGGGGCACTAATTGTCAGTTGATCTGATAGTTGTCATGTTGTTGTGAAGGAAAAGTGCTCAAAAGATATTAATGGCAGTAACGCGATAGCCATCAATTATTCTCTTTAGTGAGGCCCGATGGTGTGGTGGGTCCAATTATTGGGTCTTCCTGACATGTTCATTTCTGATTGGTTGTGCTCGGCGGTAACATGGCTTTTGTTAGTGGGGCTAGTGTTTTCAGTGTCTGGGTGAGTTTAAAGTTTGGCTATGATCTGTGGTTGTTGCATGCCCACAAAATAAAGTTGCATGAGGTTTATTCTTTGCGGTTGTGCGATAATCATCTGGTGGTGTGGTAAGTAAGGCGGTGGTTCTAAGGTGCTAGTCATGCTGAGGTGCTCAATTTCTATTGGTTGCCAAGGTGGTGATGTGGTGGTGGACTTTTTTTGGGCTTGTTGACTGTTGTGTCAAATTTTGTGGACTACCTGATATGCCAGGAAAAGATAATATCGACGGTCATGTTTTGTTATTGATCCATTAGCCATTGCTGCTAAATTTTTAAAATCTTTCCCAAGGGTTTCTTACCAGTATTTTCACAGTGAGCCATATGTGACAAAATGAGTTTCTTGGAATTGATTTCTCCAAGACAGTTGTAGTGTTGAAGATGATGATGAAGATCTAGGTTGCCATGTAGATCTGATTTTGCCTTCCTAGGGTGCCATGCCATTTTAAATATAGAGGACTGTTAGTTGACTCAGGTGACTAGGGTTTTGATTGATGTCAGAGATCTCCATGTTATGTACATGCAAGTTTCCTGTAGGCTGGCTTTGGCATTAAATTTTTTTTTGTTTCCTACAAGAGATTGGTTGAATTTGTAAATGCAGTATGCCTAGAATATGAAACCAATGCATTTGTACATCAGATTTGATCTAATTTTCTAGGGTTTCAAGGTCTATCTGCATTCTTTATTTCTTGTTGTACTGGTTGTTTTAGACCTAATTTTTCCCTAAATGATCCTTTGCTTGTTGCAATCCTGGTTCCTATAAAAATATTTTCAAGATCATTTATCAAGGGTTCTAATTTCGGTTCCAGTTTCTTTCTATGAACTAGTTCCATGAAGGGTCCTTTGCCTATAGATATTTTCTTTCTTCTCTACATACAAGGTGTTCCCTCTTTCCTTTCTAGATTTTGAGAACAGAATATAAGTTGTAACAGTTTGTCTTATCTATGAGATTTCAATATATTTGTATTGTTATCAGACTGTCTCCATTTGAATCCTGAACTTGTTGATTATAGCATCAATGATGTCTAGTCTTTCTATTGTATTTCCAATGTGTCTGCAATAGAGTTTTCTTCACAGAGATAACTGAGTTCAAGATTGGTTTTTAGAAGTGTATGAGCTAGGGTATCAAGGGTATTTCATGCTTGTCTTTTAGTGGATGCTGAATAATGTATCGCTTGTTTATAGGTCTCTTCTAAGGGGAGGGTTAAAATCCTTTGAATAGGTGATAGCATATTTGGGTACATAGGTGGATTGTTGAAGTGAGGTCTGATTAATGGTGTATGATTGATGTAAGGCATCAACATATTAGAATGTGTTGTCTTCTTATTTCATAGCTCTCTGCTATAGTGAACTATTTGACTCTATTGCCCATTGGATAAGGCACTGGTCTATGAGAGACTCGGGGTATCTCAAGGGTCCTTTCACCCAACATCAATAATTAAAATGAAGTACCTTTCCCTTTCATGTTGGTAGTAGGTAGTAGGGGGCCATTCTAGTTTTCAGATTCATTCTATGCAAATAGGGCTATTGCATAAGATTTGGTTTCATTGGGGTATTGGATACCCATAGGGGTCTAAAAGCTATTCCACAGTAATCTGTCTACATGCCTTTTGTTTATCAAAAAGAGTCATGAGTGTGTAGACAAGGCAATACCCACCTGAGTGATGTGGAGCTCAAAGAAGAGGGAGGATTCCTTTCAATCCTCATCAATTGGACTATTTTTTGTCAAACTTGAGTGCACAATCTAAGAATAAAGCCCATATAGTTATTCAAGTTTGGTCCTGCAAGGAAAAACTCCAACAAATTGGTGACTTTGTTGGGGAAAGAGTAAAAGATAGCAAGTTTTTTTACTTGGCTGGATCATCCTAGAGTCTTGGTTAAAGATCATAGAGTCAAATAAAAAAAGGGCATTTCCTAAAATCTTCTCACTAAGTGTTGAGTGGTGACTCTGGATTCTCTGTTTGATCAATGCAGTCCCTGATAAATGGTGTATAAATCCTAGTGAAGTTTTTGTTGATTGGAAGGAGATACAAAATAGTGTAATATTTTTCTCTTCAAGGAGGTGGTGACTCTACAAAGAAAAGAATCTGATGGAGCTGCATGGTGAGCGCTAGATCTACCCTGCTTCCAGTCAACAAGGTTTTTGCTGTAAAGCTTCCAAGTATTGTGGTTTTCATATATCTTCTTTTTATGAAAATCAGTTGTAAAGAAAATGTTTACCTATCAAGTGTTTAGCACTACTATAAAGGGATAAGTGTTAGTGGGTAGTTCCTTATGGAGGAATATAGGCCCTTTTGTTTTGATGGCATTGAAGATGCCCCTAATGAGTTCTTTGTTGAGGGTGGGGAGTGCTTGCCTATATTTATGGCTGATGAATTAGTTTCAGCAAGCCAACATATATATGATGTCATGGGTCTTTTTGGTGAAATGGATGTTGAACATGAATATGTTTGTGCAAACTCTATCACATGGTACAAGGGATTGGTTTATGTCCTTGCCTTCATGTTCAATCCCTTCTTGGGATGTATTGAGAGCAACATTTATTGAATACTTTGATGAAGGAGCAAACATGGATGGGTATGAAGAAAATAATGAAGATCAAACACAAGAAATTAATGTCTTTATTGATCCCATCATGAGTGATACTGACTATGAAAATCTTCTCATCAAGATAGCTACCCTCAATAAGATGATTGCTGAGAGAAAAGCTGAGATCTGGCAGTTAGAGGAGGACAAGAGATTGTGAAGACTGGCAGTTCCTTATGTTGATCATGAGGAGGCCAATGTTTCTGATATTGAGTCTCATTATGTTGGAAGTGTTGACTATGAAGTTGATGTTGAGATCAATGCATATGAGAGTGCTGAGGATGAATTTGAGGTTGATAATATTTCCAATTTATCTACAGATTTTTCCTCTTTTCAATATCAGGATTCTTTCTTCTTGTCTCGGTGTGATAATGTTTTGTGTGAAGGGTAGAATATTGGATATGATGCAGATGATGATTCTTGTAGTGATTGCTTCACACAAGATGATCTAAGGCCAGAGATGTCCATTCTTGTCTTGGATAGGGATGATGTTTGCAGCAATAGGGGTAAAGCTGAGGAAGATGAAGACAAGGCCCGAAGACCATTAAGCAGTGAAAAGATTTTAGCACTCTTGGTTGAAGAATTCAAAAGGTATGCTCTTGGTGTGGATTTTGATTTGTAGCTCCCCTTTGACATATCTTTTGACATTGATAATGAGGCCAGTGTGTAAAGTGATGATGTATACCAGAGTTCCCCTCATGTAGTGACTCTATAGAAGAAGAGGTTGAAGGCCATGATAGTTTATTTTCCTGTCATGGAGATTGCAGTGATGAACAAGTTTCTTGTTCAACCCCTTTTCCTTCTTTTGCAAAATATGATAGTGATGGTGACAGTGTTGAGGACTTTGTCTTCAACAATTGAGACATAATTTCTTTTGATGCAAATGATGATGCAGATCAAATGTCCCGCTGCACAATATTTATAAAGAAGACCTTCACTTGGTTCATGATACAGTTCATGAAGATATCATGGAGGAGCCAAGTTGTTCAGTGGCTGAGGCAATGCATGAAGGTAAATTAGAGGATCCAGATCCTTCTCAGCTAGGTATTTTTGTAGTAATGCATGGTCATCAGTATGCTTTATTTTCTAATGCATTAGTAGATAAGTTTTTTATTTATTCTAGTTAACAAGAAGAAGTAAATGATGTTCCTTACTTTTTGGAGTATGAATGTAATGATTATGATTGGAAGAACATGGGTAGTGATCATTACAATTTCATTTTTCAGCCCATGAATATTCACATATGTTGGCAGCAAGATGATCATGAAATTTGCAGGTGGTTGGTCACATATGTAGATGAAAATAAAACCTTTGATTCAGGAGGGTCACTGATTTTATTTTGGTGGCCTGGGGCCACCAAGTAAAGTTTTAATTCTTGTAAATTTTGTAAATTCTTTCCCTTTTTGTTGTGTGTTTTCCCTTCCTATTTCCCTGGTTCGGTTGCCAGTTTTTGAGGTCCCTGTCTTTTTCCAGTGGGTGGTTTGCTTCCTCCAGAAATTCTAAATCCTTGCCATGCCTACAAGAGGCATGAATCCCCAAAAAGAGCCAATGTTAGACCAATTTCTTGTCAATGCAAAAATCCTATGAAATTGGTCTTGTCTTTGCAGTCTTCCTGAAGTTGTCTCGCCTTGCTTGCAAGCTTGGTTTAATGTGCGAAGGAAATATACAAGGCTTTATGGTTTGCACTCTTAGCCTCATGTTATTTAGTGTGTCATCTTGCTCTAGTTTAGATTGGATGTGCTAAATCATAAAAACTAGGGAAGTATTCAAGTTTCAAGGTCTGCTAGAAATTGCTCTTTCATGTTGCAAGGTTTCAAAAATTATCCAAGTACAAAAACCCTTGATGTTTTCACATTCCTTTGTTACCTTTATTTAGAGTGAAAATCTTGGTTGTTTTTTATGCTTCCCATGCTCGTAGTTCCTCCTTCATCTCAATATTGCCTATGTGCACTACTATGACTGTGTGGGGCCCAGTTCTTCATGGTGTTTAGTCACTTGTTCTCTAGTTTCCTGGGCGGTTAAGTTTTTCATTCGGTGATTGAGTCACTATGTATTCATGGGACATCTTGATTTTGGTAGTGAAGTGCCTTTCACTCGGTGACTAAGTGTTTTCCTTAGTCGCACAGTCACACAATCCTTGTGGTTAGTTCTTTAACCTTCGATGATTTGGTAGGTGGTTGGGGTTTTCCTCTGGTGGTTGGATTGAATCAATGCTTGTGGCATGATTGTAAGGAATATTCTCTCCCTTTGCAATCATGCGGCTACCATCTAATTTTCATTTGATGTCATGGTGGGTCATTTTTCCAGGAGGTGCTGACATGCGTGTTTTTCATTGGTTGGTGAGCGGTGACTTGGCAAGTTTTTTTTGTCAGTGGCACTAAGGGTTGTAATGTGTTTAAAGGGGCACTGATTGTCAGTTGATCTAATGGTTGTCATGTTGCCATGAAGGAAAAGTGCTCAAAAGATATTCATGGTGGTAACGCGACAACCATCAATTCTTCTCTTTAGTGAGGCTCGACGGTGCGGTGGGTCTAGTTGTTGGGTCTTCCTGACATGTTCATTTTTTATTGGTTGTGCTCAGCAGTGACATGGCTTTTGTCAGTGGGGCTGATGTTTTCAATGTCTAGGTGAGTTTAAAGATCATCTATGATCTATGGTTGTCGCATGCCTATGAAAAAAAGTTGCATGAGGTTTATTCTTTGTAGTTGTGTGACAATCATTTGGTGGTGTGGCAAGTAAGGTAGTGGGTCCGAGGTGCTAGTCATGCTAAGGTGCTCGATTTCTATTGGTTACTGAGGTGGTGATGTGGCTGTTGACTTTTTGTGGGCTTGTTGACTATTGCGTCAAATTTTGTAGACTACCTGATACACTGGGAAAACATAATATCGACGGTCATGTCTTGTTGTTGATCAGTTAGCTATTGCTGCTAAATTTTTAAAATCTTTCCCAAGGGTTTCTTACTAGTATTTTCATAGTGAGCCATATGCAACAAAATGAGCTGCTTGGAATTGATTTCTCCAGGATAGTTGTAGTTGCGAAGATGATGATGAAGATCTAGGTTTCTGCTTAGATCTAATTTTGCCTTCCTAGGATGCCATGTCATTTTAAATACAGAGGACTACTAGTTGACTCAGGTGACTAGGGTTTTGATTGATGTCAGAGATCTCCATGTTATGTACACACAAGTTTCCTGAAGGCTAGCTCTGGCATTAAATTTTGTTTTGTCTACTACAAGAGATTGGTTGAATTTGTAAATGCAGTATGCCTAGAATATGAAACCAATGCATTTGTACATCAGATTTGATCTGATTTTCTAGGGTTTCAAGGTCTATCTGCATTCTTTATTTCTTATTGTACTGGTTGTTTTAGACCTAATTTTTCCCTAAATGATCCTTTGCTTGTTGCAATCTTGGTTCTTATAAAAGGATTTTCAAGATCATTTAGCAAGGGTTCGGGTTCCAATTCTAGTTTCTTTCTATGAACTAGTTCCATGAAGGGTCCTTTTCCTGTAGATATTTTCCTTCTTCTCTGCATATAGGTTGTTCCCTCTTTCCTTTCTAGCTTTTGAGAATAGAATATAAGCTATAACAGTTTATCTTATGTATGAGATTTCAATATATTTGTACTGTTATCAGGCTGTCTCCATTTGAATCCTAAACTTGTTTATTATAGTATCAAGGATGTCTAGTCTTTCTATTGTATTTCCAATGTGTCTGCAATAGAGTTGTCTTCGCAGAGATAACTAAGTTCAAGATTGGTTTTCAAATGTGTATGAGCTAGGGTATCAAGGGCATTTCATGCTTGTCTTTCAGTGGATGTTGATTAATGTATCACTTGTTTATAGGTCTTTTCTAAGGGGAGGGTTAAAATCCTTTGAATAGGTGATAGCATATCTAGGTACACAGGTGGATTGTTGAAGTGAGATATGATTAATGGTGTATGATTGATGTAAGGCATCAACATATTAGAATGTGTTGTCTTCTTGTTTCATAGCTCTCTACTGCAGTGAGCTATTTGACTTTGCTACCCATTGGATAAGGCACTGGTCTATGAGAGACTCAGGGTATCTCAAGGGTCCTTTCACCCAACATCAATCATTCAAATGAAGTACCTTTCCCTTTCATGTTGGTAGTAGGTAGTAGAGGTCCATTCTAGTTTTCAGATTCATTCTATGCAAATAGGGCTATTGCATAAGATTTGGTTTCATTGGGGTACTGGATACCCACAGGGGTCTAAAAGCTATTCTACAGTAATCTATCTATAGGCCTTTTGTTTATCAAAAAGAGTCATGAGTGTGCAGACAAGGCAATACCCACCTGAGTGATGTGGAGCTCAAAGAAGAGGGAGGATTCCTTTCAATCCTCATCAATTGGACTGTTTCTTGTCAAACTTGAGTGCATAATCTGAGAATAAAGCCCATATATTTATTCAAGTTTGGTCCTGCAAGGAAAAGCTCCAACAAGTTCTATAGTTCAGTTCCCAATTCCATATATGTGTAACATTTGGCTTTTCCATACTGTGAAGTTTTCTTTGTTCAGTCTAGGCACTTCCCTCTTATGCATCTTGAGACTTTTGTACTGAAGTCCTAAAAATTTTGTTCTAAGCAACCAAAGCTCTTATACCAATTGTTGGAATAACTGAGAGGGGGGTGAATTAGTTAAACACTATCCCAAATCAAAATGTATAATTCAGAAACAAATACTTCAATTCCTATTTCTCGGTAAACATAAAATACTTTTACTGTCTGTGCTTTTACCGATTATCAATTCTAAACTTATAACTATTACTGATCAAATCTAATATGTAATATGAAAAGTATGATAACAAAAAAATATCACAATCAACACATAACACAAGAGATTTAATGTGGAAAGCCTATGAAGGGAAAAACCACCTGGGACTGGCAACCCAAAAATGTTCACTCTTCTGAAGTGAGGTTGATGAAGACCCAACCCTATTAAAGGTTTACAAACACACTATCAGGTGTGACCTTGTTAGAGAATTTTAGACTAGAAGTTATCGTCCAACCAGAAGTCACTCTGTGGTTGACAGGATAACAATGTTCATTCTATGAATGAGACATCATAAGACTTTTTAAGTCCACTAGGTTAAGATATTTGACTATGTACAATGGTTAAATATGTAACAGTAGTTGATCTACCTTAATACAACTTCAATTGTAGATTACAAACCAATATTTAACTCATACAAATCCTTCTAACCAATATATCACTTCAGATTCAATATTGTATTAACTTACTATTTGTCATTAATTGCTCTTTGTAGCTCAGTAACTATTCTACAGCTTGGTTCTTATTAACTAGTATGATCAAAATGCATGAAAACTTCTTCATGTGATAATTCTACAGTTTCTTCTTCTTCTGACATGTGTTTCATAATGAAACCTTAGTCTCTTATATAGACATGTAAAATGTTTTCTTCTCCTCCATTGGATTTTGCCACTTAATCATATTCATAGATTTTTCCACTTTAGGCTTCCTTAGTTGATGTGTCAATAACATGTTTCAATCTACTTTGCTAGATCCTTTTGATTTATGTTAGCCATCGATCTTCATAACAAACTTTATCCATTACCTCGTAATCATACACTATCCACATCATCAATCTTATCAGCTAAACTTAGTCATTTAATTCCATTTTTTCCTCGTCGGTTAACAAAGAGATGTGTTGGTGAACACAAGCTTGGTTAACACTGTGCTCGGTATACACTACACTCCGTCGGTGTATATTGAAAAGCTTCCATTTACCGACAACACTGCTTTGTGTCTTTTAGCTCTATTCTTCATTATAGATGAATGCAACATAATGAAGTCAATTCCATCAAGTCATAGACTCATCAAAAAGTTACTCAGTGTATTATTTATCCTCATCTGACATATACATCTTCCTCATGTAGATTTCTTTGTTCTTCATCTCTTTCACCTTCCTTCAGATGTGTCGGTATAGTAAGTTACAAGATAAGTACTATCAAGCTAGTTGACATCAATGACAATATAAAACTGATTTAATCATCTTGCATTATCTAAACTTCAATTTTTTAGTAATCTTGAATTACATATTCTTCATTCTGGTTCCAAATCAGTTGTAGTTCATCAATTAGTACCTGTGCTTAATTTTTTTGGCTCCCTATGTCATTGATGTCAAAGGGGGAGTATATAGTAATGAAAAACAAGTAAAGAGGGGAGTAGATATATAGTCTTGAAAAACAAAACAAGTAAGATTAGATATACAATCATGGATGTAGGACGGTTGAGGAAATAAAGAATATTGTAGAATATTACAACAGTTAGAGGATACATCCTTGGGGGAGTTTCGATGAGGAAATGGATAATGTTATAAAAAAATTGAACGTTTGGATTGGCGGTGTTTTTCATTCCATATGTTGCCATCAATGCCAAAGGGGGAGATTTTTGGAGATTTTCCAACAAGCTAGTGCTAACTATATGTTTGTCATTGATGACAACATATAGTAAGAAATATGTGTGGAAGCTTTATGCAATGAGCCTTGAAAATATTTTTCATGGATATGTTATCAGCATGATATCATAGATGCAAAGGTTGATTATGAGTACAGACAGTTGTGTTAGCATTGTTTTTAAAAGAGTGATAGACAGATTTTGGTATGAGATTTATAGTATGGTTATCATGGAGCCTTTCACATTTATATTTATGTTTTAGACATATGTGTGAAGCTATGTTCATGGACACAGAGTCAAATGTGGAGTAGAAATTGAGTTATGATGTTCCCAGTTGCTAGTTATAGTTTTTTGAGCTTATTTAGTGGAGCTGACAAAGTTTATATTGGTACAATAGTTGTGTCTATCATTTTGGTATGCATGGTTAATTAAGTGTTTGTAAATGATTGAAGAATGTTTGGTTAAGAGCACATAGAGTAATTCATATTTTAATTAAAGTTTCAGTTGATTTAGTGGAGCTGACAATGTGAAGTGACGTGTCTACTCATATTAAGTTAGACATATCCCATTTGGTGTTGTGTGCTTAGTATAGCCATTGGAGACATTAGTAGAGAGTTATATTGTTTCTCTATTATGATTTCAAGAAGGTTCTAATAGGCTGACTTGGTTATATCATTTAGGGAAAGAAACTTATAGCCAGTCAATTATGATTGCTAGAAGCATGGTAGAGTATTGAGAATATAGAGCAGAGAAGAAGGTGTGAAGTATTGATCCATCAGTAGAAGGTCTATGTGACAAAGAAGAGAGTGTATTCTATTCACTAGAACTAATCAAGATAATAGGTCTACCTCGTAGTTCACCAAGATCTAGATATAGTGTTTATCTGTTATCCAGAATGTTGCAGCCTTCAACCCTTGAGAAGTGTGCTCCCGAACAGTGTGTCCTCGCCCCTAATAGGGTCAATTATAAAAGAATCCTAAGAAGGTTTGACCTTTGACCAGTTCATTATACTTAATGCATTGTAAAGATCAACTCCTAATAGGGTTGTAAGATCTTCTAACATGGATCATAATACTCTAGCGCAATTTATAGTGGGTGCTAATTCCCACTAGGGTTTTTACCTATTTGGGTTTCCCTATAAACAAAATATTGGTGTTGTGTTCAAGTGTTATCTTTATGTGTTTATGCTTATTGTTATTTTGTACTTAGTTGGATAAAGAATTTAATCTTGTAGATAACTGATTCACGCCCCCCCCCTCTTAGTTATCTCTTGGGACTATTCCTAACACCTACATCTAGCCTTGTCCTCCATTCCTCCTATCCTAGCTTAGAAAAGTCATCTTAGTCATCACCCATCCCCTATCTGTCTTCTTCTAGAGTCATTTTTCCTCCTATCTTGAGCCAAATCTAAATCCTAGTCTGAGCTTCTTGGTCATCCCAATCCAAGCCTTAGTCATTACATCCATCTTCATCCTTTAACCCCATCCAACTCATCTACAAGTCAGCATGTCTCAAAACCATTATGATGAGTTTTGTTATTATATCTCTTATCTTATTCCATCATATCTCAATGATGATGAGGGTCGTATTGATCATGATGAGCACTTTTAAAAACTTAGAAGGCTTGTTCCAAACATCCTCTAGAATCCAATCATTCCTCCATCCTATCCTGAAGATTATTAGAGTCTTGTTTATCATGATGAGTATTTTGAAAACCTTAACAAGATTTCTCCAAACATCCCCTATGATCCAATCATTCCTCCAAACTATCCTATCATGCCTTCATACATATCTACTTGGTCTTCTTATCCTACCTTTGAAAAGGGGAATCCATTATCCTATTCATCCACACCTTCTTCGTATATTGAGCCTAAATGTCCTCTTTATACATCCTTCATACCTCCATTTCCTTCTATGGTCGTATCCTAAAAACCATCCTTTGACAACAACCCTACTAGCTACATCCCTTATCCAAATCCTCCATTGTTTTCTTATCATCCAATATATTTTCAAATCCAAAATTCTAGTCCTCCAATCCATTATCCTAATCCCCTATCCTATCTTGATCCTCCATCCACTATATCCTATCTCAATCCAGTATCTTCCATTCTTACTTACATTTCCACAAATCCCCTTCCACATGAAGAATGCATCCCTCAATTCACTTCATATCCCATGTCTCAACCCATCACTCCTATCTCATCAGATAGTCCATCAAGTTCAAAAGCTTCCTCTAAAACTATCTATGTAAACTATCTAGTTTTTCCATCCTCCAACTCCTCATTTGCACCAACATACTCTCAATAAAGTTCACAATCTTCCACCCTATTTTTATGTGAGGATTATCCTATCTCTCCATCTCCAACACATTCTAATCCTTCACCCTCACGAAAGTCTCCAAGTAATTTCACAAGGAAGACAACAACAAATCCCTTTCCTAAAGTTGATTATTCCCATCCATCTCCTACATCCATCATTTCTCCTCCATCACCCCCATCTTTTATCCTTCTTCCATATATACTACTTATTGATCCTCTTCCATCACCTAGCATCATTAATTCCCTTCCATTTGTGGACTCCATCCAATCCCCATCTGCATCTCCTTCTCCTAGCATTATCCAAAGCATGTCCAATGAGCCTCATTAGTTCACCCTTCTTCCCAGCATCACAATTGTAGAAACTCCCATCCTT
Source organism: Chamaecyparis obtusa (assembly GCA_027943335.1). NCBI lineage: Eukaryota > Viridiplantae > Streptophyta > Pinopsida > Cupressales > Cupressaceae > Chamaecyparis > Chamaecyparis obtusa. The sequence continues at coordinate 695,727 of BSBK01000192.1, read as the reverse complement.
CCATCCATACCATCTGAAAAAACCATCTACACATCTCCCATTATTCTATCCACACCAAACCAATCAAGTCAAGATCTTTTTCAAAAGCATGTTGAAGTACCCATAGATGAAATCCTACATCCTATCATCCCAATTCCTCTAATCCAAGATCCTATCATTCCAATTCCTCCAATTCAAGATCCTACGACCCCAATTCCTCCATCTCAAGATTTGTCACTATCTCCTAATCCTATTCAGGATCCCATCCTTTCCACTTAATGCTTCTCTTATCCAAACTATCCCACTTCCATCACTCTATCCTCTTGGTCCAATTACATTTGTCAATGATGGCCTACTTAAAATAGAAGCAATAATTTCCATGTCTTCCACCATGACACCTAACACTAGATATATATCTTAATCCCCAAGTCAGAAATATCCTTTCTTAGATCAAATGCTTAAGAAATGGAATTATCAAGGTAAAGGCCTAGACGCTCATGAACAATGAACTTTGGAGCCCATCCAGGACAAGATTCATCCACACTCATGTGGTATTAGTCACACATCTGAAGACACTTCCTCTAGAAATATTTGTACAGCTAAAGCCAGATTCAAGTACCCTTCCAAAAATACCTTTGAATTTTCCCATCATCCCTCCAAATCATACAATTCCATTCCTCCTCCATCATTGCAACTTTGAACAACCCATCACATTCCACCTTCATCCTCTAAATCAATTTTGGGTCCCTATGTCCAAAAATATACCATCACATATCCTCTACATGCCAAATCTATTTTGGGGCCTTACATTCCAAAATATCATCCCCCACCTTATCCTACTCAATCCTTCATCCACCATAAAAATCCCATTCCATACACTCCTAGTCAGGATCAAAAAAGACACATTCCCACATCTCCAATCTGCCAATTGTATGTGTGAATTTTGTACCTAGCTATAGACACAACACTTCAGTAAAACATTAGAGGTTAGCAAAAATTGAAATTTGCAAGTAATTGAAACTATGCTAACCAGGTGATTTATTGCCTTCTAGTAGGTGCGAGTATGATGTTCTTAGATTGAAATTGAGATTAGTGACAATGCAACACCTAAACAAAGGATTTAAAATGATGAAAGCAATGGAATATGAATGCAAATTAATCTTTTTTTTTTAATTTTTGATTCAATAGGATGAAAAACTCGATATGAAACTAATCTAGAATGAATTGAAATGATATGAAAATTAATCTAAGAATTATATGAATTTATATGCAAAGCTATGAAAAACTATGGATTGATCTCACAAAATTTCCTGTCGCAAAATCTTTGTTCTTCAGTTGTAAATTCGCCAGAGTAATTGTGTAAATTCGAGAGATGTGAGATTGAAAGCTTGAGGGATTTTGAGAGGTGAATTATGAAGAGCTGAGCCTTGTTTTTATAGAAATCCAGGGCTTGAGGATGCATTGAGAAAAGTCATAAATCACTCTTGATAAACTCAGGTTGATGTTTGAGTTAACAAGAAATTATGAATAAATAGACTCATAAAATCATATAAAAGCGGTTTTTATCTCAAAATAGAGCTTTAGTTCTCTTTTTCAACTCATCATTAGATGTTGAGTTTAGAAAGTTAACAAATTAAAATTGAAAATTGATTTAAAGTTAATTGCTTTTTTGATTGTGCATGATTTAATATGAATTAATTTAATAAATAAAGTGATTTATTTTCAACTTAACTATTTTTTTGAATTAAAACAATTGATTTATGGATTAATCAATTATTAAATCAAACTTTTATTCAAAAACTATATTATTAAATATTGACAACTGACTTTAATTAATTAAATAGGAATTTAATCAATTAGTCATAAGATTTTTGATTTATTGTCAAAATTAAATAATACAATTTAGGAATAAATTTAATTAAATGTAATTAAATAATTTAGTGGTAGTATTAAATCTGATTAATTAAATATTTAGAATATTCAATTAATCAAACTTTAGGATAAATAAGATTTATCACCAAATAATTATTAAATTAAGAATAATTATGATAAATTAGGAATATTTCTAGGAATATTCCATGATGCAGAATTTAGGATAATAAATTAAATTTGATAATGTGCAAATGTGCCTTAGGTTAGGTCTTTTCTATCGATTTCATTCGATTTGAAGATGTAGGAGGTTAATGAACCTATAGCCCATTTTTGGGGTATTACATTTTGCTCCTCTTTGAATTACTATGCGAAGCGCAATGGTTTAAAGATAGTCTGTGTATGATAAAGATGTTTGAGATTGAAACTGATTTGAAAGATGAACTGATTCCAAGATAGAAAGCAATTGAAAGATTTGAAGATGTTAGGTCCTGATTGACCAAAGATAATGTTAACTATAACAACAATGAACCAGTGATTATGAAAAAGTGCCAAAACGCCTGATTCTGAACCTTATGATTGTGAAGAAGTGAGTGACTGATTCTAGACCTGATTGTCCAAAAGAATCATAGTGGTATCACATCCTGAACCCATCAGTTATGAAGAACCAAGGAAATAACACTAATGAATTGATGGTTATGAAAAGCTGATACAGTTTACAAGATAGATTAGGATACCAGATTGATATTGATCTCGATGAATATGATATGCCCCAAGCGATGATAGATTTTCCCCAAGTGACGAGGACTTTTGATGAGTCACCAACTAGACGTGGTTGTTGTCTTGATTATTGAGGAAAGATTGATTACAGATTTAGATTTATAGACTTGAATGATGTGCAATACCATGCCCCCTTTGGGATTAAAATTGAAATCTAACAAGAAAAGTTAGTGTTATAGTTTAAAAGCATGTTAATTGATTTGAGAAGTGGTTATACACATTCAAGAATGTGTTTTGCATCGTTTAGAGGTCCTGGAGACCAAGTTTGACTAGGTTAAACCATAAGTTGACCATAGTTGACCAAGTTGAAATTTTGATAGTTTGATGTAAGATAATCAGTTAAGTTGAATTCTAGATTTTTGTGATGATTGAAGGTCAATTATGCAAGTAGTTAATAATATGAATGATCTCAAGTTTCGATTTTGATCACAAAAAAGGATTCTACTTGTTGTTTTGTTGGAGGAACCTTCATACAATGCTCATTCCTTGTGTCATGTTTAGCATTTTTTGTTTTGAAGAATCATTTAAGTGTTCAAGCAATTTGTGAGATCATGCTAAGTGCAAAATGAAATGCAGAATGAAATTCAAACCTAGGACCTAGGACCTAGTCACTGATCATTCATCAATTTGTTGTCATCAATTAACTTTTAGGTAACCGAATAAATCAATACAATTCCCACTAGTTATGAAACCATAGACATATGAATATCGATTTGTATGCATAGGAATCAATACAACACCCACTGGTTAGGCAACCATGGACATATGAGTATTGATTTTATTTTTGGAATGTTAGATTGGATATAAGCACCAAGGCACAAATGCCAGGATGACCTGAATATCATGTCCATTTTGATATAGCAATTTGTATAAGCATTAGAACATAAATTTCATGATGACCTAAATACACCTTGCATAAAAAACACATCAAACAGTCAAGAGATCATTCTAAATCCAGTGTGAATTACCCATAGTGACCCTTTATTGTTCACCTCCTTAGGCAAGATCGTGTTTCACAATAGGAGAAAGAACTCACTCAAAAAGACAATAGTTAGATCAAACTTCTTTGAATTTTTAGGGTATCAATGGTCGAGGTACGCATGGCCATCCAATTTGAGATAGAGGCTCTTACAGACAGACACCATTTCAATCTAGAATTTCCAAAGTTTTTAGATTTTCACATACAAGCAGAAGACAAAGAAAATATTATACTCCCAGTCATCACTCTCTAAATCCTGTAAAGGAAAACATCAAAGAGCTCAAAGGACACAATATGCAAAATATCAATGCAAATCAGTAAGCATACAAGGAGATAAAAGCATATAAAAAGCATAGATTCTTTTCAATTTGTGTTTGATTGCATTGTTGTAGATGCAAAATCCTTTCTAAAGAGGAGACAGACAAACTGAATTGGATGAAGCTTCAAAGGACTCTGACTGGATATGACTTGTCTAAGATGTACTGGAGGCCATAGGATATGACATTGATTGCCCCCAAGTGTTAAGCATTGATAGGATATAGACACTTGAGCTGATTGGTGTACAGACCAACTTTATTGAAACAAGGATACATAGAGACTAAAGTAGATAGAAAGCTGGGAAAGACCAAGATTGCGCTGATAGATGGAATATTTTTGAACAAGTGGCACCCATTTGCCGGGTTTTCACCATCTTGGTAGAGATTCTATTTTTTCTACCAAGGCCCCTATTTCCAAGTTTTCCCCAAGGCACTTTTTCTTTTTCTCAATTTTTTGTATTTTTCATTTTTCCAATTTTTTTGATATTTTTGGTATTTTTTTATTTTTTTGTGAATCATCAAGGAAGCTATTGCTAGGTTTTCACCAAGATGTTCATCTTTTTAGGACATTTTCTAATTTTTAAGATTTTTTTCAGGACATTTTACCATACACTGAATGCCTTCGGCATAGAATTTCCTCAAATGGAGAACATTGATTGGTTCTCCAAGCTGTTCTCCTTCAGTCATTGAGAGTTGATAGGCTCTAGAGCCAAAAGTAGTAGTGATAATAAAGGGACCTAGCTAGTTGGGTTCAAACTTCCCCTTGCATTCTCGATGTGATTGATTTTTAGGATTCTCTCTCAAGACTAGATCACCAACCTAAAATTCTCTGTGTTTGACTTTCTTGTTGTAGCCTCTAGACATTATTTTCTAATACACTCTGAGATGATCATACACTACTTGTCTGTTCTCATCTAGTAGTTCAAGTTCTTGCAACCTAGACACTCTATAGTCATCATTAGTTACTAGACCATGCATTCTGATTCTTAGTGATGGGATTTCAACCTCAATAGGCAGTACTGCTTTAGACCCATAAACTAAAGTGAAAGGTGTAGCCCCAGTGGGCATTCTGATACTTGTTCTGTAGGCCTATAGAGCTGGATTGATCATGAGATGCCAGTCTCATCCTATTTTATTAACTGTATGATGCAATATTTTCAATAGATTCTTGTTAGGAGCCTCTGCTTGTCCATTCCCTTGAGGATGGTAGATAGATGACGAATGTTGTGTAATCTTGAATTTGGCACATAGATCATCTAGGTCTATATTCTTTAATTGTCCACCATTATCTATGACTATAGAGTGTGGAATACCATACCAACATATGATGTAGTTTAGAATGAACATAGAAATTTTCTTTCCGGTTGCTTGAGTCAAGGGGACTGCTTCTACCCATTTTGTAAAATAGTCTGTAGCTATTATGATATGGGTATGTCCATTAGAAGAATGAGGATGTATGGATCCTATAAGGTCAAATGCCCATTGGTGAAAAGGCCATTGTGTAGTAAAGGGAATTAGATCTTTCCCTGGAGCATGAATTAAGTTACCATGTACTTGGCACTTTTGACAGCTCTTAACAAACTTGATTGCATCTTTCTCCATTTTAGGCCAATAGTACCCAGCCCTAATAATATTTCAAGCTAGCATTAAACTGTTTGAGTGTGACCCACATATACCTTCATGGAATTCCTCGAGTGCATGTTGAGATTCTTCCCATTCTAAACATCTAAGTAGTGTACCATCTAGACCTCATTTGTACACATTGTTACCAATGATGACATACCAGGACGCATTGCGGATAAGGTATCATTTATCATGGTGATTGAAGCTATCAGGAATGATTTAGTCTTGGAGATAGGAGAAAAGGTTTTTGTATTGAGATGAATCATGACCAACAACAGTGTAGATCATGTGGGTTTTGAGGGAATCATATGCAGGATAAGATAGTGCTTCCAATAAGAACTCGTAGCATAGCTCATGTTTAGGCTAATGTAATAGAGTAGATAGAATTTCCATTACATCGGCAACCTTGTTCTTTGTTCTAGGAATTTGGTCAAATGTGATAGATATGAAATATTTCTTTAGATCATCTACCATTCTTTTGTATGGAATGAGCTTTTCATCTTTCATTTGGTACACATCATTGACTTGATGGATAACAAGTTGTGAGTCCCCATGAATGTGTAACTTTGTAACTCTCCACTCAAATGCTATTTTCATACCATTAAGAAGGGCTTCATAGTCAACAATATTATTTGTACAAGGGAACTTCAATTTGAGTTTTTTTGGTATTGAGTACCCTTGAGGAGTGATAAACAATATGCTTGCTCTGGATCCATTCTATGTATAGGAGCCATCAAAGAACAATTACCATTCTCTAGAAGAAAGATTCATGATAGAGGAATTTGGGAATTCCATTTGCATTGTTGTGTCATCAAACATAGGTGCATCTGCCAATTGATCAGTAATAACTTGTCCTTTAATAGCTTTACACTCAACATATTCAATATCAAATTCACTTAAGAGCATGACCCATTTAGCTAATCTACCCATGAGGGAAGCTTTTCTTAGTAGGTACTTTAGTGGATCAATCTTAGCTACCAAATGTGTGGTATGAGCTAACATGTAATGTCTCAGTTTCTATGATGCAAATATCACAGCTAGACAAGCTTTCTCAATCATTGAATAGTTCTTATCATATGGAACCAATGTTCTACTAATATAATATATAGGTCTTTCCTTTTTATTCTCATCATGCGGTGCTAGCAATGCCCCCAGTGATGTATCTATGGTGGAGACATACAAGATCAATGGCTTCCCCTGAATAGGAGGAATCAAGATAGGAGGATTTGATAGATATTTCTTGATATGGTTAAAGTTCTTTTCACATTATTCATTTCACACAAAATTCACACCTTTATGTCAAGTTTTTGTAAAAGGTTGTGAGATATTCACAAGCTGTGATATGAAACACCTGATAGATTGTACTCTCCCTTGTAATGTTCTCATTTGACTAATATTATTTGGGGGTTGCATCTCCATTATAGCCTTTACTTTAGCTGGATCAACTTCAATGCCCTTCTTTGAAACTATGTATCCTAAGAGATTTCTAGAAGTGACACCAAAAGCACACTTCTTAGGATTTAGTCTAAGACTAAATTTTTCCATTCTGTCTAGTATCTTTCTCAAGTCATTTAGATGTTTAGCTCTAATCATAGATTTTTCTAAAGTATCATCAACATAATCCTCCTTAGTTTGATGCATCATGTCATGAAAAATAGATGTCATAGCTCTCTGATATGTAGCACAGGCATTTTTAAGCCCAAATGGCATGACATTCCAGCAGAAGGTACCCCATGCACATGTGAAAGCAGTTTCTCTTGATCCTCTTGAGAAATTTTTATTTGATTATATCTGAAGAAACCATCCATTAAAGAATACATCTCAAAACCCGCAGTCATGTCCACTATCATATCAATGTTAGGTAGTGGAAAATCATCCTTAGGGCATGCTTTGTTCACATCTCTAAAGTATGTGTACACTCTGATTGATTTATCTAGTTTAGAAATAGGTACAATATTTGAGATCCATTCAGCATAGTCAATAACACGGATGAATCTAGCTTTTAGTAGTTTCTCTAATTCAACTTTGACCAAGAGTGCAACATGTGGATGCATCTTTCTTAATTTTTGTTTAACAGGTTTTACTCTAGGAGCAATAGATAAATGGTGCATTATAAGATTGGGATCCAACCCTGGCATATCTAAATATTTCCATGCAAAGTTGATCTTCTTTTCTATTAGAAATGTAGTAAATTTTTTCTTTTCTTCTTCTAATAAGGATTATGCTCCATGGATCAACTATGGTTCCTCTACTATTCCCAAGTTGATAGATTGAGTGGGCTCAATTACAACTGGAGATCTATCCTATAAATGACTTAGAAGGACATCAAATATCTCATCCTTAGGTGCCTCAGAGAGGTTTTCACCTTTGGATACATCTTTGATTTTTACTTTTGTAGGTTCTGAGACTGCCACAAAGTGGTTTTCACCCTCAGAACTCCTTTTCTTTTTATTTTTATTCTTATTCTTTTGAATAAGATACTTGATGTTTGACTCCATCATGCTAATGCTTGATTCACTGATGGAAGTCTTCATAGGCTCAATTGCATTTAGATAGAAAGAAAGGGCATAGTCATTCAGAAAAGTATAGATACCTTGGCTCAGATTCATGGAAATTTGGTCAAGAAGGTCAGGATGTTGGATAGTGAAAGTGGGAAAAGATTGGGAGATAGTGTTTATAGATATGGATATATTATCATTGGTCCTAACCTGACACTCGAGTTTAGAGGTGATATTACAACTCAAAATGTTCAATTCATGAATATGCTCAATGTCATTGTGGGTGTCCAATTCAGCCATAGGTGGATTAGACTCGTTAAGTTCACTATTTCACTCTAGACTTACGTTGGGTTTAGGTGCATATTGGTGAATAACATCAATATGTTTTTCTATAATAAGTTCATCTTCCTCTAGAATGACTCCTCATTCATAGTCATTTGATTCCTCATATATGCCTCTAGGAAAATTGAGAACATGAGTAAAGTCAGGGTGAATATGCCAAGAAGGGTTACCCTCAAATTCTGATTTGAATTCATACTCATGAGAATCTATCTTAGAATAACTACCACCTTCCTCTTTATTTGTTTTAGTATCTTCAAGATTAGCTGGTTCTTGTGGTGCAACTATCTCTTGTTCTATAGTAGGTTCTTGTGTGTTTACTACATTGATTCTTTTTACTGGATCATCTTCAGCTTCAAGGAGGCCTTTTATCTCTTTAGGAAAACACTCATAAGGAATGAGCTCCTCAATGGTGTCTGACTCATCACTATTAGACTATTGTATTGTTTCCTCCTTTGGTTCAATCTATTCTAAGACATGCATGGAGTTCTTGCTAAGATAGAAAGGCTTCTTCTTATATCCTAGACCTATTCTATCCTTGTTGGTTCAACCATGATGGTCAAGAGGTGATAGAAGACCCTTACCTTATAGTCCTAGAGGTCCTTTTCCAATATATCCCATTTTTGTGATCAATTTGTCCCCTAGTCCATATGACTTCTGAGGAATTTTGCTTGAAGTGGAGTCACATTTCTGGACTGACTGAGAGTTAGATTCCTCTTTATAAAACCATGCAAGAACAACTTCATCTTCCTCAAACTCTTGTTTAGATACTTGTTCTGGAACAAAGCTTCCATTGAATAGGACTTGGGATTTTTTAGCATTAGGTTTCACTTTGTGTGATGGTTGCTCATAAGACTTAGGGGACAATGGGAGAGATGTGAGAGATAAAATAGGTTCCATTGTGTATTCTCCCATACCATTATCTTTGATTTTGACCTCGTTTGCAATGTCTTCCATCTTGGATGTTGATGCTACATTTGTTTTCTTAGTGGAGGATTCTCTGTTATTAGGAACAAGTTTATCTGCACTTTCTTTCAATGCATTGCAAGTTGTAGATATGTCTACTAGAATGGTTACCTCTACTCCTTCATAAGGAAATTTAAAAAATTGATGGTATGTAGAAGGAATAGCTTTCATTTCATGTATCCAGGGTCTCCCTAGAAGGATGTTGTAAGCCAAAGGTATATCAAGAACTTGACATGTAGTATCTCTGATGACTGGACCTATTCTGATAGGTAAGAAAATTGTTCCTTTGGAGGATCTTTCTTCTTCATCATATGCCTTGATAGTTATTTTCTTTTTAGGATTAATGGAAGCTTTAGATAATCCCAATTGTGTAATCAAGTTGTAAGAAATTTTTTTGAGACTGGCGCCTCCATCTATCAATACACGTTTAACACGATGGTTTTGGATCAAGACTTCAATGTGCAAGGGTTGGTTATGCGGATGACTCAAAAAATCATCATCATCCTCTAAAAAGGAAATATACTATGGAGACATAAGATGACCAACCATAGTCTAGAATCTCTCTAAATCAAGGTTATTAAGAACATTGGATCTAAGTAGAGCTTTGTCTAGAATGGCTCTATGAGCTGGAGATATTTGAAGTAACTCAAACATGGAGATTTTTGCATTGGTATGCTGGAGTTGTTGGACAATACTATATGATTTAGGCCTTGTGTCTTTAGGATTTGAAGATTTAGAAGTAGCCTTCTATTTAGAATCATAAGAGAGATTGAAGGACATCTTAGGGACACTTGATGAATTTGGGATTTGTCCTTGCAAATGCGCCTGAGCTTGTGATCAATTAATTGCATTAGCTGATTGGTTTTCTCTATATTTTCTTACAATTGTGATGACATTGCAACACTCAGATAGGCATGGTTCAACCATATTGATAACAACATTGTTTCCAGAGTAAGCATAATTGAGTTTAGCACCCATATTAGGTTGAGAAGAAGAATCTTCTTTACCATGTTTTGGAAATGGCTCTGTGAATGGTGTATGATTATTATTACTTTTATGATTGTCAATCACAATTTCTTCATTATCAATTTTGTCTTGTATAAGGTGTTTCAAGCATACACAATTATTGGTTTTATGACCCTTATTATGATGGAAGCCACAAAAATCAGTCTCTTTCCACCATTTTGGTTTAGGTTTAGGATCAAATGGTTAGATCTCAGGCAAGTAAATGATGTTGTTAGCCAATAGAATTTTCATGGCAGATTCTAAGGACTCTCCAAGAGGAGTGAATTTGTGGTTAGGATTTGTAGCCCAAGGTTTTTAAGTAGATGGTTTCTTGTTAGATTTTGTTGCTTTAGCTTCAGAAGCTTTGATGGCTTGTGTGCCAATAGTGAGATTGAAAGCAGGTGCCTTAGAAGGGGGACAAATATTATCAACAACACTGTCTGTGAAAATGCCTTTATTCTTGTTCTATTTTTTGCCTCTATCTTTAGAACTAGATCCAAATTCATACTTGTCCTTTTGAAGTGACATGTTTCCTTTTTGCATAAGTACTTTCTTAATTTTGATTCCATTTTCTACCATCTTATCAAAGGATGTATGATTTTACATTTGCAAGTGGTAGTTGAGTTTTGGAACAAGATTGTTGATGAAGATTTCCAGCTTCACAGTTTCTGGAATGGGTCTAGCATATAGAGAAAGCTTCTTCCTCCATATTTTGAGAAAAGTCCAGAATGGTTCTCCTAAGTATTGTTTCAGACTGCAGATGTTGATCATGGTGACCGGATGCTGGATGTTATAGGAGTATTTTTGATAGATCAGTTTGATTAACTCCTCAAAACTTTTGATAGTTGGAGGCATTTTTGAGAACCAATGAATGGCTGACCCTCCTAGAGATCGAGGGAAATGATGCATTAAGTAAGTTGGTTCATGCATGAACTTCGTAGATTGAGTACAAAATTCTCTAACATGATCTTGAGAATCATAGTTTCCATCATACTTATCATACTTAGGTATCTCCACTCTTTTAGGGAATGACAACATGTACAAGTCTTTATCAAATGGAAAAGGGCATAGAGCCTCCATGGAGAACTCTTTAGGTTCCTTTTCTTTTTCAAGTTTGTTAAGTTTGACTTGCATGGCATGCATCTATTTCATCATAGCTATGATTGGAGTTTCTTCCTCATGTGTAATGATATCTTCAACATTAAAGTTGGGAGGAAGTTTGGCCCCTTGATGAGCTAGTTCTAGAAAGTATGTTTCTCTGTCTTCCTTCAAGAAATGCCTCATCATTTTCTTGAAGTCATCACCATTTTGATATTGAGCAATTTCAGAAGGTGTGGGTTCTTGATCCGCACCATGTTGAGAGTGATGTCCTTGAGACCCATGATGTGTCCCTCCGTGAGACATGTTAGGAGTTTTAGGACTCCCTGGAATAGATTGATGTATAGATTTTTGATTGACCCCTTGGATTTATGGAGGAGGGGGTATGTAACTAGTTTTTAATCAAATATTGCCAAGACCATCATCTTTGTAAAACCTAAATTGTAGAGTTTGTCAAAGGTTGGACCCACGTGAGTAGACAGAGGTAAGGTATGAGAAGTTTCTCTATATTTCTTGTATGATGAAGCTCAACTTTCCACCATTCACCTTGGGTGAAGTAAGAGAGCAAGACAAAGACAACTGAAGAATGACTTGATTCAAGAAGATCGAATGACACAAACTTGTCAAGATTGAATTGATTGAAGATTAGATCAGTTGTAAATGAAGGATATTGTACCACAGTAGTATGGGTAGACACCCAATAGATGGCGGGAATGAGCTCTCAACACTTAGCCATTTTGTAAGAAGACTAAATTTTGAAGATAATTTTGACAAGGTGTTGACACAAGATGAAAAAGACTCAAATTGATAAATCAGAAGGCTAAATCAGACTCAAGAGACCACCTTAGGAAAATGGATGGATTCGTTCTAGTTTCTGCTCTGTTCCTGACACAATGATTTCTTTGACAGAATCTAGAAGTAGGTTGTAAAAACTAGATTATCTGGCAAATTTGGAAGGTTTCTGACAACTTTGACTTTAGCTTTGATATGAGTTTTGAAATTTTAGGATGACTTTTGACACCAGAAAGGATTTTTGCTTCAGATTTTGAAATTTTTAGGTTTTTTAGTTTCAAATTGTTGGCAAAGTTTTATGTCCAGGTTTGAAGATCTGTGCAATAGTTTGTCTCAAGTAACCAAGTAGATATCAAGCACCCAAAACAGCAAGAAAGGGAAGCAAGCAATCATCTAAAAACAATGAACAAGGGCAAAAGCCCTAGAAATGCTACTTGTGTATGTTCTCAAATTTTTTTCAATAATGCACATAGTCCTAGAAAATGAAAAATTTGGCCTCGCTAGGGTTTGTAGTAATGGTCTGACTCTACAAATTTTGTGATCTCAAGAGGGCGAACTCCAATCTAGGCACACCGGGGTTTTGACACAGTCTAAGAATTTAATCAATCAGGAACTACTAGTGAGATCTGACAATCCAACAAGAGACCACACTTGTGAAGATTTCTTCCACAAGGACATTTATATAGGAGCTGTTGCTACCACGATGAAAATGGCTATTACCTCTTGAAGTTTCATCCATGTGGCTGACCCAATTAAGGGAATGTCCACTATGGTTAACCCTCTCTAAAGGTGACTCACAAAACATACCACAAGGGGACTAGATCAGATTCAAGGATCCGGGTTTCTGGTACTATCCAAAAAGGAAGTAGAGCATAATCCCCTAGCCTCTTCACTTCACCAAAACAAAGCAGACAAATTAATCTGACATGCTAAGACTAAAATTATGTCACCAAGATCTGTGATGTCAACAACTTATGGTCTATCAATCTCTCTGGAGAGGGAATGTATTAATCAAAAGATGAGGATGCAAATCAAGGGAATGTGAGAAAATCTTAATATCCTCCCTACCTACAAGGGGATCCTTCATCAAGAAGAGCTTCACATGTAAAAAAGTGAAAGAATCCCACTCTCTCAAGATCATCTGCAAATAGTGTTCATAGGGCCTAATTACTGTGTAACAAATATGCAAAAAGCAAATCTATGTTCGTTTTAGAGCCCAAAACTGAAGTGTGAATTATGAAAGTTGTAAAGGCACTCAAGCTTGACACAAGAGAGTTTGTTTTATGTCCCAAAATTAAGTGTTATTAGATGTAATAGAATACCATATTTCCTCACAACACGCTTAGTAGATTTTACCTATTTTAGCAATTTTTGAGCATTTGTCTTCTATCTTTTGTACCCACAGGATGTACTTGCACTTGCACCTGCAAACCACTGTTATGAAAAACTTACCTATTCTTGTACATGAAACTCACTGTTATAAATTCCATCAAAAAATAAACACCACTTGTCAACCCAAAATGGTATAAAATTAGGTTAGTCAAAGATAATATGTCATTTGATAATCAAAAAACCTGTTGTCATAAAACATTAGATTCTGACCAGTCTGCACTAAATCAATCATAACTTTTGTAAACAAAATTTTTTTTTATCCAAAAAAATGGAAAATGAAAGATAACTCAAATCTCTTTCCATAAATATAAATTTTGGATTTTTATCATGTCATATGTGCATGTACCAATAATTACATCAGTTGGATTTCATAAAATTAGGTTTAGACCAGTCTTCACTAAAATGATCATAACTTTTGCAAATCAAATCAAAATTAATCCAAACCAATGGAAAATGAAAGCTAACTCAAATAAATTTACATAAATATAAATTTCAGATCTGTATCTTGTCATATGTGCATGTACCAATAAAAACATCAGTCAGATTTCATAAAATCAGGTTCTGACTAGTCTTCACTAAAATGATCATAACTTTTGCAAATCAAAATGAAATTAATCCAAACCAAAAAATAATGAAATATAAATCAAATAAATTTCTAGAAATATAAATTTTGGATCTATAGCATATCGTATGTGCATGTACCAATAAAAACATCAGTCAAATTTTTGGAAAAATAGCCCTGAAATTTATCACAAAACTCACAAAATTAACCTTGTGGTCGTGGGTTTGAGAAAAATGATAGAAATGTGATAGAATAGAATGGAAACCCATTTCAGGGCCCCATAGTGGGTGCCAGAAATGTGTGTGTGAATTCTATACCTAGCTATAGACACACTTCAATAAAACATTAGAGGTTAGCAAAAACTGAAATCTGCAAGTAATTGAAACTATGCTAAAAAGGCAATTTACTGCCTTCTAGTAGGTGTGAGTATGATGTTCTCAGATTGAAATTGAGATCAGTGACAATGCAACACCTAAATGAAGGATTTAAAATGATGAAAGCAATGAAATATGAATGCAAATTAATCTATTTTTTTGGATTTTTGATGCAATAGGATGAAAAAATCAGTATGAAACTAATCTAGAATGAATTGAAATGATATGAAAATTAATCTAAGAATTATATGAATTGATATGAAAAGCTATGAAAAACTATGAATTGATCTCACAAAATTACCTGTCACAAAATCTTTGTTCTTCAGTTGTAAATTTGCCAGAGTAATTATGTAAATTGGAGAGATGTGAGATTCAAAGCTTGAGGGATTTTGAGAGGTGAATTATGAAGAGTTGAGCCATGTTTTTATAGAAATATAGGGCTTGAGGATGCATTGAGAAAAGTCATAAATTCCTCTTGATAAACTCAGGTTGATTTTTGAGTTAACAAGAAATTAAGAGTAAATAAACTCATAAAATCATATAAAAGCAGTTTTTATCTCAAAATAGAGCTTTAGTTCTCTTTTTCAACTCATCATCAGATGTTGAGTTTAGAAAGTTAACAAATTAAAATTGAAAATTGATTTAAAGTTAACTATTTTTCTAATTTTGCATGATTTAATATAAATTAATTTAATAAATAAAGTGATTTATTTTCAACTTCACTAATTTTTTGAATTAAAACAATTGATTTATGGGTTAAGCAATTATTAAATCAAACTTTTATTCAGAAACTATATTATTAAATATTGACAACTGACTTTAATTAATTAAATAGGAATGTAATCAATTAGTCATAAGATTTTTGATTTATTATCAAAATTAAATAATACAATTTAGGAATAAATTTAATTAAATGTAATTAAATAATTAAGTGGCAGTATTAAATTTGATTAATTAAATATTTAGACTATTTAATTAATCAAACTTTAGGATAAATAAGATTTATCACCAATTAATTATTAAATTAAGAATAATTATGATAAATTAGGAGTATTTCTAGGAATATTCCCCGATGCAGAATTTAGGATAATCAATTAAATTCGATAATGTGCAAATGTGCCTTAGGTTAGGACTTTTGTATCGATTTCATTCGATTTGAAGATGTAGGAGGTTAATGAACCTATAGCCCATTTTTGGGGTATTACACCAATATCCTTCAATCTCTCTATCCATATTTCCTCGATCCCGCACAACTCCTTATATTCCTTCCAATGCTTCTCGCAATTTGGATGCCATGTCAAAGATACATAAAGGGAAATATTCACGAGGATCTAAAGATTGTCATGTCCACTCTAAGAGACATGATCAAGAAAATAAAAATCCAATCAAGAAATCCATAACATCCCAATGGCCACAAAGGCCCATCAAAGAAAAATAAAAACCCAATGCATCCCAATGGCCACAAAGGCCCATCAAAGAAAAAGAAAAATCCAATACATTCCAATGGCCACAAAGGCCCACCAAAGTTAAAGCAAAAACTATGTGGATCCCAAAGAAAAAAGATGCAATGCATCTAAAAGAAACATCCTCAATGACATCCAAGGTTGCTAATCCACTAGCTACTCATTCCTTTGCTCCATCTCCTCAGTCTATTTTGGGTCCTTATGTCCCAATATCTCCTAGCAAAAATCCTCCATCCTATCCACATCTACCATCCACATCCCATCCACTTCATCCACCTTCCTCACAACATGTGCCAATGTTGGTCCTAACAACATCTCCCTATCATGATCAATTCCCATCATTCCATCCAAACACTTTCTACCATGATATCTCCCATCTACCCCATCCCATCCATGCCTTTATGCAATTCCTCCATTCTAAGAAAGTTGTACCAACATCTAGACAAATCCTAATGTCGACAACAAATCAAAAAGTTAGTGAGAGATCAACAAAAAGTCAGCAGCAAATCAGAAAGTCCATTAAAAATGGAATAATCAAGAAAAATATCAAAAAAAAAGAGAAAAACATTCATCCAATGGTGAAAACTTGGTAGTTCAAGTACCTTGCACAAGTACCTGTAGACACCTAAAAATCCTTTATAAAATAAAGTATTTTTATTTTTTGACAAACCCCTGATGACATCATCATTTGTTAAATTAATTAATTAATTTTTATGTCATTAAATCCCTTTACCTTAATTAAAAATATTTAATTAAGGAATCTCTCCCAAAAAATGTTTAAATCTTATTTAAACACCATTCCCCTATTTATTAATTATTTAATTAATAAATTGACCAAAAATCTAAAAAATAAATTATTTATTTATTTTTTCCCAAAGCCTTAGAAATAGCCTAAAGACCCTAAACCTCTTCTAGAATCTTCTAATCCCTCTTTAATTTTAATTAAAGGCTAATCCTATCATTTCTTAACCCTAATCCCAACTCAAAATATTTAATTAAGATTAAATATTTAATCCTCCTTTTTATTAAATTTATTTTAATGAAATATCCTCAAACCTAACCCTTGGAAATAAATAAATCTTTATCTATTTCCTAAAATCAATATTTATCCTAAGGAAGACCTAGACTCTTCTAGAAAGTCTTCATCCTTATCCCCTTGACTCAAACCCTAACCTTACCCCAAACCCTAACCTATCCTCCTAACCCAACCCCTTCCAAAAGCCTATAAATACTCCTCATTTCTAAGAGCAATTCACCCATTCACCTTTTATTTCAAGCATTGTTATCATGTTAATTTAGCTCTAGATTTAGCATAATCACTCTAATTTAGCTTATTTTCAAGCATTTTTAGCTCATCTTAATATAGAACTAATGGATTAACTTAGTTTCACTCTTGTTTATGCATCATATCACATCTATTTTGGGCTTAAAAATTTACTTAATCATACTAGTTGCATAATCTTGAGTTCTTGAAGCCTTAGGGGAAATTTTGGGTGTTCTACCCAATATTGTGCCACTTATGGGGTTCTCATGAATCTCAAACCCTCCAAATCTGCATTAGGAACATGCTCCAGGTGCTTTGAGAGAATACTCACATTCCTTTAAATGAGAAAATCAAACAGTGCATGGGCGCATCTATTTTAGCTCAATCTGAATGACTTTGTGAATAACTATTTTCTTTTGTTAGGTATATACTATTTAGGCTAATGTTTGACATGTCTATACCTTTCAAAATAGATTAGGTTCACATCGATCACATTTTGGCACGCCCAATGGGACACTCACCACGCAAAATCCTCTCAAAATGAAGAAAAACCATCAGAAAACTTCTCTCAGATTTTGCAACACAGAAAATTCCATAGTTTGCGGGAACACGGGAATATTTTGCGGGAACACGAGTACGGTCGGTGGGAATGTAGGTACGGTCTGTGGGAACACACTCCTACGAAAACCTTTCTATCTTCTTGTCTTATTCTACTACCTACCAAAAATGGTTTAAGTCTTTTTTGTTAACCTTCCTGCGAGATCGCATTCCCACAATGTGGGAACGCTTGTATGATTTGGTGGGATTGTCAGATATCATTTGTAAGCCATAAGGCATTAAAAAAAGGTCTTGATTTTTGTGCCTTCATTCCTGCATTGCGAGATTGATCATTGTCCCTATGGGAATGTGGCTTGACCTTGCAGATATCCTCTCCAGAATCAGGTAATAATTGCTCTCTGTCAAAAATTTAAAACCTTTTTGACAGTTTTGCGAGAACGCAGGTATGGTCCGTGGGAACGCTATTTTTGTCTGCGGGATTGCAGGTACTTGCGGGAATACGGGTAAGATTTTTCTAATAGACAGAACTAAATCACTTTTCTTTTGGTGCTCTAAAAATGAACAAAAACAAAATCTGAAAGTTGTAGGGTACAATCATTAGGAACATTTCAAATTTGGGCACTTAAAAACAAACTCAAAAATTGCTAGAAAGATTTCTGTTTGTAGAAAAAACTAACATCATTTTCTTTGCAAAATCTTGAATGCCTTTGAAATTCATGTATCAAACTACAATCTAGGAACTTTGTCTTCGAATGAAGCCAACAAATCTTGAATGAAACGAAGGGAAAGAACTTAAGTCCTAAAGTGTCATTGTCCATTTGAAAATCAAACTCAATCTTGAATGCATTAAGAGAACGAACATCTCTATTCCCTCCTTTTCAATTCAAGCAAAGTGAAAATCTAATCTTGAATGCCTTAAGGTCAAAACAAAGCACTTCAAAGTTCTAAATCAACACGATGATTCAATCTTGAATGCCCAAGTCAAAGCACCTGCAAACGCTTGAAAGTCTTTTGGAGAAAGAACAAATCAAAGCCTAAACACTTGTCTTTAGTTATTCAAATTCAAACATCACTTAATCAATTTGGGAAAAAGAATAACTTGCTTGATGTACATCTAGGAGCTTTCATTTTCTGTAAAATCCTTGTTAAAGTAAGCAACGTAGAACATTTGAACTTGGACAAGTTCACTTGTTTTACTTTTAGCGAGGCCTGTTCGGAGAGAAAAGCACTTCCTCTCTGGAGAATGACCTTAATCAGTATCCCCCGCAGCCGGTATATAAATAAAGTGAAGGCAAAAAGTACTCACTTATATCTCCTAATCCACGGGCATTCGTGCCAAATACAGTGACTAGGGATGGTAAATATTCCTCCCCCAGCGTTGTTGGCTAGGCTCTTAAGTGAGTCATGGGTGGTCAACATAACTGGGTATGGAGACTCCACGGGACCATTACAAAACCTGATAAAATAGAGGCTACCCTATCTACATCCAAAAGTATCAAAATCCTTGTGCAAGGATTGATTCCAAGGGGTTTATCGGGTTGCCTCAAGATTACTCACCATTTG
Source organism: Chamaecyparis obtusa (assembly GCA_027943335.1). Lineage (NCBI taxonomy): Eukaryota > Viridiplantae > Streptophyta > Pinopsida > Cupressales > Cupressaceae > Chamaecyparis > Chamaecyparis obtusa. Next base: position 676,306 of record BSBK01000192.1, on the reverse strand, counting down.
TATTCCCTTCTAGGGGGTTCCAAGCTGTGGGCAAGCGATTTTGATACTCACCTTCCTTAGGTAGATCTTCTTGAAGTGCTTGATAGTCAAATACTTCATGAAAACATTGTTGGAACATACACTTTTGAAAGCTTTATTAGAGTTAGTTATCCTATTTTTATCCCGCAAGGTTGCTTTGTCCCTTGTGGAGATTGCTTTTCCAAAATTCTTTTTTATCTATCCTTTGCCATTGGAAAACATTAAACTAATCTACAAACTTGATACTCTGAAAGTCTTGCAAAAATTAGATTATCCAAAAACCTTTTGTCTCAAACCAACTATCAAGAATTTCCCCAAAGATATGCCCAAATTGATCAAACATCCGAAAGCTAAATTGCCCTAATCCAAAGACTATCAAGAGAAGAAAATTCTAGAGAGAAACCTTAAGAGCCATCAATCCTCTATCCAAGCAACCCAAGTAGAAGAAAAATATCAAGAAAGACTTGATAATATTGGCTATAACGCAAGAGTGAAATATTTTGCCTACCAATTTTGAGTAAACCATCACTACGTCAATCTTGAAAGAGAAGATTAGCTAGATCCATCACATGTCCTATTCTACCTTCAGATCTCAAAATCCTATCTCAATAGTCCTTCATCCTAGTTTCATCCTAGTTTCATCCCTGCATCATCATCACACCTTAGTTGCATCCTAGAGTCCTTCTTAGTTGCATTCATCATCATCTTCCTAGCAGCACCATAGATCATCCATCCCAGTTGCATCTGCATCATCCTTTTAGAAAAAGCATTGTTTCATCATCCTTCACCTTTATTCCATCAGCAATCCATGATCAGAATCCCAAATCCTTGATCCAAATCTAGCATCCATCATCCAAATCAGAACCCACCATCTTTTGCACCAAATCCAGAGATCCAAATCCACAAGCACTTAGTGTTCAAAACCTTTGAGTTGTTTTCATCTCCTATCCTAAATCAGAAATCATCCCCTTTTTGATAGAGCATTGTCTAAAGGAAATCCTACTTGTCCTTGCACAGCCTCATCATCTCAAGCAAGAGATTGGCTTACATTGATAAGAATCTAGTTGACCAAAGATCATTAGTCTATCCTAGGTTGGCCAAATCCTATCACTGATCCTCCATTGGGAAAAACAATAGCTCATTGTTAACACTTATTAATCTTCCACCAACATCTCACCAATCCTCCACCCAATCTTGACCCAAATCAGAGCATCCCACCAATCCTCCATCATTGCCAAGCATTTCACCAATCTATCACCATCTTCCATCAAATCTTCCGCCATCCTTGATCCAAATCCAAGCATCTCACCAATCCTTGCATTGCATTCTAGAAGTTCATCCATCCTTAGAAGTTTCTTAGCTTACATCCATCTTTTCATAGAGTCTTTTAGGACCATCTAGCATCTACATCTCCATGCCTGTCGAGACAAGATCTAGATCTAGAAAATGAAGGAACATGAATCCTTATCTAATCACCATCTCGTCTGATCCCAACACTTTTACTAGTGCGATGGTAGCCTATGATCCCCAAATACAAATTGGCAATGCATGGGATGATCCCAATATCCCCTTAGCTCCTCTAGAAATAGGAACATTTGTGAATCATCTAGAGAATCCACCAGTAGTCAATACACTCATGGCCCAAAACCAACAAAGCATGTTCACTAACTTTTCACAAGCACATACTCCCATTCTACCATACCTCCATCCTCATATTCCCATAAGCACTATCCAAATCCCAGCACAATCATACTCTCCATTTATCCAAATATTCCCTAATCCAACCTTGAAAACATCACAAGAAACCTCCACCATTCCCCTTCTTTTGCAAGGAAGCTTCACAAGTCCTGTAACACAAGCTGTAACACCATCTACTCCATTCCCTATCATAGGTACATCATCATCCACCATGGCCACCCAAGCTCTTGCACAAATCCAATTCTTGTCACAAAATCAACTCCCACCTCTTACACAAACCTTTTCACAAAAAGTTCCGCCATCTTCCATAGGCCAATCAATACCATTCTTTCCAGGAGGGATGCAATCATCCTTCCCCCTCACTTCACAAGCTTCTACATCCACACCTTTCATGCCAGGAGGGACACAAACATCCTTTCCTTTCACTCCACAAGCTTTATCATCCATACCATCTTTTCCAGGGTCAACGCAATTGTTTCCCTCTTTCTCCCAACAAGCCTCTACATCAGCGTCATCTATTCTGGGGGTAGCAAAATCACTCCCCTTTCATACTTAGCAAGCTTCCACATCAACATCACCCTTTTCATGGGGAGTGCAAATGTTCTCTTCCTTTCCCCCCTAACAAGCATCTACCCAGGCACAAGCCCAACAAAATGCCTTCACCATAGGAATGCCTTCCATGGGTTTTTCAAATCCACCATTCATGTCCCAAACTCCCATCACATCTACCTTCCTAGCATTATCTACAACACAATTCCCAACTCACACTGGTTCTCATTGGGGTCTCACTCAAGAAGACATGAAAGCCTTTGGCATACCAACCCACTCCCCTACATCTGTGTTTGCAAACTAACAAGCCACCTTCTCACAAGTAGCACAACAACAACCATCATAGCCTCCGCCAGTTTCATCCTTTGCAAGCTATCCATTTGAAACACCTAGTGCTTTTTAGCAAGTTCCTCCACGTCAATAGAAAATTTCATCCCATTTTGCAAATTATCTTGCCTAGCCACCCTTTGCTTCAAGCTTCCCTACAATAGTTCCACCCTTAAGCAATGCGGGAATGCACCCAACTTATATCAGCCAACCACAAAACCAAGTTCAGCAAGGGCCATCCTACCAGCAAGCTGCATCATTCCACCAACCTCCCCCACAACAATCATACTTCTAGTCACAACAACAAACCCCCATCATTCCCCAACAGCAACAAGCTTCCTCCTATCAGTCACAACAGTAAGTCCCTGTCATCCCACAACACTAGCAAGCAGTCTCATATCCACTGTTGCAATATCCCCCTATGCCATATCAATAGTACCCTCCCCAAAAAACATCACTCCAAAATCCACTCCAATCTACCTATCCCACTGGGTCATCTCCATATCCCACTCCACAATACCAACCTCAAATGGGGGTACCCACTCAAACACCGATCAATGCCAAGTGGGAAGCCATGAAGAATGCTCTTAAAGAGCTTCAAACCAGTACTAAGAATAAAACATTCAAGTTCAAAGAGGTGTGTCCTTACCCATTTGACCAATCCATTGCCTCTATTCTTTTCCCCAAGCACTTTGAGACACCCAAATTTGATAAATATTAGGAGAAAGGAGAACCAATCAATCATATTAAAGAATTTTATATGGCATGCCAAGAAGTGGCTTACAGTGATAATTACCTTTTACACCTATTCCCCAAAAGCTTGGGAGGAACTGATGTTGAGTGGTTTTACAAAATACCATGTGGGACTATCACAACTTTTGCTGAACTCTTTGAGAAGTTCATTGCCCATTATGCCCACAATGTTGAGAATGAGTTGACCTTGTTAGATCTCTGCAACTCAAAATAGAAAGAAGAAGAAAGCCTACCAGAATACTTGCAATGATGGTAGAATCTTACCACCAGGTTATCATACCAACCACCTGAGAAACATTTGACCAAAATCTTCATTGATAATCTACATCCTAAACTATCCCACTTCATGCGGATGAACTATCTCCAAACCTATCAAGATATCAAGAGCAAGGGGATAGGTATTGAAAAAGCCCTCCTAGATGAAGGCACAATACAACACTTCAAAAATTATTCCCAAAATAAACCTAGCAATGATAAATCTCATTATTAGAATCATAACAAAAATGTTGTTACTGATGGAGCCACCGATACCAAGCATGTCCAAATTGTTGTGGTTGGTCCTACATCAAACCTTGCATACCAACACCAATAAGCACCCGTCTATCAGCAACCTCCTCAAGTCCATCAGCAACCCATGCAACAATATCATTCTCAGAATAATCAACAGAATTATTAGCAGCAAGCTCATCAAGCTTATCAAGGAAATCCAAACAATCAAGTCAATGCTATCAATGCTGCTCCCAAACAAAACAAGCCCAGAGCTCAGAATAATCCAAGGCAGACCTTCACACCACTGGATGAACCTTTGGATGTTATCTTTCACTAAATGGCCAAGGCCAACTTGATCACATATCTACCAATCCATCCAGTTGATGATACCACTCCCAAGCCTGATTAGTACAAAGATCACGAGTATTGTGATTATCATTGTGTCAAAGGACACACTACCCTGAAGTGTATGAGACTCAAAAACTATATCCAAGATCTCATCGACCAAAAGGAGATCCAAGTAGACACACCTGCTCAAGCCTTGCCAAATACCAATTTATAAATCTATCAGAATGTGTTCTCACAACACAATGCTGGGAAGAACCAAGCTAATGACAATCATCCCCAGAATCATGGCAAAGGAAAACAAGAAGATCAAACTAGTCGCAAAGACTATACTACTACCTATATCAATTATGACAAATTTTTTGGATGTATAACCCAAGTTGAACCCACAGTCAATGTGCCGTTAACACCTACAGAGGCCGAATAACTGTCATTGGTGCCCATCCAAGACCAGCACACAATGCACAATACAACCTCATAGAACATCTTGGGAACACACCAGCCCAAATATCCATCTTGGACCTTCTCCACACTTCACCCCTCCATCAGGAGATCCTTGATCGAGCTCTCAAACAAGGACATGTCCCCATAGACATTAACACCACTCAATTCAAGACCCTTGTGGGACATCTATCCATAGCCTGTGCTTTATCCTTCAAAACATCTGACATGCCAGATGTTGCACCTGACCACACTCTCCCTCTTCTCATTTCCATTATGGTCAGAGACTTTTCCATCAAACGGGTCTTAATAGATAATGGCTCGGTCCTGAACTTGTGTACTTGGAAATTCATTCAATAGATTGGGTTCACGAAGGCTGATATATCACATGAAGTAATCACTATCAAAGCCTATGACAACTTGGAGCGTACCTCTAAAGGTACTATTACTTTGCCTATTCAACTAGGCCCAGCAACAAAAGATAGCATTTTCTATGTTGTTGATCTTGACCTACCATTCAATATACTCCTAGGTCGACCATGGATTCATTCCATCAAGGCTGTACCATCCACATACCATCAGTGCATCAAATTTTTGCATCAAGGCACTAAGGTTACCATCCATGCTGATCCCCAACCCTTCTCATACTGTCGTGCAATGGAAGCATCATTTCCTCATTCCACTCACTTTCCTGGAATTGACATTGGTACTTCTATTGCTAGCTCGTCCCAATCCCATTATGATCCAGAGACCATCTTTGCTTCCACCCTCTTTTCCATCAAGATCAATAACCAGGGTTATGGTGAATACAACCTACATGATGCATTTTCTGTAGGGGCCCTCCTACTTGATCCACATACTCAAGGGCGCTTGAGTCACCAAAGCCAACTTGTAGAAGATATCCATACAATCAAGAGAATGGGACTTATGACTTTTGAATCCCATGGTAACATAAATAGTCAAGAGATGGATCCTAACATCAATAGGTGGTTGTATAAAGATCCCCCACCACCTAACACCCAACTTCTTGGCTACTTCAAAGATAAATACCCACAATCGCACAAATACACTACTAAGCAATGGAACTACCAAGGTGGTGGTCTAGGACCACAAGAAGGTGAAAGAAAAGACCCAATCACAACATCCAAAAACCCACAACATCAAGGTCTTGGATTTAATACCCCTCACCTGCATATACAAGGGCCCAATACTGCAACTGGGGGCACCAACATGACTAGTGTTCTCCTCTTGAATAGCTAGGACAACCTCATAGAAATTGAAGACATCCTTGAGGAGAAAGAAATTATATCCTATGATGATATCTTTGATGATGACACCCTCCCGGGCACTTATGTCCTCCAACAACTCACCATCAATCTCATAGAACTTCCCCTCATTCACCCTCAACTCAGAGACTAGGACCAACCAAGTATCACACACATCAATGAGTTCCAAAGCACGGAAGCACTCCTAGAGTTCATGGGGGCATCAGGCCCACAATCAGTTTAGGATTCAGAGTCAACTCACATCTATAAGCTTGACCTAGAAGGATACTTTGGGGAGGAGCCAAGCTTTAGCTACAAAAGAGAAATAAAAAAAGTAAAACATGAGTCCGTATGTGAAAACCCTTCTAGGGCACATTCTGATTCCAAAATAGTAAAAATAAAGAGCGTATCTTCTAGTGAAAACTTGGCAATTCAAGCGCTAGAAGATGAAGACTTACCTCTTCCTCCTATATGGGATTACAGACCTGAGCAATCACCTATCATCATAGAAGAAACCAAGCCAGTCAACTTGGGTACAAAGGAATGTTCGAGGATCATTTACATTGTGGCCAATTTGACAAAGGGTGAAGAAATGGCTTTGATTGTGCTCCTTAGAGAATCAATTATAAATTTTGCATGGTCATATGCACACATGCCTGGGCTTGATCCTAATCTTGTCATCCATCATCTAGCAGTGGATCCTAATGTCAAGCCAGTAAAGTAGAAGTTGAGGAAAATGCATCCAAAAGTCACCTTATTAGTCAAAGCAGAGCTTGAAAACTCCTCCAAGCCAAGATTATTAGAGCAATAGATTACTCAGATTAGATCTCCAACATGGTTCCTATCACAAAGCCTTTAGGAGACATTAGAATATGCATAGATTTTAGGGACCTGAACAAGGCATGTCCTAAAGATGATTTCCCACTACCAAATATAGACATGATTGTAGATCTTACAGTGGGTCATGAAATGTTGTCACTAATGGATGGATTTTCAGGCTACAATCAGATTCATATAGCAGAAGCCAATCAACATAAAACAACATTCACAACTCCATGGGGTACCTTCTACTACAATATGATGCCATTTGGGCTAAAGAATGTAGGAGCCACATATCAGAGAGTGATGATAGCAATCTTCCATGACATGATCCACAAGATCCTAGAAGACTATGTGGATGACATTCTTGCAAAATCTAAAATGTGAGGTGAACACCTAAGCATTCTTCAGAGTGTGTTCAATCACTTACGTCATTATGGCTTAAAACTCAATCCAAAGAAATGTGTCTTTGGTGTTACATCTGGAAAGCTTCTAGGCTTTATAGTATCATGACAAGGCATATAGATCGACCCCAAAAAGGTCAAAGCAATAATAGAAATGCCTCCACCAAAAACACTCAGATAGCTTAGAAGCCTACAAGGAAAGCTTCAATCAGTGCGTCAGTTCATTTCTCAACTGGCAGACAAGTGCCAACCTTTCATGCATCTCTTATGCAGAGACACATGCTTCAAATGGGATCCCATATGTCAGAGAAGCTTTGATAAGCTCAAAGAGTATCTAGCCAACTCCCCAATCCTAGTACCACCAGTTCCAGGATGCCCTCTCATACTCTACATCTCGGCAACCACTACAGCACTGGGGGCACTCTTAGCTTAGCATGATGACAAAAACAAAGAAAGATCCATCCACTACATCAGTCGAACTCTTGTCAGCTATGAGCTTAATTACTCACCTATGGAAAAAGCATGCCTTGCAGTGGTTTTTTCCACTCAAAAGCTTAGACATTACATGCTCAGTCACACAATCAGGCTCATTTCAAAGGTGGACCCCCTCAAATACCTATTATCAAGGACAACTCTCATAGGCCATATGGAAAAATGGGTCATGTTACTCAGTGAGTTTGACATCTAGTATATTTATCAGAAAGCAATCAAAGGGCAAGTCATTGTCGATCAGCTAGCAGAGGCACCACTGGTGGATGCTTATCCACTAATCATGGAATTCCCTAATGAACACTTATGTATGATCAAAGAACAACCCATGTGGAAACTATACCTTGATGGCTCCTACACATCACATGGATCAGGGGTAGGAATCCTATTTGTCACACCTCAAGGTGACTACATCCCAAAATCATTCAAGTTGGGATTCCCATGTACTAACAACATTGCAAAATATGAGGCCCTCATCTCAGGTCTCAAAATAGCCATTTAGTGGAATATCACAGAACTACAAGTGTTTGGAGATTTACAACTAATTATGAAACAAGTCCTTGATGAATATTAGACAAAGGATGATAAGTTGCTACCCTACAAAGAGCTAGTGGACAGACTGAAAGAGCATTTCCTAAATCTACAGTTTACATAGATACCAAGACTTGAGAACAAAGAAGCTAATGCAATGGCAACCATCGAATCCTTGTTGGAAATTCCACGTGACACATCATAGTATGAATTCCTAGTTGAGTAGCTACATACACCAGCTTATGAGAACACCGATGCAGAAATGGTGTGTGTCTTGGTTGGTCATCAGTGCCCGTGGTACCATGACATCCATGCATATCTAAAGAATTGTATCATATCTCCCTATCTCACCAATAACCAACACCAAAACCTTATTCGTAGAGCTTCCTACTACACTCTTGTAGCCAACACCCTTTATCATCGAGGGTATCACAATATCCTCTCTAGGTGTTTAGATTCAAAAGAGGCCATCTTGGCTTTACAAGAGGTCCACGCTAGAATTTGCAGTGCCCACATGAGTGGCATGGTTCTAGCTAAGCAGTTGCTTCGAGTTGGGTATTATTGGCCAACCATGGAACATGATGCTTGTGAGTTTGTCAGGAAATGTTTACCATGTCAGCAGCATGCCAATCTGATTCATGCACCAGCACAAGACTTGCAGCCCATTGCACCACCTTGGCCATTTTCATGTTGGGGCTTTGACCTTGTTGGCTTAATGACTCCCCTCTCCTCGAATGGACACAAGTACATAATAACTGCCATAGAGTACTTCACCAAATGGGTTGAAGCGATTCCACTCACCCTAACTACTGGCATCCAAATATCCAAGTTCATCCTTTACCACATCATTTGCCACTTTGGCATACCATCTACCATCTTCACAGACCATGGTACACCTTTTGAAAACTAGCATGTGGATGATCTATGTGTCAGACTCCACATCCATCACCATTTCTCTAGTCCATATTTCCCTCAAGGAAATGGCCAAGCTGAGGCAACCAACAAAACTATCTTGAAAATCCTCAAGAAGGTTGTCAATGATTCTACTCATGACTGGCACCTCCAAATCAATCCTTCCCTTTGGGCCTACCACACTTCTTATCACACTCCCATAGGCACCACCCCATATTCCCTTGTATATGGTGCCAAAGCCATTCTACTGATCGAGGTCAAGCTCCCATCATTGCAAGTCTCCATGAAGAACTACACCACTGATGAAGAATATCATGTGGCCCATCTCACATAGCTAGACCTATTAGATGAAAAGAGACAACAAGCATATGATCACCTGGTTGCAACCAGAATTGACTCAAAAGGATTTATAACAAGAAGGTCCATCCTAGACAGTTCCAGGTTGGTGACATGGTCCTCAAAGAAAATTAGAAGGTTCAAGAAAATCAAGAAAAGTAAGGCAAGTTTGAGCCTACTTGGTTGGGCCCCTATGTTGTCACAGCATGCTTTAGCTCTGGAGCTTATCAGCTATCTACACTAGAAGGTGAACCTTTGAATGACCCAATCAACATCATACATCTAAAGAGGTTCTATGCCTGAACCAGATCCTACATATTCAAAAAATCAAAAAATCAAAAAAGTAAAAAAGCAAAAAACAAAGAAAAGAAAAGAAAATAATCGTCCAATGGTGAAAACTTGGCAATTCAAGTGCCTTGGACAAGTATGTTGGTGAAAACCTGGCAAAAAGGCACCATACATAGTAGACCAAGTCATTATCTATCAAACTCCCATCCCCCCATCCCACCATCTCAGTCATTTTTCTACCATCCCCATCCCCATCCACCATCCCCCAGAATTCCTTTTTTTTCATAATCCTCAAGCAAATCTATCATTCCACCTGCACATATGTTGTACCCTATCTTGTACCATATCCTATATATCCTGTATAGCACCATCCTTCCTGTATATCCTATATAGCAAGATCTTCCTATCCCAAATCCTAAGATTTTGTACATCTCCATTGAATATCTTTTCCCATTCATTGTACATATCATCCCTTTTTGTTGTACATACTCCTTGTTAGTCCTACAGCTGCATTTGATCAGAACTCTTGTCCTATCCAGCCTTGTACTTCAGCAACATCAATTGTTGACTATTCTTGCTCACAATGATTATTCTTTGACTTCATCATTTGCCAGCAAACAACAACACTCATTCCCTCATCAATCAGTGGGTCCTTAAGGATGTATCCTTCCTCCTATCCAACCTAATCTTCCATCACACTAGGTCTATGTCGATGCATCCTTCCACACATTCAGACCAATCTTCCCCCCATCAATCAATCCATCACCTCAAATCTCTCTCCTTGGCAAAGGATGTCTTTTTGGAGTTCTTTTGATCTTGGATTTTGTCCTTTGGATCTTGTTAATATTTTACGGCTTCTCATTATTTCTCTACTCAAAGTCTCCACGATCCTTTATATCATGGTGTGCTACAAATAAGGACAATTTGGGGCAAGGTCTTTTGATCTTTTGCTTATGCCTATGAGTCAGTCAAATGTGACCCTTGCACGGTTCACATGTGATCTTCTAGGTTACATGGTGCACTTGGGAAATGTCATTTGTTTGTGGTTTCTCCCGCATCATTTCCACCATGATTCCTCTTTGGTTCATGTTTGATGCTGGGGCAACCCTGCGTGTCTTTTTAGCATTAGTCCTCTGCAACACTAGTGACAAGGCCTCGTGATCCCAATATCCTTGGTAGGTCTCTAGCATTGCTATATTAAACTCGGTTATGCTCTCCACATTTGCACCTGGAACTCCTAAAATCCACCCTCTTGCATCATATAGATTAAATCTTGCATCTTGCATTTTCATGTAGCTACATCTTGCATTTTGCATTCCATATCATCTTGCATTCACCCATCTTTACTCTTGGAAGCTTGGTTATTTATCTCCCCTTCTTCCTAGGTCCTTCCTTCTCTATTTTCTTTCGAGAAAATTCCACAACGTTTATTCCTTGCATTCTTTTCTCGAGGGGGCACAACCCCTTATTCCTCTAAATTCTAGCCTTGGGCATCTTATTTTCTTGTCTTTCACGCCACGCCACTTGCGGCATCGCATCAAAGAGGGGCAAAATGTAGACACCTAAAAATCCTTTAGAAAATAAAGTATTTTTCTTTTTTGAAAAACCCCTGATGACATCATCATTTGTTAAATTAATTAATTATTTATTTTTATGTCATTAAATCCCTTTACCTTAATTAAAAATATTTAATTAAGGAATCCCTCCCAAAAATTGTTTAAATCTTATTTAAACACCATTCCCCTATTTATTAATTATTTAATTAATAAATTGACCAAAAATCCAAAAAATAAATAATCTATTTATTTTTTCCCAAAACCTTAGAAATATCCTAAAGACCCTAAACCTCTTCTAGAATCTTCTAATCCCTCTTTAATTTTGATTAAAGGCTAATCCTATCATTTCTTAACCCTAATCCCAACTCAAAATATTTAATTAAGATTAAATATTTAATCCTCCTTTTTATTAAATTTATCTTAATGAAATATCCTCAAACGTAACCCTTGAAAATAAATAAATCTTTATCTATTTCCTAAAATCTATATTTATCCTAAGGAAGACCTAGACTCTTCTAGAAAGTCTTCATCCTTATCCCCTTGACTCAAACCCTAACCTATCCTCCTAACCCAACCCCTTCCAAAAGCCTATAAATACTCCTCATTTCTAAGAGCAATTCACCCATTCACCTTTTATTTTAAGCATTGTTATCATGGTAATTTAGCTCTAGATTTAGCATAGTCACTCTAATTTAGCTGATTTTCAAGCATTTTTAGCTCATCTTAATATAGAACTAATGGATTAACTTAGTTTCATTCCTGTTTATGCATCATATCACATCTATTTTGGGCTTAAAAATTTACTTAATCATACTAGTTGCATAATCTTGAGTTCTTGAAGCCTTAGGGGCAATTTTGGGTGTTCTACCCAATATTGTGCCACTTATGGGGTTCTCATGAATCTCAAACCCTCCAAATCTGCATTAGGAACATGCTCCAGGTGCTTTGAGAGCATACCCACATTCTTTTAAATGAGCAAATCAAATAGTGCATGGGCGCATCTGTTTGAGCTCAATCTAAATGAATTTGTGAATAATTGTTTGCTTTTGTTAGGTATATATTGTTTAGGCTAATGTTTGACATGTCTATGCCTTTCAAAATAGATTAGGTTCGCATCGATCATAGTACCATGATGAAAACTTGGAAAACATGCATCATGTGTAATCCCCCCAGTTCCTATCTACAATTGGGGGCAATTCCCTTCTATCACATCCTATCCAGCATCTCCTCCATCCCATTTGTCTCTCACTGCCTTCATCCTCCTTTGGATCTTAATAAAAAATTAGAGACCACCAAGTATACATGTTGTGGACACCTTTCAACATCCATCTTCCTATCCCATCTTCCAGCCACCTATCCTTTATCCACCAACTATCCAAGCTTCTATCTACCTTCCTCATCCTCTTATCATTGTATCTTCCATCCAATCATACCCCCTACCATTTGTATTTGAATGCATGCACTATCCTAAGCAGGGGAATCTTGTTCCTTGGTGAAAAATTCCTTGGATACTTTATTCAAATCCTCATCTCCCATCTCCTCGTCCAAATCTTCCCCTATCTAAATCCTTTCTTCCATCCAAATCCAAATCTTCCTCCAATCCTCCCATCCAAAACCTTGAATTCACTATCACCATCCCTCATCATTCCTCCATCCAAATCTACAAGCATTCCTCTATCCAAATCCTTAGCAATCATTTATCCAAAATCCTCAGGAGTTCCTCCATCCAAATCCCTTAGCAAATCCTTTATTGTAATCCCTCAATGTTTCCTACATCTTTCCACCACTTGGTATTTCTCCTTTCATTGGTATCTAGGTACAAACTAAGCCCGTGCAATCCAATGCCATACCATTCATATCTTAATTCTCCTATAAATCTTCCAAAATCTTCCAATCATATCCATATCCTCTAGCTATCCAAAATCCAACATCAAGCCAAGCCATCCAATCACAACCTTAGTCTTGTTCCTAGTCTTGCAGAAAGCCTTGATCTCAATCCAATCATCATCATTGGAATGCATCTTGTTAGTCCATTTTTGAGTCAACATGAAATCCTATGAAAATGGCCTTTTCCCTGTAATCTTTGTTAAGTTATCCTGCCCAGCCTGCAATCACATTTTTATCATACAAAGTAGATCCCCAATGTTTCATGGTGTGCACCCTTAGCTGTAGGTTGTTCATGTTGTCACCATGCTCCAGTCCAAAGAGTTATAAAAGTTTTAAGGTCTGTAGGAAATAGTTTCAGAATATGCCTATGTGTCGAAAACCCACAGTGTTGTCAAAAACCTTGGTTGTTTTCAACCTTGTACTTCCTATTTTTGCACGCTTGTCTTCTGGCATTGAAAACCCTAGATGTTTTCGATCCTTCACTATTGTAAAAAATTTGGATGTTTTCGACCTCGCTTTTCTTCCCTTTTGCTGGCATTCCTTGTTCGTCGGTCTTAACTGCGCAAGTGCGATCGGTTGGTGGGACCTTTTCCTTCCCAAGGGGTTAAACTTCAGTAAGATCTCACGGTTGTTGTTATACCGCTAGGGAAAGCTGCTCATTTTTTAAGATCGTGGTATAGAAACAACTGTTGATCTTCTTCGGTGATGCAATGGACCGTGGGACCACTGTCAAAGGATGCTAAGGTGGTAGAGTTCTATTGGATGTAGAGCGGTGATGTGGTGAAGTTGTCAGTCACAGACCCAGTTGTTAGATCCCTTTGATCTTACGGTTGTCGCATGACCACAAGGAATATTCTTTCCCCTTGGGATCATATGACAACCATCCGATCTTCTAGTGATTCACAAGGGAAACAGTGCGGTGGGTTCGGTTCTTAGTTTGTTGTGATGTGTACGCTTTTCATTGGTCAGGGAGTAGTGACTTGGTTTTTTGTCAGTGGGGCTGAGGGTTGCAGTGTTTTAAGGGGTCCAGTTGATCTATTTTCATGATGAAGTTGTTCTTGATTGGCCAGTAGGTGACAAGGTGGAAGTCTTGTGGCCTTGTCACATGATCGCAAGGGCCATCTTTTGGCCATGTGATCATGCGACAACTATTTGGACGTCGCGGTTGCAGAGTTAGGGCGGGTCCATAGTGCCAATGTTCCCGAGTTATTCAGTTTTATTTGGTTTCTGACTGCTGACGGGGCTGTTGACTTTCCAAAGGGGCCCACAACTATTATGAATTAAATGTGACCACCTGATTTGCCTGGAAAAGAAAGAGATCGACGGCTGCATTTTAAATTTTTCCGATTAGCCGTTGGATTTTTTAATTTCAAACTTGCTGAGGGTTTCCTATGACCAAAAGGACTAAAATTGAATGCTTTCCTAGCAGATTTTCTTGCTGGTTTGATGGCGATAGTTGTTGCGATCTAGCCTAAGGGTCTATGTGGTTGGTTGCATGATGATTTTTTACTTGGTGGAGTTTGTTTTTTAGCTTGAGAAGCTATCTGTAGGTGGCTCATTTGACTGGTTTTCATGGCTATCCCTGGTGTCCTGTACTGAGCTCACAGATTTTCATGATTGTAGATTTGCTTGAGATTTGTTTCCTCCAGGTTGCCTGCATTTCCTGCCCCTGCATTAAATTTTTGGCTATTTCTGGTTGGTTTAGCTATTGAAACCCTAACCCTAGCTGTCTGAAGCTTGTTGCATCCTACTCTTAGGATTCCAAGGAAGCTAGTGGTATAAATAGTTAATTTTTTTACTGTCTAGGGGTTCAAATTTTAATCAGTCTAGAGGTTCAAATTTTGATCAGTTCCAAGGGTTCTGATTTTGATTAGTTCCAGTGGGAAGTAGTAAAACTTTGTCACAGTGTAGGAGGCTGAATAGAACTTCTTTGTATCTTTTGCAAGTTATTGAAGTGGTAGTCTCATTTATGGTATAGACATGTACATGATTCATCATACTTAATATAATTATTTCAAGCTTTCAAGTCTCTCCTTGGTGTTAGTTTTATGAGTTTTGGATTTTCTTGTCCATTGCATAGGGTTACCTTTGCATATGTTCTAGTCTTTAGTTCTTGATCTAGGATCAAGTGAAAAATACTTTGGATAGGGCATAGACTCATTAGATTCGTCTACAGAAGGATCTTATAAGTAGTGGATGGGTTGGAATAGTTGTATTTATGGCTTTGAGTCTTTGACAGTAGTTGGTTCATGTTTCTATACTTGCATTTGATGATTTTCCCAATGGATAATGGCACTGATCAAGGATTAGTACATTCAGTTGAGTTCAATGTTTGATGGGTTTTGGCTATTTCCTACATCTTTGAATATCAACACCATTTCAAGTCTTTTTCATTATTTGGTTGATAGTAGTAATACCCTTCACAAGACCATTTTACCCTACATAGTTGAGTTGATTCAATGAATACCTGGTTAGTATTTAGTAATCATTTACTATGATCTACTTTATGAATCCAGAAGTATAAGGTGTGTAGTGAGTGGAGTTTTCTCTGGATTAGGTGCACCCGCCTTGGTTTTGTAGAACTAGAAGCAGAAGAGGGCATATTAAGATGCTATATTTGGTCTAGTTGTCTTGTAGAGCTCTCATACTTGGAATTAACCACTCCTAACATTAGTCTCAAGGCATATTGGGAGCCCTAAGTGGCGTAAGCATTTTCAAACACCAACAAGATGGTGACTCTGCTGGGGATTTACAAGTGTGCTACCTGGATTTTCTAATTGAGTTATATGTGGCTTTGTTATGGGAGTGCTCAGAGTCTATCAGTGTTTCAAGATAGATCAGTAAAGTTTGTGTCCTCTGAAGAGAGGTGGTGACTCTATGCTAGAAAGTACTTGAGCTGTGCAGTTTTGTTGGGACTTCATTTAGCTGAGAAGAAGACAACAACATTCAGCAGGGTGATCCAAGTATTCTCCATCAAAATTTTATGTATATGCATGGTCCTAATCAAATGATTGTGTCATTAAAGGGATAGGATAGGTGTGAAGTATCTCAGAATAGCTAAGTGAGAGGTGGGAGTTATTTACAAGTGTTTTGATCCCTTGTTTTTTATTTATAAAGAATCAAGTGTATAGGCACAAGGTTGTATATCAGTGATGGATGTGCTTAGGGGTCCTATTGGTAGGGGTTATGCACCATTTTGTTATGATGGCATACCTGGTTTCCCCAAAAATTCCCTGATGAAATCAGAGAGTATCTACCAAAGTTCAATAGGAATCAGTGTCCATCAGCAAGAAAACATGTCATGGCTTTTTCTGATTTAATGTACGATTTTGATGTCTGCCATGAGGATTTGTGGATGAGGTTGTTTGTGCAGACTCTTGAGGGAGATGAAAGGGAGTGGTTTTCATTTTTGCCTGCAGCCTCTATTTCTTCATGGGATGAGTTGAGTTATTGCTTCATTGATTATTTTGATAGCGGGGTAGATGTAAAATCAATGTTGGACAAATTGTTGGGAATTTAGATTGAAGAAGATGAGTTGATTCAAAGATTTAACAATAGATTCACTAGGACATTAATGGATATCCCTGAGGATTTTAAACCTCATGATCAGATTTTTCTAGTCATTTACTTGAGTGCATTTAACCAAAAAATGGGTTTTTTGCAGAGGGATAAACAACCACAAAGTCTACATCAGGTTTTTGAGGTTGCATTGGATATTGAGTGCAATCTAAAGTATGTAGTTATAAGAAGACATGCCTCTGCTAGTTTTCATATTTAGAATAGGCTAAATGGCCAGGAGGAGGGCGAGAGACATCATTCCTCTCATCCTTTTAATTATTGCATTAATCACATCGTTGTATATGAAGGTGAAATGAGTTCTACTACCAAAGGTATAGTAAATAAGGAGGCACTTTTCCCTTTACATGATTTTCCCAAGAATAGTGATGATAATTGTGAAAATTCTTTGCCACCAAGTGATGTCGATACAGATGCTGAGAAAGGTGTTGATTATGGGAGCATGGATGAGGTTGAGAATGAATTTCTTTCTGATGATATGTCACAGGGTTTCTCTCATGTTGCAGAGGTTTTTTCTTTGCAGTCTTCTATGTCAGTGGGTGATAGTGATGCTGATTACAAGGTCTTGGAAGTTGAAAATTTGTGGGGAAATCCATGAGATGGTTCTTCTGATGAGTACAACACTAATTATTCATATGTTGACAGTAGTGATGGTGAGTCATGCTCTAATTTTGACTCTAAATTCTCTTCTTCTTTTGAAGATGTGTATGATGATGGAAATAAAGACATATATAGTGTGGTTGCCAATGAGTTATTTGATGAGGACACGAGTGAGAACTAGTTGGCACTTTGTCCAAATTATCATGAGAAACAATTCCATGTTGTTTCTAACCCACTATTTGAGGAGTGTGCTCAGAGGATGGATTTTGTTGAGGATTGCTCACCTCCTATACTTGAAGTTTCATATGTGGTTGATCCTGAGTCCCCATTACCAATGAAGCTAGTTGAAGGAAAGGTAATGCAAAATGAATGTTATTTTCTTGATGGAGGTGCATTACATTGTGACAAGGTTTTTCTCCTATCACCAAGTATTGATAGTGATGAAGATAATGTGATTCATGATGTTAGTCATGAGAGTTATCTTTATGAAGATAAAGGTATAATTCATTAGGATGAATCAGTTGTCTTGGCTGAGGTAAGTGAAAATGAATATAATGGTTTCTCTTTCGATGTGCAAGAGTGCATTAGAGATGAGCTGGATGCCTATAGCTAGGGAGGAAAGATGTCAATCTTTTGTCCCCTTCCATATGTTTCAATCCATGATGATTTTGATGATGCTTGTTTTTCAAGTAGTGAGTTTGTGGGGGGACATGTTAAGGAGGGCATTGGTGATGATAAACCCAGGGTTGTTTTGCAGTCGGTACCTGACAGTGTTTTTTTTCATTGTGCATGTGGAAAAGGTTTCAGACCTTTCTTTGATTTTGTGAGTAGAGACTAGGTTTTTGATAGAGGAAAGGGTTGGTTTTCTTCTGGCATACCAATGTTACTTCTATATTTTCTGTATATTTTGTACAATGGTGCTAGGATTTTGTGAGGAGCCAGTCTGTGATTTCTTGGATAAAGAGTAGGGAGAGGGCCTATTTTGTTTTCTCTAGTGGGTGGTCTGCTTCTTCCCAGAGATCTGAGGTCTGCATTGTACCTGCAAGAGATACATGTCCCCAACTAGAGCCACTATTAGTCCATTTTCCATTCAACATGAAATCCTATGAAAATGGCCTTTTCCCTACAATCTTTGTTAAGTTATCCTGCCTACCCTGCAATCACATTTTTATCGTGCGAAGTAGATCCCTGATGTTTTATGGTGTACGCCCTTAGCCATAGGTTGTTCATGTTGTCACCATGCTCAGGTCTAGATCATGTCTCATAATTCACAAAATCCAGAGAGTTATTCAAGTTTTAAGGTCTGCAGGAAATAGTTTCAGAATATGCCTATGTTTCGAAAACCCACAGTGTTGTCGAAAACCCTGGTTGTTTTCAACCTTGTGCTTCCTATTTTTGCACGCTTGTCTTCTAGCGTTGAAAACCCTGGATGTTTTCGATCCTTCACTATCACAAAAAATTTGGATATTTTTTACCTCACTTTTCTTCCCTTTTGCTGGCATTCATTGTTCATCGATCTTAACCATGCAAGTGTGATCGGTTGGTGGGACCTTTTCCTTCCCAAGGGGTTAAACTTCAGTAAGATCTTGCGGTTGTCATTATACCGCTAGGGAAAGCTGCTCATTTTTTAAGATCATGGTATAATGACAACCATCGATCTTCTTCGGCGATGCAATGGACCGTGGGACCGCTGTCAGAGGATGCTAAGGTGGTAGAGTTCTATTGGATGTAGAGTGGTGATGTGGCCAAGTTGTCAGTCGCGGACCCGGTTGTCAGATCCCTTTGATCTTATGGCTGTCGTATGACCGCAAGCAATATTCTTTCCACTTGCGATCATGTGACAACCATCTGATCTTCCAGTGATTCACAAGGGCAACAGTGCGGTTGGTTCAGTTCTTAGTTTGTTGCAACATGTGCACTTTTCATTGGTCGGGGAGTAGTGACTTGGTTTTTTGTCAGTGGGGCCGAGGGTTGCAATGTTTTAAGGGGTCTAGTTGATCCATTTTCATGATGAGGTTGTTCTTGATTGGCCAGCAAGTGACAAGGTGGTAGTCTTGTGGCCTTGTCGCATGATCACAAGGGCCATCTTTCAGCCATGCGATCATGCTACAACTATTTGGACGTAACGGTTGTGGAGTTAGGGTGGGTCCACAGTGCCAGTGTTTTCGAGTTGTTCAGTTTTGTTTGGTTGCTGACTGCTGACGGGGCTATTGACTTTCCAAAGGGGCCCGCAACTGTTATGAATTAAATGTGACTGCCTGATTTGCCTAGAAAAGAAAGAGATCGATGGCTGCATTTTAAATTTTGTTGATTAGCTGTTGGATTTTTTAATTTCAAACTTACCGAGGGTTTCCTGTGACCAAAAGGACTAAAATTGAATGCTTTCCTGGTGGATTTTCTTGTTGGTTTGATGGTGGTAGGTGTTGAGATCTAGCCCAAGGGTCTATGTGGTTAGCTACATGATGATTTTGTACCTGGTGGAGTTTGTTTTTTAGCTTGAGAAGCTATCTGTAGGTGGCTGATTTGATTGGTTTTCATGGCTATCCCTGGTGTCCTGTACTGAGCTCATAGATTTTCATGATTGCAGATCTCCTTGAGATTTGTTTCCTCTAGGTTGCCTGCATTTCCTGCCCCTGCATTAAATTTTTGGCTATTTCTAGTTGGTTTAGCTGTTGAAACCCTAACCCTAGCTGTCTGAAGCTTATTGCATCCTACTCTTAGGATTCCAAGGCAGCTAGTGGTATAAATAGTTGATTTTTTTACTGTGCAGGGGTTCGAATTTTAATCAGTCCAGAGGTTCAAATTTTGATAAGTTCCAAGGGTTCTAATTTTGATTAGTTCCAATGGGAAGCAGTAAAACTCTGTGACATTGTAGGAGGCTGAATAGAACTTCTTTGTATCTTTTGCAGGTTATTGAAGTGGTAGTCTCATTTTTGGTATAGACATGTACATGATTCATCATACCTAATATAATTGTTTCAAGCTTTCAAGTCTCTCCTTGGTGTCAGTTTTATGAGTTTTGGATTTTCTTGTCCATTGCATAGGGTTACCTTTGCATATGTTCTAGTCTTTAGTTCTTGATCTAGGATCAAGTGAAAAATACTTTGGATAGGGCATAGATTCATTAGATTCATCTATAGAAGGATCTTATAAGTAGTGGATGGGCTGGAATAGTTGTATTTATGGCTTTGAGTCTTTGACAGTAGTTGGTTCATGTTTCTATACTTGCATTTGATGATTTGCCCAATGGATAATGGCACTGATCAAGGATTAGTACATTCAATTGAGTTCAGTGTTTGATGGGTTTTGGCTATTTCCTGCATCTTTGAATATCAACACCATTTCAAGTCTTTTTCATTATTTGGTTGATAGTAGTAATACCCTTCACAAGACCATTTTACCCTGCATAGTAGAGTTGATTCAATGAATACCTGGTTAGTATTTAGTAATCCTTTACTATGATTGGCTTTATGAATCCAGAAGTATAAGGTGTGTAGTGAGTGGAGTTTTCTATGGATTAGGTGCACCCGCCTTGGTTTTGTAGAGCCAAAAGTAGAAGAGGGCATATTAAGACCCTATATTTGGTCCAGTTGTCTTGCAGAGCTCTCATACTTGGAATTAACCACTCCTAACATTAGTCTCAAGGCATATTGGTAGCCCTAAGTGGCGTAAGCTTTCAAACACCAACACATCCCTCCCAAATCTATTTTATTTTAGGATGTACATCATCCATCATTATCCTATCCACCATCAGTCCATCTTGGTTTTCTAGACCAACTAAGTGTTAATAATGAATGCTAAATGTTTAGTAGCCATTCTGTAGCAGTTGTTGTTGCATTCATGACTATGATTGTCATTGATGTCAACATAGTGATCTACCAGAGACTTGCAGAGAAGTAGATAGAGTTTAGATTAGCACATGTGGGTTATTGAAATTGGAGCTATGTGATGTTGAGGATATACTCTTTAATATGTTATATTTCTATGGTTAAGAGCCCAGACAATAATTCATTTATTCATGGAAGTTATGAGCACTTTGGTGGAATCAGTATTCAGACAGTGTTCCCGAGTAGCAGTTTGTGGAAATCAGATGATATATCCTAATTGGGATGGAATATAATTTTGTGTAGTTAAAGGGAAGTTGAAGACAATTGATAGTGACATGGATGACAACACAAACTTTGACGTCACATGAGTGAAGAATTATTGTAGTTGGAAGTTGACAGTTTTGTGTAATTTTGATGTAGCATGTGGAAACTTTTATGTTGTAAATTGTGTGCCAATTCATTTGTAACTATTTGAGTGTGGTATAAAGGAAGGAATGTATTTCCTTTTTGTAATATGGTTCTGGTGGTTGTGTGTGATTTTTTATGCATGAAGTGAAGAAAAGAGCTAAGTGTGAAAGCGAATATGTGAAGGAAGACATGCGAGGTACAGAGATTTGAAATTGAGATCTGGTGTAACAGTGAGTGTGGTTTGGCCCAGTCAGAGAAGAGGTAACATATTATTTTGTTGAGTAATGAAAATATTATTTGGACAGTGTGTTCAGTGATCTTACCCTGAAGTTGTTTGGGCAATGGGTCCTTCTGTCTTCCATAACTCTTAATAAGGTTATAATCTTTTAATAGGGATTCAAGATCTCCTAATAGGGATTCATATGTAATAAATGATTTCATAAGACTCCTTATAGAGTCCATCCTTTCACAAGGAATATTCATATTAGTGCATCTTTTTTGGGCCTCATTCCCACCGGGGTTTAGTCTTTGATCAAGAGGTTCCCTAGTCAACATATCTTGTATCATTGTGTTATTGTGTATGAATATCTTTCTATGGTTGGTAATTATATTGCTTATATGGTTTAATGTTGTTCAAGATGATTAGAGTGACAGGTCCTTGAAAAAGAAGTTTAATAGCTTAAGAAGATCCATGGTGAATTTCAGGAAAGAAAGCCCTAAGTTTGATGGAGTAAATTTTGACAGTTGGAAAGAAAAGATGAAGACACACCTATTGTATTTAGGCCCAGGTTATTGGCTGATTACAAAGAATGATAAGACTATCATTGAAGAGGACAATCTTGAAACATGTATTGCTGATGAGAGAGATCTATTCATGTGTAACATACTTGCAAGAGAAGCACTTTTGATAGCCCTTTCGGAGAATGAGTACAGTTAGGTAAAATATTTGAAAAAATCTCATGAAATATGGAATGCTTTGCATTCTACTTTTGAAGGTGATGAACATGCAAAAAGAGTTAGATTACATAATTGGATATGTGCATTTGAAGATATAAGAATGTTGGAAGATGAATCTACTAGAAGCTATATTGGTAGAATGTCAGAAATTATTACAGGTATAAAGTCTTGTGGAGGAACAAAGATAGAGAATGAAGTGATATGGAAAATTTTGAGGACATTGACTCCTATATTTAAGAAGACAACACAAATGATTGAACAAGTTATACCTTGTACTACAAACTTTACAAGAGAGACTCTTCTTGGAAGATTGGAAGCAGCATAAATGAACCTGAGATTATTAGGAGACTTACCTAGAATGGAGACAACATTTAGTGCTCTTAGTGTTCACCCTACTTTTTCAAGAAGCATCAGTGTGAGTGGAGATTATGCTAGTAGCAAAAGATCTAGAAATGAAGAAGACAAGAAGATTGAAGAAGGTATTGCCTTGTTTGTGAAAATAGAACCAAACGGTAAGAAAATATTTAAATGTTGGACTTGTCAAGAATATGGTCATTTTACATCTAAATTTCCTATGAGAGTTAAAAAATATAGAAATAATTTCAAACCTAGAAGGTCTAAGGAATGTTATTATGCTAATGATGAAGATCTTGAAGCTAGTATAGAAAGAACTTTAAGTGAAAGTTATACTGAGAGTAATGATGACATAGGATTTGTAGCAATTAAAGAAGAGAATCTTGAAACTGATGTTAAGGAAGAAAAAGCCTTAGTTTCTCAAGTTGAAATGAAAGCTAAGTGGATTATAGACTATGGTTGTTCACATCATATGACTAAAGACATGAAAAATTTCATAAAGTTTAATGAATATGATGGAGGAGTTGTTAGAGTTGGAAACAATGCACCTTGTTTGATTAAAGGTATAGGATCTATTACTCTTGATGGAAAAACTAATACTGATGATGTTTATTTTGTGGATGGATTGAAACATAATATTTTGAGTGTTAGAAAATTAGGTTATAAGGGATATCAAGTTTGGTTTACTGAGAAAACTTGTGTGATAAAGGATAAAGATGGAAATCTGATTGGAACTAGATCTAGAACTAGAGGTAACATATTTTAGTTGAATCATACTGAGATGACAGTTGGTTATGGCATAGAAATTTTTGTCATATAAACTTTGATAACATTGTGAAAGTAAGTACTACACTTGCAGTAAGAGATTTACCTAAAATTATGAAGCCTACTAACATGATTTGCAAAGAATGTGTAATGGCTAAATATAAGAGAAGTCCTTTTCCTAGTAAGAAGTTTACATCTACAGAAAAGCTGGAGATTGTTCATATAGATTTGAGTGGTCCCACCAGGACTAGAGGATTCTATGGAGAAAGGTATTTTATAATTCTTGTTGATGATTTTACAAGAATGATGTGGATTGCATTTCTTAAAGAAAAATCTGAAGCATTTGATAAGTTTAAGATTGTTAAGAACAAAGTTGAGAATGAATCTAGAATGAAGATTAAATGTTTGAGATCTAATAGAGGTGGAGAATTTACTTCTAGAGAGTTTAACACCTTTTGTGAAGAAAATGGCATTAAGACACAGTATTCAACCCCTAGAACACCTTAACAAAATGGCATTGTAGAAAGAAGAAACAGATCAGTGACTAAAGCAACAAGAGTTATGTTATTTGAGAATGATTTGGCAAAGATATTCTGCAGAGAAGCAGTGAACACAACAGTGTATACAATGAACATAGTACAAATCAGAGTAGACACATATAAGACACCTTATGAATTATGGTTTGGACATCCACCCTCTATTAAGTATTTTAGAATTTTTTGGAAGCAAATGTTATATAAAGAGAGATGATGATATTGGAAAGTTTAATCCTAGAAGTGATGAAGGTATATTTCTTGGATATTCTTTTAAAACAAAAGCCTATAGATGTTACAATAAAAGAACTAAGACTATTATTGAAAGCGCAAATGTTAAAGTTGATGAAAAGTTCAAAATTTAGGAAAGAATGCTTGATTATGAATCAGATGAAGAAGCTCATCCTAAACCTAACACTGGATCTACTAAATTATTTTATGAGACTGACAGTGATTTGTTGAATGAAAGCCACAGTGAAGTCATTGAAGAACCTACATCTAAAGTGAGATCTAAGATAGTGACACCTAGCAAGAGTTTGTTAAGAAATCATCCTATTGGAAAAATTATTGGAAACATCAAAAGAGGAGTTCTAACTCAAAATAAGGTACAAGAACATTTATGTTTGATTTCTCAAATTGAACCTAAGACTACTAGTGAAGCTTGTGAAGATGAAAGTTGGACTAATGCTATGAAAGAAGAACTAGATTAGATTGAAAAGAACAAGACATGGGAATTAATCCCTAGACCTAAAGACAAGAATGTTATTGGAACTAAATGGGTATTCAGAAACAAGATGAATGAACAAGGAGAAGTAGTAAGAAACAAAGCAAGATAGGTATGTAAGGGTTACTCACAGCAAGAAGGAATCGACTATGAAGAAACCTTTGCACCTATTGCAAGAATTGAAGAAGTAAGAATGTTTTTGGCTTATGCAGCTTACTAGAAATTCAAAGTATATCAGATGGATGTGAAGTCAACATTTCTGAATGGAGAATTGGAAGAAGAAGTCTACATTGAGCACCCTAAAGGTTTTCCTTTAACACAAGGAGACATGGTATGTAAACTGAAGAAAGCTTTATATGGACTTAAACAAGCACCTAGAACTTGGTATGCAAGACTGGATAAGTATTTGTTAAAATTGGGATTTAAAAAAGGAACAGCTAATAGCAATCTATCCACAAAAGAAATTGAAAATGGTTTGTTGGTTATAGATATTTTTTTTGATGACATTATCTATAGAGGAGAAGATGAAGCTAGTGACAAATTTGCTGATGAAATGAAGACTGAATTTGAAATGAGTATGATTGGTGAAATGAAATACTTTTTGGTATTATAGATAACACAAAATAATGATGGTATCTTTGTAAGTCAGACAAAGTACCTAAATCACTTGTTGAAAAGATTTGGAATGGAGAATTGTAAACCAATTAGAACACCCATGGTGACTGGACATAAGTTATCTAGCACAAATGAGACTCCTGCAGTAGAACAAAAGAAATATAGATCTATGATTGGAGGATTGTAGTATTTGACTCATACAAGATCTGATATAGCACATTCAGTTGGAATGTAGCAAGATTTCAAGTTGAACCTAGAGAATCACATTATGCAACAGTAAAGAGGATACTGAGATATTTAAGAGGCACAATGGACTATGGATTATGCTATGAAAAATCTGATGATTTTACCCTATGTACATATACAGATGCTGATTGGGGAGGTAGTGTTGATGATAAGAAAAGCACCAGTGGTGGAGCATTTTTCCTTAGAGGAAGATTGGTTTCTTGGCTAAACAAGAAGCAGAATTGTATCTCACAAAGCACATCAGAAGAAGAATATGTAGTAGCAGAAAACAATTATAACTAGATAATTTGGATGAAGCAAATGCTGAAGGATATTAGAATAAAGTTTGTTGAACGTGTTGTCATACATTGTGACAACACCAGCACAGTTAGTATGTCTAAGAATCCTTTATTACATTCTAAGAAAAAGCATATAGAGATTAAGTATCATGTTGTAAGAGAGAAAGTTGCTAAGAAAGAAGTCAGACTTGAGTACATAAGTACAAAGGAGCATATAGTAGATATATTCACAAAGCCTTTGCCTAAGGATACATTTGAGTATCAGAGAGGTATGCTTGGGGTTATGCCCTAGCCTATTTTTGAAGAGTGATGTAGTTGGTTACATCCGTATAGTGATAAATAAGACTTATCTCTCTTCTAGACTGGATATTGGTACTTCCTCTATGGGGGAGTATGTGTATCTGAGCTGAGTCATGAGGACTTTAGTGAATGTATTTTCTAAATAGTGTCTTTTGACATTGGAGTTGTTGTTGACATAATGATTAATTTCTATCATTGATGTCAATGGGGGAGAAGCATACATGAAAAACCATCTAAAACATCTATTGGAGAAAACTGAATAGGAAAATGAAGCAACATTTGATTGATGAAGAGAATTTGAAGTAGTAGCATTGCAGTATTGTATTTTTGGAATATTGGATGTTTTTTCATCTATGTTTCCATCAATGCCAATGGGGGAGATTGTTAGGAATGAATGCTAAATGTTTGGCAGCCATTCTATAGAAGTTGTTGTTGCATTCATGACTATTATTGTCATTGATGTCAACACAGTGATCTACCAGAGACTTGTAGAGAAGTAGACAGAGTTTGGATTAGTGCATGTGGGTTATTTTAGTTGGATCTATGTGATATTGAGGATATAATCTTTGATATATTATATTTCTATGGTTAAGAGTGCAGATAGTAATTCATTTATTCATAAAAGTTATGAGCACTTTGGTGGAAGCGGTATTCAGGCAGTGTTCCTGAGTAGCGATTTCTGGAAATTGGATGATATCTCCTAATCGGGATGGAATCTGGCTTTGTGTAGTTAAAGGGAAGTTGAAGACACATTGATAGTGATGTGGATGATAGTGCAAACTTTGGGGTCACATGAGTGAAGAATTATTGTAGTTGGAAGCTGACAATTTTGTGTAATTTTGATGTAGTGTGTGGAAACTTTTATGTTGTAAATTGTATGCCGACTCATTTGTAATTATTTGAGTGTGGTATAAAGGAAGGAATGTATTTCCTTATTTTAATATGGTTTTGGTGGTTTTTTATTATTTTTTATGCATGAAGTGAAGAAAAGAGCTAAGTGTTAAAGAGAATATGTGCAGGAAGACATGCGAGGTACAGAGATCTAAAATTGAGATCTGGTGTAATAGTGAGTGCAGTTTGGCACAGTCAAAGAAGAGGTAACATATTATTCTATTTATTAATGCAAATATTATTTGGATAGTGTGTTTAGTAATCTTACCATGAAGCTATTTTGGTAGT
Organism: Chamaecyparis obtusa; assembly: GCA_027943335.1. NCBI lineage: Eukaryota > Viridiplantae > Streptophyta > Pinopsida > Cupressales > Cupressaceae > Chamaecyparis > Chamaecyparis obtusa. The sequence continues at coordinate 648,837 of BSBK01000192.1, read as the reverse complement.
GGGTCCTTCTATCTTCCATAACTCTTAACAGGGTTAGAATCTTTTAATAGGGATTCAAGATCTCCTAACAAGGGTTCATATGTACTGAATGTATTTCATAAGAATCATAATAGATTCCATCCTTTCTCTATGAATATTCATATTAGTGCATCTTTTGTGGGCATCATTCCCACTGGGGTTTACTCTTTGATCAAGAGGTTCCCTAGTCAACATATCTTGTGTCATTGTGTTATTGTGTATGAATATCTTTCTATGGTTGGTAATTATATTGCTTATATGGTTTAATGTTGTTGAAGATGATAAAATTTATAATTATTTGATAATTTATTCACCCCCGCCCCCTCTCAATTATCTTGGTGGACTTTACTTTCTAACACTAAGGCATCATCTTGCATATCTTTTCAACATCGGCTTCATCCATAGATCCTTTGTACATCCTATCCTGGGTCTTGTACAATAGAATAAGTCATGTCTCCACCTAAGGTAATGTGTACATATATGGCTTTAGGTCCCATCCTTTGCATCAGTTAGCCTTTAAGTCATTGTGACCTATCCAACTACGTGCTTCAACAATCATCCCTTGGTCTTTTTGAGGTTCAAGTATCTTACCTATCTCTTGTCATAGGAATCCTTATCTAGTTACCCACCATCTACTTTGTGTCATATCCTTTGAGTTTCCTAATCCCTATCCTAAATCAAATTCATCCCAATACTACCCTTTGACTAAGCATTGTCTAGGTTATCTTGTACTTGTCTTTGTAGGCCTCATCATCTCGAACAAGAGATTGGCTGGCACTAACAAAAATCCCGTCATTGTGAAGATCAAAATTTTATCTTAGGTTGACAATCTTATCCTCTTTGGTCCTACATCAGGAAGGAGAAATTCATTCTTGACACTTAGTAATCCTCCACCATCCTCCACAAATCAATCCGGAGAAAATCAATCATCCTCAATCATCCTACTTATGGAAAGAGGTGTGTGAGATACTTTTTGTACATATCTTCCCATCTATTGTACATACCATTTCATGTTGTTGTATATATCCTTGTCAATCTTGCAACATCATTTGATTAGATATCTTGTCCCACCCAACCTTGTACTTTAGAAACATCTATTGTCGACTATCCTTGGTCTCCTGACTATCTTTGAACCACATCATTTTCCAATCAACAAAAAAACATTCTCCCCATTAAGACAGGTTTGCATAGATGTATCCTTTTGTATTGTATGACCTAAGCAATCAAACCAGGTCCATAAAAATGTATCCTTTTGTATTGTCCTACCAAAGAAATCAAATTAGGTCCATGATGATGTATCCTTCACCATGTTCAAACCTAATCTCCCCCCATTAGTCAACCATCAATCTCTCTCCTTGGCAAAGGATGTGTTTTGGAGTTATCATTTTGATCTTGGATTTTGTCCTTCGGATCTTGTTAATCTTTTACAGCTTCTCATTTTTCCTTTCCTTAAAGTCACCATGATCATTTATATCATTCTGTGCTACGAATGATAGAAATTTGGGGAAATGTCTTTTGATCTTGTACTTCTACCTTCGAGTCAGTCATGTGGGTTTCATGTGTGATGTTGGAGCAACCCTTTGTGTGTGTTTTTTGTGTTATTCCTATGCAACACTGGTGAAAAGGCCTTGATTTCCCAATAACCTTGGAAGGCCTCTAGGATTTCTATATCAAACTAGGTTGTGCTCTTAAAAAATCCAACATAAGGAGCTCCCCAAATCCCCCATCCTACATCATATAGATTAATCTTGCATCTTGCATATGGTTTCCTCCCTCATCTTGCACCTCACATCATATTGCATTCATGCATCTTTTCTCTTGGAAGGATGTTTGTTTATCCCTCCTTCCCATATTCCTTCATCCTTTTCCTTTCGTTCTATGTTCTTTTCAATAAAATTCCACAATGTTTCCTCTTTGTGTTATTTTATCAAGGGGGCACAACCCCTTATCCTCTAAAATCTATTCTGGGGCATCTTATTTTCTTCTCTTTGACGCCATGCCACTTGTGACATCGCATCAAAGAGGGGCAAAATATAGACACCTAAAATCCCTTTGCCAAAATATAAATATTTTATTTTGCAAAAACCCTGATGACATCACTATTAATTAATTAATTAATTATTTTTTATGCGATTAATCTCTCCTATTTTAATTAAAGATATTTAATTAAAGAATCCCTCCCAAGAGCATTTAAATCAAATTTAAATGATTTTCCCCTATTTATTAATCATATTTAATAAATTATGTCACAATCCTTAAATAAATTAAATATTTATTTAAATCATAAAAAACCTAGAAATCTTCTAGAAATCCCTAAACCTATCCTCACTTTCCTAATCCCTCCGTAAACCCAGCTTAAGGGGTGATTTCTAACTCTCTTAGCCTAAACTCTCTCCCTTTGACTTTGGATCAAGAACCCTCATTAATCAACCTTACATGTTCATTAAGGACTCCTTACACCATCATTAAGGTTCTTACAACCTTATAATGAAGTCTATGACCCTTATTACACCTTATTTCCCTAAGCACTCTTCCCTAGTGTCTCTCACAAATGTGTGAGAAACTCTTATCCCTCATCCATCTAACCTTACCCCTAACCATACCCCTAGCTCTACCCCTAACTCTACCTCTGACCCTAACTCCACTTCCTAATGCAAGCCCTTAGGAAAATCCTATAAATACACTCACTTAAAAGAGAAAATCATTAGCTTAGTTTTTATCATTATGTATCATCTTAAAATGGAAGCACTTCCATGTTAAGAACATTTAGCCCTCTGAGTAAGTGGTTTGGGGTCATGTCAAGTGCCTTGATTGGGTCTTTGCATAGATTTGGCTCTTTCCCCCCTATTCTTCTTCTCTCCTTCTATTTCTAGCCTCTTCTTTGGTAACTTTCTCTGAGAATTTGAAGATTTGGGTCGAGGATGACCTCAATCCTGACCTAGGTCAAGGATGACCTTGATGCTGACCTAGGCTAGAGATGACCTTGTCCTTGACCCCAGGTTCAAATTTCAATTTCCAAAAGTTTCGAGATGTCTGGTTTCGGAAAGTTTCATTTTCCCACTTCCAGGTCGGCTATTTCAGATTTTGGAATGGTTAACCCTTAAATTACATTTAATCTAGGTCCATTTCTAGGGGTTAAGGTTAATTGGGATATAACTCTCTAATGTTGGCCTCTCTAGAAGTTTGTGCCTTAGATCACTATAAAAGAAAGCCTTATTCTCTCATTTTATCCATCTCATACCATCTCTTTTTTCCATCAAGCAAGTGTGATCAAGTATTCAAGCACTCATCGAGGAGATCCATTGTTAGCTATTGAAGGATTCAATCTCTTTGGAGCCCCCTTGAAGATTTCTCCATCCACATTCATCCAAGCCTCTTCCTATGAAAAGATACATTCAATATTGGTGTTGAAGATCTAATGACATTGATTTGAGACATCCTATATACATTTCTACATTCATTTGGAGCATCCCTACTTGTGGATTGAAGGATTCGAATCCTCCACAAGGACTTCAACATGGGCAAGGTGAATAGTATCATTTACTTTGTTTATACATATTGCAATTTCAATTTCATTATTAAGATTGATTCCAAACTGGGGTTTGACCAAGGTAAACCCCCCATCCAAACAACAAAAAACATTTTTCTTCTAGGTATAGGTACATGACACTAGATTGAAGTGTAGATCTAGATACCCTTTTTGGTGAACTTTCAAGATCCGCAAATAGATTTTCTGTCGGAGTTATTTTAGGTCAGGGATAACCTTTAGTGGGGGGTAAGATTGTGCCCTGCTATCTAGGTCAAAGTTGACCTGACCTCAGAAGGACAAAATTTTTTTGGGTTTTCTCTGTTTCAGTATTTCCAGTCTGGAGCAAGTTGCAGAATTTCCTGAAGTTGTACATAGACATAAGAAATCAGCATTTTATAGATTTTCCCTATTTTGAGGTTAGTATTTTCCTTCTATTCATTTAATATTTCAAGTACATACTTTCTATAATAGATTATAGGATTTCATCCTTTCTTCATATTCTCCATTGTTTGATTCATTTGTGCATTGATCACTCCTCTGTGATTAATCCATTTGGATCTTTCCTTTTGGGAATTTGGATTAAGGATAGGTCCTATATTCCCCCTCTCATATCATATTATCAATCCTATTCTTATCTACCACTATTCAACCTTATTCATTTTGGTGAACCCAACACACTTACCCTCTTCTCTTTTGTGGAATTAGATGCCCTATTGTGTTTTGTGGTATTAGATTTTTCTTTAATGTTAAATCTTGCATGCTAATTATATTTCTTGCATCTATATTTCAAAAATACAAAAAAAATGCAAAATATTTTTTAAAATACAAAAATATTTGTGCTTTATGTTTTCTTAGTTTAGTTCATTTACATTACATTGGTTTATGAGCTTTACTACTTCTAGTCCTACTTATAATATTCTGATTAGACAAAGTCGTAGACTTATGGGTGCCTTTGATCCTAAGTCTTCCTCTCCTTTCCTTAAGATCCTAGATGATGATTTGATTCTTCATAATTCCACTCCTATTATGGAGAAAAACTCTTCTCACTCATCTCATTATGAGGATGATGCTTTAAGAGTTCCTCTTGAACAAGTCCAAAAACTTTCAACCGAACTTGATCAAATGGGTAATTGGCTTATTCAAGAAAATTATAATCAAGATTATATTCAAGCTATAGAGACTCTTAAGAAAGTTCTTCATGATAGTGATTAAGGTGTTAACCCCTTGCATGGTATTACTGACCTCATGCATTCAAATATCAAACCTTTAGCTCAAGAAGCTCAAGATTTAGGGTTGATTCCTCCTGTCGCTAGTGTAGAACCTTCTTATATTCCTTTACCTAGCTTTCCTACCTATACTCCTTCTTTGGTGACTATGATGGTTCACTCTATTCCTATGAGTTTTCCTCCTATGTCCCTTCCTACATCACAACCTTCTTATCATAATTTTCCTTTTACTTATTCCAATCCTCTTCCAACTGTAGTTCAAGTGTTACAATTAGTAGTTGCCATTACACCAAAAGGTTGACCTGTTAATGCCTGATACAATCACTAGACTTATAGAAGACACATGAGGTGGTTAAGCCATGTCACAAATCTTGAGGGGAGCACTGACCATTTTTCCAAAAATCTCCCCCTCAGCGCTACCTGAGGGGATTCAAACCTATGACCAAGCTCTGATACCACTTGTTACAAGTACTGGTTGTCATTGCACCAAAAGGTTGACCTGTTAATGCTCAATACAACCACTAGACTTATAGAAGACATATGAGGTGGTTAAGCCATGTCACAAATCTTGAGGGGAACACTAACCATTTTTACAAAATCAAGTGTTCCTCCAGTTGTGTCTTCTATCCCTATAGCTTCTTACACTTTACCTAGTGTTTCTAATGTTTATATTCCCCCTATTTCCTCTAATGATTCAACAATCATCAGTTTAGCTCAAACTGTGTCATCTTTACAACAACAACTTGCATCCTTGACTCAAAACAAGTTTAGCATTCCTACATGTGACATGGGAAGTCCTTTGTCCTAAGATATCATTCATACTCCTATTCCTCAGCAAGTTGATATGCCTCATCTTGAGAATTGTAATGGAAAAGGAGACCTCATGCATCATGTTAAAACATTTCAAATCCTTTGTAGTGATTATGCTCATGACCATAGGATTTTAGCTAAGTTTTTTGCTAGAACCTTTCATGACAAGGCCTTACAATGGTATTGTTCCTTTCCTCCTTATTCTATTGATTCATTTCCCCAACTAGCCAATGCTTTTATTCAACAATTTAAAAACAACATTGGCTCACAAGTGTATTTGACTGATTTAATGCATTGTAAACAAAGTTTCTTTTACATGCTATGATTGCATCTAAATATTTTGATCCAAAATCTTTTTGTCAATATCATGGTCAGAATGGTCATGATACTGAGAAATGTTATTCTTTAAAACATAAGGTTCAAGACTTAATTGATTCTAATGCCTTATCCATTGATAATCTGGATGGTAGTGGGAACAAATCTATCTCTTGTAATAAAAATATTCAAATCCATAAGAATCCTTTACCTACACATGATACTAATACCATTTCTCAGCCATCTTCTATGGAAATTGTGTACGATTCAAACATGGATGATCTTAATCACATTGTTAATCAAGTGAAGCATGTTGTTCAATATGTATCTCCATCTCAGCCTCAACCTCAACCAAAACCTAAGCCTAAATTGAAAACTCAACCTAAACCTCAACAACAACATAAGAATAAAAGACCTCAGGAAATTTTGATTACCTTTGATGATTCTGAGACTATTAAATCTCCTGATGGTCCCCTTTACATTTATGCTAGGATTTCTCAAATACCCACCCATGGTTGTCTTGTTGATCCTACATCCTTAGTTAATGTTATTACTGAAGAAAATATTTTTATAAAAAATTTGCAACGTGATTCTTATGATACATCTGATGTGTGGATTCAAACTTGTAATGGTTTTCTTTATCCATCATTTGGTTCAATTAACTTACCAGTTGAACTTTGTGGTAAAATTGTGAACACTACCTTTCTTTTTGTTCCTACTTTTGATTAGTTTCAATTTAAGCTTGGTTTGTTGTGGTTAAATGCCATGCATTTAGTTTCTTCACCTATCCATAAATGTCTTAAATTTGTTCATGATGAAGAATTGAAGAATGTTAATCATAGCTTATATCAACCTTCTAGGCCTAGGGATTGTGCTACTCTTGACTTCTTTTGGCCTTCTTTACCTAATCCATGTCCTTCTCGACCTGATAATCTTTTCTGCTCATATCAAGCCTATAAGCATCATAAGATTATTGAATTAAGAATAACTCCAATAGATCTTAATCATTGTCTTTTGCCTACACCTTCCATACCTCCCTTAACTATGGCTTATAGTTCTATTAATCAAGCTCCTACTATTGCTTGTCAATATGTTGATAATCCTATTAATCCTCCTATGGAACCTATGAAGGATCCTGTGATTTTTCCTCCTAGTTCTCAACATTTTTCAAGTAAAAAAAAACATAATCAATCTACTAATGAATGGTGTAAGAAGCATCGTGCTTGGGCTAAAGCTCATAATTCTATTCTTCAAAAATCTTTACCTTCTTCAGATAAACCTATGCATGATGTGTTAGAAGAAGTTGTTGCTAATAATGATGTTAAGATGCATGATATTGATAATTTTATTCATATCCTGGATCCTATGTTGATTAGTCTAGATGAAGAAGATACTCTTGATGATACTAATGATGTTAATAATGAATATGGCTCTATTGACATTGACATTGATTTACCTAATATGCTTTCATCACAATTAACACTTACAACTAGTATCGAGGATTGTGATTCTCAAGAGGATCCTTGTTTGGAACTGGCTATCATTCCTACTATGTTGGATATAGTCCCTCTTACGAGTTACCCACCTTCTCTAAATGATATAAAACAAGATGGGGACAGTAGGCGGTGCGCTTGATTAGCTTGTCCTTTATGGTAGCTTTGTTGTGTGTTTTCCTATTGTACCATGCTTTTCCCATGATGTATTTGCTAAATGTTGTTAAATTCTTTTATACAACCCTTGTTACTCTATTGGTACAAGGTGATAAAGGAATCAAAACTATTGTACATTTTCCTCTATATGTATCTCTATTCTTCCATATGTTGTTTCATGTTATGTTGTACTTATGTTATTGTTTATAAATGTTTCCTTGTGTAATCTGCTTAGATTTGAGACTTGGTAGCACTGATTCTTTTTGGTCTCCATGTCATGGTTTTAAAATATTCTTCTTCATATACCTTATGTGATCTTTCCTCCTTCATGATTATAGTTCTACTTTCTTTGGGGAATGATTTCAATTTATTTGCAATAATATCATATATATATTATCTTATGATCATACTGACCCCACAGTAGGTAGGTTCCTTCTTTGTTTTCTATATATTTATGCAATGTTTCCCTTGATTTGTCTTCATCTGAGGGCATCTTGTAGTGGAAACATAATCAGTGGAGTTATTTATGTTTCTGTTAAATCCATTGCTCTTGTTAAAGTGTTAGCAATGACTTTAACATGGGGGAATACACTCTGCTCACCTATTGCACAGACACACTTTTCAACACACATATATTATGTTTCAAGATACCTTTTCTCCCTTTTTGGGTTAGTGAATAATCCTTAAAGCATGGATTTATACTTCAGGATCTCTTGATCCCTCTAGTTTCAAATTTTTGATCCCTTAAGATTGAAGGTGTCCTTAAGAATGGATCTCTTTTTCTTTTGGTTTTACTGAGTAGCCACATTCACTAGGCAGTTCAATTCCATCTTTCCAATTGTGTTGTTTCCTTGTGTGGTTCACAATGGAACATAAGTTATCATTGGGTGAAGTAATCATGTTAGGAATGGGAACACTGAGAGGGGGGGGGTGAATCAATGCTCACTATATTTTATCATTTTACTTAATCTTAAATTGAACTTAAATACTTAAGTACTGAAATGAAAATCCACATAAACATGAAACTTGAAACATGAAATCAACACATAACACCAATATGGTTGCAGGGAAACCCAAATAGGTAAAAACCCTGGTGGGAATTGACACCCACTAATATTCTGTACTAGTATTTTATGATCCTTGCTAGAAGATCCTTAACCCTCTTAGGAGTTACTTTACAATATATTTAGTATAGTAGACTTGGTCAAGGGTCAGACCTTGTTAGGATTCTTTTACAATAAACCCTGTTAGGGGTGTGGACTCACTGTCCTAGAGCTCACTGCTCAAGTGGTGAAGGATGCAACCTTAGATACACACTATATATGCTGGATGAACTGTCACAGTGACACTGCTTGTCTAATCAATTCCTTTGATGCGTTGAAGCTTTGACCTCTTGAAAATATCTAATTCATCTTATAGACTCTTCACACACTTTAGCTCTTCTTATCTTTTCTCTATATCAACTTTCATTCTAATTACAATGGGCGCATCTCATATTTATATGCACATACAAAACAAATAACTAGGTCAGCCCTTTAACTGATTACATACAACACTTCCAATTGAATTGGCTCAAGCTTGTTTAAAAAAAAATGTAATTACATGTCGGTAGCCTAATTAAAATAGGCGCATATCCTTTACAACATAAGAACATAGCCACAAATCAAAATGCTAACATTCAACTGCTTACTTTGTTCTTCTCTGGCACACACTAGCTGTGTAACTTCAACTATCTGTAACTTTATCATACTTGCATATTTGATCATGCGCTCATAGAATAAGCATGAATGTAGTCTAACCAACTTATCTTCTAGGGTGCATATCATAACTCATTTATATGCATGTGCATTGATTCTCTAAGCTTCAAGTACTCTGTACACTATCCAGATTTCAACACTTCGCCAATTTCTGATATTCTCATCAAGTGTGTTGACTCCAAACTACTATATGACTTTTTTACTATAATGAAAACACTATACTATGTCATATACATCAGTATAGCTAGCTTTCCAAAAATCTCCCCCTTTGTCATTGATGGCAACAAAGGAATATGGCCAATTTTCTAACTGTCCCATAATACAAAAAAAATTTGTCTTATATCTCCTTATACATATCTATAACCCATATTCTATACATACTCCCCCTTTGACATTAATGAAAAAGGTGCTTCAAAACTATATCTACAACAACTTATAGTGTGAGAACATCTGGATATGCTATCTACAAGTTATGGATCTCCTTCTTCCAAAATGTGATCAAAGAATTTACAATCTGGAGATGGGAACATAGTGCATACTGTAGCTTCTCCATCTTCTCCAAATCTATATTAGGATCTTGATCATATGTCACCATGGTGGCATCGATCTCCTTGATATTCTAATTAAGTATATCTAATGAGGGTGCAAGAGCATTCCTTAGCTGAGTTTGCCTAGCCCTTATCTTGGACATCTCATTTTCTGTCTTCTCAATCTTATCTATCTGTCCTTGGTAGACATTATTACACATGTTCACATCAGTAGATGGATCCTCCACTGATTTCCTTATGTTGTCTATCATAGCTTACACCTCTTGTATCTTCTTGTATAGATCAATAGTGAGCTTGTCTTGATTCATACAATTAGCAATGATCTTTCTACCCTTTGCTACAAACTCCTTCAAAGATGCTTGACTAGTTTTTAGTGAACTCAGGTCAAGTGCAAAGTTGCTAACCAATTCACTTAGCCTTTTCTTCAAATACTTGTCCTCTGCAACTAGGTATGCAGATTCTTCTAGGCTAGAGAAATTACTCTTGAACTATGAAATAACTATACTCACATCATCAACGGAGTGTACCTTGGACACTTTCTTATCTGCTGGTAACAAGTTGTTTAAGATTTTTACTGATTCTACAAGGAGGGGATTCCTCATTACCTATTTTTCCTTGGCTTTTTCCATAGCTAAGACTTTGAACTTGATTAGGTCTTCTTCTCCCCAAAAATCTAAACTAGTTGTGTCAGGAGTCAAACTTGACAACAATGCTACTGAGGGTGATGGAGTGATGGGAGTGCTATCCACCATTTCTTGTTTAACTATTATTTCAATAGAAGGCTTATCTATTGATTCATTTCCTTTTTCCTTTTCTTTTTCTTTTTCCTCTTTCATCTTTTCTTCTTTCTTTTCTTCTTCTTTTTATATTTCTTTTTCTTTCTTTTCTTCTTCTACATTTGTCATATCTTCAATCAATACTTCTTGTGGATTTGGAGAATTATTACCACATAAAATTTCAGCTTCTTGTGTGCTCACAAAAGCTTCTTCAAACTTGTCTAGATCTTTATCCATGGCCGCCATGGCTATCTCTACATTATCAATGATAATGGTGTTATACTTTAGTGAATCTATCATGGGCATAGACTTATCTACCTCTCTTGATGAATCAACTGCATGTGTTGAATCCTAGGGACCTGTCATAGGTGCATTAATAGTCTCTGACTCTTTTTCACCCATAGTGGGTACTTGCGCTATGGGCACAATAGCTGGATACATGTGCCTATTCATGAAGACCTTCTCAAAGGCTTTCTCAGTTTCCTTTGCAACCAATTCATAGTTCTTGTCCATTATGTGTAGGGTCCTTGACTTGGTTCTAAGATGTGGCATTACTAGATCCAACAACAAAGATTTTTCCTCTAGAGAACAAACTGGTAAACTTTCATCTCAGATCTTCTCTCTTATTCATAGATCCTCTTCAATAGCTTATCTCTTTAGGAACTCTAAGATGTTCCATACATTATCTGGAATCATGGTCTTTAGTTATAGGACTGTCTTCTTAAACTTCAACATGTGTTTGATAATCATTCCATGTATCTCTGATTTATCAATCTCACTATATTTCTCATATAACTTTCCTACTTGATCAGTTCTACCTTCATCAATGATTCTTGCACTCAACACACTGAGACTAGGTTTGAAACTTACTTCAGGAGGTGCTTGAGTATTCTTCCTACTTCTTGTTGCTTGTGAGGATGGATGACTGGTGCTAACCTCTTTCTTCCTCTTAGGAATTTCTTTTTACTCCAGAGGACCAGTAAGGTCAACTATTACTATGGGTGTAGGAGTAACATCAGTTTTACCCTTCTTATCATCTAATTTTTCTATTTTCACCTTCTTCATCTTTGGGTCATCTGATTCTATCTTTGCTGCAGTTGTGCTCTCTAATTCCAAATCAATTTTCTCTTCCCTAGCTTTGTCTAGGTCTTCTTCAGAAACTCGATGAATTCTCAAGATCTTTGAGGTAACCTTGGCAACCTTCCTTTTTGTTGCTGCACTGTTCAAGACTACATCAACTTCTCTTGTTTTCTCTTCATAGGTTCCCCATCTTGGCTCATTAGGGTCTTTAGGGGCTGAAAGAAATACTTGTACAAATGCTTCTAGGACTTGTTCATCAACCTCATATCCAAGTGGATGAATCCAATTTTTTCTTGGCTCAACTGCTTCCATACAAGTTACATCTATTTCTACCATAAGGCAAATGCTATCCTCGTATTTCTCAACAATACTCTCTGGTATTCTATACATCATCTACATTTTATCCCTAAAAGTCTTCAACTCTAGTGTTATATAGTCCTTCAATGTACTCTCATTACATGCCTTGAAAGATATTTGTGGCATTATGGGGATAGATTTGTCTAGGTATAAATCTAATACCTTTCCAATAATATTGAAGTACATATATATGATCAAAGACCCAAATCTAAATATCTTGGTCTTATCATGCTTGATGGCCTTAATGTTGTCAATTAACTATGTGTACAAGATCTCCCACAGGTTAAACTCTCAATTCTCTTTAACAATTCTTATTGTTGCAAGAATTGTGGCCACAGACACACTATTCACCCTGCTGGTGTGTTGGAACTTGTATCCAAGTATCATGGACATCAATTTGATGTCATCCTGATCAATAGGTTCTATAGTCATTCTGCACCTATCACTCCTTGATTTGCAAGTTTTCTCAACAAGTTTTCTTACATCCTTGCCCACTGGAAGAATGATGCCTATCTTTGAGAGGCATGTCATCTCATGAATTAAGTCACTTGTAATTCTGACTAGTACTTCACCTATTGAAAATAGGTCATCATGAATCCTGCTAACTAGAATCTTCATCCATTTTGATTCATAGAACTCATATGTCATAGCATACTCCACTATAGGGTGATTATTCCACCACACATACTCATCCATGAATGTTTTATTAGGTTTTAACATTGTTTCCATGTGCACCCTTATTTTGTCCAATCCTACTAGTTCTTTCTTATAGTATATGTATGCCCTAATGTCTTTGACATGCATAACACCCATTGGCATGCAGGAGAATGCCCCTTCTAGGTCATCCAAAGTGGATTTGAATGGATGCCTCTTGAATACATATTTTTTCTTTTCTTCAACATCAAACACTATAGTAGTATGTTAGAAATAGGGAATACTAAGAGGGGGGGTGAATTAGTATTCTACAAACTTTTACTTTTTCCCAATTATGGATATAACAGATTATCTTAATGTATGCATAACATAGTAAACTAAAGAACATGCATAGCAATAAAACAAATGAACTCATAATGCATTATTTATTCTTGAGGAAACCCTAGCCAATGGAAAACCCTGATGGGGATGGTACCCACAAAGATCCACTAATCAAAAGTATCCTATTAAGGATGTTGACCCTATGAGGTGTTGGCATTAAGCATGATTATCATTAGTGACAACACTTATTCTGAACAGTGCATACCGAGCAGATCAGTACATACCAAGCAGATCAGTACATACCAAGTAGATCAGTACATACCGAGTAGAACAGTGCATATCGAGCTCGCAAAATTTCACAGTGTTTACCAAGTGCTGCACGGTTAAATAGGAAATTTAGTTTCTATTGAGTAACACTTTGTCTACCGAGTCTCTAGTATTTACCAAGTTTGAAACTATGACCAAGTGGTTAGTATGGACTGAGTTTCCACTTCTACCAAGTGTATGACGATGCTGAGTAATGCAGTGGATGCCAAGTATCAGAAAGTCACCGAAATAGTTTGTAGTAATCGTGTAACTATATTTGGGCTGACTTAGTAATATTTGTGTTTACTTGTTTGAGAGCTGACTTTGTAATTGTTTTGGAATTGACTTAGATTGATATATAAACAATGTTTTATGTCATATCCAAGTATGATGATAGAGAAGTATGAAAAAGAGAGAAAGGCAGAGATAAGAAAATTACAAAGGGCTACAACAGTATAAGAAGCAAAAAGGATCTATCCATCATAGAAGGTGATCAATACATCATAGAATCTCATTTAGAAAGTACAGTTGTAAGCAAGAGATCTACTATTTCATCCTAACAGGTGAATCAGTTTGAAATCCTTTAACCGGGTAGACTTAACAGTCTTTGTAAAAATATCTTAACCGAGTGCATACTTCATTGTATGTTTGTAAATCCTCTAACAAGGTGGAGCTAGCAGTCCTTATTGCTCCTAACAGGGCAGATCATCAAAAGTGATCATTGTAAGCCTTAACCGGTAAACTTTATACTGCAGTATTGAATTTTTGTGGGTATCATCCCCACCCCAGTTTTACTTTCTACTTGGAAGGTTTCTGGGTCACCAAATCTCTATGTTCTAAGTGTTATGAATGTTTTATTCTTTCTTTTACTCATGCATGCAGTCAAATTATCAATCTAATGTTATTAAGATCTGAATCTATTAAAAGTTTTGAAGTTACTGATTCACCCCTCCCCTCTCAGTAACCTAGATAGTCTTGAATATTTCCAACAATTGGTATCAGAGCTCAGTGGATCTCATAATAAAGTTCGATAGCTTGAGAAAAGATTTAGGACAATGGAGATATTCAGACTGAACAAAGTAATTGAGAATGAAAAGCTAGATCTGGAAATGGCCATAACTCAACTCAAAGAAGCAAGAGAGCATCTTTCCCTTTCCCTAAAAAGAAGGAAGGAACTTGCAAATTAGATCAATGACCACTAGTATGTTGAAGAAAAGATTGAAGATTTTTTCCCTTCAAGTAGCTCAGATGAGGTAAACAATGCAATCAAAGAACTTCTAGAAAAGAGTGGATCTCTGCAAGAAGAAGTGAGAAAATTGAAAAGAGAACAGGAAATTCAGTCAAAAAGATTCTGTGAAGTCTTGGAACAAAGAAACAAGATGAAAGATGAAATAGATGGAAAGAACAATGAAATTCAGAATAAAAATCTTCAGCTAGAAAATCTTATTGATCAAATTTCCAATGCAAATGAAGAAATCTTAACTCTAAGATCAAAAAATGAAAATATGAGAGAAGAGCTGAGATCTGAAAAGCAAATCAATTTAAGAGTAATGAGTGAGCTAGATGCTGAAAGGAAAATCAATGAGAGAATGTTGAAATCTCAAGAAGATATGAATCAGGTGTATGAACGAAACCTTCATAGGCAAAAAGGAAAAGCAGGACTTGGATACAAAGAGGAAGGTGAATCCTCCAAACAAGGTACTCAAAAGAATCAGAAACCTACCTATAATCACTGTGGCAAAATTGGTCGTACTTCAAACAAATGTTGGAGCAATGGAAAAGCAAAATTCAATGGAAAATGCTACAATTGCAATCAGCTTGGTCATAAAGAAAATGAATGCAAGGAAAAACCAAGATTTAAAGGCATATGTCACAAATGTAGCAAACAAGGTCATAACGCATCAGAATGTAGAACTAAAACACCTAATCCAGTGGAACAAATTATTAAAGCAATGTTTGGTTGGGATTACAACACTTGGTGTAGATGTCATTATTGTGGAGAATATGGACACATTGGCATGAATTGTGTAAGGCACCACCTGAGAAAAAGGGATTCTACCATAAGATGTTATAATTGCACTAAGCTTGGTCACATAGCTAAAAATTGCATTAATTTAGGCAAAATTGAAGATGAAAAGAAAGCAAAAGAAAATAACATTAGGAAGCAGATGAGACAGAAGTGGATTCCTAAACCTACCGAGCAAACCAATCCTGAAGTCACTAATGAAGGGAGTGGCTCTATGAGCTCTAACTAGTCTCCAAGAAAGAACTGGAACTATATCTTCATAGACATATTACAAAATAGTTCCTGAACTAAAAGGAAGATAGATCCAA
The DNA here is from genome assembly GCA_027943335.1 of Chamaecyparis obtusa. Taxonomy (NCBI): domain Eukaryota; kingdom Viridiplantae; phylum Streptophyta; class Pinopsida; order Cupressales; family Cupressaceae; genus Chamaecyparis; species Chamaecyparis obtusa. The sequence goes on along the minus strand of BSBK01000192.1, from coordinate 633,157 downwards.
ATCAGTATGTAAGATATAGCAGGATCACCAGAAGGTCGGTATCAGTTATCACCGAGCAAGGTCGGGAGTAACCTAACTTCATTTGGTTACCGAGTAAGGTCGGAGAAGTATGAATTCGTATGATCACTGAATTGCAGAGTCTTCACTGAGTAATTAATTCATAGTGGATGACAGCCTGTCTAATTCTATACCCTAATTCATACTGAGCATTAATGACAAATTTTTAACAAAAGGAGTGAAATCAAGTTCACTATTCACTGCGAACAAAAGTCTCCTAGTGCAGTCAAGCATTTCGAAGCATATTTCAGCAAGATATTCTCTTTCCTCGAAGAATTTACTGTATTCACCGAGCTACCATGGCATCATCCAGCACTAAAATGAAGAAAGATTCAGAAATGTTGGTTCATGGAGAATGGAAAGCACCAGATTTCAAACTCATGCCTGCAGTTGCCAGAAACCTAGACCCGAGTGGAGCTCAATCTCGGATTCCTCCTAAGGTACTTCTTATTAATGATATTCGTAGTATTTTAAGTGTACAATTCAAGAGCTTGGAACCCTAGAGATAGATACTATCCATGAGGAACTATGTGTCGATGGTGTTCTCAAACCAGAGCATCAACATTTGGAAGATAAGGGTTTAGTTCACATCACACACTTTCCTCGGAGCTTTCAGATAAAATGGATTAGATATATCTTCAGTCGAGTACATGAAGGTAAAATATGGCTTGAGCAACTAGTAGAGATTACAAAGAAGATGATTCACCGAATCACTGGTCTTCCCATGCTCGACAAGGCAAAATCTACAAAAACCCTAGGTCAGACGGAACTGGAAGAGAAAACCCTAGCCAAGTGGGACGGTAGAGGTATGAAGATAAGAAAAATTACTAATGTAGAATTGAAGTTTGGTATACATATCATAGCTCACAAGATATACAGTTCAAGTTAGTAGAATAGTGTTCCATGTGAAGCAGTTGACCTAGCATATAAAATTGTAAAGAACAATCTATCATTTGACCTAGCCGATCTTTTGTTGAGACAGTTCAACAAGAACATGGAGAGCATCAAAACCTCAAAGAAAAATCCATGTAAGTTTGGCTCACTATTGGTTTGTTTATTTTTCTATGCTCAGAAGTTTTTCCCATCAAAAGGCACAGTAGTATGGAGAAAAGATGTGTCGGTTCTTTATCAGATGAATGAATACATTTCAGAAATGGGTGACAATTTTGAAAGCATAATGGATAACTATTTTGAATCATTTAAAGAGAAAATGAACAATAGATTCCGGATTCCACATAAATTGGTGGAAGATTACAAAGATGATATTTGTTTCATGGTGGATTGTGATAATTTGTATATACAGGCAGCAAAACCAAGGATTGTACATGTGAAACCTCTTACCTATGAGGTAAATATTGATGAAACCAAGAATATTATTGAAGCCCTAATTAATCAGCCTGTTAACCCAAAGGCACCATATTTTGGGACATATGAAGAAGCTAAGGAGAGAATTGAGCTTAGTATAAAGCTTCCACAGGCGGTTAACAAAGGAAGAAAGAGGTTGGCCAAAATACAAGCTAGCACACCTCTAATGTCAACCAAGGAAAAAGGAGAGGACTTTGAAGAAGAAGAAGAGAAAAAGGATGAGGAGGAAGAAGAACAAGCACCAGCAAAGAAGAAAGGAAAAGTATTTATCACCAAGGCACTCAAGCAACCCCCTAAAGTATTTACAAGAAGGAGTGCAAGAGGCAAGGTAGGAAAAGACAGTGAAGAAATAGTATTCAAAAGGCATCCTCCATTAAAAGAAAAGATCAAGGATATGAAAGAAGGATGTGGAATTGCAAACTTCAAGTCTCTAAAATATGAAATCAGATCTGAGGAAGAGCAGCAGGAAATTGAAGATGTTGTTATCGAGAAAATAGGAAGATGGAAATACTCACCTGAAGAGATAGCTTCTCAAATCCCAGGAAATTTGCTAAACAAAATTAAGTTAAGATGGTCCAATGCAAGACAAACTGTCAAGGACATCTATGCTCAAACCTTGAGGCAATTAATGCCAAGTTTGAAAAATGCTAAAATTAATAAGGCATTGATAGATAATGAAATTAAGATGACAATCAAATTCAACAGTTGTTTCATCTTGATCAAAGATATTGAGTCAGTTGTGAAGAGTGCCACTGCCACATGGAAAAACATCTATAATCTTCACAAACTGAGTGTCGAAACAGTGATAATCAAGGATATTGATGATGACAGTGATGAACATGAAGAAGATACCGAGGTAGACAAGCAAAGTGATGAGGAAGATAATATTGTTTGGATAGCTGCAGAAGTCATTGCCTCACTTCCTCACTCTCCAACAAAAGTTGCTACACCTAGCACGGAGATAACTTCAAGTATGATTATGACAACTTCCACAGATACATCAAATGTCAAATCATCACTACCACAACTCAATGAATCATCGATAGAAATGACTACCACCTCTTTTACCGAGTTGCAGTCTCCTGTATCTACCTCAGTACCTACTTCCATATCAAGTTTTCTAGTAGTAAGTACCTCAGTTTTGGATACTTTAGTAAGTATTTCAGTTTTTTATTCTATAATTATGAATACTTCAATTTTGAGCCCTTCAAGTATTCCAATCGGTAGTTTATCATTTTTCATAGCTAGTCCTACAATGTCTACAATAACTTCTACAAAGGCATTAAGTGCAATAACAGTTGATCCTAAGGCTCAACCAAGTACAAGATTTTTGAGTAAGAATGTAGAAGAGGATATAGACTTAGATGAGGAGATAGAGATTCCAAAATTAGACTTTGCAAATCTTTCAGCAAACCAAATGCAAAACATTGGTGAACTCCTTCAAAAGAAAGCAAAGCAGAAGAAACTAAAAGAAGAAAGGGACAAGGAATATAAAATTATTGAAGATGCAAAGGATATTTTGTCAGAAGCATTAGGTATTAAAGTTGATTCCTCTCAACATATTTTGTTACAGTTAGCTGAGGCAATAAACAAGTTCCATGAGGATTCCTCTGCGTCAGAGAAGATTATTGAGAAAGCCAAGAAGAAATTTGACAATAAAGTGCTTGAGCATGTTGCTCAGCATATAGCTATTAATCAGGTAGAATTATCTTTAGTTTTGATAGATATTGAATCCTCCTATTCCAAAATTACCTCACTTGTTGCTAAGCTATGTAATGTTGCCGAGTTCACTAAGGAATTCAAAGAAAAGTTGAATAAGATTGATGAGGATCTGAAGGACAGTGTATAGAGGTTGCAACTTGAACCTAGTTCAAGCTCTGCACATCATATGAAAATCACATTCCTATCAAATAGACAGTCAGAATTATTAAAAGAAGATACAAAGATCTGGTCAACACTGCTAGATATTCAGAACATGATTCTTCCCATCATGGACATAATGCAAAAGCACATTGTTCACTCAAAAGCATTACTCCATGACAATCAATTTTCCATTGCAGATCACATGATTGAACTCTCTGCAGAAGTCCAAATTGCACTCCAAACATGCAAGATTTTGCAAGAGAATTGGGATAGAACTCTGGCACTAATCATGAAGGTACATTCTAATTTTCTTTCACATTTTGGATTCTCCCTGTAAAATACTTATATATACACCTTTGGCATTATTGTCAAAAAGGGGGAGAAAATGTATAGGAGAAAGTGTATAATACAAAAGGGGGAGAAAGTACTCTATATAAGGGAGTCATGAAATGTATAAATAGCAGTTTGAAAAAGATAAATTTTGAAAAATCAAAAAAAAGATTCAGCATGATTCTTGTATATAAGTTCTGGCTATAAGTGTTTTTGTCACTAATGCCAAAGGGGGAGATTGTTGACATTAAGCATGATTGTCATTAGTGACAACACTTATTCTGAACAGTGCATACCGAGCAGATCAGTACATACTGAGTAGATCAGTACATACCAAGCAGATCAGTACATACCGAGTAGATTAGTACATACTAAGCAGATCAGTACATACCGAGTAGAACAGTGCATACCAAGCTCGCAAAATTTCACAATGTTTACCTAGTGCTGCATGGTTAAATAGGAAATTTAGTTTCTACCGAGTAACACTTTGTCTACCGAGTCTCTAGTATTTACCGAGTTTGAAACTATGACCGAGTGGTTAGTATGGACCGAGTTTCCACTTCTACTGAGTGCATGATGATGCTGAGTAACGCAATGGACGCCGAGTATCAGAAAGTCACCGAGTTAGTTTGTAGTAACTATGTAACTATATTTGGGCCGACTCAGTAATATTTTTGTTTACTTGTTTGAGAGCTGACTTTGTAATTGTTTTGGAATTGACTTATATTGATATATAAACAATGTTTTATGTCATATCCATGTATGATGATAGAGAAGTATGAAAAAAAGAGAAAGGCAGAGATAAGCAAATTACAAAGGGCTATAGCAGTATAAGAAGCAGAAAAGATCTATCCATCACAGAAGGTGATCAGTACATCATAGAATCTCAATCAACAAGTATAGTTGCAAGCAAGAGATCTACTATTTCATCCTAACAGGTGAATTAGTTTGAAATCCTTTAACTGGGTAGACTTAACAGTCTTTGTAAAAATCTCTTAACTGAGTGCATACTTCATTGTATGTTTGTAAATCCTCTAACAAGGTGGAGCTAGTAGTCCTTATTGCTCCTAACAGGGCAGATCATTAGAAGTGATCATTGTAAGCCTTAATCAGAAAAATTTATACTGTATTATTGAAGTTTTGTGGGTATCATCCCCACCCCAGTTTTACTTTCTACTTGGAAGGTTTCTGGGTCACCAAATCTCTATGTTCTAAGTGTTATGAATGTTTTATTCTTTCTGTTACTCATGCATGCAGTCAGATCATCAATCTAATGTTATTAAGATCTGAATCTATTAAAAGTTTTGAAGTTACTGAATCACCCCTCCCCTCTCAGTAACCTAGATAGTCTTGAATATTTCCAACATGAGGAGCCTATTACATGCATAAAGAGTCATAGTCATGATTAAGGGACTTTAGGCCTGGTTAGAAGCCTCAACCCTCCTAATTGTTGGTAGTACAAAATATGATTACTAGATGAGCCCACTGCCCAAACAAGTAATGTACAATTGTTAAAAATTAAAAAAATGTATCAAGTTACATAACCTTCTACTGCTTACAACTTCTCATCAATATCTCTTCGCTTGCTTTTTCACTATCGCTATATCTTTCATGTCATACTTTATACATTACATCTGTATACAATTTATTAAGACTAATAACTCTTACAGTCAGCTTGTCATAAGCATTATACAAAATATATCTTTACTCAAGGGTTAACATCTAGGATGTCATCCCTTTATATTGTTAAGACATTATTTTGATCAACAAAATAATCCCTTAACTCTTTACCAATTCTGTCTTCATATTTTGTCCTGTCGGCTAGACACTGTCTTTAGTAAAATTGTCATAACTTCTTTTGTACATGTTGTACTAACTTCTACTCTTAGGTGATTCTTCTATATTCACCATGGTATCTATTTTCAAGTGTGCAAGCACTAAACTTACTTCAATCAACATCGCTAGTCAAAACTATCTCTAGGTACACTAGCAAAAACACTATCTCATACTTAGACAATTTTGCTTTGCGCTCTATCATACTTGCTCTCTATCTTGTGTGATCTTCATGTAGATAATATGCTTCCATAATGACAACATCTAATTATCTAACTCAGCTGAATTTCCAACAATCTCCCCCTTTGTCATTGGTGGCAACATATGAGAAAATTGGCTAAGTCTTTAGTCTTCAAAATCTAAAAATTGTGGCCATAACAAAAAATATGTATAAACTATCCTTATAACTCCATAAATCTTATAAACATATTGTACTCCCCCTAATAGTATACATCCTTATCATGTTTATCAATTTTCTACTATATATCTCTCCCCCTTTGACAAAAATGACAAAAAAGGTAAGGAGGGTGTCAAAACTGTGTTCAGACAAAAATGTTATACCTTGATTCAATATTGCAAAGCTGGTAGGCTTGCAACACAATATAAAAAGTTGATCTTCATGGTATCTATCTCTTTCTCCCATGCCTTCTTAATGGAATCTACAACATTGAGTAGTGCACATAATCCATAAGATGCAATTTCACAGGCTTGGAGATTTGCAAAACTGAACTTCTAAAAAGATGTCTTTGATGAAAGACATTCTTCTAGTTATCCTGTAACAATGCTCAATTTGATAGAAATATGCTTTCTTAGAAGATAAAATCTTTTTAGCTTCTTGTCCTTGTCATCTTTTAGAATTCTTATCTCATCATAAATCTTGTAGATTTTCTTCTCAATATCAAGTATCTTCACATTGGGGCTTGAAAGAAGATTTACCTCTGTTTGAATTTCTTCTTCTTTGATCTTAATCTTTTGCATTTCTTCTGATATAAGGTTCTTAGATTTTGTACACTCTATGTAAAAAGTTTTACCTCTATCCAAGTTCCTTCTTAAGTCTTTTATACAGATATCAAGACTATTGATATCATTCCTAATATTTTGACTTATGTCCAGAAGTAGTTTGGCCTCATAGGTTGCATGTGCCTTCACCTTAGCTACATCAAATAAGTTGGTAAAATCATCATCAAATGTGTTCATTACTTTCTTTTATTTTTCAAGTGGGTTAGCCTATGCAATCTATGTGGTTACAATGCTTTGTAACTTCTCAGTTAACTCCTTTAGGGATCCTTCAAGGCTTTTTACCTTCTTATTCTTCCTAATAATCTTATTCAGAGATGTGATCAATTCCATCTAATCATCGTCATCTACTTCTTTTCCCAAGCTTTCAAATATAGATCCAATTTGAGTTTTCTTACCAACCTCAGGTGTAAGACTGATTTCTTCTTGAGTGGGGGCTGATATTTGCTTCTCTATCTCCTTAGACACTTCAATTCTTGTGTTTGTCTTTTCTTCTCCTCTAGCACTGTCTTGCTCTTCAAAAGATAAGTTGTGAACAATGTTCTCAAGGTTATTAAACATATTATCATCTCTATCTAAAGTGATCTTGGTTCCTTCCACATTCATTGTTTCATCTTCAATGTAAATAGTTGGTGGAGAGGGAATTTTTAGCTGTTCTGCTTCCTTTACTTGTTTTGTTGGTTCTGTTGCATCTAATTGTTTTCCAAAACTTTATGTCATTACTTTAACTATTGCTTATTTTGTTTCCTTGTTGATTTCCTCATAGTTACCTCCCATAATCTAAATTTTTCTTTTCTTTGTTCTTAGATGGGTGTTCAGATCTTTCATAATCTACTTGAAGTGTTATTCATCCTTAACAACACATAACTTCCTAACAAGATTTTCTCTGATTTTGATATCTTTCTCTGATGCTCTTTTCTTCCTATTTACTAGCTTTTCATACAAGTCATCAGGTATCTTTCCCTTAATTGTATCAAATTTCTTGTCATTCAATATCATATGTCTCAAAACTACATTTTCAAGGTTTAATCTTTCTAAGTAGTTGTAGAGATCATAGTACTTGTTCATCTTTGAAAAATCTCCATCTTGTATATTCTGTCCATTTACTTTTTCTATCTTTGGTTTACAAGTTTTCTTCTTTATAGGGTTCTCTTTATCATCTTTTATTTCAGCTATTTTTCTTTGTACTGGTGGCACTAAAGTCTTCTTCCTTTTGCCTAGTCTAGTAGCAATCTCTTTTACTCTTTTACCAGGTGTAGAAGAGGATGATCTAGTGGAATTTCTGCCTTCTTGATCTTTCTTAGTTTCTTCCACTTTTACTTTGATCTATATGTCTACTTGTTGTGCTGCAACTGATGATAGAGGTGGAACAGACAAAAATTCCTTTTGTCCTATATCTCTAATTGCTACTGCTATCTGATTTGCTATCAAAAATTCTTGTTCAATCATCCCTATGTCCTTTAATATTTTCTTGATTGTACTTTCTACTCTTTTCCTATTTCTCTTCTAAGATAGTCTTTGCAGAGTTGAAGTTCTCCTCAAAGGTTCCAAATTTGTTGTTGTGAATGTACAACTTGCTTTTAAGTAATCCACTCACATACTCTTATGTCTCTGTTTTAGAAATTTCATAGCCAAGAGGGTCTATGAATTCTACTCTAGGTTCTGCTACTTCAATGAATGTAAAGTCAATATCAACCATAAAACATATCTCATTCTTATACTTTTCTACTAAAGACTATGGAATCCTTGTTCTACTTGTCATCAAATTATGAAATGTTTTGATTACTAATACTGCACTCGCATTGACCTTGTCAGTAACATGCCTCATATATATTTTGTTAATTCTTTCCATTGTAGGTTTACCATCATTCCAATCATCACCAATAGTGTAAGGGAATCTTCTTATCAAATGGAAAAACATATAAGTGATCAATGATGAGAATCTAAACTGAGAGTTTTTAGTCTTCTTAATCTTCTCCAAGTTTTCAAACAACTAAATTCTCAAAATTTCACACATGTCAACTTGAACTTTATCAACACACATTAAATAGGCTACATGTATCATTATAGCTACCATGTCATCTCCTCTTGAGTTTGCACAAAACTTAGCTGTAAGGATCTTGCACAAATATCTAACATCATCTTGTTGGATCTTGCTAATTACTATTCCTCTGCCATTGTAAGATGATTTTGTGTTGTCTATGACTATTTTCCTCATGTTTTTCTCATTCAAAGTTATGGCTCTAGTTTTAGATAGTCCATTTACCTCATGAATTAGGTCAGCCATTATTTCTATCACTCTATCATCTAACCAAAACTTCCCATTGTGAATTCTACTTAAGATTATCTTGGTACATTATTCATCATCAAACTCATATTGTAAAGAATACTTAAAGATCGCATTATCTTTCAAATTCTCAAACCATAATTTCAATGACATATCTTGATTGTAGATCTTTTGATATTCTTCTATGAAATCACTATCACTGAGAGTCTCAAGTTTACATCCCAAAATAGCTTCTAACATTTTCTAGGTGTAAAACTCCATCTGGTACGGATGATAAAGCTAACTTAGGGTCTTCCTCCAAGGGTTCTACTAGTTCCCTTTTGATTTTAGGTCTATTCTTATCTCTGACATTATGAATCAATGAAACATCCATGACTTTAGAAAATTCTTTAATAGATTTAGAGATTTGCTAAGTAAAATACCTCGATTCTACAATTTTAGGGCTTGCATAGATTTGGCACAAAAATCCTTCACCAGATCCTTGCAAAACTTCTTTCAATCACTTCTCTTTGATCTCCTTAGCACTTGTATTCACTTTGATGATCAACTAATACCAATCATAACCTTTTATCCTTTCAATCTCACATAAATCTGTCACCACATTCAATTCTTTTGCCACTTCTTTCCAAAAAGTTGTTTCTGCTAACCTGCAACACTTAAAACTTCTTGCAATCTCACAAAACACAATATTTTTTTGTACACTCTTAACCATAGCATCAATACATCATATACTACCTTTCATTAACTGTGCAAGACTCAATTCATCATATTTCTACTTCTACACTATTCTAAGTTCCTATTCTACTATTTTTTTCATGAATTAAGTACTTTGAGATGGGTTAGGTAAAGATTCATACTTACCACTTGATACTTCACCTTTTTTATTACCTTCAGTGTTGACTATGTCCTCTTGATTCATAGCTTTGACAAACTTTATTTCTTCTAAATTAGTACAACATCCTTTCTGACTATTGCTTGCATTATCATTTCTCCTTGCATGACTTCTAGGGTTAGGATTAGGATGAGAAACCCTACTGTTCATTCTGAAAAACCTTTTTGTATGTCCAATCATGTTACATATGTGACAAAAAATTCCATTGTTTCCATATCTTGGTCCATACTGATTGATTTGTGATCTGTAATTTCTAACAATGTGTCCAACTTTGTTGCATCTATAACATAATACTCCATTTTTTCTATTCATATCTTCAGTAGGTCTCTTATTTGCATGGTTAGTATTTCTAAACATTATACTACTATTATTATTCTCAACAAATTTAGGTTTTCTACATTCCATAGCTCTATGTCCAAAACCATGACAATTATAACAATAACCATTAAGAGGTTTGAATTGCTTACATGTGCAATCTTTATTCATGTGACCAAAATTATTTCAAATAAAGCATCTACCTTTAAACTCTCTTTGTGTACCTTTAGGTGACTCCTCTTGCTTTGGTGGTTCTTCTTCTTTAGGTGCATCTTCAGATTTATCCACTTCATCAGACTTCTTTTCATCTATACTTTCAAGTATTTTCAAATCTGGTTTCCTTCTTTCTTCACTTGGTTTAGATGAGTTAAATCCAAGACCGATTTTTATCATAGAATGGTTTTTGATAAGACATTTGTTCATCAATCTTCTCACTAGTTGAATATAGTCTTTCAAGTTTCTTCTTAGATTGAGTCAGTTCACCTTTCACAATTGTATTGTATTTCTCAAGTTCAGCATACTGCAAATTGATTTTCTCAAGTTCAGATGTCACTTTACTAAGTTTGGATTTTAGTCTTCATTATCAAGCTTCAAGTTTTCATTTTTTGATTTCAGACTTGCTTCATTCTTTCCATTTCCATCTTTCAGACTTAACTTTAGATTTGCTATCTTCAATTCATGTTTAAGGATCTCATTCTCTTTTTCTAAATTGTCATCACAATCTTCAATTTGAATTGCAGATTCCTTTTTTGATTTCAGACCTTCCAACTTGTTTTTTAGTTTCTCAATGAGGTTATTTGCATCATCATATTTTCCTTTTAGAGTATCTCTTTCTTCAGTAAGCATATCAATCTGTTCAAGAGCTTCTTCAAGATTCTTCTCTAGCTGATTCATATCCATAGAGATCTTACTCAACCTGCTAGGCTTTCCTTGAATGATTCTTTTCTGAGTAACTAAGCTCTGATACCAATTATTAGAAATAGGGAATACTGAGAGGGGGGGGTTAATCAGTATTCTACAAATGTTTACTTTTGCCCAATTATTGATATAACAGATTGTCTTAATGCATGCATAACATAGTAAACTAAAGAACATGCATAGCAATAAAACAAATGAACTCATAACACATTATTTGTTCTTAAGGAAACCCTGGCCAAGGGAAAACCATAGTGGGGATGGTAGCTACAAAGTTCCACTAATCAAAAGTATCTTGTTAAGGATGATGACCCTGTTAGGAGCCTATTAAATGCATATAGTGTCTCAATCTTGATTAAGGGACTTTAGGCCTGGTTAGAAGCCTCAACCCTGCTAAGAGTTGGTAGTACAAAATATGATTACTAGATGAGCCCATTGCCCAAACAAGTAATGTAAAATAGTTACAAATTACAAAAATGTATCAAGGTACATAACCTTCTACTACTTACAACTTTCTATCAATATCTCTTTGCTTTCTTTTTCACTATCACTATATCTTTCATGTCATACTTCATACATTACATCATTACATCTTTATACAAGTTATTAAGACTAATAACTCTTATAGTTGGCTCGTCATAAGAATTATACAAAATATATCATTACTCAAGGGTTAACATCTAGCATTTCATCACTTTATATTTTTAAGACATTATTTTGATAAACAAAATAATCCCTTAACTCTTTACCAATTTTGTCTTCATATTCTGTCATGTCGGCTAGACACCGTCTTCACTAAAACTGTCATAACTTATTCCGTACATGTCATACTAACTTGCGCTCTCAAGTGAGTCTTCTATAGTCACTATAGTATCTATGTTCAAGTGCACAAGCACTAAACTTACTTCAATCAACATAGTGAGTCAAAACTATCTCTAGGTACACTGACAAAAACACTATCTCATACTTAGACAATTTTGCTTTGCGCTCTATCATACTTTCTCTCTATCCTATGTGATCTTCATGTAGATCATATGTTACCATAATGACAAAATATAAGTATCTAACTTAGCCAAATTTCCAACAGAGTAACCATCACTTGTATACTTCTTTCCAAATGATCTTGAAGATTTCTGAATCAGCGCGATGAACTAGGGTTACCACAACTGGTCAAATGCACATCAAGTCACTTGATGAATTAAAATAAAATCCTTCACAATCAATTTTTAGGACTCTTCCACTCTCCAATCACTCTGAATTCTAATGTAATGAGATATTTACAAAATTTTGTGTGCTTTAAAGTAGAAAATTTGTCATTAATGATTGTCACATAAATCAAGCTATTACTTGAAAATTTCTAACTTTCATTTCATAATCAATTACCTAGTGCGCTCTTGCACATAGGTTTTTCTAGTATCCAAAAGCTTAAGTCCAAAGGTGCATACCCTAAGATTGATTATACCAACCATGCAGGGGTCTAGAGCTAAATTAGCTCCCCCTATGACCCTTAGGGCCATTTATCCAAATGTAGAGGGTACGTCCATTGTGGCTGTATCCAATACATACTCATCAACCTTATCCTTCTTTGTTTCTAACCAAATCAAGCTCATATCCTCTAAATCTTTCACAAACTTGACTTCTCCTTCACGATCCAATACTGGTCCTTTGGGATTTTTAGGGCTTTCCTAAACTTGCATCCTTGATCTGCAAAACTTTGAGATGTGTCCAGCCTTGTTATAAGAGTGAAAAATGATTTGAGGCCTTATATTCCTTGGTGCATTGATATGGGTCACCATCTTACATTGTCTAGCTAAATGACCATTATAGTTACATATCTGACATGTAACATTCTAAGAACCTGTTACATTAGACTAATTTTGGTTTCTTTGATTATTCTAAGTCTTATTCCTCTTACTTGTCTTGCAATTCATAGCTTAATAACCAAATTTATTGCATGAATAACAATAGCCATTGAAAGGTCTTACCTTTGTACAGTTCCTTGATGTGTGTCCATGCTTGTTACATGCATATCAAGTGCGGTCAACTAGCTTGTGCTCATTCTTAGGTGGTTCAATATGATATCTATCCTAATTTATAGTCTCCTTAGCATTTGAGGTATCTTATGGTGCTTTCATTCTTGCTCGCATGTTGTCAATCTGATTTTGTGCTTCACTATATCCAATGCAGCTAGTATCTCCTTTAGCTCTTCTTGCATACAACTAAGATTCTATTAAATTAGAACTAGTGTGTAATTTATCAATGTGATTCTTTGCCTCTTTCATGTCAAATTCCAAGCTTTCTTTGTTGTTTCTTAGCTCCAAAATTTCCATGTTTTCTTGCCTCAATTCTTCATTCAGTTGAAGGTTCTCTTTGATCTATTCTTCATAGACTTCATGATTCTTAATTAGCTTATCATCAAATTCTTCAAGTTGTTCTTTCAAGGATTCATTTTATTCATTTATCTTCTTGATCATTATCCCTAAATCACTAGTAGAACATTCTTTCAGATCCTTTCTTAGCTTTTTGATGACTACTTGAGCATCACTAATTTTTTCTTTTAGTTCAACTTTTTTTTTCAGATTTGTCTAGGTCTTCAAGAGCTGCTTCAAGATTTCTTTTTAGATGTTTTATTTCTACTTTTTCCATGATGTCCTCAAGTGGTTAAACCTATTTTCTGAGGACCAAATCTCTAATACCAATTGTTAGGAATGGGAACACTGAGAGGGGGGGGGGGGTGAATCAGTGTTCACTGTATTTTATCTTTTTACTTAATCTTAAACTGAACTTAAATACTTAAGTACTAAAATGAACATCCACATAAACATGAGACATGAAATCAACACATAACACCAATATGGTTATGGGGAAACCCAAAAAATTAAAAAACTCAGTGGGAATTGACACCCACTAATATTTTGTACTAGTGTTTTATGATCCTTACTAGAAGATCCTTAACCCTATTAGGAGTTTCTTTACAATATATTTAGTACAGTAGACCTAGTCAAGGGTCAGAACCTATTAGGAATCTTAACAATAAACCCTATTAGGGGTGTCGACTCACTATCCTAGAGCTCACTTCTCAAGTGGTGAAGGATGCAACCTTCTGATTTTAGATACACACTATATCTACTGGATGAGCTATCACAGTGTCACTACTTGTCAGATCAATTCCTTTGATGCGCTGAAGCTTTGACCTCTTGCAAAGCTCTAATTCATCTTATAGACTCTTCGCACACTTATTCTCTACTTATATTTTCTCTATATCAAATTTCATACTAATTACAATGGGCACATCTCATATTTATATGTGCATACAAAACAAATAACTAGGTCGACCCTTTAACCGATTACATACAATGCTTCCAATTGAATTGGCTCAATCATGTTTACAAACAAAAATAATTACATGTTGGAAACCTAATTACAATAGGTACATAGCCTTTACAACATAAGAACATAGACACAAATCAAAATGCTAATAGCCAACTTCTTATTCTGTTCTTCTCTAGCACACACTGGCTATGTAACTTCAACTATCTATAACTTTGTCATACTTGCATATTTGATCATGCACTCATAGACTAAGCATGAATATAGTCTAACCAACATATCTTCTAGGTAACATACTATAACTTGGTCATACACATGTGCGCTCATGCTCTAAGCTTTAGGTACTTTGTACACTATCTAGTCTTCAACACTTAGCCGATTTATGATCTTCTCATCAAGTGCGTTGACTCCAAACTACTATATTACTTTGTTTCCATAATGAAAACACTATACTAAGTCATATACATCAGTATAGCCAACTTTCCAACAAATCACACCCGCCCTCTCTCTCTCTAGATATGTCTCTCTTATTGTGATCTTGGAGTTGACAAAGACTTGAGTCCCTAGGTGCTTGAGGTTTCCTTTGTCCCTCTATTTCCAGCCTCTTTTCTAACAACTTTCTCTGAGAATCTAAATATTTTAACTTTATGGGTCAAGGATGACCTAGGGTGAAGGATGACCTTGACCTTGACCTAGGTCAAGGATGACCTCAACCCTGACCTAGGGTAGAGATGACCTCAACCCTGACCCCAGGTTCAAATTTTAGTTTCCAGAAGTTTCGAGATGTCGAGTTTCAAACAGTTTCATTTTCCTACTTTCGGGTTAGCTGTTTTAGATTTTGGAATGGTAAACCCTTAAATTTCATTTAATCTAGGTCTATTCCTAGGTGTTAAGGTTAATTGGGATTTAATTCTCTAATGTCAGGCTCTCTAGAAGTTTGTGCCCTAGATCACTATAAAAGGAAGCCTTCCTCTCTCCTTTTATCCATCTCATACCATCTATTTTTGTCATCAACCATCCATTATCAAGAAAGTGTGATCAAGCATTCAAGCATTCAAGCACTCATCAAGGAGATCCATTGTTAGCTATTGAAGGATTCAATCTCTTTTGATCCCCCTTGAAGATTTCTCCATCCACATTCATCCAAGCATCTTCCTATGCAAAGATACATTCAAGATTGGTGTTGAAGATCTAATGACATTGATTTGAGACATCCTATATACATTTCTACATTCATTTGGAGCATCCCTATTTGTGGATTCAAGGATTTGAATCCTCCACAAGGACTTCAACATAAGCAAGGTGAATAATATCATTTACTTTATTTATACATATTGCAATTTTAATTTCATTATTAAGGTTTATTCCAAACTAGGGTTTGACCAAGGCAAACTCCCTATCCAAACAACAAAAACCATTTTTCTTGTAGGTACATGTACAGGACAGTGGATTGAAGTGCAGATTCAGATACCCTTTTTGACAAACTTTTGAGATCCGTGAATAGATTTTCCATCGAAGCTATTTTTGTTTCAGGGATGACCTTCAGTGGGGGGTAAGATTGTTCCCATGGTAAGATTGTGCCCTGCTATCTGGGTCAAATTTGACCTGACCTTAGAAGGACAAATTTTTTTTGGGTTTTCTCTGTTTCAACATTTCCAGTCTGGAGCAAGTTGCAAAATTTCCCAAAATTGTATACAGACATCAGAAATCAGCATTTTCTAGATTTTCCCTATTTTGAGGTTATTATTTGCCTTCTATTGATTTAAGATTTCAAGTACATACTTTCTATAATAGATTATAGGATTTCCTCCTTCATATTCTCTATTGTTTGATTCATTTGTGCATTGATCACTCCGTTGTGATTAATCCATTTGGATCTTTCCTTTTGGGAATTTGGATTAAGGATAGGTCATATATTCCCCCTCTCATATTATACTATCAATCCTATTCTTAATTACTACTATTCAACCTTATTCACATTCATGCATTGTTATCATGCTAAATTACATCTAGGATATTCATAGTTTATACTAAAATTGCTAGTTTGCTTCATGTTTTTTATGTTTATAACTCATCATAGCCTAATTAATGGATTAACATAGTTTTTTTGAGCTTTTCATATAATCCATATCATGTATATAATTTGGTTAAAATTAACCTTGCATTCAAATCCATAGCTTAGAACTTGCATCTCATCCATTGCACCCTTGGAACCTTAGGGGCAAAATAGATTTCCCATACCTAATTTTATGCCATTTTGGGGTCTCCTTGGCTTGATAATGAGTTCAATCCACCCTAATCTACATTGGGGATGATTTCATTGTGTCTTCAAAGTACACCCACATCCTTAATCTAAGAGAAAATCAAACGGGGCTTGGGTGCTCCCGTTTTGGCTCAATCTGAGGTGCTATTGTGAAGTCCTTTTTTTCTGATTTATATATTAGAATAGATTAACTTTTTGACTATCTATGCCTATTCCTAATAGATCAGATTTGACATCATCTAGAATATGATATCCTCATGGTGAGGTTTTTCCATTTTTGCAAATAATTGGCTAGGCTCTCACCTCCTTTCTATTTTGAGTTGCAAAGATCCAAGAGAAATAGTTCATTCTCGATGTTATGCATGTATTGTGTTATGAACTTTTCAAATAATTCTACAATGGTCAACATTGATCCATAAGGTATCTTATAGAACCACTCAAGAGTGGTTCCCCCTCAGATCTTGGGAAAGAGGCGCATGGGAAAATTATCATTGTAGGAAACCTCTTGATAATCCATGTAGAATTCCTTGACATCATTGATCAAATCTCCCTTTCTCTGATACTTGTCAAATTTAGAAGACTCAAAATATTTTGGGAAGGGGATTGTTGTGATAGATCCATTGAAGGGATAAGGAAAAACATCCTCAAACTTAAAGGTTTTGTTTTTGGTCTTGGCCCAGAGCTCCTTAAGAGCATTATTCATTTCCTTCCACTCTAGGTTGGTAGACACTAGAGTAGGCATTTCCATTATGAAAGGGTTCAATGGTGCAGGTGAATATGGATGATTTTGAGGGGGATATTATGGGGTTTGGTAAGGGGATTTCTGAGCTATGTAGGTGGCCTGGAGTGGGTTTTGTGGTGGTGATTGGGAAACATATTTTTACTGGTGTGTTGGCACGTACTACTATAGGGGTTAGGCTAGAAGCTATTGTTTTGATAATAGGGATGTTATCTCTATTGAGCATTAAAAGTTGTCATTAGTATCAAAGGCTATCAAAGACATTAGTCAGTCACTTATGTTAACATAGTCGGTAAAAGAAAGCATCATAAGCCAATCGGTTAACTCTTTATACCAAGCACATAACAGTTTTACTGAGCAGCAGTAAACACCAAGCACCAGTGTAATCACCGAGAAGTATATATAGTGTTTATCGAGGATCACAGGAAATGGCATAGGAATCAGAAATGATACATCTATATATGCAAATAGTTACAATAGAATTAGAAAACATTTTACCAAGATTCAAGATAATTTATTATTGAAATATTCATTAAATGCAATAAAGATATTATGTAATTATTAGATCTAGGTTATTTTTGTACACTGTAGATCATAGGGTTTTATCTAAGATATTGTAACCTAATTTTTTTAAGCGGCATAAAGTAGTATGCTATATAATTATATGTTTGCATCATTTTTGGATGTAACTAATGTATGAACTAAGCACTTGAAGCTTTAGCCAACTTTCAAGATTATTAGTTGTTAGACATAGTAGACCAATTATCAGAGGAAATCAGATTAAGTAGAATCAGAGTAGGCTAACCGAACAGTTCAGAGCAGAGATTCTTCACAGTAAATGTGATATCTAATCAATACTTTATTAATCTATATCAGACAATCTGAGTTGTCATTAGCATATAGATACCTATTGCTTTCTAATAATTTTAATAGAGTTTTGGTAAAATCTCCTAACAGAGTAGACTTAACAGTCTTTTGTAAATCTCTTAACCAAGTGCACATTCAAGTAGTGTTGCTAAAATCCTATCACTAGGTAGATCTAGTTGATCTAATATGTTACTCCTAATAGGGTAAGATCACCAGAAGTGATCAAAACTTGTAGTCCTAATAGGAAAACCTTTTCTATCTATAGTAGTGAAGAATTTGTGGGTGTCATCCCCACCACAGTTTTTACCTTCTAACAAGGGTTTCTGTGTTACCAAAATACTTGTGTTATGGGACTATTATATTGTTGATTTCATGTTATTTACTTTTACAAGTTAAATGGATGAATGATACATGCATTAGATACAACTTATTTTGCAAGGTTACTACTGTTTGTTATTATAGATCTGAAAGGTTTATGATTTAAAGTTTTTGTGGGCATGGATTCACCCCTCCCCTCTTAGTACCCTATATCTCCTAATCCAACAATTAGTATCAGAGCCCAATTCTCTTATTGAACAGTTTAACCACTAAAGGGTAAAGATCTAATTCATGGAGAGGTATAAGCTAGATAAAACTATTGAGAAATAGAAGATACAAATGTAGATGTTTGTTGAGCAGTATAAGCAAGCCAAGGATGGACCGAAGAAACTACTAGTTGAAAGGAAGAACCTAGCTATTCTGCAAAATGAGATTGGTTACCATGAAGAAGCGATTGATGATTCATTTGATTTCATTGGATCTAGTTCAGGGAGTATTTCTGATGGATCTGAAAGTATAATCTCTGACTTGTCTGAAAAGAATTTGCACTTAACTGAACAAATGAAAGCACTACAAATTGGTCAAGAATCATAGATGGTGAGAATGGTAGAAACAATGAACAATGCTAGATAGGTTGAGCAAGAAAGAAATCTAGCTATTGAAGACTGAAGATAGATGACTAAACAACTTCAAGCAAAAGAAAGTGAGATACAAAGACTCACTAATCGTCACTTTCAACTTTCTAATCAGATGATGACTGTGAATCAAGAAGTCAATCGAGTAAATGGAGAATTATCAAAAAGACTTGAAGATGTTGCTATAATTAGAGAAGAGAATTATAAACTAAGAAATGAAGTGAAAACTCAACAACAACACATTGAAATGATGAAATTGGCTGAAGATAACTCGAAGAAGATTGATGATTTTCTGGTTAATAAAAGAAAATTTGGAAGTAAAGCTAGTTTAGGTTATACCGATGAAGGAGAGTCATCACAACAAGCTGAACAAGTCAACAATAGTCAAAGTCAAAGACCAAAAACCTTGTCATATTATCACTATGGAAAACCAGGACACTAAATAGAATGCTAACAATGCTACTATGGAGAAACTATGCTATACTTTTAACAAACATGGATACACTGCATGAGAGTGTAATGCTAAGATGAAACAAGTATGGATACCTAAACAGAAAACACAATGCAAGCCTTATCAACCGAAGAGAAAAGGTAACTCTTATGTTTGAGACTACAACAGATGGGCTAATTGTATTGCATGTGGTAGACATGGACACATTGTAGCAAACTGTAACAAGAAAAGATGGGCTGGACAACAAGAAGTTGGACAAGCACTGGAATGGCATGTTTGCATTGTCATAAAGTCGGTCATTTAAGAAAAGATTACATAGAACAAGCACCATAAGAAGTTCATGTATTTGAGAGTGGAAACACTATGACAAATATCATGAGAATCAGGAATTCTATGTGGAGAAAAGCATCTAATGAGAATTTTGAGTCAAGAAATGCGGTCGATGAAACCTCATCCACTGGATTGGGTGACATCGGTACTTCCACCTAAGGTGATATAGATATGTATGGGACTGATATTTCATAATGAGCATATCTTACATACAGTTCCTTATATATGATGAGAAAATACCAAATCTACATGAATAAAGATGCATTGTGGTTTATATGTTTTGAGCTAACAAAGTCACATAGTCAGTTAAAGTTAGACTGAACATTGGTTACCCATCGGTAATCACTATTCAAGGTTAACTAAGCATATGTATCAACTAAGGAAGAAATCATGTATTAACCAAGCTGATGAAAGTTTGTACAGTCTTCAGCAAATTGACAGTTGTCATGAACTAGAAAGTAGGTCAAGTATTTATTGCATAAATTTTTCAGCGAGAATACAAAAAAGCTATAAATAGATGGAAGGGCTAATCATTTTTCACAAAGTGATTGAGAAGAGAAAAGATTTCATAGAGAGAGTTCAAGCTAAATATTTTTTAGAAAGATTCAAAGCTACTATAGATTGAACTGATCACACTCTTCATTGATTCTGAGTAAGTTTATTTGCTACCGAACATATTCATAGCTTACTTTTTGCCAAAACCCTAAATCAAGCTATGTCATCTACATCTACTACACATAAATCACCAAATATTGAAGAAGAAGTAGACCTAATAGTTTCAAAATAGATTAATGAACCAAAGTACAAACCACACCCCAAAGTTGTATCAAAAATAGATTCAGTGGGTGCTTTCTCAAGCATCCCACCTAGGGTTTTACTACTTGAAGATATCAGATCATACATTCTTTGTAAGATTTTGGAAGTAGGATATTTTGAGACTATTGTGGTGTTTCAACAACTATGTGGCAACAATGGAAAGTTAAAACTAGAATTTAACCAGATTGAGAAAATAGGTTTATCGTGCGCCATACATTTTCCATAGAAATTCAAAATAGAGTGGATCAGGGTTGTATTGAGTTGGTACCATGATGGAAAGTTCTAGTTGGATAAACCAATTGTGATTACAAAAAAATAATTAGTAGGGTTACTAGTTACCCGACTACCGATAAGGCCAAAGCTTTTCAAAGCTCATCCTGAGTTGATGTTGAGAAGAACACCAGAGAAACATGGGATGGTCATGCACTTAACATTTCCACAATCAAAGACCCAGAAGTGAAATTTTCTTCACATGTGATTGGGTACAAAATCTTTTAGCCGAGTAGATTAAACAGCATACCCTATAGCACAGTCGACATGGCATACAAAATGATAAAGAAAGATCACCAAGTAGATCTTACAGAGGTACAATTGAATCAATTATAGGAGAACATGAAGACAATAAGGTCACAAAAGACAAAAAAATGTAAGTTTGGTTCACTCGCATGTTTTTTTTTCTATCTACAAAAGTATTTTCTAGGAGTCGATAGAATGAACTAGACAACAGAAAAACTAATAATAGTATAGATTTTTGAGATGTTGAATAGTTTGGGAGATGATATGAATAAATTTCTAGATGAATATTTTAAGGACTTCAAAGATAAAATGAATCTTAGAAGCGGGATTCCAAATACATTGGTTGAGAAATTTGAAATGGATATTTGTTTCCTAGTAGACACCAACCACACAATGATTAAAGATGTAGAACCTAGAATAAAATGGCTAGCACCAATGGGCTATGAAATGGATTATGATTTTAGTTTGAAATCAATCATGACATTGCTAGCATTAACAAAGGACAAAATTTTTGAAAGGTTTGGAACATTTGAAGAAGCAAAGTCAAGAATTAAAACGGGACTTGTCATCGGTAAGATTACTAGAAAAGAAAAGAAAATTATTTAAAATGTTCTAACTGAGAAGTTTGGAGATGCTTCTAACTCATCAAAGGAGTCACTGGTTGAAAATACAACTGAAGTTCAGTTGATGTTGGCTAACAAACCATATGATAGTGAGGAAACCGAGTCATAAAAAGAGAAAGACTCTATACCGGTTCCTCCCACTAAAGCTCCAAAGAAGAGGTAGTTGCCAGTACAAAAAGGTACACACACAAGGTCATCAACTATAGCTTCACCACCATAGAAGAAGGGAGTAGTAAAGATAACAAAGCCTAGGGAAGCTACACAGACAAAGACCTATGCCAAAATAAATACCAAGCTTGTAGCTGAGGCACTGAAGAAAAGGTGAAGGCTAATCAGAGGCAAGGAAGACCTTGAGGAAGAATAAAATGAAGATGACAATAATCAATTCAAGGTGGTTAGCAATAAGGTAAGATCAGTTGATGATATTGTTGAAGATTTTTCGAAATAGAGAATACTGAGAGGGGGGGTGAATCAATATTCTACAAACTTTTACTTTTGCCCAATTATGGATATAACTGTTAGAAAGTAAAGTCCTCCAAGATAACTGAGAGGGGGGGGGGGGGGGGGGTGAATCAATTATCAGATATTTATAACTTTTATCAATTTCAATAGCATTTAACCATGTAAGAAATATAATCACTAACCATAGAAATATATTCATACACAATGACACAAGATATGTTGACTAGGAACCTCTTGATCAAAGAGTCAATCCCGGTGGGAATGATGCCCATAAAAGATGCACTAATATGAATATTCCTTGTGAAAGGATGGACTCTATTAGGAGTCTTAGGAAATACATTTAGTACATATGAATCCCTGTTAGGAGATTTTGAATCCCTGCTAAAAGATTCTAACCCTGTTAAGAGTTATGGAAGACAGAAGGACCCACTGCCCAAACAACTTCAATGGCAAGATCATTGAACACACTGTCCAACTAATCTCTATATTACTCAATAGAATAATACCAAAATATTACTAATCTCAACAATATGTTACCTCTTCTCTGACTATGCCAAACCACACTTACTGCTACATCAGATCTCAATTTCAGATCTTTGTACCTCGCATGTCTTCTTTCACAAATTCATTATCTCTTTTCTTCACTTCATGCATACATCATTATATCAATAAGGAAAAACATTCCTTCCTTTGTACCACACTCAAGTAATTACAAATGAGTCAGCATCTAATTATAAAATAAAGTTTCCACACGCTACATCAAAATTACACAAAACTGTCAGCTTCCAATTACAATAATTCTTCACTCTTGTGACCTCAAAGTTTACACTATCATCCATGTCACTACCAATGTGTCTTCAACTTCCCTTTAACTATGCAAAACCAGATTCCATTCTGATTAGGAGATATCAACTAATTTCCACAAACCGCTACTTAGGAACACTACCTGAATACTACTTCCACCAAAATGCTCATAAATTCCATGAATAAATGAATTACTATCTATTCTCTTAACCATAAACATATAACATATCAAAGAGTAAATCCACAACATTGCATAGCTCTATCTACAATATCCCACGTGCGCTAATCCAAACACTATCTACTCCTTTGCAAATCTCTAGTAGATCACTGTGTTGACATGAATGACAATCATAGTCATGAATGCAACAACAACTGCAATAGAATGGCTGCCAAACATTTAGCATTCATTCCTAACAATCTCCCCCATTGGCATTGATGGAAACATAGATGAAAAACATCCAATGTTCCAAAAAGCCAATACTGCAACATTGCTTATCTGAAAAATATTTCAAGTCCTCTTCATCAATCAAATCTTGCTTCATTTTCCTATTCAGTTCTCTCCAATAGATGGTACAAATGGTTTAAATATTTTTTCATGTACACTTCTCTCCCATTGAAATCAATGACAAAAAATTTCATCATTATGTCAACAACAACTCTAATGTCAAAAGACACTATTCAAAAAATACATTCACTAGAGTCCTCATGACTCAACTCAGATACACATACTCCCCCATAGAGGAAGTACCAACATCTAGTCCAAAAGAAAGATAAGGCTCATATACCACTGGATGGATGAAACCAATTGCATCACTTCTCAAAAGTAGGTTGGGGCATAACCCCAAGCATACCTCTTAGATACTCAAATGTATCCTTAGGCAAAGGCTTTGTAAAAATGTCTGTTATCTACTCCTTTGTGCTTACGTACTCAAATATAACTTCTTTCTTAATAAATTTCTCTCCTACTACATGATACTTAATCTCTATATGCTTTGTCTTAGAATGTAATATAGGGTTCTTAGACATACTAATTGTGCTGGTGTTTTCGCAATGTATAACAATAAGTTCACCAAACTTTATTCCAATATCCTTCAGCATTTTCTTCATCCAAATTATCTGGTTACAATTTTTGGTTGCTGCTACATATTCTACTTCTATTGTGCTCCATGAAATACAATTATGCTTCTTGCTTAGCCAAGAAAATAATCTTTCTCCAAGGAAAAAAGCTCCACCACTGGTGCTCTTTTTATCATCAACGTTGCCTCCCCAATCAACATCTGTCTATGCACATAGGGTAAAATCATCATAATTTTCATACCATAATTCATAGTCCATTGTGCCTCTTAAATATCTTAGTATCCTCTTTACTACTGCATAATGTGATTCTTTAGGTTCAACTTGAAATCTTGCTCCAATTCCAACTGAATGTGCTATATCAGGTCTTGCATGAGTCAAATACTACAATCCCCCAATCATAGATCTATACTTTTTTTGTTCAACTGCCAGTGTTTCATCTGTGCTAGATAATTTATGTCCAGTTACCATAGGTGTTCCAACTGGTTTAGAGTTCTTGTAGTGCTCCTCTAATTCATATTCGGTAAGGAACTAAAAAGGTAAGTAAACCTTTCATCACTTATAGTAAATTGTTAGTTGATGTTTCTAGACGTAAATATGCATAGACGTAAATATATAAATAATATATGTGGTTTATGACTTTCATAAATATATAGTTTAAAATGTTGTGAATTACAAATAATGTAATTTCATTTATGTAATATTTCACTTTACAAATCTAAAAGAAATATAATAAATATTTTTAAATTAAATATGTTATTGATAAAAAAGATCTTTATTATTTTTCTATGTATTTAAAAATAAATAAATACATATATATAATTTTAAATAGTTTTTACATATTTTAAATATTTTGATTATAAAAATAAAAGCTTTATTTATTTTATTATATTCTTTTATCAAAAAGATTATAAGAACATTATTATACAAATGAATTTTACAATAAAATAAATAAATAAAATAAAGAAAAGGAAAACTAAGCTATCATTATAAAAATAAAAATAAATAAATAACTAGGTTAAGGAATCTTATTCCTTAGTAAAGAATCTTAACTATAACTTAAGATAATCCTACGTATGAGGAATTAAATAGATAAGACTAAAAGTATGGTTTGTTAATTAATTTGAAGATCTCTCAATAACCTTTTTGACAAAAAGATTAATCAAATTTATTCATAGGAAGAAATCTGTTGGTTATGGAACCGTTTCAATTTTCTGAAAACAACTATATCAAATGGAAGAAATAAACACAGGAGGGGGGGGTGACATAGAGGACAGGAGACAAGTTTAGAGGAGAGCCATCAATATTATGTGTTAATGAAGTGTAATATTAATATAATTTCAGATTTCGTGATGTCTTTTGCTTTATATCTCTTGCTGTTCGAAATCAAGAATCTCTTATTAATGTTTAGTAGAAATTGATTGGAGAAATCATCATTAATGGAGTACTGTCATATGTTTTGGTTTCCTTTATAAAGAAAGGAAACCGATAGGTTGAAATGCACTACAAGTGAATGGAATTTCAGATATTGATAAGCATATGGATTTTTTTCACATGAGTAAATTTAGAATTTGGGTTGTGACTGTGATGTGAGGATTGAATAAAACTTTTGCTTCTAATCTGTTGTTTTATGACAGTCAATTTCAGTCTCGGTACAGAGACCGTAACTTTAAATTTAACCATTGGATCTTCACGATTTTGAAATATGTTTGACAACACCTAGTTTGGAATAAATTCACTAGAGCGATCGGGAAAATATAGTCTGGTTGGAAAGTTATAAAGGACTGAGTACGGCTCTATACAGAATGAATGTTACAGATTTCCAGCAGAGCTATTTGCATTCAGTGCCGTGGGATGATCGGGTAAAGCTTGGCATGAAGGTAAGATTGGATCCAATTAGTAATATTAACTATTTATGTAATGTTCCAGTTATTTCAATTATAGATAAGAACTATAGGATACTAGTTTGCCAATTTAGGTATAATATTATCGGATAAAATAAATAGATATTCAAATATTATTAGTTGTAAAAATCAATTCTTTTAGGTGTAAAAGATAGGCTATTGACATTCTTTCATATTCTTTTTTTGATACATTATTATTATTTACAATAAATAGAAGTAGTTATTATTGCAATATATAAATAGAAACAAGAAATGTGTGATTACTCTTCGAATGTTAATTGTTAAAAATAAAATAAAATAAATACAATTAGATATATAAGTAAATCTCCTAAGTTGTTGACAAATTTGTATAATTATTAAGGATATAGTGGATGCTAGAAGGTTAGATGTATGTCTAGAGATACATGTGTGTGTGTGTGTGTGTGTAAGAGTTTGTGTAATGGTCTCCAATGGACAACCCTTTATAATTAGGAACTAGAATGAAAGGTGTTTGTTACTAGATGACATAGATTTACATAAAGATGCACATAAGTATTACGGAATTTAAATAAGTTGTATATATGTACTCATCTATATATATATATATATATATATATATATATAGATTATTCTCTCTAGATGTGAGACTATATTATCTTGTATATTAATTTTACTGTTGTAAATATTGATGTCTTGGGTTTCATTTAGGGGTCACTTATATTATTTGTAATAATATATGAGGTTAGCATAGTTTGAGATCAACCCCCTTATATGCTTCTATCTTTGTCTTGGTCATTTTGTATATTCTTGAATACTTTTGTAGATTTTATACATGTGCATACACTTATTGTATTGTGTTCACTTGTACCCTTATTCATATTACACATTTTTGGTAGTTGATATAAGTTTGTTCTAATAATTATATGCATGTTGTTTCTTATTGTAGTTTCTTATTGTTATGGTTGCACACTTGTAAACATGTCCTTTGTAATATTAATAATTCTTATTTTAATTATGGATAACTTCTTAATCATTTGATTTGATTTCATCGTAACTAAGTTTACCGTTAGAGATAGAAGAGGTTTTAAGCCTATGTCATGATTTCATGAGATTACATAGGTATATTTTTCTATGATGATGCTATTAGTGATTATAAAATACATGACAATATCTTAGTGGGATATATTTATTTCACTCCTATGTTTGCTTGGAAGGAACTTCAGTAAATACTATGATTAAGGAGGTTTCATGAATACTATATCAGTGTGAGTTAAACTATGTTTTTGAGTTATGAAATTTGTATGAAGTTTTCAACTTTAAGTCTAGGAATTTCTCCTTGTTCCACCTAAGTGGGTGGCAACCGAAGGGAAAATTGTCTGGGGGACAAGACCCTAGAAAGGGTTGCGTACCCGCTTTCTTGATTTTACAAATAGATAGTCTAGAATGGGGAGAGTCGAACTACGAAGTCTCTGAGCATGAACGTAGGCAAGGCCATCGATGATGAGCCCCTGAGGCTTAGGTCCAGTCCCTTAGGGTTTGTCTTTAAGTTTATAATGCAATGATTTCACTCCTTAATAATGATTCTCATAGCTAAGTTATCAATAAAACATTTATTTGTAATATAATATATCTAATGTTTACATCTAGTTGTTTAGACATATGTGTAGTTACAGGTGTTGGACATGGTGGTCATCATGTAAAAGAAAGTTAGCAATAGTCAGGTATGCAAGAATAATAATTTGTTAATTGAGCAAGACAAGTAGTATAATCTCTTTATTCTCTTGACCTTTAGTAACATTAAATAAATCAAATTAGATTATGTTCCGCTACTTTATTGAAAAAAAAGTATTATATATTGTGTATGACTTAATGAGTATAATGTCCTTGAGCCAAGGGTTCCTTGGTGGGGCATTACATCTGGTATCAGAGCCCTAGGTTTCCACACTGGGAACTCTGGGACTCTTAGCTCACTTATTGCTCAATATTTTGCATAGTTTAATTTTGGTTTATCATTATAAGATAAGATCCTAGATATAGGAATTATGTTCTTGGTATTCATGCTATAGTATTTTATAAAAGTGTACCTATTATTCTAAGATTAGGTTGTCTTACATAAATTACTTCTATTTTGCATTCTAGAAATAATGAATGAGCCTCCTAAGTACTTTCATAGACAGTGGATATCTTTCTAATAAATAAATGCTAATGAATTCCACATGTTTTATATCACCCTTTTGTTGTACTCCTAGAAGGATTCCAATTAGTATTATAAATTATTTTGTACCATAAGTGTTGACAGTAGCCAACCATATCTCCTCTAAAACTTGTCATCACGAGTGCTTGTTATAGCGATTATAGGTTGCTTGATTGAGTTGAAAAGGTTTTACACCTTATTCTATTTTTATATCATAATAGCTATGTGTGATCAATGAATTTAGTTATTGATGTTACTATGGCAGTTCTCCTTATTATAGATGAAAATGATGAAGTTACTACATACATATTATAGGCTATTGTAAGGACTGAAATATTGTGTCTCTCTCTTTCTTATTCCCTATTTTAGAATAGAATTGAAAAAAAAATAAAAAATAAAAAAAATCCTTGTACAAAACATGAATTTAGGACCTTATTAATTATGTTGCAACATTGGAATTCTTGGGTAATCCTTTTGGTCATGTTGTTGTTGAAGAATTACAAATAGTGGGGAACATCTGCTAAATTAACATGGTGAGTATTTCCCCTTAGATTTATATGCAAATGATAATGTGACATGATGCATGATTGATTTTGTTTTTTTATAACACCTGAATGTTTACATGAATTATATTAGGGTTATTTGATAATAATAAAAACTGCAAATTAAAAATAAATATCTCTTCTCTATTCATGATGAATGACCATCAAATGATGCTATCTATATAAAGTAAAAATATGATTTAATTTGTGATTTTGGAAATTCTTGGCTAAATGACCTAAGGTCCATTTGTGACTATAAGCCTATGTAGGGATTAACCACAGAGATGAAATTAGGAGTTTTTCACAATGAAAGGAATATGTGTTCTTTTGGTACAATTATTGAAGGAATAGGTAGGGTTGATGTAATATTTTCTTTACTATCTTTATAAAATCATTTGTTCTTGACTTGATGAATAGGTAATATTTAAATGAAATATGAATGATATGGTAAGTTCAGTAATGATGTGATTATCCTCCCCAAATTGCAATATTAGGCAATTGAGAATTCAATGTATTCCTTATTAGTATTGAAGTCATTATATTAGTGAAAACTAGTGTCTTGAAATGTCTACATGGTGTGTTGTGTCCTTATTGGAGGGATTTATCATGTGTAATGAAAGTACCTAGCTAATTCATTTGTTTGAAAAGATGATACTTGGTCCACTCTTAGTGTCCCTGATTAGGTGAAAAGTAAATGTCCATAATGGTTTATAATGATTAGTTGTGAATTTATTATGTGACTAATAAATGTACATAGTACAACTTTATTGTTTCCTTTCCTTAATTAAAACAAATGTGTTGATTCAACGACTCTTGAAGAAATATAGTGTATCATTTTTCCTTTTGCCTTATTTTATATAAGTTAAAGTCATCTTGAAAATAGATGTTATTATTATGGGAATGACAGAGATTGATATGTGTACATTGGATATTGGCATATGCCCATGAGGAGGTGAAATGTGATTAAGTATGTCATTGGTATTTTTTACTAGGTAGACAAAGTGAGTTGTGAAAATAAAATAAAAATTAGAATATATGGATACTATGTGATGTTATTGTGTACTTCCTTGTAAATGTGATAAAACCAGTGCTAGTGCTTATGTTGGGTGTTGTGTATAACCAGTAATTATTTGAGTTCCATGGAGTGTTGCAATATAAGTACCATCCATGGAAGTTATGTTTGGATAAGGGTATGGGAGAACCATACCATTCATGTGTTGCCTTCTTGTTTGTCACCCTACTGAGTGTCAACCCATGAGTGTTGGTAATTTAGTATGTGGAGGGGTAGTAGTAGCACCATTTCCTCAGGTATTTATGTGGCGTACGTATAATGGCGGCGCGAAGTGACCTTAGCTTCCACTACTCGAGGGAAAAGAGTAAACTATGCTTCCCCTTATGATGAACCTAAACATTTGGTTCATAAGTGTTTATCCAAATTCCCACAGTTCTTGAGCACAATACCAGTACTTGATATGAGCCTCTAAGAGGAGATATATGATTTATGGATATGTACATTTCTATGTGGTCCAGCATGTGGAGGGAGATTTTGTTAGCCCATGTTGTGATGGATACCATATTCGCACATGTTTCGACATGATGCAATGAATATGATGCCACACCCCACTATTGTTCCAACATAGTGTGAGGTGATGATGCCGTGTTGCTGATGGTAGCGAGCCGAGCTTGAGAACACGATGCCACGTACATGATTATGTGAAGGCGTAGTATATGTATGTATTTTGTTTCCTACTTGATGCAGAGTATATTGGTGATACTTGCATGCTTGTAGAGGGGCACCCATGGATGCTCAGTTTGTAGACGCAGTAGGCATATGGGTAGGCCCAAGCCATGTATACCTCTGGCTATGATGATGATCTATGAGAGACATCATTATGCGGGGTGTGTCCTATGTGTGCCTACTCCACAAGGAACACTGCCATGCGACATACGACCAGAGTGTGCTTACTCCACTTGGTGTATGGTCATGCCGAGTGGGTTGGCATGCTTATTCTGCACCATCTGATGCAGGGGTGTTGCCGAGGTGAACCCCCTATGCCATGTGGGTAGTGTTGCCCGGGCCCAACCACATGAAGGGCTATTGCGATAGCTGGACATTGTTCCCTCCTTCCTCGTGAGGTGACTAGATATAGTCACATAGTGATGTGATGTGCAATTTATGGTGAATTTATTTTATCTTCAGTTGTGTAGACCAATAATTTTCTTATCTTTTTCTATAATAGTTTAGCCAAGACTTATGAAATTTATCTTGGATTCTTCTTATCTTTTTGTTGAGATTGATAATTCCATTTTATTTATTTATTTAATATTATTGTTGAGCTTTGATGGCTAAACTATCTTCTTTCATAATGTTGGTCTTGTGTTGTGTTGTGTTGTGATTCCTCACTAAGGACGCATGAGGCAGACTTGGTGAGTGTATACGAGGAAGTAGACGCAGGGAACCCTTGAGGATGGGGGTATGTGAGGCTATTATGCAGCTAGTATCCACTACCTTCCTATGTGTGGTGTATGTTCCTTGGAGGCTAACCACCTTACACAAACAAGGGATATGACACGTGGACTTGTATGGAGGGTCTTTATGACAAAGGCCTAAGACACCATCAAGCCACTATGTGAGGTTTTGATGATGGATTTTGGATATAGAAGAGACTGGTATTGTATCTCGGAGTGAGAGTTTGTCTAGAGAGGCATATCCACTCCTGATCCTTGTGATGTGTAATCCCAGTGATGTGGACTGATATGATTGTTTATGAGGCATATTTGGATATGCTCAATGTTTTATGTTAAATTGAAATATATCATTACGTTGGATGCAAGTAAAAATTTGATTTATATGTGTTGAAAGAGAAGGAAATTGTATCATTTTGATATATTTTAAGGAAAATTGAGTGGTTCAAGCTATTTACCTTGGTCCTTACTTTCTAAATAAAGGGAAAATTCTATTCGTACTAATGTGTGATCAAGTTCAAGTTATCCTTGTTGGTGGTAGTAAAATTGATTGGGATATATATTTTATGTTTAACCATATTATGAGGATTATTCTCTATGGATTCAAGGATTAGTTCTACATGTGATATCGGTTAAAATGTGTTTAAGATCTAATGCGTGGTGTATTTCCATTTCAACATTTCTGACTTCCAGGAGTAAGTCTCATCTTAGGGGGGGATGATGTAGTGCTCCTCTAATTCATATTCGGTAAGGAACTAAAAAGGTAAGTAAACCTTTCATCACTTATAGTAAATTGTTAGTTGATGTTTCTAGACGTAAATATGCATAGACGTAAATATATAAATAATATATGTGGTTGTATGACTTTCATAGATATATAGTTTAAAATGTTGTGAATTACAAACAATGTAATTTCATTTATGTAATATTTCACTTTACAAATCTAAAAGAAATATAATAAATATTTTTAAATTAAATATGTTATTGATAAAAAAGATCTTTATTATTTTTCTATGTATTTAAAAATAAATAAATACATATATATAATTTTAAATAGTTTTTACATATTTTAAATATTTTGATTATAAAATAAAAGCTTTATTTATTTTATTATATTCTTTTATCAAAAAGATTATAAGAACATTATTATACAAATGAATTTTACAATAAAATAAATAAATAAAATAAAGAAAAGGAAAACTAAGCTATCATTATAAAAATAAAAATAAATAAATAACTAGGTTAAGGAATCTTATTCCTTAGTAAAGAATCTTAACTATAACTTAAGATAATCCTACGTATGAGGAATTAAATAGATAAGACTAAAAGTATGGTTTTTTAATTAATTTGAAGATCTCTCAATAACCTTTTTGACAAAAAGATTAATCAAATTTATTCATAGGAAGAAATCTGTTGGTTATGGAACCGTTTCAGTTTTCTGAAAACAACTATATCAAATGGAAGAAATAAACACAGGAGGGGGGGGTGACATAGAGGACAGGAGACAAGTTTAGAGGAGAGCCATCGATATTATGTGTTAATGAAGTGTAATATTAATATAATTTCAGATTTCGTGATGTCTTTTGCTTTATATCTCTTGCTGTTCGAAATCAAGAATCTCTTATTAATGTTTAGTAGAAATTGATTGGAGAACTCATCATTAATGGAGTACTGTCATATGTTTTGGTTTCCTTTATAAAGAAAGGAAACCGATAGGTTGAAATGCACTACAAGTGAATGGAATTTTAGATATTGATAAGCATATGGATTTTTTTCACATGAGTAAATTTAGAATTTGGGTTGTGATTGTGATGTGAGGATTGAATAAAACTTTTGCCTCTAATCTGTTGTTTTATGACAGTCAATTTCAGTCTCGGTACAGAGACCGTAACTTTAAATTTAACCGTTGGATCTTCACGATTTTGAAATATGTTTGACAAAACCTAGTTTGGAATAAATTCACTGGAGCGATCGGGAAAATATAGTCTGGTTGGAAAGTTATAAAGGACTGAGTACGGCTCTATACAGAATGAATGTTACAGATTTCCAGCAGAGCTATTTGCATTCAGTGCCGTGGGATGATCGGGTAAAGCTTGGTATGAAGGTAAGATTGGATCCAATTAGTAATATTAACTATTTATGTAATGTTCCAGTTATTTCAATTATAGATAAGAACTATAGGATACTAGTTTGCCAATTTAGGTATAATATTATCGGATAAAATAAATAGATATTCAAATATTATTAGTTGTAAAAATCAATTCTTTTAGGTGTAAAAGATAGGCTATTGACATTCTTTCATATTCTTTTTTTGATACATTATTATTATTTACAATAAATAGAAGTAGTTATTATTGTAATATATAAATAGAAACAAGAAATGTGTGATTACTCTTCGAATGTTAATTGTTAAAAATAAAAAAATAAATACAATTAGATATATAAGTAAATCTCCTAAGTTGTTGACAAATTTGTATAATTATTAAGGATATAGTGGACGCTAGAAGATTAGATGTATGTCTAGAGATACATGTGTGTGTGTGTGTGTGTAAGAGTTTGTGTAATGGTCTCCAATCGACAACCCTTTATGATTAGGAACTAGAATGAAAGGTGTTTGTTACTAGATGACATAGATTTACATAAAGATGCACATAAGTATTACGGAATTTAAATAAGTTGTATATATGTACTCATCTATATATACATATATATATATATATATATATATATATATATATATATATATATATATATATATATATATATATATATATATATATATATATATTATTCTCTCTAGATGTGAGACAATATTATCTTGTATATTAATTTTACTGTTGTAAATATTGATGTCTTGGGTTTCATTTAGGGGTCACTTATATTATTTGTAATAATATATGAGGTTAGCATAGTTTGAGATCAACCCCCTTATATGCTTCTATCTTTCTCTAGGTCATTTTGTATATTCTTGAATACTTTTGTAGATTTTATACATGTGCATACACTTATTGGATTGTGTTCACTTGTACCCTTATTCGTATTACACATTTTTGGTAGTTGATATAAGTTTGTTCTAATAATTATATGCATGTTTTTTCTTATTGTAGTTTCTTATTGTTATGGTTGCACACTTGTAAACATGTCCTTTGTAATATTAATAATTCTTATTTTAATTATGGATAACTTCTTAATCATTTGATTTGATTTCATCGTAACTAAGTTTACCGTTAGAGATAGAAGAGGTTTTAAGCCTATGTCATGATTTCATGAGATTACATAGGTATATTTTTCTATGATGATGCTATTAGTGATTATAAAATACATGACAATATCTTAGTGGCATATATGTATTTCACTCCTATGTTTGCTTGGAAGGAACTTTAGTAAATACTATGATTAAGGAGGTTTCATGAATACTATATCAGTGTGAGTTAAACTATGTTTTTGAGTGATGAAATTTGTATGAAGTTTTCAACTTTAAGTCTAGGAATTTCTCCTTGTTCCACCTAAGTGGGTGGCAACCGAAGGGAAAACTGTCTGGGGGACAAGACCCTAGAAAGGGTTGCGTACCCGCTTTCTTGATTTTACAAATAGATAGTCTAGAATGGGGAGAGTCAAACTATGAAGTCTCTGAGCGTGAACGTAGGCAAGGCCATCAATGATGAGCCCCCAAGGCTTAGGTCTAGTCCCTTAGGGTTTGTCTTTAAGTTTATAATGCAATGATTTCACTCCTTAATAATGATTCTCATAGCTAAGTTATCAATAAAACATTTATTTGTAATATAATATATCTAATGTTTACATCTAGTTGTTTAGACATATGTGTAGTTACAGGTGTTGGACATGGTGGTCATCATGTAAAAGAAAGTTAGCAATATTCAGGTATGCAAGAATAATAATTTGTTAATTGAGCAAGACAAGTAGTATAATCTCTTTATTCTCTTAACCTTTAGTAACATTAAGTAAATCAAATTAGATTATGTTCCGCTACTTTATTGAAAAAAAAGTATTATATATTGTGTATGACTTAATGAGTATAATGTCCTTGAGCCAAGGGTTCCTTGGTGGGGCATTACAGTTCTCCATTCCAAATCTTTTCAACAAGTCATTCAGGTACTTTTTTTGACTTACAGAGATACCATCACTATTCTATGTTATCTGTAATCCCAAAAAGTATTTCATTTCACCAATCATACTCATTTAAAATTCAGTCTTCATTTCATCAGCAAATTTATCACTGGCTTCATCTTCTCCTCTAAAAATAATGTCATCATCAAAAATAACTACAATCAACAAACCATTTTCAATGTCTTTTGTGTACAGATTGTTGTCAGTTGTTCCTTTTCTAAATCCCAATTTTGACAAATAGTTTTCCAATCTTGCATACCAAGTTCTAGGTGCTTGCTTTAGTCCATATAAGGCTTTCTTCAATTTACATACCATGTCTCCTTCTTGAGTCAAAGGAAAACCTTCATGCTGCTCAATGTAGACTTCTTCTTCCAATTCACCATTCAGAAATGTTGATTTCACATCCATCTAATATACTTTGAATTTCTTATAAGCTGCATAGGCCAAAAACATTCTTACTATTTCAATTCTTGTTACTGGTGCAAAAGTTTCTTCATAGTCAATTCCTTCTTGCTATGAGTATCCCTTACATACCAATCTTTCTTTTTTTCTTACTACTTCTCCTTGTTCATTCATCTTGAATCTAAATACCCATTTAGTTCCAATAACATTCTTATCTTTAGGTCTATAGACCAATTCCCATGTCTTGTTCTTTTCAATCTGATCTAGTTCTTCTTTCATAGATTTAATGCAATGTTCATCTTCACAAGCTTCACTAGTAGATTCAGGTTCAATTTGAGAAATCCAACATAACTGTTCTTGTACCTTATTTCGAGTCTAAACTCCTCTGTCAATGCTTCCAGTAATCTGCTCAACATGATGATTCCTTGATAAATTCTTGTTAGGTGTCATTGTCTCAGATATCACTTCAAGTGTCGGTTCTTCAATGACTTCACCGTGTCTTTCATTCGACAATTCAGTGTCAGTCTCATAGAACAATTCATTAGTTTCAATGTTAGGCTTAGGATGAGTTCCTTCATCAGATTCATAATCAAGCATTCTTTTCTAAATTTTAAACTTTTCATCAAGTTTAACATTTGTGCTCTCAACAATAGTCTTAGTTCTCTTATTGTAACATCTATAAGATTTTCTCTTCAAAGAGTATCCAAGAAAAATACCTTCATCACTTCTAGGATCAAACTTTTCAATATCATCATCTCTTTTTATATAACATTTGCTTCCAAAAATTCTAAAATACCTAATTGAGGGTGCATGTCCAAACCATAATTCATAGGGTGTCTTGTTTGTGTCTGCTCTGATTTTTACTTTGTTCATTGTATACACTATTGTGTTCACTTCTTCTCTCCAGAATATCTTTGCCAAATCATTCTCAAATAACATAGATCTTGCTGCTTTAGTTACTTATATGTTCCTTCTTTCTGCAATACCATTTTGTTCAAGTGTCCTAGGGGCTGAAATTTGTCTCTTAATACCATTCACTTCACAAAATGTGTTAAAATCTCTAGAAGTAAATTCTCCACCTCTATTAGATCTCAAGCATTTAATCTTCATTCCAGATTCATTCTCAACTTTATTCTTAATGATCTTAAACTTATCAAATGCTTCCAATTTTTCTATAAGAAATGCAATCCACATCATTCTTGTAAAATCATCAACAAGAATCATAACACACCTTTCTCCATAGAATCCTCTAGTCCTAGTAGGACCACTCAAATCTATATGAACAATCTCCAACTTCTTACTGGGAAAAGAAGTTCACTTTTCTTTAGCCATCACACATTCCTTGCAATCATGTTAGTAGGCTTCATAATTTTTTGCAAATCCCTTACTGCAAGTGTAGTACTCACTTTCGCAATGTTATCAAAATTTATATGACAAAACCTTCTGTGCCATAGCCAACTATCATCAATCTTAGTAATCAAACATGTCATCTCAGTAAGATTCAACTTAAATACATTACCTCTTGTTCTAGATCTAGTTCCATTCAAATTTCCATCTTTATCCTTTATCACACAAGTTTTTTTAGTAAACCAAACTTGATATCCCTTATCAAATAACTTTCCAACACTCAAAAGATTATGTTTTAGACCATCCACAAAATAAACATTATTAGTATTAGTCTTTCCATCAAGAGTAATAGATCCTATACCTTTAATCAAACAAGGTGCATTGTTTCCAACTCTAACAACTCCTCCATCATAATTGTTAAACTTTATGAATTTTTTCATGTCTCTAGTCATATGATGTGAAGAACCACTGTCTATAATCCAATCAAATTTATTTTCAACTTGAGAAACTAGGGCTTTTTCTTCCTTAACATTAGTTTCAAGATTTTCTTCTTTAATTGCTACAAATCCTATGTCACCATTATTCTCAGTATCACTTTCACTTAGATTCTCTCTACACTAGTTTCAAGATCTTCATCATTAGCATAATAACATTCCTTAGATCTTCTAGGATTGAAATTGATTCTATACTTTTTAACTCTCTTAGGACATTTAGATGCAAAATGACCATATTCTTGACAAGTCCAACATTTAAAAATTTTCTTACCATCTAGTTCTCTCTTCACAAGCAAGGCAATACCTTCTTCAATCTTCCTATCTTCTTCATTTCTAGATCTGCTGCTATGAGCATAATCTCCTCTTATATTGATGCTTCTTGACAAAGTAGGGTGAACACTAAGAGCAATGAATTTTGTCTCCATTCTAGGCAAGTCTCTTGATAGCCTCAGGTTCATTTCTGATGCTTCCAATCTTCCAAGAAGAGTCTCTCTTGTAAAGTTTGAAGTATAAGGTATAACTTGTTCAATCATCTATGTTGTCTACTTAAACACAGAAGTCAATGTCCTCAAAATTTTCCATATCACTTCATTCTCTGTCTTTGTTCCTCCACAAGATTTTATGCCTGCAACAATTTCTGACATTGTACCAATATAGCTTCTAACAGATTCATCTTCCATCATTCTTATATCTTCAAATGAACATATCCAATTATGTAATCTAACTTTATTTGCATGTTCATCACCTTCAAAAGTAGAGTGTAAAGCTTTCCAAATTTCTTGAGATGTTTTCAAACATTTTACCTGACTATACTCATTCTTTGGAAGGGCTATCAAAAGTGCTTCTATGGCAAGTATGTTACACATGAATAGATCTCTCTCATCATTTGTACATGCTTAAATATTATCTTCAACAATGATATTCTTCTCATTCTTTGTAGTCAACCAATAACCTGGTCCTAAACATAGTAGGTGTGTCTTCATTTTTTCTTTCCATCTGTCAAAATTTACTCCACCGAACTTAGGGCTTTATTTCCTAAAATTTTCCATGGATCTCCTTAAGCTGTTAAACTTTTCTTTCAAGGACCTGCTGCTCTGATACCAATTGTTAGAAATTAAAGTCCACCAAGATAACTAAGAGGGGGAGGGGGTGAATCAGTTATCAGATAATTATAACTCTTATCAATTTTAACAACATTTAACCATGTAAGCAATATAATCACTAACCATAGAAAGATATTCATGCACAATGTATCATCTTAAAATGGAAGCACTTCCAAGATAAGAGAATTTAACCCTCTGAGTAAGTGGTCTAGGGTCATTTTAAGCACCTTGATTGGGTCTTTTCATGTATTTGGCTTTCTCCCCACTTTCTACTTCTGTTCTGTACTTGATTTCTTCATTATAGGTGAAATTAGGGTTATGGTCTCGAGGATTCTCCTTAATTTCCCTCTTCCATGGCTTTATTTTTTGGGTAGGACTTAGAAATAGGTCCTCCTATCCTTCATCAAAGTCATCATAGGATTTTATTCCTATCCCTGACATTCTATCCCTTTCTAGCATCATTTTTAGGTCTTCGGGCATCCCCGGGACCTATCCTGATTCTGATTGGATCTGGGCCCATAGGGTCAAAATTGAGGTTGATCCTGACCAGGTCAAAATCAAGCTCGATCCTAACTAGGTCAAAATCAAGGTTGATCCTGACTAGGTTAGTTACAAGCTTGATTTTGACCCCTTCTTTCAAATTTCCAAATTCCTTGATTTTCGGGTATCGGGTTTCGAGAATGTTTGTTTTCCCACCTCTGGGTCAGCCATTTCGGGTTTCAAAATGGTAAATATTTAAATTTCATTTAATCTAGGTATATTTGCTAAATTTTAGGACCTAATTGGGATTTAATTCTCCAAGGTGGCCCCTCTAGAGGATTGTGCCCTAGTTCACTATAAAAAGAGGCCTTCCTCTCTCATTTTCTCCATCAAGTTTTGTGAGAACATTCTCATCTCAAGCATTCAAGCATTAAATCATTCAATAAAGCCTTCAAGAATTCAAGTGTTGAATCATTCATCCATCAAGGAGATCCATTGTTAACCATTGAAGGATTCAATCTCTTTGGAGCCCCCTTGAAGATTCATCCTTGTACATTCATCCAAGCCTTCTCATATGCAAAGATCAATTCAAGATTGGTGTTGAAGATCAAATGCCATTAATTGGAGACATCCTACATTCATTCTACATCCATTGAAGCATTCATACTTATGGATTTGAGGATTCAAATCCTCTACAAGGACTTCAACATAAGCAAGGTGATTTGTTTCAATTACTTTGTTTATGCACACTACATTTC
This sequence comes from Chamaecyparis obtusa, assembly GCA_027943335.1. Classification (NCBI taxonomy): domain Eukaryota; kingdom Viridiplantae; phylum Streptophyta; class Pinopsida; order Cupressales; family Cupressaceae; genus Chamaecyparis; species Chamaecyparis obtusa. The sequence goes on along the minus strand of BSBK01000192.1, from coordinate 593,258 downwards.
AATTCAATTTCAAGGTTAATTCCTAAATTGGGGTTTGACCAAGGCAAACCCCCCATACAAAAAAAACCTCCATTTTCTTGTAGGTACACGTGCAGGATTTCAGATCTAAGAGAAAATTTGGATACCCTTTTCAGTGAACTTCTGAGATCTGCGAACAGAGTCAAAATCGACCTTCAAATAAAGAATCTAGCCTTGACCTTTTATGAGGGTCAAAGTTGACTTGAGCTCATCTTGGAAAAAGATTTCTAGGTTTTCTTCATCTCGGCATTTCTAGTCCAAAATAGGTTGCAAAATTTCCTGAAAGTACACACAGACATCAAAATTTGGCATTTTCTAGATCTGCCCTAATTTGAGGTTAGTACTTGTATTTCAATTATTTTAGATTTCAAGCATAATTCAACCATAGGGAAATATAGGGTTTCTCTCTCTCTTTCATATTCTTCATAGATTGATTCGATTGTGCATTAGCCTTTTGGTTGATCAAATTGGATCTCTCCTTTGGGAATTTGGATTTGGGAATAGATCTCATATTTCCCCAATTACAACACAAATTATACATTTGAATACGTGTGATGCCATGTTAACCCTATTCATTTTGGTGAACCTGACATACTTACTCTCTTTTCTTTTGTCGAATTGGATGTCCTATTGTGCTTTCCATTTATCTTGTTAGTATTATAGTCTTCTTTGTGTTAGATCTTGCATGCTAATTAGATTTCAAAAATACAAAAATATTCATGCTTTATGTGTTCTTAGTCTAGTTCATTTGCATTACATTGGTTTATGAGCTTTACTACCACTACTCCTACTTATAACATTCTAGTTAGAAGAAGTCATAGACTCATGGGTGCCTTTGATCCTGAATCTTCCTTTCCTTTCCTTAGGATCCCAGATGTTAACTTGATTCTTCATGTTTCCAATTCTACTATGGAGCAAAACTCTTGTCACTCATCTCATGATGAGGATGAAGCTTTAAGAGTTCCTCCTGAACAAGTCCAAAAAATTTCCACTAAACTTGATAAAATGGGTAATTGGCTTATTCAAGAGAACCACAATCAAGATTCCATTCAAGCTATAGAGGCTCTTAAGAAATTTCTCCATGATAGTGATCAAGGTGTTAACCTCTTGCATGGTATTTCTCACCTTGTGCATTCAAATGTTAAATGTTTAGTTCAAGAAGCTCAAGATTTAGGGTTGATTCCTCCTATCACTAGTGTTGAACGTCCTTCTAATCCTTTACCTAGTATTCCTACCTATACTCCTTCTTTGGTGACTGTGATGGTTCCCTCTATTCCTATGAGTGTTCCTGCTGTGTCCCTTCCTACATCACAACCTTCATATCATAATGTTCCTTTTACTTATTCCAATCCACTTCCAACTATATTTCCTAGTGTTCCTCCAATTATGTCTTCTCCTGTAGCTTCTTACACTTTTCCTAGTGTGTCTAATGTTGTTGCTACTCCTATTTCCTCTAATGATTCAACTATCATCAGTTTGGCTCAAAATGTGTCATCTTTCCAAAACAACTTTCTTCCTTAACTCAAAACAAGTTTAGTATTCCTACATGTGACATAGGAAGTCCTTTGTCCTGGGATATTATTCGTACTCCTATTCCTCAGCAATGTGAGATGCCTCATCTTGAGAATTATAATGGAAAGGGAAATCATGTTCATCATGTTAAAACATTCCAAATCCTTTGTAGTGATTATGCTCATGACCATAGGATTTTAGCCAAACTGTTTGCTAGAACCTTCCATGACAAGGCCTTACAATGGTATTGTTCCTTGCCTCCTTATTCCATTGATTCCTTTCCACAACTTTCTAATGCCTTTATTCAACAATTTCAAAACAACATTGGCCCACAAGTGTCTTTGACTGATTTGATGCATTGTAAACAAAGTGCTAAAGAAACATTAACTAAACTTATTGGTAGATTTAAGCATTTGCATGCTCAGATTTCCTATCCTATTCCTGATACTGATATTCAACGTATGTTTATTTCAAATTTGCAAAAGGATATTAGAGATAAGATTATGCTTACCAAATTTTCCTCTTTTCAACAACTTTGTGTAGTGCTTCATCATTATCAATTACAAGTGAGTCAATTTGAGAGAAACACTCCAATGGCTCCTATTTTAGTTGATAAGAGTGATGCTACTCCTAATCCAAACAAGCTTCAAAAATTCAAAAACTATGTTAAGATAAACAAACAAGCGAATGCAGTTGCTGATCAAGTTGTTGTTGCATCTCACAATGCCACTTCTACATCCACTACTTTTTGATTAAATCATATGTTTACTCCTCTTTTTGAATCTTTACATGCTATTATGAATAGGTTTTTAACTACTAATATGATTACTTTACCTCTTGTCCAACCTCTTTTACCTGATACGATTGCATCTAAATCTTTTGATAAAAATGATTTTTGTCAATATCATCATCAGAATGGTCATGATACCGAGTAGTGTTATTCTTTAAAACATAAGGTTCAAGATTTAATTGATTCTAATGCTTTATCTGTTGATAATCTTGATGGTAGTGGGAATAAATCTGTCTCTCCTCCTAATCAAAACCTTCAAATCTATATGAACCCTTTACCTACGCATGATACTAATACCATTGCTCAACCATCTACCATGTAAATTGTCTATGATTCAAGGATGGATGATCTCAGTCATGTTGTTAATTGAGTGGAGCATGTTGGTCCATTTGTATCTCCACCTCAACCTCAAGCTTAGATTCAACCTCAAGTTCAATCTCAACCTAAACCTAAAACTCAACCTAAACCTAAAACTCAATCTAAACCTCAATAACAATTTAAAAATAAAAGACCTCAGGAAATTTTGATTACCTTTGATGACTCTGAGACAATTAAAGCTCCTGATGGTCCCCTTTACATTGCTACTAGGATTTCTCAGAAACCTACTCGTGGTTGTCTTGTTGATCCTACATCCTTAGTTAATGTTATCACTGAAGAAAATCTTTTTATGAAAAGCTTACAACGTGACTTTTATGATACATCAGATGTATGGATTCAAACTTGTAATGGTTTTCTTTATCCATCATTTGGTTCTATTACTTTACAGGTTGAACTTTGTAGAAAAATTGTGAACACTACCTTTGTTGTGGTTCCTACTTCTGATCAATTTCAAGTTAAGCTAGGTTTGCCTTGGATGACTTTCATTCATGTTGTTGCTTCACCTATCCATAAGTCTCTTAAGTTCATTCATGATGAGGAAGTAAAGATGATTAATCATAGTCTATATCAACCTTTTAGGCCTAGAGATTGTCCTTCTCTTGATTTATTTTGGCCTTCATTACCTAATTCATGTCCTCCTTGACCTGATAATCTTTTTTGATCATATCAAGCCTATAAGCATCATAAGATTCTTCAATTAAGCATACCTCCTATGGATCTTAATCATGGTCTTTTTCCAACACCTTCTATACCTCCCTTAACTATGGCTTCTAGTTCTATTAATCAAGTTCCTTCTTTAGAGGCTATCAAAGATCTTGTGATTATTCCTCCTATTGTTGATAATATGATTGATTTTCCTAAAGAACCTATGAAGGATCTGTTAGGAATGGGAATACTGAGAGGGGGGGTGAATCAGTGTTCACTGTAATTTAACTTTTCACTTTAATCTAAATACTGAATTATAAATGCTTAAGTATTGAATTAAACATTCTCATAAACATGACATCAACACATGACACCAATATGGTTATGGGGAAACCCAAATAGTTAAAAACCCTGGTGGGACTTGATACCCACTAATATTCTGCACTAGTGTTTTGTAATCCTTGTTAGAAGATCCTTTACCTTGTTAGGAGTAGCTTTACAATGCTTTAAGTATAGTAGACCTTGTTAAGGGTCAGACCCTGTTAGGATTCTTTTACAATGATCACTGTTAGGGGAGTGGACTCACTGTCCTAGAGCTCACTACTCAAATGATGAAGACTACAACCTTCTAAGATCAGATACACACTATATCTGCTGGTGAACTGTTGTTGTGACATTGCTTGTCAAATTAGTTCCTTTGGTGCATTGATGCTTTGACCTAAAGCAAAGCTCTAATACATCATATGCTCACTTCACATACCTCTGCTCTTCTTATCACAACTATAATATAACTCACATGACTTCCATGCTAAATACAATGGGTGCATCTCATATTTATACACTCATATAAACAAAATAATTAGGTCAGCCCTATAACTAATTACAAACAACGCTTCCAAATGAATTGGCTTAAGCGTGCTTACAATTATACATATACATATGTTAGAAACCTAAATACAATGGGTGCATGGCCATTGTAATATTAAAATATAATCGCAAACCAAAATAGTCACTATCGGCTCCATGCTTTGTTCTCTGCTAGCACACACTGGCTATGCAACTTCAACTGACTGTAACTTTCACATATTTGAAGATTTACTTATGCACTCTTCGACTTAGCATAAGTAATGTTTAACAACCTTAACTTCTAGGGTGCATACTATAATGCATCTATACACATGTGCGCTGATGCTCTAAGTATTTGGTGCTCTATATGTTGTCCAGTCTTCAACACTTAACTAAATTCAGATCTTTATACATAGTGCGTTGACTCCAAACTACTATATGACTTGGTTTCCATAATAAAAACACTATATCTAGTCATATACTTCAGTATAGACAACTTGCCAACAATCTCCCCCTTTTTCATTGATGGCAACAAAGGAATGTGGCCAAGTCTCTAACTGTTCCTTTACACAAAAACATTTTGTCTTCTATACATCTACATACTCTTATATCTCCCTATACATATATATACTCCACATTCTATACAAATCTCCCTTTGACATTAATGACAAAGGTGCATCAAATTTTTTTATCTACATACATTTACTAAGGGAAAACATCTGGATATGCAATCTTGAATTTCTAGATCTCCTTCTTCCAAAAGGTTATCAGAGAATTAACTGTTTGTAGGTGGGTGCATAATGCATATTGAAGCTTCTCCATCTTCTCCAATTTTTTTCTTGGACCTTGATGAATAGGTTATCATGGTCTTATCAATCTCCTTTATGTTCTGACTGAGAATGTCTAGTGAGGGTGCAAGAGCATTCCTCAACTGAGTCTGTCTAGACCTTATCTTCTCCATTTCTTTCTCTACCTTCTCAATTATATCTAACTAACCTTGATAGACATTATTACATATATTTACATCAGTGGAGGTATCTAGAACTGAGTCCTTCACCTTCTCAATCATTACTTCTGCATCTTTTATCTTCTTCAGATGTGCATCAGTGAACTTATCCTAATCCATGGATTCTGCAATGACTTTCCTTCCTTGATCTGCAAACTCCTTCAATGATGCCTGACCAAACTTAAGAGAGTTTAAGTCTAGTGAAAAATTACTCATCAGTTCATCTAGTCTCTTCTTTAAGTACTTCTCCTCTGCCACTATGGCTGCAAATTCTTCTAGGCTTGAGAAATTGACTTTGAACTATGATAAGACTGTGCTCACATCATCCACCAAATGAACTTTTACTATCTTCCTATCCTTTGGTAGAAAAATATTCAAAATATTTACTGATTCCATCAGGAGAGGATTTCTCATTAATTATTTTTCCTTAGCCTTCTACATCGCCAAGACGTTGAACTTAATCAGGTCTTCTTCCTTCCAGGAGTCCAAACTGCTAGTGTCAGGTGTGAAACTTGACAACAATGTTGAGGAGGGAGTGATGGGAGTGCTATCCATCACCTCTTGCTTCATCTTGACCAAATCAATAGAAGATTCATCTTTCTTTTCTACTTCTCTCTCACCAAAAATGTCTTCTATGATTACTTCTTCTTGCTGAGCAGAAGGGGTATTGCTGCATAAGATTTCTGCTTCCTCAGTGCTGACAAATGCTTCCTCAAACTTATCCAAGTCCTTATCAGTAGCTGCCATGGCTATTTCCACATTATCTATGATAATTATGCTATCTTTGGGTGATTTTGATATGGGCACAGACTGATCTGCTTCAGTTTTAACTTTTGCTATGAGCACTGAGTCATGAGGACCTATCACTGGTGCATAGGAGGTCTCTACTATTGGAAATATAGATGTAGTAACTGAGAGGGGGGGGGGTGAATCAGTTAACTAAAAAATATTACCACTGATCCTTTAGATGTCCTATTAAATTATTTACTGCAGACATACAGAGAAATGCTGAAACTCAGTAATTACAAAGAGTGTTAATTATAACTATTCTTAAGCATTCATTAGTGATTAACATGCATGAATAAAGAAAATACCATAAACACAAGAGATGCCAGATTTAACATGGAAACCCAATATGGGAAAAACCACCAATGTAGCTAGTTACTGATTTTCACTCTTATGAAGTGATGCCCTGTTAGGAGCCAACCCGGTAAAAGGTTACAAAACACACTATTAGGTGTGACCTTGTTAGAGGATTTAATCACCCTGCTAGGAGTGGCCTTGTAAGAGGTCTTGAAACAATTCAATAGAACTATCACCTTGTTAGAGGATTTAAAAAATGGTTGTTAAACCAACTCGGTTAGGAGATTTTGAAATCACTACTACGATGGTAAGAAAGTAACAATGAAGTGACCTAAATAGTGATGCAACTAAATTGCTGATTACAGATCTCTATTCTGCTTCACTAGATCCTTCCTAATCAAATATATCTCTGTTTCTCTTCAAGGATATCTAACCATCCTTCAAAATTCGCTGATACTATTCTTCTCTTTCACTTTTTTCTTCCTCATAATTCACAACTTGACCTTCTATATATATACCATTAGGATTGTCAAGTCGGCACTAATAATTATTATAAAACATTACTAATCATTACAATAGTCAGCTGGAATAAACCAACTTTATTTCTCACATTGACAAAATCCTTTACTAGGCCGACCTTGCTCGGTAAACATTAATCCCAAAAAGATTTCCTTTGGTGACCAAGAGAACTCGATAAGTACTATGAATTCTTCAACATCCTTTGGAGACCGAGTGAACTCAGTAGACACTAACTTTCCTTCAATAACCGAGGAAGCTCGGTTAACACTGTTTTCTACCATACTTTTTTTTTGACACCTGAGAGGTCTCGGTAGACACTGGGAACTGCTTTGCTGACCGATTGAGCTCGGTAGACACTAGGAACTGCTTTGCTAACTGATTGAGCTGACAATTGATATGACATTTGTGTGACATCAAAGACAACATAGAATCATTCCAACAATCTCCTTTAGACAATTGTATCCAACATCTGCTACTTTACCTTTCTTATTTGATGTATGAGTGATGGGTGTAGTAGGTAATCTAAATTGTTGCTCCAAGAGTACCTTCTCAAAAGCTTTCTTTGTTTCCTAAGTTATCAAGTCATAGTCTTTGTTCATGATATGAAAAGTTCTTATTTTTGTTCTTAGGTGTGGCTTTACTAGTTTCAATATTAGTGCTTCTTCATCTTTAGAACATACAGGCAAAGTATCTTGTAACACATTTTCCCTTATCTTAATATCCTCTTCATTTTCTTGTCTTTTTAGGTGTTCTAAAACATTCCACACTTTATCTAGAATAGAGGTCTGCATTTCAAGAACTATTTTCTTGAACTTTATCATATGCTTGATAATCATCTTATGAATTTCTGACTTATCAATCTCACTATATGATTCATAGTGTTTCTCTACTTGATCAATTTTGCCTTCATCAATAGTTCTAGAGCTCAAAACTTTAAGGCTAGGCCTAAATCCTACCTTAGGAGGTGCTTGAGTGTTTCTCCTACTCCTTGTGGCATGCGAAGATAGATGACTGGTGCTGGTTTCTTTCTTCCTCTTGGCAATAGGCTTATACTCTGGTGGACCTATAGGATCACTTATTTCTATGGGCACAGAAGGAGTATTATCTTCCTTACCCTTCTAACTATCATCTTTTTCAACTTTTATTTTCTTCATCTTTGGATCTTCTTGTTCTTCTATTGTGCTCTTCAAATCTAGAGAAATCTTCTCTTCCCTTGCCTTGTCAAGATCTACTTGAGATACACCATGTATCCTCAAGATCTCTGATGTAACTTTTGCAATCGATCAAATGCACTGCAATCACTGATAACTTAATCTCCAACTCTTCACAAGAACTTCCAAGGCTCAATCTGCTCTCCAATCGCTCCAAGTATGAATGCAATGAGTAAACACACATCTTTTTGTGTACTTAAAGTAATAAATTCACCATTAAGTCCAAAGGTGCATACTCTAAGGATGAGTATACCAGCCACAAAGGGGTCTAGAACTAAATTAGCTCCCCCTATGATCCTGAGGGCCATTCATGTAGATGTAGAGGGTGCATCCCCTAGGGATGCATCCAATACATTACCATCAACATTTTCTTTCTTTCCATCTGACCAAATCATGCTCGCATATTCTGATGCCTTCACAAGCTTGACTTCTGCTTCAGGATCCAAAATTGGTTCTTCGGCCTTTTTAGGGCTTTCCTGACCTTGCATCCTTGATCTACAAAACTTTGAGATATGTCTAGCCTTGTTATAGGTGTGACAAATCACTAGAGGTCTATTATTCCTCGACGCATTGACATGAGTCACCATTCTACATTATTTTGTTGTATGACCATTATAGCTACATATCTAATATGTAACATTCTGAGAACTTCTTACATTGGTCTAATTCTGATTTCTTTGATCATGTTGAATCCTATTCTTCTTACTAGTCTTGCAATTTATTGCTCTATGACCAAATCTATTACATGTATAACAATAACCATTAAAATTCTTTACCTCTGTACAGTTTCTTGCAATGTTTCCATGCTTGTTACATGCAAAACAAGTGCGTTCAATAGGCTTGCACTCATTTTTAGGAGGACTACCATTGTCTTTGGTTTGATCTTTAGTCTTCTCAATATTAGTAGATTCTTTTTGTGTCTCCTTTCTTGCTCACATCTTATCAATCTAATTTTGTGCTTCATTGTATCCAATACTAGTGTCTCCTTTGACTCTTCTTGCATACTGTAACTAAGATTCTATCAAATCAGAACTAGTGTGCAATTTGTCAATGTGGTTCTTTTCATCTTTCAATTCAGACTCCAATCTTGCTTTGCAATTCTTTAGATCCAAGATTTCCAAATTTTCTTTCCTTAACTCTTCATTGAGTTGAAGGTTCTCCTTTACTTGTTCATTGTAGACATCTTGATTGTTCATCAATTTGTCATCAATTTCTTCAAGTTGACTCACTAAGGATGCATTTTCTTCATTCAACTTCTTGATTTTTTCTTCAAGATCACTGTTTGAGCATCCCTTCAAATCCTTTCTTAGTTTCTTGATAACTAATTGAGCATCACTAAATTTTTCTTTTAGTTTTTCAATTTCTCTTTCTGAGTTATCCAGGTCTTCAAGAGCTGCTTCAAGATTCTTCTTCAAATCTTCTTTGTCCATGATCTCCTCAAGTGGTTAAACTTATTTTCTGAGGACCAGAGCTTTGATACCAATTGTTAGGAATGGGAACACTGAGAGGGGGGAGGTGAATAAGTGTTCACTGTAATTTAACTTTTCACTTTAATCTAAATATTGAATTGTAAATGCTTAAGTACTGAATTAAACATTCACATAAACATGACATCAACACATGACACTAATATGGTTACGGGGAAACTCAAATAGGTAAAAACCCCGGTGGGACTTGATACCCACTAATATGCTGCACTAGTGTTTTGTGATCTTTTTTAGAAGATCATTTACCCTGTTAGGAGTAGCTTTACAATGATTTAAGTATAGTAGACCTTGTTAAGGGTCAAACCATGTTAGGAGTCTTTCACAATGATTTAAGTATAGTAGACCTTATTAAGGGTCAAACCCTGTTAGGAGTCTTTTACAATGATCCCTATTAGGGGAGTGGACTCACTATCCTAGAGCTCACTGCTCAAATGATGAAGGCTACAACCTTTTGAGATCAGATACACACTATATCTGCTAGTGAACTGTTGTTATGACACTGCTTGTCAAATCAATTCCTTTGCTGCACTGATGCTTTGACCTCTAGAAAAGCTCTAATACATCATATTCTCACTTCACATACCTCTTCTCTTCTTATCAAAACTCTAATATAACTCGCATGACTTCCATGCCAAATACAATGGGTGCATCTCATATTTATATGCTCATATAAACAAAATAATTAGGTCAGCCCTATAACTAATTACAAACAATTCTTCCAAATGAATTGGATTAAGCATGCTTACAATTATACATATACATATGTCAACAACCTAAATACAATGGGTCCATAGCACATCCAACATTAAAATATAATCGCAAACCAAAATAGTCATTGTCAGCTCCATGCTCTGTTTTCTATTGGCACACACTGACTATGCAACTTTAACTGGCTGTAACTTTCACATATTTGAAGATTTACTTATGTGCTCTTAGACTTAGCATAAGTAATGTCTAAAAACCTTAACTTCTAGGGTGCATACCATAATTCATCCATACATAGGTGTGTTGATTCTCTGAGTCTCTGGTGCTCTGTATGTTGTCCAGTCTTCAACACTTAACTGAATTCAGGTCTTTATACATAGTGCGCTGACTCCAAAATGCTATATGACTTTGTTTCCATAATGAAAACACTATATCTAGTCATATACTTTAGTATAGACAACTTGCCAATAGGATCCTGAGATTGTTCCTCCTAGTTCTCAACCTATTTCAAATAAATCAAAACGTAATCGATCTGCTAATGAACGTCGTAAGAAGCATCATGCTCATGCTAAAGCTCGTAATTATGTTTTTCAAAAATCTCTATCTTCCTCGGATAAACCTATGCATGATGTGTTAGAAGAGGTTGTTACTAATAATGATGTTCACATGCATGATTATGATTATTCTATTCATATCTTAGATCCTATTTTGATTAATTTGGATGAAGATACTCTTGATGATACTGATGATGTTAATGATGAATATGAGACTATTGACATTCACATTGATTTACCTAGTATGCTTTCATCACAATTAACTCTTACACCTAGTGTCGAACATTGTGATTCTCAAGAGGATCCTTGTTTGGAACTAGTTATCATTCCTACTATGTTGGATATAGTTCCTCTTGCGAGTTACCCACCTTACCTAAATGATATACAATGAGATGGAGAGAGTAGGTAGCACACTTGATTGACTTGTCCTTCATGGTAGCTTTGTTGTGTGTTTGCCTGTTGTACTATGTTTCTCCCATAATGTGTTTGCTAAATGTTGTTAGATTATTTTATATGATCCTTGTTACTCGATTGGTGCAAGGTGATGAAGGAATCAAAACTATTGTTCAAATTCTTCTATATGTATCTCTATTCTTCTATGCATTGTTCAATGTTATGTCATAAATGTGCTATTGTTCGTAAATTTTTCCTTGTGTAATTTGCTTGGATTTGAGATATGGTAGCACTAATTCTTTTTGGTCTCCATGTCATGGTCCGAAAAGATTCTCCTTCATATATCTTATGTGATCTTTCCTCCTTTGTGATCATAGTTCTAATTTCTTTGGGGAATGATGTCGATTCATTTGCAATAATATCATATATATATATATATATATATATATATATATATATATATATATATATATATATATATATATATATATATATATATATATATATATATATATATATATATATATATATATATATATATGTATTATCTTATGATCATACTAACCCCATGGTAGGTAGATCCCTTCTATGTTCTCTGTATGTTTCTATGATATTTCCCTTGATTTGTATTCATCTGGGGGCATCTCGACATGGAAACATAATCAATAGAGTTGTTTATGTTTCTATTAAAGCCATTGCTCCTATTAAATTGTCAGCAATGACTTTAATTTGGGGGCATATGCTCTGCTCACCTGTTGCACACATGCACTTTTCAATACACACATATTGTTTTTCAAGATACTTTTTCTCCCTTTTTGGATTAGTAACTAATCCTTAAAGCATGGATTTATATTTTAGGATCTCTTGATCCCTCCAGTTTCAAATATACATATATTTTGATCCCTTAAGGTCAGAGGTGTCCTTAAGACTAGATCTCTTTGTTATTTTTGGTTTTATTCTTATATAATAAAATATTCTTAAGGATGAATCCTTGATGGGTTGACTAGTGAGTAGAGACATTCACTAGGTGGTTCAATTCCATCCTTCCAGTTGTGCCATTCTCTTGTGTGGTTCACAATGGGACATAAGTTCTCATTGGGTGAGGTAATCACACCTTCTTTCTCTCTCTAGAGATGTCTCTCTTATTGTGATCTAGGAGTTGATGAAGACTTGAGTCCCTGGGGGCTTAAGGTTTTCTTTTGTCCCTTGGATTATGATAAGATTATCTTTTTACTCTAATCTCCTTTGCCAAGAGTTTGCATCGAGTCCATACTCTTGCTAAAGTGGTGGCTTAATGTATCATCTTAAAATGGAAGCACTTCCATGATAAGAGCATTTAGCCCTCTGACTAAGTGGTCTAGGGTCATTTTAAGCACCTTTATTAGGTCTTTTCATGTATTTGGCTTTCTCCCCACTTTCCACTTCTTTTCTGCACTTGATTTCTTCATTATAGGTGAAATTAGGGTTAGGATCTTGAGGATTCTCCTTAATTTCCCTCTTCCATGGCTTTATTTTCTAAGTAGGACTTCGAAATAGGTCCTCCTAGCCTTCATCATAGTCATCAAAGGATTTTATGCCTATCCCTGACATTCTATCCCTTTCTGGCATCATTTTTAGGTCTCCGGGCATCCCCGGGACCTCCTGTCCTGATTTTGACTGGTTCTAGGCCCACAGGGTTAGAATTGAGGTTGATCTTGACCAGGTCAAAATTGATCTTGATCTTGACTAGGTCAGTTACAAGCTCAATTTTTCCCCCCTCTTTCAAACTTCCAAATTCATTGATTTTCGGGTATCGGGTTTCAGGGATGTTTGTTTTCCCGCCTCCGGGTCAGCCATTTCGGGTTTCAGAATAGAAAATCCTTAAATTTCATTTAATCTAGGTATATTTTCTAAATTTTAGGACCTAATTAGGATTTAATTCTCCAAGGTGGCCCCTCTAGAGGATTGTGCCCTAGTTCACGATAAAAGGAGGCCTTCCTATCTCATTTTCTCCATCAAGTTTTGTGAAAACATTCTCATCTCAAGCATTCAAGAATTCAACCATTCAAGAAATCCTTCAAGCATTCAAGTTTTAAAGCATTCATCCATCAAGGAGATCCATTTTTAGCCATTGAAGGATTCAATCTCTTTGGAGCCCCCTTGAAGATCTGTTAAAATAATAACAAAATAAAGAGAGACAGGAAATTATTTAATTCAATGAGATAGGAGTAAGAAGATTTACCATCAATTAATGCAAAAAATAGGAGCATTCACCAAAGATCCAAGCAACAAAGGAGACAATATTTTGAAGGGGGAAAAGCATAAAAAAAACCCTGTGATATAAAGAATGGGAAAAAAATGCCTAAGAATGAGAGAGAGAGAGAGAGAGAGTGAGAGCCAAACTCATACAATGTTCAAGAAGAAGAAGAATATCACGAAGAGAGAAGGAGAGACATCTTTTTAATAAAGATGTGAGAGAGGAGTTATATTGTAACTCCCATTTCTATGTATGCCACATTTTAATAGTGTGCGAGACAAGTGTAGGATTCCTCATAAGGAGGAATATCTAAATTCTTTAATAAAAGAATTACAAAAATGACACGTCCTCCCACTTGGACTAGAGGATGAATATAATAGGATACCTTGGTTTATCCTTACATATTTAACCAAGGATATATTACATTTGAACACCCCCCTTTAATCTTTACTTGGGGTATTACAAAAATCTACAACTAGATTATCCTTCTTGTAGTAGAGAAGGAAACTTGTTTTTCTTCACTTTGTGTTGATATGAGCTGATGATGCAATGATAAATTCTTGGATCTTGAAATAGGATTCATTTTATTTTCGTAATACAAGAGTGTAGGTGTTTTTGGATATAGGCCCAAATCTTTAAGTGAACTTTGCAATTGTTCATTGTTACTTGTCCAAGAAAGATCACCTGAATCTACAAAAAAATAAGAACCATGAGGGGATCTCCCATTATTGGGATTTCCTCCTAAAACTAAATCAGTATAAGCTGAATGGGAATCATCAAATGTAATTTCATCATAAAGAAGTTTTGTAAACCAAATGGATTCATTACTAGATACATAAAGAAGAATAGAAATAGGACAATCACCATCAATAATATCATTAAGAAGATTAGAGTTTAGGGAAGGAGGTTGGTCCTCTATAATAGCCATTTGAGTGTCACAAAATTCATGATCTACTTTGGAGCAAATAGGAACATAATCTCCTATAACACATGAGGGCAGGGTGACATTGATAAACGTATTAATAATTGCATCTTCTTGCTCTAAAGTAGAATAAGTATAAGAAACATCATCAACCTGTAACATATTATCTTTATGAGGAAAATAGGAAGCGAGGGGATCAGCCCCAAAACAAACATCATCACATGGGTCATCCCAAATAGGAAAATCATTTAAAAGATACATAATGTCACAGTGCGGTGTAGAGTTTTGATTTTCTTGATTAAAAAAGGAAACAAGTTTCTCGTAAGTTTGAAATGTGTTCTCCAAGACATGCCAAGCCTGATGAGTTGCAATACAATCTGAGATAAGATGATATAAATCTAGATGTAATGAGAATCCAATTAGACCAAACACTTCCTCATCTTTAAACTGCCAGGAATCTTGGTCAGCCTGACGAGTGGTGGATGTTGGTTTCAAATTTGGTGAAGACACAATATCCAAAAGGTGTTGAGATTTTAGAAAATCAGACATGTGTGGCCTCCAAATAGTATAATTGGAACTAGTGAGTTTAAATTTCGGCATTGACGTAGACATGATGAAACAAAAAATTACAATTAACAAAATTTAATTGTTAAATTAAAAAAAATTAAATACTTTAAATTTTGATTAAACGTAATGATGAATTGATCAATATAAGTGAATTAAAACTAAAAATCACAATCCTTAGATTAAAGTGAGGAGGTGAAATTAATTAAACATATATAAAATTAAATGAAAAAATAAATGATGTTGAAATTTTTAATTTAAAAAAATTACAATAAAATTATTTTAAATTATGAAAGAAAATACTTTTTAAAAAACTAAAGAAATTCTAATTTAGAGATAATTACAACTATGAAAATTATAATATAAAGTTTAAACTTAAAATGAGTATATAAAAGATTGTATTAATAGTTATTTTTCTAAAAAAAAATGAAAACAAATAAACTTTAATAATATTTAAGACTGAAAAAAGTTTTTAAAAAAACTAAAAGGCTAAAAGATAAAATATCTAGTCTTATAAAAAAACAACCACGTGACTCTTAAAGGGAGAGGGAAGATGCTTATTAAAAGACAAAATTAAAGGATTGTCCTTATTTTTAAAAAACTTGAATTATTTTTTAAAAATCATTAAGTAACATATATAAGAAATTGTACATGAATTAAATTTAAATTGACTTTTCAAACGTTGATCTATTTTCTTTTAGTCCTTATCTAATGTAAGAGACAAATAGAAATTGTGGTCAGGAAAGGAATGCTAATAATAGAAGGTGTTAAAAAAAATGGTTTGAATGCAGATTATTTATTGCAAATGTATTGCTGCAAAGACGTAAGGAAGATACAATGATAATAAAATGTTGCACCAGACTCAAAGGCTGGGAGGCAGAACAAATAATAAAAGAAGGCTGGCAGACAAGACAAAAAAGACACAGAAATGGCTTCTTCTGGAAAAAAATTGAAGTGAAAAGCTGAAACGTATATGTGTGATGATGAAGATTTTATGCAACTATTTTTATATACTGGAGAATATATTCTACTTGAGCCGTTTTTGAATTAAAAGGAATGAAGTAAATGCTGGCTACATTTATAAAATGTGGGATTCGAATAGCAGCATTAATAATATTTGATTGAAAAAATGAATGATTTTCCTATGCGAACATGAATGTTTAGAAAAAGATAAGGGGAAGTAACTGTACAACGTTAAGAAAAAAGATATAAAGCAAAGAGGAAACGATACTAATTTGTAGGAAGGAAGCAGAAAATGGCTAATACTAAAGCAGAGAAAATGAGAATATTCTTGCAAAAAACTAGTTAAAATTGAATTAAGCAAAAATGTTTGACTGAAATCTAATAATAACCTCTGCCACCAAAAACAAGAATATGCTAAAAAAACTACAGAATAAAGGGAAGAGGTTTCGAAAAGCCTGCAAACATGATAAATGTTAATAATAAAAATATTATATTATATATTATATCGATATAAGGAAAAATGGTTCCAAATAAGGAAAAAATGTTTCCTTTCCAGCAATAAAACGTTACCTTTCCTACAAAAAAAATGTAAGAATCTTTATACGAGATTGACAAATGTCAAAAAGACATATCAACCAATAAACCAAACGTTTGAGGAAAGAAGTCTGACTCTCATCTACGCTGCAGTGATTCAGCATGTGGCAAGGGGTATACCAGTATGCAAAGATATTAACAAAGAAAAGATTATTTGACTATTTTGATTTTAAAAAAAATAGAGCTTATCTTGTGTTGTGTGCTGCTCAGACATTAAGGATAATGCAATACAAACCCTTCCAGCTGAGGTCAAAGATATGCGGACGTTATTGAATTTTTTAATAAGAATATGTGATACAAACCCTTCAAGTTGAGGTTAAGGATAATTCTTGTCACAGGGCCGGTCCTTGAGTATTAAAAAAAAACCAAAACAAACGAGAGATAAAGGTGCAGATAGCCACTAGTCACTATGAAAAAAAAGTAATATCAACTGTGAAAAATGTACAGCACATGCAATGAAGGAAAGATATCAAAATGATTCACACAATTTAAAGATCAAACCTGCAACTATCTTAGTTAAGGAGGAATATCGAAACTAGCATGCAATCAAAACTGTAACAACATGCAATCAAAACCAACATGCAAATGATATTTAGGACAACCGAATGGCGATAAAAAACCAGAGATAAATTAAAACAGTGCTCTCTAGGGCAATGATCATAAACAGAGCTAAGATTGAAATGTCTCCAAACCTGCACAAAACAAATCAATAATGTATCCAATAGATGAACCGGGTTTGGGGGTAAACCAGCCAAACCCCCAAAAAAAATTTGATTTTTTCTCTCTTAATCAGATTAGTTAAAAAAAAAAAAATACTAGCAATAAACTCTCTCAAGAGTCTCTGATATTGGAGTGCTCCAAGATATGGTAGCTCATTCACTTGTACACTCAACAATGGATTAAACCAACCTACTCTAATACCATGTTAAAATAATAACAAAATAAAGAGAGACAAGAAATTGTTTAATTCAATGAGATAGGAGTAAGAAGAATTACCATGAATTAATACAAAAACTAGGAGCATTCACCAAAGATCCAAGCAACAAAGGAGACAATGTTTTGAAGGGGGAAAAGCATTAAAAAAAACCCCGTGATATAAAAAATGGGCAAAAAAATGCCTAAGAATGAGAGAGAGAGAGAGAGAGAGAGAGAGAGAGAGAGAGAGAGAGAGAGAGAGAGAGCCAAGCTCATACAATGTTCAAGAAGAAGAATAATCTCATGAAGAAAGAAGGAGAGACATCTTTTTAATAGAGATGTGAGAGAGGAGTTACATTGTAACTCCCATTTCTATGTATGCCACATTTCAATAGTGTGTGAGACAAGTGTAGGATTCCTCATAAGGAGGAATATCTAAATTCCTTAATAAAAGAATTACCAAAATGACATGTCCTCCCACTTGGACTAGAGGACGAATACAATAGGATACCTTGGTTTATCCTTATATATTTAACCAAGGAAAGATTAAATTCTAACAAGATCCATCCTTCTACATTCATCCAAGCCTTCTCATATGCAAAGATCAATTCAATATTGGTGTTGAAGATCAAATGCCATTTATTGGAGACATCCTACATTCATCTTACATCCATTGAAGCTTTCCTACTTGTGGATTTGAGGATTTGAATCCTCTACAAGGACTTCAACATAAGAGATGTGATTTTTTTCAATTACTTTGTTTATGCACACTACATTTCAATTCAATTTAAAGGTTAATTCTTAAATTGGGGTTTGACCAAGGCAAACCCCCCCCCCTCCCCATACAAAAAAAACCCCCATTTTCTTGCAGGTACAGGTGCGGGATTTCAAATCTGAGAGAGAATTTAGATACCCTTTTCGGTGAACTTCTGAGATCTACGAACAGAGTCAGAATCGACCTTCAAGTAAAGAATCTAGCCTTTGACCTTTTATGAGGGTCAAAGTCCACTTGAGCTCATCTTGGAAAAGATTTTTGGGTTTTCTTTGTCTTGAGATTTCTAGTCCAGAATTGGTTGTAGAATTGCCCAAATGTACACATAGACATCAGAAATTAGCATTTTTTAGATTTTCCCTAATTTGAGGTTAGTACTTGTATTTTAATTATTTTATATTTCAAGCATAATTCAACCATAGCGAAATATAGGGTTTCTCTCTCTCTCTCTTTCCTATTCTTCATAGATTGATTCGATTGTGCATTAGCCTTTTGGTTGATCAGATTGGATCTCTCCTTTGGATATTTGGATTTGGGAATAGATCTCATATTTCTCCCATTCCAACATAAATTATACATTTGAATAGGTGTGATGCCATTTTAACCCTATTCACATAATAACACAATGACACAAGATATGTTGACTAGGGAACCTCTTGATCAAAGAGTAAACCCCGATGGTAATGATGCCCACAAAAGATGCACTAATATGAATATTTTTTGTGAAATTATGGACTTTGTTAGGAGTCTTATGAAATACATTCAGTACATATGAATTCCTGTTAGGAGATTTTGAATCCCTGCTAAAAGATTCTAACTCTATTAAGAGTTATGGAAGACAAAAGGACCCACTGCCCAAAAAAATTCAATGGAAAGATCACTGAACGCACTATCCAACTGATCTTTGTATTACTCAATAGAATAATACCAAAATATTACTAATCTCAAAAATATGTTACCTCTTCTCTGACTGTGCCAAACCGCAGTTACTGCTACATCAGATCTCAATTTTAGATCTTTGTACCTCGCATGTCTTCTTTCACAAATTCTCTTTCACAACTTCATTAGCTCTTTTCTTATCTTCATGCATACATCATCATATCAATAAGAAAAAAAATTCCTTCCTTTATACCACACTCAAGTAATTACAAATGAGTCGGCATCTAATTACAAAATAAAGTTTCCACATGCTACATCAAAATTACACAAAACTGTCAGCTTCCAATTACAATAATTCTTCACTCGTGCAACCTCAAAGTTTGCATTGTCATCCACATTACTAAAAATGTGTCTTCAACTTCCCTTTAACTGCACAAAACTAGATTCCATCCCGATTAGGAGATATCTTCCAATTTCCACAAACTGCTACTCAGGAACACTGCCTGAATACTGCTTCCACCAAAATGCTCATAACTTCCATGAATAAATGAATTACTATCTACGCTCTTAACCATAAACATATAACATATCAAAGAGTAAATCCTCAACATCGCATAGCTCCATCTAAAATATCTCATGTGCGCTAATCCAAACACTGTCTATTCATCTGCAAATCTCTAGTAGATCACTATGTTGACTTAATGACAATCATAGTCATGAATGCAACAACAACTACTATAGAATGGCTTGCAAAAATTCAGCATTCATTCCTAACAATAACATATTATCGTAATGCATGCACAACATAGTAAACTAAAGAACATGCATAGCAATAGAACAAATGATCTCATAACACATTATTTGTTCTCGAGGAAACCCTGGCCAAGGGAAAACCCCGGTGGGGATGGTAACCACAAAGATTCACTAATCAAAAGTATCATGTTAAGGATGTGTTGGTTCCCCAAAATGGGAGTTTATGCTCTAACAGGCAACCAATACATCTACAGATTTTGAGGATTGGTTAGATCGAAATATGTTGCTCTAGAGATGATTGGACCAACTATAGGGACATGACTGCCCTCTACACTTCTGGCTCTGCAAAACCAAGGAGGGTGCTCCTAATCTAGTAAAAACAATACTTATCTCATTAATCACTGACTAGATTTAAATGCAATAGATGAATGATAAGAGAAGCATAAATGATGATCACTCATTCATAAATTTTTTCACTTATCACATAGGTAGTACTTTATTTTGCAAATCATTGTAATTCAAAGAATTTCGATGATTTTATGCTTAAAGATAGAAATATCAAAAGAAACTTTTCATGCCTTGATCTCTATGACAAAGAACTCTACTGTCGGCCAGTGTCTTATTCATTGGGCTGCACCTCCACTGCAAGATTGTTATGCCTAAATAAATTTAATGAACTCTGAGAGATTTACCCTTTGAAAATACTAATCACCCTGTGGTGGATTTTATCAAAAGATTCCTAGATTCACACTACTTACTGGTGTATCTTTTAGAAAAACTTCAAAGAATTTATGTTATATTCAAAAGCTTATTTAATCTGATCCTGGATTAGAGCTGAGAAATATAAACATATACACAAAGATTATCCATGCAATGAATTGGAACAATTCATAATTCAAATAGAGGCACTCAAGGAAAGATATAAATCGTTGATATTATTCAAATGTTATATTATATCATGCTCACAGAATGCTTTACAATGCAACTCTCTAAAAATAACTTGAACCAGAAAATTTTGTTCTGCTATAGAAATATGCGTAAAAAATACAGTCTATGATATCCCAGACTCAAGAAACTTATCAGTCAAAATTTGATTAAGTTCTCTATCCTAAGGGAATGGCAGTCTACTTGCAGCCCACCTCATAGGTGCGTATAATCTCTGCAGATGCTTTTGGTGCATTGCTTACCTTGCATTCATGTTGCTGCTAGAAATGTCAATTACTCCCTCATGCCTTGTCTTTACGTGTTGTAGATATCACCGTCTATGGGAGATCACGCAACCTCCAAAACTCATTGCTCCTCCTCTTCAAACTGGTGCACTCCCATTACATATTTCTTACACTAGCAATGTAAAAATATATGCCAGTCTTCCAAACAAGCAGCTTCCATATACCATGTGTTGTTATATACATGTTCAAACTTCACACAACTTCACTTTTTATTTTAAAAATGCTAGCATACATTTGTTTTTAAAACATTGGCATTTCAATTACCATGCACTGGCTTTGACTGCATGCATGCCTTGATCTATCATCTCTGTAACACTTTATATCTCATGGTTAAAGTGAAATCCTAGTGAAAGATATTATTTTATCTTGTATCAATCATGGATTTAGCACCACTGGCCATGGAAAATTTGCAACTGCTCTCTCAAACTCCTCTCGAGATGTGTGATACTTAGGAATTAGAATCTAAACAAGTTAGGCCACATTATTATGGCTTCCCTGCACCTTCAAATACATTTATTTTATGGTTGAGATGCCTACTTCATGCACAAGTATGTCCATTTATCAGCTGCCTTCATTGCCGGACTCACCAACTAAATGTTGAAAAGTCCTTTACTTCACATGTTGGTGATTCCTTATTTGCTCTAGTTAATACATTCCATCACTGGCACATTTTGAATGCATGGGGCCTGCAAACACACAAGTTTCCCCTTTCATCTTTCTTCACATTTTTATGTTAATATTAATAACCATGAAGATTTGGAAAATTAAACACAAAAGTCCATCTCGAACTAGAAACACTTGATGAGGTCAGCCGGGTCTAGAGGCGGGCTTGGCTAAAAAAAATTTCAATTTCATGTACCTAACCATGATTATGTCTCTGTACATCTTCAACATGGTTCAGGACCAAAAATCAATCAAACCCGCATCACTGAATGCCTCAAAAACATTATTTCTGTTAAGTGTCAAAACTGTGCCAGAGGGCTCAGGAAGTGGTCTCCAAAACTGATGAAAACACCTGATCTGATCTAGCCACCTGACAGGGATACTCTATGATGTACATGCAATCATCTCCCCGAACAACATCTCCCAACTGTATTAGAACTGAGAGATTTTAATTGTTGAAAATGGCACTTTCAAACTGTCGCTTGCAAATGACTGACAGATTTATGAAAATTGCAAACAGAATGGGCCTGGCAAATTGAGTTAATAGATTGGAAGAAAACCCAAACTGAGACTGGAGATAGTATGTCAACTCTATAATACAATGCAATAAGAAACTCTTCAAGACCCTTAACTGGTCAAAAGATATTAATGCGCAAAGTTGACCTTTGGGAAAAGATTTCCAAGTACACTCAGAAAACAAAAGGAAACTGTGAATAGAACGGCTTATGAAAACTGACTTAACGGATTGATCAAGATCTCAAACTGAAAACATAAGTTCTCTGTCAAGATTACAAAGCGAGGCAGCAATTAGAAAGCTCATCGAATCAATTGGCCAAAAGTTAATCAACTGCAAAGTAGGCCATTTGGAAAAGAGAACTGAATGCACTCTATCCAAAATATGAAACGTGCAAACGGATTTGATCCTGAAAACTGATCAAATGGATTCGTTAAGAGCTGAAAATGGATAGGCTGATAGAAAAACTTGTCTACAATCCAATGGAATGATTATTTTTAATTGATCAATCTCTATCCATGAATTGCAGACCTCCAAATAGGGCCTCTGACAAAACTGTGAAAAGTGTAAGAGACAGATTTATACGAAAGACCTCCAAATGGGCAGGTGCAAAATAGATGAAATCTAACTATAGGGAGCTGAAAACTAAAACTTAAGCGATCTGATGTACACTAAAAACACTCACCACTTGGTTTTCCATGACATTTAACAGGGCATCAGATATTCATCCTTAAACTAGGCCCTTCGAATCAATTTGACACAGGCAAATTCCAAAACTACAAACCGCCTAAGAGTGAGATCCTACAAACATGATGCAAATATCAAATTGATGATTCCAAGTGACTGAATGATGTTTATGTAGAGTGTAAAATACCTCACTCATATGATAGCGCTTAGGAATCACTTAGTAATATGCATCCCCTTGAATTAGAAACAGGCACTATAACAAGTTTTGAATCATGGCATCTCAAAGATTTTTGAGAGTGCCAACAGTGGCTCCATCTGGGGATGTGTTCCCCCTACGGGCACAGCAAGATCCTAGAATCACTGGTAGAAGCAGACCACCCCAAAAACATAACCTTCACTTGTACACTCTTACAATTTCCTTCAGGCTCCACAGGCTCTCAACTTCGAAAGCAAACTACTAAAGAGAGAAAGCTTGAAACAAACTGAAACAACTGTACAAACTGAAGCAAACAACTGAAAGCAACTGTACAAACTGGACACATGACCACAGGCCATCAAAATTGAACTGAAAACTTACCTCTGTCATATACTCAATTTTCATTTCCATCAACTAGAGGCAAGCTGAAAATATCACTCTTATCCGCCTGATTCAATCTATGTTCCTTTCTCATCAGCTTGCAAACTCATTCAACACTTTCAGCACTAAACATTTGATCACTAATATCAAACTAAAAATGCTTGTCATTGACTTTCAAATCATCACTAAATTGAAAAGAGAAGGAAAACAATTCAAGATGAAAACCAGAATCGGCAAGGACACTTTTATCACTAGTTTGCATGAATGAAACTTCATTTTCAACAAGAGCCCGCATGCTCTGATGTAATGCGTTCAAGTAAAATTCAGACTGGACACTTTCATACTGAAGAAAATATTCATCAGTACTATGGACTTTTGAAAATGAATCACTAAGAGATAACGGTTCACTTGAGAGCTGCACACTTAAAGAAGTAAAATCAGATTTACCATCCCCTTCACCATCATAACTTGATTCCAAATCTTCCACACAAGGAAAACTATAATCTGAAATCTGATCAACACATGAGTCTTCATATTCATCATAAATGACATCAATGCATTCATCTTTAGACTCACATATACTATCTCTTAGTGGACAACTTGATTCAAGAATAGGGATAGCGTTGTTACACTCAACAGTAGCCATTTCAACCTTCTCACACTCAAGAAGATCAATATCAAAATTTATATCTGCCTCAAATAAAAATGAAGAGGTACATGCTGGTGCATATCACTGAAAATCAATAGCCAAGAGTTCTGAAATCTGATCACTGTTCAATACAACTTCATCTTCATCAATCATACCTTCCTGTGGACTACATGACTGATCATGAGAACATTCAGTTACTTCTTCATTAATAACAAAATCTGAACATATAGACATGTTTTCATCACATGTATCTCTTTCATAACTAGAAGTTGAAACTTGAAAAGCTTGAACAAGAGCACAATCTTCATCAGATGCATTGTAACCATTTTCATGGAACTCATTTGCATCCCCCTTAGTGTTTTTCTGAAAGTAGCCTTCATTGACAAAATTGTCTTCCATCCAAGTGTTACACATATTCATCTTTTCATGCATTGAAAACAAATGATCTTCAGAATCATGAAGAGTCTTATCACTTAATGATGCATCTCCTTTATCCCGAATTTCATTGTCTTCATTGTCAGCATCATAAAACTCAAAAGAAAATGTGTTTTCAGACTTAACTCCAAAAGCATCTTTCAACAACTTTTTCATTTTTACAGTAGGCAACAATCTTAAATCCATAGGCCAATCAACCGACTTGGGCATGTAAATGCTACAAAATAATTTAGGCCATGAGGATTCCTTGGGTCTGAGAGAAAGGGGAATATCTATGATTGAATCAATGAATCTTCTACAATACAAGACAAGAGTTTCTCCCCTATCCCCTTTCATTTTATCTCTGATATAAATGAGGATCTGCTCTTTAAGCCTTGTTTCCAAATCCTCAACTTCCTCAAGAAATTCTTCCAAGTCCATTGAGTTTGATTCAAATATGAACTCCTCATTCAAATCACACCAACTCACATCTTCAGTGGGATCCATTTTTTTGAACGTGATATTATGATTTCTTCACAAAGATGTGGTTACAAAGTTCTTGAAACATACATACTCAAAATTGAAATGAAACTAACATCCCAGCAATGAAGTAAGCACAACAATATGTTTTATCCTTTTCTTGGTGACTTTCTTCACCCAATAAGGAACATGCATAAGTTGAAAAATATATTGCCTCTCATACCTTTAACTTTCACACTAGAGGAGCACTGACTAGCTTTGATCCTTTTTCTCATCTTAAAACTGAAACTCACCCACAAACTGAAAAGAAGGGATGTTGATCCACTTGATGTCTCGTATCCTTTCTTCACTGAATACACTTTCAAAATAGACAGAAAAAATTTGCAGCACTGGTGCAAAGACAGAGTCGCCACCCAAATAAGATTGGGAAAAATATAAAGTTTTGCAAGGAACACTCACAAAGCTTCAGCAATGTAAACACCAATTCTTTCCTCAACAAGACACTTTCAGATGAAAGATTTTACCTCAAAGACAAAACAATATCCTTCTATACTCTAGACTAAAATCAATACAAATCTATGCAATTTCAATGGAAAAACTTACTGGATATGACAAATGAGAAGGCCAGGAGTCCAACTCAACTTGTACCTATGTCATTTGTAAGATTTATGATGCTACTCCCTAGCAGAGTCACCATTTTGCTGGTTCCCCAAAATGGGAGTTTATGCTCTAATAGGCAACCAATACATCTACAGATTTTGAGGATTGGTTAGATCCAAATATGTTGCTCTAGAGATGATTGGACCAACTATAGGGACAAACTGCCCTCTACACTTCTAGCTCTGCAAAACCAAGGCGGGTTTACCTAGTCCAAGGTATTCTCTTTCTCTTTTGGACCATAAATAATAGATAAATGATAAGAAGATTTAAGTATCAACCTAATACTCATAGGGTCTTTCCATTATCATAGGTAGGACACTTACAAATAGATGATTCAATAGTTTTTAATAATATGTGTTCTTCAAATCTGCATCAAGCTATGATAGATCAATGCCTTATCCCAGGGCAAGGAGTGAAACATTCAACTGAAAATCATTCAAACAACAGGCAATTTCATTATTGATTCTTATCATTATCCAACTATATACCCGAATCCACAAGTGATTGACAAAGGACTTTGATTCTTTACTGGAAAGAAGCCTTTGCACAAAACATTTGCATCGCACAAAAGAAACAAGCTATGATTCCTCATCTCAAGCCGGTTCTGGTGATATATAATACTTCATATTTTGGGTAAAATCTAATCTCCCAACCACTAAATCAAATCTTCCCACTGTCGTGCATATCAGATTTTCATTTTTGAAATTTCACTATAGCCTGCGCTTTAATATTTGATTTACTTAAACTTGATTTTTACGTGCACATGAGAATCTCTCAATTTTGAATTTTTGATTTATTTCTGCATCTGCACCTGAGTGGGCTCCTGCAACATGTCCCCTTGTCACATGATCGCAAGGGCCAAATTCAGCCCTTGCGATCATGCGACCACCGTCAGATGGTCAGAGAAATCCTGAGGTGCTGGCAAACCTGCACAATCACAGACTTAGTCAAAAATTTCTTACCTGTAAACTGGGCCCCGCTCGCCACCTCAGCCAACTCATCATGAACAAGCCCTCTCAAAACACGTGCATGCAAGAGAGGGATTTTACATCCTAACCACCCAGGCTTGGACACTAAGCTACTGTGTGTTTTGAGTTATAAAGATCAATTTTCTCATTCTTACGGTGAATGTGGGATTATTTCCTCTGCAATGAATAAGCTTTCATTCAAAATACATTTCTAGTTGTGCTAGCCGGGCCCACGCATTTGCATGGTTCTCCTCACAAAGCCCTCTCACTTCACTTTACTAGTTATCTGGACATTGTTATATTTAAAGAGCTAAAAAATGCATAGCGTCACGAATGTGGGATAAAACACTAAGGTGTAACTTCACATTCTAGACACCTTCCCCCAGCCAGAATACTGTGTGCTCCCATTTCATTGTCTTTGGAGCTTACAAATGCATTGAAGGCATCTAGACTTGCAGCTCCCCTTTGCTTTACACTGCCTACTTTGGTATTAGATGGGGTGTGGTGGCATTTTTCTAACCTACCCTGAAAATCATGGTGAAAAATGTGCTTGTATCCCTTTCATTTCCCTTTTAAGAAAGCCTATGCAAATGCTTTCTTGTGAGTGCAATCATTGGGGAGACTTGGGTGCTTAACCCTTGGCATGTGAGCAGTAGCATGCCTTCTTTATCCTATGCGCCAGTCCCTTTTTCACTTTTCCTTGGTGCATGACCGATGTGAGAGAAATAGCAGCCCTCTCCATGTGTGTATCAGTCATTCATGCCATTACACTCAAAAACTCACGCTATCTCATGTTTTACACATGCAACTCTTCAGCTCGGTCCTAAGGGAATGGCAGTCTACTTGCAGCCCACCTCATAGGTGTGTATAATCTCTGCAGATGCTTTTGGTGCATTGCTTACCTTGCATTCACGTTGCTGCTAGAAATGTCAATTACTCCCTCATGCCTTGTCTTTACGTGTTGTAGATATCACCGTCTATGGGAGTTCACGCAACCTCCAAAACTCACTACTCCTCCTCTTCAAACTAGGGCGCTCCCATTACATATTTCTTACGCTAGCAATGCAAAGATATATGCTAGTATTCCAAACAAGCAGCTTCCATATACCATGTGCTCCTATATACATGTTCTAACTTCACGCAACTTCACTTTTTATTTTAAAAACACTGGCATACATTTGTTTTTAAAACATTGGCATTTCAATTACCATGCATTGGCTTTGACTGCAAGCATGCCTTGATCTATCATCTCTGTAACACTTTATATCTCATGGTTAAAGTGAAATCCTAGTGAAAGATATTATTTTATCTTGTATCAATCATGGAGTCAGCACCACTGGCCATGGAAAATTTGCAACTGCTCTCTCAAACTCCTCTTGTGATGTGTGATACTCAGGAATTAGAATCTAAACAAGTTAGACCACGTTATTATAGCTTCCCTGCACCTTCAAATACATTTCTTTTATGACTGAGATGCCTACTTCATGCACAAGTATGTCCATTTATCAGCTGCCTCCATTGCCACACTCACTAATTGAATGTTGAAAAGTCCTTTACTTCACATGCTGGTGATTCCTTATTTACGCTAGTTAATACATTGCATCACTGGCTTGTTTTGAATGCATGGGGCCTACAAACACACAAGCTTCCCCTTTCATCTTTCTTCACATTTTTATGTTAATATTAATAACCATGAAGATTTGGAAAATTAAACACAAAAGTCCATCTCGAACTAGAAACAATTGATGAGGTCAGCCGGGTCTAGAGGTGGGCCTGGCTAAAAAAAAATTCAATTTCATGTACCTAACCCTGATTATGACTCTGTACATCTTCAACATGCTTTAGGACCAAAAATCAATCAAACCCGCATCACTGAATGCCTCAAAAACATTATTTCTGTTGTGTCAAAACTATGCCAGAGGGCTCAGGAAGTGGTCTCCAAAATTGATGAAAACACCTGATCTGATCTGGCCACCTGACATGGATACTCTATGATGTACAAGCAATCATCTCCCTGAACAGCGTCTCCCGACTGTTTCAGAACTAAGAGATTTTAACTGTTGAAAATGGCACTTTCAAACTGCCGCTTACAAATGACTGACAGATTTATGAAAATTGCAAACAGAATGGGCCTGGCAAACCGATCTAATAGATTGGTAGAAGACCCAAACTAAGACTGGAGATAGTATGTCAACTCTATAATACAATGCAACAAGAAACTCTTCAAGACCTTTAACTGGTCAAAAGATATTAATGCGCAAAGTTGACCTTTGGGAAAAGATTTCCAGGTACACTCAGAAAACAAAAGGAAACTACGAATAGAATAGCTTATGAAAACTGACTTAACGGATTGATCAAGATCTCAAACTGAAAACATAAGTTCTCTGTCAGGATTACAAAGTGAGCCAGCAATCAAAAAGCTCATCAGATGAATTGGTCAAAAGTTAATCAACTGCAAAGTAGGCCATTTGGAAAAGAGAACTAAATGCACTCTATCCAAAATACGAAACCTGCAAATGGATTTGATCCTGAAAACTAATCAAATGGATTCGTTAAGAGCAGAAAATGGTTAGCTGATAGAAAAACTTGTCTACAATCCAATGGAATGATTATTTTTAATTGATCTATCTCTATCCATGAATTGTAGACCTCCAAACAGGGCCTCCGACAAAACTGTGAAAAGTGTAACAGGTAGATTTATACGAAAGACCTTTAAATGGGCAGGTGCAAAATAGATCAAATCTGACTATAGGGAGCTGAAAATTGAAACTTAAGCAATCTAATGTACACTAAAAACACTCACCACTCAGTTTTCCATGACATTTATCAAGGCATCAAATATTCATCCTTAAGCTAGGCCCTTCGAATCAATTTGACACAGGCAAATTCCAAAACTACAAACCGCCTAAGAGTGAGATCCTACAAACATGATGCAAATATCAAATTGATGATTCCAGGTGATTGAATGATGTTTATGTAGAGTGTAAAATACCTCACTCGCATGATAGGGCTTAGGAATCACTCAGTAATATGCATCCCCTTGAATTAGAAACAGGCACTATAACAAGTTTTGAATCATGGCATCTCAAAGATTTTTGAGAGTGCCAACAGGATGTTGAACCTGTTAGGAGCCTATTACATGCATATAGTTTCTCAGTCTTGATTAAGGGACTTTAGGCCTAATTAGAAGCCTCAACCCTACTAAGAGTTGGTAGTACAAAATATGATTACTAGATGAGCCCACTGCCCAAACAAGTAATGTACAATAGTTACAGATTAAAAAATGTATTAAGGTACATAACCTTATACAGCTTACAACTTCATAACAATATCTCTTTGCTTGCTTTTTCACTATCATTTTTGCTTTCATGTCTCTTTTCATACATTACATCATTGCATCTTTATACAAGTTATTATGACTAATAACTCTTACAGTCGGCTTGTCATAAGAATTATACAAAATATATCTTTACTCAAGGGTTAACATCTAGGATGTCATCCCTTTATATTGTTAAGACATTATTTTGATAAACCAAATAATCCCTTAACTCTTTACCAATTCTGTCTTCATATTCTATCATGTCAGCTAGACACTATCTTCAGTAAAACTATCATAACTTCTTCCGTACATGCCATAATGACTTGCGATCTTAGGAGAGTCTTCTATAGTCAGCATAGTATCTATATTCAAGTGTGCAAGCATTGAAAGTAGTCCAATCAACATCTCTAATTAAAACTATCTCTAGGTACACTAGCAAAAACACTATCTCATACTTAGACAATTTTGCTATGCGCTCTGTCATACTTGCTCTCAATCCTGTGTGATCTTCATGTAGATTATATGTTTCCATAATGACAACATATAACTATCTAACTCAGCCAAATTTCCAACAATCTGCCCCTTTTTCATTAGTGGCAACATATGCGAAAATTGGCTAAGTCCTTATTCTTCAAAATTTCAAAATTGTGGCCATAACAAAAAATATGTATATACTGTCATTATAACTCCATAAATATTATAAACATATTGTACTCCCCCTGAGAGTATACATCCTTATCATATTTATCAAATTTTTGCTATATATCTCTCCCCCTTTGAGAACAATGACAAAAAAGAAAGGAGGGTGTCAAAAATGTGTTCAGGCAAAAATGTTATACCTTGATTCAATATTGCAAAGCCAGTAGGCTTGCAACACAATCTGCAAAGTTAATCTTCATGGTCTCTATCTCTTTCTCCCATGCCTTCTTAATGGAATCTGCAACATTGAGTAGTGCGCATAATCTATAAGATGCAATTTCATAGGCTTGGAGATTTGCAAAACTGAACTTCTGAAAATATGTCTTTGATGAAAAACATTCTTCCAGTTGTCCTTCAACAATGCTCAATTTGATAATTATATGCTCTCTTAGAAGAGAGAATCTTTTTAGCTTCCTATCCTTGTCATCTTGTAGAATCCCGATTTCATCATAAATCTTATAGATTTTCTTCTCAATGTCAAGTATCTTCACATTGGGGCTTGAAAGAAGATTTACCTCTGTTTGAATTTCTGCTTCTTTGATCTTAATCTTCTGCATTTCTTCTGATATAAGGTTCTCAGATTTTGTACACTGAATGTACAATGTTTTACCTCTGTCCAAGTTCCTTCTCAATTCTTTTATACAGATATCAAGACTATTGATATCATTCTTGATATTCTGACTTATCTCTAGAAGTAGTTTGGCCTCATAGGTTACTTGTGCCTTCACCTTAGCTACATCAGGTAAGTTGGTAAACTCATCATCAAATGTATTCATTACTTTCTTTTCTCTTTCAAGTGGGTCTACCTCTGCAATCTGTGTGGTTACAACACTTTTTAATTTCTCAGTTAACTCCTTTAGGGATCCTTCAAGCCTTTTTACCTTCTTATTATTCCCAATAATCTTATTCACAGATGTAATCAATTCCATCTGATCATCATCATCTACTTATTTTCCCAAGCTTGCAAATATAGATCCAATTTGAGTTTTCTTACCAGTCTCAGGTGTAAGACTGATTTGTTCTTGAGTGGGGGCTACTACTAGCTTCTCTGACTCTTTTGAATCTTCAATTCTTGTGTCTTTCTTTTCTTCTCCTCTAGCACTATCCTGCTCTTCAAAAGCTGAATTGTCAACAATGTTCTCAAGGTTCTTAAAAAGATTATCATCACTATCTAAAGTGATCTTAGTTCCTTCCACATTCATTGTTTCATCTTCAATGTTAATAGCTGGTGGAGAGGGAATTTTCAGTTGTTCTACTTCCTTTACTTATTCTATTGGTTCTGCTACATCTGATTGTTTTCCAACACTTTCTTTCATTACTTTAACTATTGCGTGTTCTATTTCCTTGTTGATTTCCTCACAGTTACCTCTCATAATCTGACTTGTTCTTTTCTTTTTTCTTAGATTGGTGTTCAGATCTTTCATGATTTTCTTGAAGTGTTCTTCATCCTTAACAACATATAGCTTCCTTACAAGATTTTCTCTAATTTTGTTATCTTCTTCTATTGCTCTTTTCTTTCTGTTTACTAGCTTTTCATACAAATCATCAAGTATCTTGCCCTGAATTGTATCAAACTTCTTGTCAGTCAATATCATATGTCTCACAACTACATTTTCAAGGTTCAATCTCTCTGAGTAGTTGTAGAGATCATAGTACTTGTTCATCTTTTAAAAATCTCCATCTTGTATGATCTATTCATTTACTTTTTCTATCTTTGGTTTCCAAATTTCCTTCTTTACAAGGGTCTTTTCATCATCTCTTATGTCTGTAATCTTTCTTTTTACTGGTGGCACTAAAGTTTTCTTCCTTTTTCCTGGTCCAGTAGCAATCTCTTTCACTCTTTTACTAGGTGTAGAAGAGGATGATCTAGTGGACTTTCTAGCTTCTTGACCTTTCTCAGCATCTTCCACTTTTACTTTGATCTATATGTTTGTTGTTTGTACTGCAACTGATGACAGAGGTGGAATAGATAAAACTTCCTTTTGTCCTATGTCTTTGACTGGTGCTACTGTCTGCTTTGCTATAAAAAATTCTTGTTCAGTCATCCCTATGTCCTTTAATATTTTCTTCATTGTACTTTCTACTCTCTTCATAGATTGTTTCTCTTCTAAGATAGTCTTTGCGGAGTTGAATTTCTCCTCAAAGGTTCCAAATCTATTGCTGTGAATGTGCAACTTTCTTTTAAGCAATCTACTCACATACTTTTTTGTCTCTGTTTCAGAAATTTCATATCCAAGAGGGTCTATGCATTCTATTCTAGGTTCTACTACTTTAATGAAGGTAAATTCAGTATCAACCATAAAACATCTCATTCTTATACTTCTCTACTAAAGACCATGGAATCCTTCTTCTTCTTGACATCAAATTTTGAAATATTTTGAGTACCAGTACCGCACTCTCATTGACATTGTTAATAACATGCCTCATATATATTTTATTAATTCTTTCCATTGTAGGTTTATCATCATTCCAATTATCACCAATAGTGTAAGGGAATCTTCTTAGCAAATGGAAAAACATATAAGTGATCAATGATGAGAATCTAAACTAAGGGTTCTTAGTCTTCTTAATCTTCTCCAAGTTTTCAAACAACTGAATTCTCAAAATTTCACACATGTCAACTTGAACTTTATCAACACACAGTAAGTAGGCTACATGTATCATTCCAGTTGCCATGTCATCTTCTCTTGAGTTTGCACAAAACTTAGCTATAAGGATCTTGCACAAATATCTAACATCATCTTGTTGTATCTTGCTAATTACTATTCCTCTTCCATTGTAAGATGATTTTGTGTTGTCTATAACTATTTTTCTCATGTTTTTCTCATTCAAAGCTATGGCTCCAGTTTTAGATAGTCCAGTTACCTCATGAATTAGGTTAGTTGTGATTTCTATCACTCTGTCATCTAGCCAAAACTTCCCATTGTGAATTCTGCTTAAGATTATCTTGGTACATTTTTCATCATCAAACTCATATTGTAAAGATTACTTAATGATATCATTATCTTTCAAAAGCTCAAACCCTACTTTCAATGACATGTCTTGATTGTAAATCTTTTGATATTCTTCTATGAAATCACTATCACTGAGAGTCTCAAGTTTGCATCCCAAATAGCTTCTAACATTTTCTAAGTGTAAACTCCATCTGATACGGATGATAAAGCTAAATTAGGGTCTTCCTCCAAGGGTTCTTCTGGTTCCCTTTTGATTTTAGGTCTATTCTTATCTCTGATATTATGAATCAATGAAACATCCATGACTTTTGCAAATTCTTTAACCGATTTATAGATCTACTAAGTGAAATACCTCGATTCCATGATTTAGGGCTTGCATAGATTCGACATGAAAATCCTTCACCAAATCCTTGCAAAACTTCTTTCAATCACTTATCTTTGATCTCCTTAGAACTTGTATTCACCTTAATGATCAAATAATACCAATCATAACCTTTTATCCTTTCAATCTCACATAAATCTGACATCGCATTCAATTCTTGTGTCACTTCTTTCCAAAAACATTGTTTCTACTAACCTACAAAACTTAAAACCTTTTGACATCTTGCAAAACACAATATTTTTCTATGTTCTCTTAACCATAGCATCAATACATCATATACTACCTTGCATTAACTGTGCAAGACTCAATTCATCATATTTCAACTTCTACACTATTCTAAGTTCCTATTCTACTGTATTTTTCAAGAATTAAGTACTTTGAGATGGGTTAGGTGAAGATTCATTCTTACCACTTGATACTTCACCTTTTTTATTACCTTTAGTGCTAACTATGTCTTCTTGATTTGTAGCTTTGACAAACTTTATTTCTTCTGAATTACTGCAGCATCCTTTCTGATTGTTACTTGCACTTTCATTTCTCCTTGCATGACTTCTAGGGTTAGGATTAGGATGAGAAATGCTATTATTCATTTTTCAAAACCTTGTTGTATGTCCAATCATGTTACATATGTGACAAACTATTCCATTGTTTCCATATCTTGGTCCAGATTGATTGATTTATCATTTGGAGTTTCTTGCAATGTGTCCAACTTTGTTGCATCTATAACATACTACTCCATTTCTTTTGTTCATATCTTCAGTATGTCTCTTATCTGCATGGTTAGTATTTCTAAACATTCTACTACTATTATTATTCTCAAAAAAATTTAGTTTTCTACATTCCATAGCTCTATGTCCAAAACCATGACAATTATAACAATAACCATTAAGAGGTTTGAATTTCTTACATGTGCAATCTTTCTTCATGTGACCAAATGTATTGCAAACAAAGCATCTACCTTTAAATTCTCTTTGTGTACCTTTAGGTGACTCCTTTTTCTTAGGTGGTTCTTCTTCTTTAGGTGCATCTTTAGATTTTTCAACTTCATCATACTTATTTTCATCTATACTTTTAGATATTTTCAGATCTAGTTTCTTATTTTCCTCACTTACTTTATATGAGTTGAATCCAAGACCATTTTTATCATAGAATGGTTTCTGATAAGACATTTGTTCATCAATATTCTCACTATTTGAATACAGTCTTTCAAGTTTCTACTTAGATTGAGTCAGTTCACCTTTCACAATTGTATTGTATTTCTCAAGTTCAGCATACTACAAATTGATTTTCTCATGTTCAGATGTCACCTTACTAAGTTTAGATTTTAGCCCTTCATTATCAAGCTTCAAGTTTTGATTTTCTAATTTCAGACTTGCTTCATTCTTTCCATTTCCATCTTTCAGACTTAACTTTAGATTTTCCATCTTCAATTCATGTTTAAGGATCTCATTCTCTTTTTCTAGGTTTTCATCACAATCTTCAATTTGAATTGTAGATTCCTTTTCTGATTTCAGATCTTCCAAATTGTTTTTTAGTTTCTCAATGAGGTTCATTGCATCATCATATTTTCCTTTTAGAGTATCTCTTTCTTCAGTAATCATATCAATATGTTCAAGAGCTTCTTCAAGATTTTTCTGTAGCTGATCCATATCCATAGAAATCTTACTCAAGCTACTAGGCTTTCCTTGAATGATTATTTTTCGAGTAACTAAGCTTTGATACCAATTGTTAGAAATAGGGAATACTGAGAGGGGGGGTGAATCATTATTCTATAAACTTTTACTTTTGCCCAATTATGGATATAATAGATTATCTTAATGCATGCACAAGAAAGTAAACTAAAGAGCATGCATAGCAATAAAATAAATAAACACATAACACATTATTTGTTCTCAAGGAAACCCTGGCCAAGGGAAAACCCCAATGGGGATGGTAACCACAAAGATTCACTAATCAAAAGTATCTTTTTAAGGATGTTGACCCTATTAGGAGCCTATTACATGCATATAGTGTCTCAGTCCTGATTAAGGGACTTTATGTTAGAAAGCAAAGATCCCCAAGATAACTGAGAGGGGGGGTGAATCAGTCATCTGATAATTAAACCATTTATCAACTTCAATATCAACTTCAACAGCTTTAAACCATATAATCAATGCAGTAACCAACCATAGAAAGATAATAATACACAATGACACAATAACACAAGATATGTTGACTAGGGAACCTCTTGATCAAAGAGTAAACCCCGGTGGGAATGATGCCCACAAAATGATGCACTAATATGAAAGTTCTTAGTGAAAGGATGGACCCTGTTAGGAGTCTTATGAAATACATTCAGTACATATGAATCCTTGTTAGGAGATTTTGAATCCCTATTAAAAGATTCTAACCAGGTTAAGAGTTATGGAAGACAAAAGGACCCACTGCCCAAACAGCTTCAAGGCAAGATCTTTGAACTCACTGTCCAATAGATCTTAGGATTATTCAATAGAATAATATGAAATATGTTACCTCCTTCACACTATGCCAAAACCACACTCTCTGATACACAAGATCACAAATTCAGATTTCTATACTTCACAAGTCTTCCTTCACAACTGAATTAGCTCTTTTCTTCACCTCATGCATACATTCGCATCACAACTTTCACAATTTCATATCACATCTATTACAATCCCATGTCATAACAAGGAAAAAATTTCTTCCTTTATACCACACTCAAATAATTACAAATGAGTTGGCATGCAAATACAAAATAATAATTTCAACACGCTACACCAAAAATTACATAAAACTGTCGGCTTCCAAATGTAATAACTCTTCACTTGTGTGACCTCAAAGTTTTCACAGTGAACCACATCACTACCAATGTGTCTCAAACTTCCCTTTAACTGCATAAAATCAGATTCCATCCCAATTAGGAGATATCCTCCGATTACCAAAAACCGCTACTCAGGAACACTGCCAGAATACTGCTTCCACCAAAATGCTTATAACTTTCATGAATGAATGAATTTATTTTTGCGCTCTTAAACATAGGTTAATAACACAAAAAATATCATACCATCAATTTTGTATAATCCCAAATGCAATATCCCATGTGTGCAAAACAAAACTATGCCTACTACTATGCTAAACTCCAGAATATCAATGTGTTGACATCAATGACAATCATAGTCATGAATGCAACAACCACTGCTACAGAATGATTTCCAATCATCAAGAATTCATTCCTAACAATCTCCCCCATTGGCATTGATAGCAACATAGATGAAAAAAATCCAATGTTCCAAAAATCCAATCACTGCTGCTCAACTGCTCTTCATTAATCAAATCTTGCTTCGTTTTCCTATTCAATCTCTCCAACAAATGTAGTTCCTCAATGTTTTTCATGATTCTCTCCCCCATTGACATCAATGACAAAAATTCCATCACTATGTCAAACAATAGCTCAATGTCGAAAGACACTGTTTAGAAAATACATTCACAAGAGTCCTCATGACTCAGCTCAGATACACATACTCCCCCATAGAGGAAGTACTAACATCCAGTCCAGAAGAAAGATAGGTGCATAAAATACTGGATGGATGCAACCATCTACGTCTTTACTCAAGAGTAGGTTGGGGCATAACCCCAAGCATACCTCTTAGATACTCAAATGTATCCTTCGGCAAGGGCTTAGTAAATATGTGTGCTATCTGTTCCTTTGTGCTAATGTACTCCAATCTGACTTCTTTATCTACAACTTTCTCTCTTACAACATGATACTTGATCTCTATATGCTTAGTCTTAGAATGCAATATAGGATTCTTAGACATACTAACTATACTGGTATTGTCACAATATATGACAATAGGCTCATAAAACTTAATTCTAGTATCCTTCAGCATTTGCTTCATCCAAATTATCTGGTTACAATTGTTTTCTACTGCTACATACTCTGCTTCCGCTGTACTTTGTGAAATACAATTCTACTTCTTTCTCAACCAAGAAACTAATCTTCCTCCAAGAAAAAAGGCTCCACCACTGGTGCTTTTCTTATCATCAATGCTGCCTCCCTAATCAGCATTAGTATATGCACATAGGGTAAAATCATCAGAATTTTCATACCACAATCCATAGTCCATTGTGCCTCTAAGATATCTCAATATCCTCTTCACTGCTGCATAATGTGACTCTCTAGGTTCAGCTTGAAATCTTGCTACCATTCCAACTGAATGTGCTATATCAGGTCTAGTGTGTGTCAAGTATTTCAATCCACCAATCATGGATCTGTATTTCTTCTGCTCAACTACTGATGTCTCATCTTTACTAGATAGTTTATGTCCTATAACCATAGGTGTTCCAACTAGTTTACAATTCTCCATACCAAATCTTTTCAAAAAATCATTCAAGTACTTTGTCTGACTTATAAAGATACCATCTTTGTTTTGTGTTATCTGTAATCCCAAAAACTATTTCATTTCTCCAATCATACTCATTTCAAATTTTGTCTTCATTTCATCAGCAAATTTGTCACTAGCTTCATCTTCTCCTCCAAAAATAATGTCATCAACAAAAATAACTATAACTAACAATCCATTCTCAATTTATTTTGTGTACAAGTTACTGTCAGCTGTTCCTTTTGTAAATCCTAATTTCAACAAATACTTATCCAATCTTGCATACCAAGTTCTAGGTGCTTGCTTTAGTCCATACAATGCTTTCTTTAGTTTACATACCATGTCTCATTCTTGAGTCAAAGGAAAACCTTCATGCTGCTCAATGTATACTTCTTCTTCCAATTCACTATTCAGAAATGTTGACTTCACATCCATCTGATACACTTTGAATTTCTTAAATGTTGCATAAGCCAAAAACATTCTTACTGCTTCAAGTCTTGCCATAGGGGCAAAAGTCTCTTCATAGTCAATTCCTTCTTGTTGCGAGTATCCCTTACATACCAATCTTGCTTTGTTTCTTACTACTCTTTTTTCATTCATCTTGTTTCTGAATACCCATTTAGTTCCAATCACATTCTTGTCTTTAGGTCTAGGGACCAATTCCCATGTCTTGTTCTTCTCAATCTGATCCAATTCTTCTTTCATAGCTTTAATCTAGTGTTCATCTTCACAAGCTTCATTAGTAGACTTAGGTTCAATTTGAGAAATCAAACATAAATGTACCTTCTTTCTAGTCATAACTCCTCTATCCAAACTTCCAATAACTTCCTCAATAGGATGATGTCTTGAAATATACCTGTTAGGTATCATAGTCATAGATCTTTCTTCAAATGTAGATTCTTCTCTATTTTCTTCAACATGACTTTCATTCAAAAATTCACTGTCAGTCTCAAAAAATTGTTCAGTAGTTTCAATATTAGGCTGAGGGTTAGTTTCTTCATCAAATTTATAATCAAGCATTCTTTCCTAAATTTTAAACTTCTCATCAACTTTCACATTTGCACTTTCAACAATAGTCTTAGTTCTCTTATTGTAACATCTATATGCTTTTCTTTTCAAAGAATATCCAAGAAAAATTCCTTCATCACTTCTAGGATCAAACTTTCCTATATCATCATCTCTCTTAATACAACATTTGCTTCCAAAAATTCTAAAATACTTAACTGAGGGTGTATGTCCAAACCATAATTAATAAGGTGTCTTGTCTGTGTCTGCTCTGATTTGTATATACTACATCAACTTTCAAATAACATAGCTCTTGTTGATTCATTGTATATACTATTATATTCACTGCTTCTCTCCAAAATGTCTTTGCCAAATCACTTTCAAATAACATAGCTCTTGCTGCTTCAGTCACTGATCTGTTCCTTCTTTCTGCAATACCATTTTGTTTAGGTGTTTTAGGGGCTGAAAACTGTCTCTTAATACCATTCACTTCACAAAAGGTGTTAAACTCTTTAAAAGTAAATTCTCCTCCTCTATCAGATCTCAAACATTTAATCCTCATTCCTGATTCATTCTCAACTTTATTCTTAATTACCTTAAACTTATCAAATGCTTCAGATTTTTCTTTTAGAAATGCAATCCACATCATTCTTGTAAAATCATCAACAAGAATCATAAAATACCTTTCTCCATAGAATCCTCTAGTCCTAGTAAGACCACTCAAGTCTGTATGAACAATCTCCAACTTCTTTGTAGATGTGAACTTCTTGCTAGGAAATGAACTCCTTTTCTACTTAGCCATCACACATTCCTTGCAAATCATGTTAGTAGGCTTCATAATCTTAGGTAAATCTCTTACTGCAAGTGTAGAACTCACTTTCACAATATTATCAAAGTTTATATGACAAAACCTTCTATGCCATAACCAACTATCATCAATCTTAGTCATCAAACATGTCATCTCAGTAGGGTTCAACTGAAATACATTACCTCTGGTTCTTGATCCTGTTCCAATCAAATTTCCATCTTTATCCTTAATCACACAAGTTTTCTCAAAAAGAAAAACTTGATATCCCTTATCAACTAACTGTACAACACTCAATAGATTATGTTTCAATCCATCCACAAAGTAAACATCATCAGTATTAGTCTTTCCATCAAGATTAATAGATCCTATACCTTTAATCAAACAAGGTGCATTGTTACCAACTCTAACAACTCCTCCATCATGATTGTTAAAATTTATGAACTTTCCTTTATCACTAGTCATATGATGTGAACAACCATTGTCTATAATCCAATCAGCTTTCTTTTCAACTTGAGAAAATATTGCTTTTTCTTCTTTAATATCAGATTCAGAATTTTCTTCTTTAATAGCTACAAATCTTATGTCATCAAGGTTATCATTATCACTGTCACTCAAATGTCTTTCAATTCCTGCTTCAATTTCTTCATCATTTGCATAATGACATTCTTTAGGTCTTCTATGGTTAAAATTGTTTCTATACTTCTTAACTCTCTTAGGACACTTAGATGAAAAATGACCATATTCTTGACAAGTCCAACATTTAAAGATTTTCTTACCATCTAGTTCTCTTTTCACAAGAAAGGCAATACCTTCTTCAATCTTCTTATCTTCTTTAGATTTAGATCTACTGCTGCTGGCATAATCTCCACTCACACTTGTACTTCTTGACAAAGTAGGTCTGATGCTAAGAGCATTGAATGCTATCTCCATTCTCGGTAGTTTACCTAATAATCTCAAATTCATCTCTACTGCTTCCAATCTTCCAAGAAGAGTCTCTCTTGAAAAGTTTGGTGTACAAGGTATCACTTGTTCAATCATTTGTGTAGTCTTCTTGAATACCGGTGTTAATGTTCTTAGAATTTTCCATATCACTTCATTCTCTAATTTTTCACCTCCACAAGACTTTATTCCTGCAACAATTTCTGACATCCTACCAATATAGCTTCTAACAGATTCATCTTGCATCATTCTTATGTCTTCAAATGCACAAATCCAATTATGTAACCTAGCTTTCTTTGCATGTTCATCACCTTAAAAAGTAGAATGTAAAGCTTTCCAAATATCATAAGCTCTAATTAAACCTTTTACCTGACTGTATTCATTCTCTGGAAGTGCTGATAAAAGTGCTTCTCTTGCAAGTATGTTACACATACAGGTGTCTCTCTCATCATTAGAACAAGTCTCAAGTCTGTCTTCCTCAATGATAGTTCTTTCATTCTTTGTAATCAACCAATAACCTGGTCCTAAACACAATAGATGTGTCTTCATCTTTTATTTCTAGCTGTCAAAATTTACTCCATCAAACTTAGGGCTTTCTTTCCTTAAATTCACCATAGATCTCCTTAAGTTGTTAAACTTTTCTTTCAAGGCCCTGCTATTCTGATACCAATTGTTAGAAAGAAAAGATCCCCAAGATAACTGAGAGGGGGGGGGGGTGAATCAGTTATCTGATAATTAAACCATTTATCAACTTCAATATCAACTTCAACAACTTTGAACCATATAATCAATGTAGTAACCAGCCATAGAAAGATAATCATACACAATAACATAATAACACAAGATATGTTGACTAGGGAACCTCTTGATCAAAGAGTAAACCCCAGTGGGAATGATGCCCACAAAATGATGCACTAATATGAAAGTTCCTTGTGAAAGGATGGACCATGTTAGGAGTCTTATGAAATACATTCAGTACATGTGAATCCATGTTAGGAGATTTTGAATCCATGTTAAAAGATTCTAACCCGGTTAAGAGTTATGGAAGACAAAAGGACCCACTGCCCAAACAGCTTCAAGGCAAGATCTCTGAACTCACTGTCCAATAGATCTTAGGATTATTCAATAGAATAATATGAAATATGTTACCTCCTTCACACTATGCCAAAACTACACTCTCTGCTACACAAGATCACAAATCCAGATCTTTGTACTTCACAAGTCTTCCTTCACAACTGAATTAGCTCTTTTCTTCACCTCATGCATATATTCGCATCACAACTTTCAAAATTTCATATCACATCTATTAAAATCCCATATCATAACAAGGAAAACATTCCTTCCTTTATACCACACTCAAATAATTACAAATGAGTTGGCATGCAAATACAAAATAATAATTTCAACACGCTACACCAAAAATTACATAAAACTATCAGCTTCCAAATGTAATAACTCTTCACTCATGTGACCTTGAAGTTTTCATAGTGAACCACATCACTACCAATGTGTCTCAAACTTCCCTTTAATTGCACAAAATTAGATTCCATCCCGATTAAGAGATATCCTCTGATTACCAAAAACCGCTACTCAAGAACACTGCTGGAATATTGCTTCCACCAAAATGCTTATAACTTTCATGAATGAATGAATTTATTTTTGTGCTCTTAACCATAGGTTAATAACACACCAAATATCATACCACCAACTGCACATAATCCCAAATTCAATATCCCATGTGCACAAAAAAAAATTGTGCCTGCTACTCTGCTAAACTCTAGAATATCACTGTGTTGACATCAATGACAATCATAGTCATGAATGCAACAACCACTGCTATAGAATGACTGTCAATCATCAAGAATTTATTACTAACACTTTAGGCTTGATTAGAAATGTTAACCCTATTAAGAGTTGGTAGTACAAAATATGATTACTAGATGAGCCCACTGCCCAAACAAGTAATGTACAATAGTTATAGATTATAAAAATGGATCAAGGTACATAACCTTATATAGCTTACTGTTGGAAATATTCAAGACTATCCAGGTTACTAAGAGGGGAGGGGTGAATCAATAACTTCAAAACTTTTAACAGATTTAGATCTTAATAATATTAGTTTGATAATCTGACTACATGCATGAGCAATAGAAAAAATAAAACATTCATAACACTTTGAACATAGAGATTTGGTGACCCAGAAACCTTCGAAGTAGAAAGTAAAATTGGGGTGGGGATGATACCTACAAAACTTCAATACTATAGTATAAAGTTTGCCAGTTAAGACTTACAATGATCACTTCTGATGATCTGCCCTGTTAGGAGCAATAAGGACTGCTAGGTCCACCTTGTTAGAGGATTTACAAACATACAATGAAGTATGCACTTGGTTAAGAGATTTTACAAAGACTATTAAGTCTACCCAGTTAAAGGATTTCA
Source organism: Chamaecyparis obtusa (assembly GCA_027943335.1). Lineage (NCBI taxonomy): Eukaryota > Viridiplantae > Streptophyta > Pinopsida > Cupressales > Cupressaceae > Chamaecyparis > Chamaecyparis obtusa. The sequence continues at coordinate 549,745 of BSBK01000192.1, read as the reverse complement.
AGCTGATTCACCTGTTAGGATGAAATAGTAGATCTCTTACTTGCAACTATACTTGTTGATTGAGATTCTCTGATGTACTGATCACCTTCTTTGATGGATAAATCTTTGCTGCTTCTTATACTATTGTAGCCCTTTGTAATTCGCTTATCTCTGCCTTTCTCTCTTTTTCATGCTTCTCTATTTTTACTTCTCTTTGGATATGATATAAAACATTGTTTATATATCAATCTAAAACAATTAAAACATAATTACAAAGTTGGCTCTTAAACAAGCTAACACAAATATTACTGAGTCGGCCCAAGTATAGTGACTCGGTTACTACAAACTAACTTGGTGACTTTTTGATACTCAGCATCCACTGCATTACTCGGCATCATCATGCACTTGGTAGAAGTGGAGGCACGGTCCATACTAACCACTCAGTTGTAGTTTCAAACACGGTATATACTGGAGACTCGATAGATATAGTGTCACTCAGTAAACACTGTCTTGCTCGGTAAGCACTGTCCTGCTTGGTAAGCATTGTTCTGCTCGGTAAGCACTATTCTACTCAGTAAGCATTGTTCTACTTGGTAAGCACTGTTCTGCTCGGTAAGTATTGTTCTACTCGGTAAGCACTATTCTGCTTGGTAAGCACTATTCTACTTGATAAGCACGCAGAGTCCGAATAAGTGTTGTCACTGATGACAATCATACTTAATGCCAACAATCTCCCCCTTTGGCATTAGTGACAAAACACTTATTTGCCCAAAACTTATATACACAATCATGCTGACACTAGTTTTGTATATACATTTCATGTTTCCCTTATACAGTATATATACAAATATCTTATTTCACCTCATACTCATATTTCTATTTATATTTTCTCCCCCTTTCATATCTCATATACTTTCTCCCCCTTTTTGACAATAATGGCAAAGGTGTATATACAAATATTTTACACAGAGATACCAAAACATGAGAGAAAATCAGAATGCACCTTTCCAACTAGTGCTAGAGTACTATCCCAATTCTCTTGCAGAATCTTGCATGTATGGAGTGCAACTTGGACTTCTGCAGAGAGTTCAATCATGTGATCTGCAATTGAAAATTGATTGTCATGAATCAATGTTTTTGAGTAGGCAATATGCTTCTACATTGTATCCATGATGGGAAGGATCATGTTCTGAATATCTATTAATGTTGATCTGATCCTTGCATCTTCTTTCAATAACTCTGACTGCTTATCAGATAGGAATCTGACTGTCATCTGATGTGCAGAGCTTGAACTAGGTTCAAGTTGCAACTTTTGTGCACTGATCTTCAGATCCTCATCAATCTTATTTATTTTGTCTTTAATTTCCTTTGAGAACTCGGCAACATTATAGATTTTGACAAAAAGAGATGTTACCTTGGAATAAGAGGACTCAATGCTAGTCAAAATTGAAGATACCCCTACCTATTTGATAGCTATTTTTTGAGCAATGTGCTCAAGCACTTCATTTTCAAACTTCTTCTTAGCCTTTTCAAGCAACTTGTCTGTTCCAGAGAAATCATCATTAAACCTGTTAATTGCTTTTGCCAACTACAACAAAATGTGTTGAGAGGAATCAACTTTAACACCTATAGCTTCTGTCAAAATGTTCTTGGCATCCTCAATGATCTTATATTCCTTATCTCTTTCTTCTTTTAGTTTCTTCTACTTTTCTTTCTTCTGGAGGAGTTCACCAACTGTTTGCATTTGATCTGCAGTGAGGTTTGCAAAATCTAGCTGAGGAATTTGTATCTCCTCATCTAGATCTATACCTTCTACTACACTCTTACTCAGAAATTTTGTACTCGGTTGAGTCTTTATACTTATTGCCTTTGTAGTAGAAATTATTGTAGACATAGTAGGACTAGTAGTGAAAACTGATAAGCTTTCGACTAATGGGATGCTAACTGGAATACTTGATAAATCAAAAACTGAAGTATTTACAACTGTAGAATCTGAAGTACTTACTGTTGAAAAACTTAAATTTGAAGAAGGTACAGAGGACTGCAACTCGGTGGAAGAAGGAGGCTGAAGCTCAGTAGATGAAGTGGTAGCCACTTCTGTCATTGATACATTGAGCTGTGCTAGTGATGATTGGACATTTGATGTATTTGAGGGAGTTGTTACCATCACACTTGAAGTTTTCTCCGAGCTAGATGTAGAAATTTTTACTGGAGAGTGGGGAAGTGAGGCAATTACCTCTATAGCTATCCAAACTGGATCATCTTCCTCAACATTCTCCTCAGCTTCCTTGGTAGCTTCTATCCCTGCTTCCTCTGTCACAACATTATCAATCTGAACTGTTTCTTCTTCTTCTTCTTCATCACTGTCATCATCAATATCTTTGATTATCACAGTTTTAGTACTCAGTTTGTGAAGATGATAGATGTTTTTCCAAGTAGAATTTGCACTCTTCACAACTGACTCTATATCTTTGATCAAAACTAAACAACTATTGAATTTTAGTGTCATCTTGCTCTCATTTTCTATCAATGCCTTATTTATTTCATCATTTGTCAAACTTGGCATTAACTGTCTTAAGGTTTGAGCATATATGTCTTTGACAGTTTGTCTTGCATTGGACCATCTCAACTTGACTTTATCCAATAGAACACCTAGAATTTGAGAAGCCATATCATCAGGTCAGTACTTCCATTTTCCCATTTTCTCAATGACAGCATCTTCTATTTCCTACTACTCTACCTTTGATTTAATTTCATATTTGAGAGATTTGAAATTTGCAATTCCAAATCCTTCTCTCAAATCCTTAATCTTTTGTTCAAATGAGGGAGGAGGCCTTTTGAGTACTATATCATCATTGATTTTACTTGCCTTGCCCCTTGTTCTTTTCCTTGTGAATACGGCAGTGGGTTGCTTGGTGATAGTTACCTTTCCTTTAATCTTTACAAGCACTTGTTCTTCTTTATTCTCATCCTTTTCTTCTTCTTCTACAATATCTTCTCCTATGCCCTTGGTTAACATTAGAGGTGTGCTAGATTGCATCTTGGCCATCCTCTTTCTACCTTTGTTAACTGCCTGTGGAAGTTTTATGCTTAGCTCAATTCTTATCTTAGCTTCATCATATGTTCCAAAGTATGGAGCCTTTGGATCAACAAGTTGATTTACTAGGGCTTCAATTATATCCTTTGTTTCATCAATGTTTACCTCATAAGGAAGAGGTTTCATCCATACAATCTTGGGCCTTACTGTCTAAATGTATACTCTATCACAATCAACCATGAAACAAATATCATCTTTATAATCTTCCACCAATTTTAGTGGAATCCAGAATCTGTTATTCATCTTCTCCTTAAAAGATTCAAAATAGTTATTCATTATGCTTGTAAAATTCTCACCCATTTCTGCAATATACTCATTTATATGATAAAGAATAGGTACATCCTTTCTCCATTTTATTGTGCCTTTTGATGGGAAAAACTTTTGAACATAGAAAAATAAACAAACCAACAGTGAGCCAAACTTACATGGATTGTTCTTTGAGGTTTGGATGCTCTCCATATTCTTGTTGAGCTGTTTCAACAAAAGATCTGCTAGGTCAAATGACAGAGTGTTCTTCACAATTTTATAGGCTAGGTCAACTGCTTCACACGGAACACTATTCTACCGACTTGAACTGTATATCTTGTGTGCTATTACATATGTGCCAAATTTTAGTTCTACATCGGTAATACTGTTAATTTTCATACCTCTACCATCCCATTCGGCTAGGGTTTTCTTTTCCAGCTCTACCTGACCTAGGGTTTTTGTAGATTTAGCCTGGGTAAGCATGGGAAGACCAGTGATTTGGTGAATCATCTTCTTTGTTATTTCCACTGGTTGCTGAAGCCAAATTTTACCTTCATGTACTCAGCTCAGAATATATCTTATCCATTTTATCTGGAAACCCCAAGGCAAGTGGGTGATATGTGTTAAACCCTTTTCTTCCAAATGTTTATGTCCCGGTTTGAGAACACCATCAACACACAGTTCATCACGAACAATATCTATCTCTAGGGTTCCAAGTTCTTGAATTGTACCTTTAAAATGACTGCGAATGTCATTTACAAGAAGTACCTTTGGAGGAATTCAAGACTAAGCTCCACTCAGATCTAGGGTTTCTACAATCGTGGGCATGAGTTTGAAATCTGGCACTTTCCATTCTCCATGAATTAACATTTCCAAACCTTTCTTTACTTTGGTGCTGGATGAAGCCATGATAGCACGGTAGAAAAATTTCTACTTGAAAATTTTGCTTCAAATCGCTTGATCACACTAGAAATTTCTCTGCTCAAAATGATGATATTCGCAATGAAGAATGAACTTGATTTCATGCTTTTTGTTAAAACATTGTCATTAATGCTCCATAGGAATTAGGGTATTGAATTTGACAGACTGTCATCCACTATGCATTAAATGCTCGGTGAAGATTCCGCAACTTGGAGAACATACAAATTCATACTTCTACAACCTTACTCGGTAACCAAATGAAGTTAGGTTACTCCTGACCTTGCTCGGTGGTAACTGATACTGACCTTCTTGTGATCCTGTTGTATCTCGCATACTGATTTGGATCTGTCTTCCTTTCAGTTCAGGAATTGTTTTGAAATATGTCTATGAAGATACAGTTCTAGTGCTTTCTTGGAGACTAGTTAGAGTTCATAGAGCCACTCCCTTCATGAGTGACTACATTACTTAGACTAGTTTTCTCAGTAGGTTTAGGAATCCACTGCTATCTTATCTACTTCCTAATGCTATTTTCTTTTGCTTTCTTTTCATCTTCAACTTTGCCTAAATTCATGTAGTTTTTAGCTATGTGACCAAGCTTAGTGCAATTATAACATCTTATGGTAGAATCCCTTTTTCTCAAGTGGTGCCTTACATAATTCATGCCAATGTGTCCATATTCTCCACAGTAATGACATCTACACCAAGTGTTGTAATCCCAACCAAACATTGCTTTAATAATTTGTTCCGCTGGATTGGGTTTTTTAGTTCTGCATTCTGATGCCTTATGACCTTGTTTGCTACATTTGTGACATTTTCCTTCAAATATTGGTTTCTCCTTGCATTCATTTGCTTTATGACCAAGCTGATTGCAATTGTAGCATTTTCCATTGAATTTTGCTTTTTCATTGCTCCAAAATTTGTTTGAAGTATGACCAATTTTGCCACAGTGATTACAAGTAGGTTTCTAATTCTTTTGAGTACGTTGTTTGGAGGATTCACCTTCCTCTTTGTATCCAAGTCCTGCTTTTTCTTTTTGCCTATGAAGGTTTCATTCATACACCTAATTCATATCTTCTTGAGATTTCAACATTCTCTCATTAATTTTCCTTTAAGAATCTAGGTCACTCGTCACTCGTAAATTGATTTGCTTTTCAGATCTCAGCTCCTCTCTTATATTTTCATTTTCTGATCTCAGAGTCAAGATTTCTTCATTTGCATTGGAGATTTGATCAATAAGGTTTTCTAGCTGAAGGGTTTTATTCTGGATTTCATTGTTCTTTCCATCTATTTCATCTTTCATCTTGTTTCTTTGTTCCAAGAATTCACAGAATCTTGTTGACTGAATTTCCTGTTCTCTTTTCAATTTTCTCACTTCTTGCAGAGATCCACTCTTTTCTAGAAGTTCTTTGATTGCATTGTTTGCTTCATCTAAGCTGCTTGAAGGGAAAAAGTCTTCAATCTTTTCTTCAACATACTGGTGGTCATTAATCTGATTTGCAAGTTCCTTCCTTCTTTTTAGGGAAAGCGAAAGATGCTCTCTTGCTTCTTTGAGTTGAGTTATGGTCATTTCCAGATCTAGCTTTTCATTCTCAATTACTCTGTTAAGTCTGAATATCTCCATTGTCCTGAATTTTTTCTCAAGCTGTCAAACTTTATTTTGAGAACCATGGAGCTCTTGATGAAGGGTGCTCCCCTTAATACCACAAACACATAACAGAAATAGAGAAACAACAACAATATGCAAGAATAGAAAATTGGCTTCTTATTATCTCCACAAATGTGGAATTACAAACTTTCAGAATTACAATATGCAAAGCCACATGGGCATTCCCTTACAATATTCTGTAGGACAAAGCCTCGAATCAATACCCAGATCTACTACCCAGAACTATTCTGAACTGCCTAAGACAATAATACAGCCTTCCTTAGGCAATTTTCCACCGCCTAGGAAGGTTCCAGAATTTTAGCCAATAAGGCCGACCAAACTTAGAATTATTTTTATTTTACATTTCATTACATCATAGTCGGCTCAAAATAAATTTTGAAACCCGAACAGAAATTTTGAAGAAAAATCATTTTCCGCCATTTCAGGTGACCCAACTTCCGAAGACCATAAGTCATCACCAGTTGACCCGATTGACTATTGTAACCCCATTTCGGAAAGGGCGCGAGGAGCTCTACAATGCCTAAATTAAGCAAGCTTCATTCAGCCCAAAATTCGACCTCATCCGGGGCCTCTAAAGCCTTCAAAACTGAGTTCAAAGTTTCTGTCCCCTGCTGCCAATACCGAAAATCTTCAATATCTTCCAATATACACTTGATCTGGCAATGAAACTTTACTGGCAGACTTATATGACCAAAATGAACCTCCAAGAAAGAAATCAGATCATTCTGAGCACATACGAAAAATTACCAAAAATAGTAACTTTCCATAAATAGCAGCTCTGCACAAGATAGCCCTTATTGAATTCAAAAAAGTAGAAATGTTTTTGGGTGATGCAAGATTGCTCTTACACCCAGGATGCTCCTGCATCAGACACCCAGGGTAATTTGAGAAGTGACCCTGTCACGACTCAGGTGTGCAGAGGAAAACCAAGACGGTTAACCTCCACCCTTGTTAGCCACGATGAATCTTCAATAGGTCATCCTTTCCACTTGACTAGATATTCTTCATATGTCCTGTTCCTTGTGCTTCTGCCAACACGACTGTCCAGTATATCTTCGATCTCCTTAGTGTCTGAACTAGTTGCTGGAATACTCCACTGTGCTGCTGTGATCTCATCTTCAACACCTCCTTCATGATACTCTGTCAAATCTGAAATGTTAAACACTGGTGAAATATTTAGCTCAGTAGGCAATTCTACCTCATATGCGTTTCCTGAATCATGTTTCTGCAGTATCTTACATGGTCCAAACTTCTTCATTTTCAGCTTGTTATATGTACCAACTAGAAACCGCTCCTTCCGCAAATGAACCATGACTTCATCTCCGACCTGAAATTCCTTATACCTCCTTCTCTCATCTGCCTTAGCCTTATACTGTGCGTTCATCTTGGTAATATGCTTCCTCACCTCCCCATGGATGTTCTTCAAGTGTTCTGCAAAATCCTCAGCTTCAGCACTACTTATTTCTCCTTTATCTATCTTCCTTAATTCAGATGCATTTCTCAGACTACTTCCAAATACAATCTGGAATGGTGATTTACCAGTGCTCCTGTTGACAGAATTATTGTATGCAAATTCCGCCTGTGGTAAAATCAAATCCCATCCTGTTGGCTTATCTCCAACCAAACATCTCAGCAAATTTCCCAAACTTCTATTCACTACCTCTGTCTGTCCATCAGTCTGTGGATGATGTGATGAACTGAACTTCAAATCTATCTTTAGCTTCTTCCACAATGTACGCCAGAAATATCCAACAAACTTCGTGTCCCGATCTGAAACTATGGTCGTTGGCAAACCATGTAGTCTCACTACCTCTCTGAAAAACAATTCTGCTACATGAATAGCATCAGTAGTCTTCTTGCAGGGAATGAAATGTGCCATCTTTGAAAATCTATCAACCACCACAAAAATTGAATCATGTCCCCGCTGAGTCCTCGGTAAACCAAGAACAAAGTCCATGCTAATATCCTCCCAAGGCTTCTCTGGTACAGGTAATGGCTGATACAACCCTATATTCTTCTTCACTCCTTTCGCCATCTGACATACTCTGCAACTCTGTACAAACTTCTTCACATCTTGCTGCAATTGTGGCCAATAATAATTCTCACCAACCAAAGCAAGGGTTTTATCATGACCAAAGTGTCCAGCCAATCCTCCACTATGCTTCTCCTTGATGAGATTCTCCCTCATAGAACTTCGTGGAATGCACAACTGACTCCCTCTGAATAGCATATCATCCTGGATGATGAAATCCAACCATTTCGTCCTGTCTAGAGTAACAGGTTCTTTACAAGCTTTCCAAGCTTCACCAAAATCAGGATCCTCTGGATACAAATTCTTGAGCTCCTTGAACCCAACCACTTCAATCTGCATTTCTGTCAGCAGTAGTTGCCTTCTGCTAAGAGCATCTGCAACCCTATTAGACTTTCCACTCCTGTGTTTCAAAACAAATGTATAACTCTGCAAAAATTCAACCCATTTCAAATGCCTTTGATTCAACTTTCCTTGACTATTCAAATATTGCAAAGCTTGATGATCAGTATACAAAACAAACTCCTTAGGAAGCAAATAGTGTCTCCACTTCTTTAATGCTTGAACTATAGCATAAAATTCTTGATCATAAATAGAATATTTTCTCTTGGCATCATTCAACTTCTCACTGAAATAAGCAATAGGTTTACCTTCTTGGCTCATAACAGCTCCTATTGCAGTACCACTAGCATCACAATCTACTTGAAACACCTTATTAAAATCTGGAAGTGCTAAAACAGGTTGTTCTGTAACTTTTTGTTTCAATAATTGAAAACTCTTTTCTGCCCCATTAGTCCACTTAAACTCTTTTCTATCCCCTCTCATTGTTTCAGTCAAGGGTCCACAAATATTGCTAAAATTTCTGATAAACTTTCTGTAAAAGCTAGCTAGCCCATGAAAAGATCTTACCTCAGTAGCATTCCTTGGAGTAGGCCATTCAAGGATAGCCTGTACCTTCTCTGGGTCCATTTTTAGACCTTCTCCTGAAACTACAAACCCCAAATACACCAACTCTTTCTTCACAAAACTGCACTTCTTCAAATTAATCAACAATTTCTCTTCTCTCAGCTTCTCAAATACCATACGAATATGCATCATATGCTCCTCCAATGTCTTACTAAAGATCAGAATATCATCTAGGTAAACAATGACAAACTTACCCAGAAATTCTTTCAGAACCTCGTTCATGAGCCGCATGAAAGTGCTTGGTGCATTGGTTAGCCCAAAAGGCATGACTAACCACTCATACAGTCCTTCCTTTGTCTTGAAGGCAGTCTTCCATTCATCTCCTTCTCTGATCCGAATCTGATGATATCCACTCTTCAGATCTATCTTTGAGAAATACACAGCTCCACTCAAACAGTCCATAATATAATCCATTCATGGCAATGGAAACCTGTACTTGATTGTGATTTTGTTTATTGCCCTAGAATCTGTACACATCCTCCATTCTCCATTCTTCTTTGGTGCTAATACTGCTGGTACAGCACAGGGACTTAGACTCTCACGGATCAATCCTTTCTGTAACAGTTCATGTACTTGTCTGTTCAACTCCTCACTTTCTGCAGGTGTCATTCTGTGTGCTGCCTTATTCGGAAAACTCGCTCCTGGGATCAAGTCCATCTGATGACTGATCTTCCTGACTGGTGGTAATCCATCAGGCACGTTATCGGATACAATATCCTAAAACTCATTCAACAAATCTGCAACTTCTACAGGAACATCTTCTACTTCCTCTTTACCAGCTTTTGGAATTAAAGCAAAACATACATGCTCATGCCTCATACCATCTAGGAAATTTCTTCCATCAACAAAAGTTATCCTTGCATTACCACATACCTTTTCTTCAGTCTCCTTCAATGGTTTTAGCTTATGTCGCACTCCATCCTTTGTCAGGGAATAGGTATTCGCACGGCCATCATGTACAGCACATCTGTCAAACTGCCATGGTCTACCCAACAACATATGACATGCATCCATAGATATGATATCACACAATACCTCATCTTGGTATCCGCCAATCTTGAACTTCACCAGGCATTGTTCATTGACCATGACCTTGTGGTCATCCTGTACCTAGGCAATCCGATATGGATGTGGGTGTTTCTGTCTCTTGAGCTTCAACTTTGTCACCATCTCATCTGACACCAAATTGTCAGTGCTTCCACTATCGATAATCACATCACAACATTTACCTTCACACTTGCACCTGGTGCGAAACAAGCTCCTCCTTTGCTCAGGTTCATTCTCACCACTCAACAGGACTCTTCTGTTAATCAACGTTTCTCCTCTTTCAGCATCTTCAGAATTTGATGATCTGGCATCTTCATCTACATGTGCAATTCTGGCCTGGCCTTCATTTCTCCTGTCTGTTCTGCCTTGGCGTTGAGGACACTCAAATGCCCTATGACCTTCTTCTCCACAGTGAAAACATGTTCCACGGAAGCCACCTCTTCCAGATCCTTGTCCTCTTCCTCTTCCTCTTTGATCTCTATTATTCTGATCCTGGAAGCGATTGGAATTATTTCCTCGCTGATTCTGACTGCTACTAGCCTCATCCTTCTTTTTTGGATCTTCATTTCGGCCACCATATGACCGTCCACCAGATCGTCCACCGCGACCTCTTCCGTTTTGTCTGCTCTCAAACTTCTTGTTCAGCTTTTCCTCTACTTTTAGGGCAAACTGGTATGCCTCTTCAATACTGTTCATTCAAACCAGATTCAGCTCCTCCTAAATGCTTGGCCTTAACCCATTAAGGTATCGGGCAACTTTCTCCTTATCAGCTTCTGCATGGCCTGTTCTGATGAGAAGTCGATAGAACTCCTCTGTATACTCCTGGACAGATCTTCCCGCTTGCTTCAAACTCTGCATTTTCTTCAGTAGGTCAAGCTCATAATCAACAGGAATGAACTGTCGCTTCAATTTATCCACCATCCGATCCCATCTCGTGATTTTCTCCTTTCCCCTTCTATTTCGCTCCAACTAAATCTCTTGCCACCATATCTTCGCATGACCTTTCAGTCTGGCCTTCGCAAATTTGACCCTATCAGGATCCTCAACATCTTCATACTCAAAATATTCTTCACACTCATTGATCCAGTCGATCAATTCCTCTGGGTTAAGATTTCCAGAAAATGTAGGAACCTCAATCTTAGGTCTTTTCCCAATCTTGGAAATCGCCCGAAAAAGTCTTTCTTCCTCCTGGTTCACAATTTTAACTTCTCCTTCTTGATATTCTTCTTCAGCTTCATCCTCGCTTTCGTCTCCGATATTAAGATTCATTCCTCTGCGAATCTCTTCTTGCAATGCTCGCACTTGTCTTTGCAGCTCTCTAACCTCAGGTGTTACAACACCAGCTCTTCCGCCACGTTCCCTTCGTGGAGGCATTTTTGCGACGCGCGCTGAAACCCTAGCCACAGTCCTGGTGCAAACTGCCTCACAGTCGGCGATCTATTTACACACTCAAGAACTCCTGCTCTGATACCACTTGATGAAGGGTGCTCCCCTTAATACCACAAACACATAACAGAAATAGAGAAACAACAACAATATGCAAGAATAGAAAATTGGCTTCTTATTATCTCCACAAATGTGGAATTACAAACTTTCAGAATTACAATATGCAAAGCCACATGGGCATTCCCTTACAATATTCTGTAGGACAAAGCCTCGAATCAATACCCAGATCTACTACCCAGAACTATTCTGAACTGCCTAAGACAATAATACAGCCTTCCTTATATAGGCAATTTTCCACCGCCTAGGAAGGTTCCAGAATTTTAGCCAATAAGGCCGACCAAACTTAGAATTATTTTTATTTTACATTTCATTACATCATAGTCGGCTCAAAATAAATTTTGAAACCCGAACAGAAATTTTGAAGAAAAATCATTTTCCGCCATTTCAGGTGACCCAACTTCCGAAGACCATAAGTCATCACCAGTTGACCCGATTGACTATTGTAACCCCATTTCGGAAAGGGCGCGAGGAGCTCTACAACGCCTGAATCAAGTAAGCTTCATTCAGCCCAAAATTTGACCTCATCCGGGGCCTCTAAAGCCTTCAAAACTGAGTTCAAAGTTTCTGTCCCCTGCTGCCAATACCGAAAATCTTCAATATCTTCCAATATACACTTGATCTGGCAATGAAACTTTACTGGCAGACTTATATGACCAAAATGAACCTCCAAGAAAGAAATCAGATCATTCTGAGCACATACGAAAAATTACCAAAAATAGTAACTTTCCATAAATAGCAGCTCTGCACAAGATAGCCCTTATTGAATTCAAAAAAGTAGAAATGTTTTTGGGTGATGCAAGATTGCTCTTACACCCAGGATGCTCCTGCATCAGCTCTGATACCAATTGTTGGAAATATTCAAGACTATCCAGGTTTCTAAGAGGGGAGGGGTGAATCAGTAACTTCAAAACTTTTAACAGATTCAGATCTTAATAATATTAGATTGATAATCTGACTGCATGCATGAGTAATAGAAAAAATAAAACATTCATAACACTTTGAACACAGAGATTTGGTGACCCAGAAACCTTCCAAGTAGAAAGTAAAACTAGGGAGGGGATGATACCCACAAAACTTCAATACTGTAGTATAAAGTTTGCTGGTTAAGACTTACAATGATCACTTCTGATGATCTGCCCTGTTAGGAGTAATAAGGACTGCTAGGTCCACCTTGTTAGAGGATTTACAAACATACAATGAAGTATGCACTCGGTTAAGAGATTTTACAAAGACTGTTAAGTCTACCTGGTTAAAGGATTTCAAGTTGATTCACCTGTTAGGATGAAACAGTAGATCTCTTACTTGCAACTATACTTGCTGATTGAGATTCTCTGATGTACTGTTCACCTTCTGTGATGGATAAATCTTTGCTGCTTCTTATACTGTTGTTGCCCTTTGTAATTCACTTATCTCTGCCTTTCTCTCTTTTTCATGCTTCTCTATTTTTTCTTTTCTTTGGATATGATATAAAACATTGTTTATATATCAATCTAAAAAAATTAAAAAATAATTGCAAAGTCAGCTCTTAAACAAGCTAACACAAATATTACTCAGTTGGCCCAAGTATAGTGACTCAGTTACTGCAAACTAACTCGGTGACTTTCTGATACTTGGCATCCACTGCGTTACTCAACATCATCATGCACTTGGTAGAATTGGAGGCACAGTCCATACTAACCACTCGGTTGTAGTTTTGAACATGGTATATACTGGAGACTCAGTAGATATAGTGTCACTCGGTAAACACTATCTTGCTTGGTAAGCACTGTCCTTCTCGATAAGCACTATTCTTCTTGGTAAGCACTATTCTACTCGGTAAGCACTATTCTACTCGGTAAGCACTGTTCTGCTTGGTAAGCACTATTCTACTCGGTAAGCACTGTTCTGCTTGGTAAGCACTGTTCTACTCAGTAATCATGTAGAGTCTGAATAAGTGTTGTCACTGATGACAATCATACTTAATGCCAACAGCTTACAACTTCACAACAATATCTCTTTGCTTTCTTTTTCACTATCACTATTTCTTTCATGTCTCTTTTCATACATTACATCATTACATCTTTATACAAGTTATTAAGACTAATAACTCTTACAGTCAGCTTGTCATAAGCATTATAAAAAATATTTCTTTACTCAAGGGTTAACATCTAGGATGTCATCCCTTTATATTGTTGTGACATTATTTTGATAAACAAAATAATCCCTTAACTCTTTACCAAATCTATCTTCATATTCTATCCTATGAGCTAGACATTATCTTCAGTAAAACTATCATAGCTTCTTCCATACATGTTGTACTAACTTGCACTCTTAGTTGAGTCTTCTATAATCACCATAGTATCTATGTTCAAGTGCGCAAGCACTAAACTTACTCCAATCAACATCGCTAATCAAAATTATCTCTAGGTACACTAGCAAAAACATTGTCTCATACTTAGACAATTTGTCTTTGAGCTCTGTCATACTTTCTCTCTGTCTTGTGTGATCTTCATGTAGATCATATGTTGCCATAATGACAACATCCACGTATCTAACTTAGCCAAATTGCCAACAAAGATATAATTGAGAATGGAGATCTTGCTGATCCAGAACTTAGCAGATTTGACAAATGTCAAATGAAGACCAAAACAAGATTGAGGAGGCAATCATCTAGATGATGATAAGATTTAAAAAGGTTCCATTAGAATTTGAATTTTCACTTCCTAAGGAATTAGATGATAGAATAAACTAGAAAAGGGCATATGCATTAGACATAGAGAAGAAAATGAGAGAATGATATCTACTTCGGGCTGCCCCACATCTAAGTCTTGCCAAAATTGATGATCATATGACAAATTATCATAAGAGATTCAAAGTGAAAAATTGAGATATGTTAATTTTGGATGAGAATATGGCTGATGTAGATGAGACTAGTCATCTCTTGTGGACTTCAATTTTTAAAATCAGAGAGTAAGCTGAGAAAAATGCCTTTATGAATCTGTCTAAGAAGAGACAAAAGTCCAAAGGCAAAGGTACTTACATTGATGATATTGCAACTGAGAAGTCAAAGGACACAAGTGTATCTGTTACCAAGGTAATTGATACAACTCTTGAAAAAGGAGAAATAAAAGTTTCACATGGTTCACCGGATCTAATAAAGATCCAAGTTAAGGAGAAAAATGATGATGATGTACTCATTAAGGACATCACAAATGGTGATCTTGATGATTGAAATGATGATGATGATGTGAACAATGCACAAGACACAAAACAAGATGAAGCACAAGTTACTAACTGTGCATTTCTATCATTATCGCGTGAAATTCATGTACTTGTTGAAGCAATTGAAATTCTATCATAGGAACAACCCAATGGCTCCAACCCCAAGAAACCACAAGATACAACAAGGGAGCAAGGCACATAGACACCTATAGAGACAAACAAGCTTGAAGGAAAAGAGGCTACTGAAATAGAAACAAAGGTACAAGAAGACACTAAGGCAACTGAGGATACCCCACCTAACACAACATCAGAAGCTCCACATCAATCAACTGACACATAGGTTACCAAGGAGTATAAAAGGAAGTTTGAGACACATTGATGGTAATGTGGTTCATAGTGAAAACTTTGAGGTCACATGAGTGAAGAGTTATTGCATCTGGAAGCTGATAGTTTTGTGTAATTTTGATGTAGCATGTGGAATCTTTTATTTTGTAATTGTGTGCTGACTCATTTGTAATTATTTGAGTGTGGTATAAAGGAAGAAATTTTTTTCCTTATTTTAATGTAGTAGTAATGTGAAAGAAGTTTAATCATGGTATGGTTGAATGTGGTTGTATGCATGAAGTGAAGAAAAGAGCCTATGAAGTTGTGAAAGCAAAATTGTGAAGGAAGACATGAGAAGTACAGAGATCTGGAATTGAGATCTGATGTAGCAATGAGTGCGGTTTGGAAATTTGGCTAAAGTGAGTACATAGATCTTGTCATTATCACAACATATGATCCACATGAAGATCACACAGGTCAGAGAGCAAGTATGGCAGAGCGCATTGCAAATTTGTCTAAGTGTGAGATAGTGTTTTCACAGTGTACCAGGACATAGTTTTTTTTTGTGACATTGACTAGAGTAATTTTAGTGCTTATGCACTTGAACATAGACTCTATGATGGCTATTGATCACCCATCTTATAGCGCAAGTCATTACGGCATGTACAAAATTAGTTATGATAGTTTTACCAAAGACAGTGTGAAGCCGACAAGACAGATTATGAAGGTAGAATTGGTAAAGATTTAAGGGATTATTTTGTTTATTAAAATAATGACTTAACAATAGAAAGGAATGACATCCTAAATGTTAAATCTTAGATAATGATATATGGAAGCTGACCATGTAAAGTTATTAGCCTTAATAACTTGTGTGTGTGTGTATATATATATATATATATATATATATATATATATATATATATATATATATATATATATATATATATATATATATATATATATATATATATTGTAAAGAAAGAGAGGAAGAATGTATGAGTTTGTGTAAGCAAATGTAGTAGTGATGATGCGAAGATAAGAGCAGTAAAGGAATATTGATGCAAGTAGAATAAGGTTATACACCTTGACCTATTTTTTTATACATTGTATATTACTTGTTTGGGCAGTGGGCTCATCTAGTAATCAGATTTTGTATTGACAACTCCTAACAGGGTTGAGGCTTCTAACAAGGCCTATAGTCACTTAATCAGGACTGATACACTATATGCTTGTAATAGACTCCTAACAGGGTCAATATCCTTAACATGATACTTTTTATTAGTGGATCTTTGTGGGTACCATCCCCTTCGGGGTTTTCCCTTGGCCAGGGTTTCCTTGAGAACAAATAATGTGTTATGAGTTCTTTGATGTTATTGCTATGCTTGTTATTTAGTTTCTTATGTTATGCATTTGTAAAGATAATATGTTATATCCATAACTGGGAAAAAGTAAAAGTTTGTGAAATATTGATTAACACCCCCCCCCCCTCTCAGTATTTCCTATTTCTAACAATTGGTATCAGAGCATAGTTACTCAGAGAAGAAACATTCAAGGAAAGCCTAGCAGCTTGAGTAAGATCTCTATGGATATGGATCAACTACAGAAGAATCTTGAAGAAGCTCTTGAACATATTGATATGCAACAAATGAAAGAAACACTCTAAAAAGGAAATATGATGATTCAAAGAACCTTATTGAGAAACTAAAACACAAGGTAGAAGATTTGAAATCTGAAAAGGAATCCAAAATTCTTATTGAAGATTGTGATGACAATTTAGAAAAAGAAAATGTGATCCTTAAGCATGAACTAAAGATAGAAAATCTAAAGCTTAGTTTGAAAGATGGAAATGATAAAAATGAAGCAAATATGAGATTTGAGAATGAAAGGTTGAAGATCAAGAATAAAGAATTAAGATCTAAACTTGGCAAAGTAACATCTAAATTTGAAAAAGTAAATTTGCAGCATGCAGAACTTGAGAAATACAATAAGATTGTAAAAGGTGAATTGACTCAATCCAAAAAACAACTTGAAAGGCTATATTCAAATAGTAAGAAGATTGATGAGAAAGTATCTTTTTGGAAACCATCCTATGATAAGACTGGACTTGGATTTAATATATTCAGAACAAATGATGAAAACAAGGAACCAAATCTGAAAGAATCTGAAAGCATAGATGAGATCAACAAATCAGAAGAAGAACCGCCTAAAGAAGAAGAACCACCTAAAGAAGAGGAATCACCCAAAGGTATGCGAAGAGAATTCAAAGGTAGATTTTTTGGTTGTAATACTATTGGTCACATGAAAAGAGACTGCACAGGTAAACAATTAAACCTCTTAATGGTTATTGTTATAATTGTCATGGTTTTTGACATAGAGCTATTGAATGTAGGAAACCTAAAGTTATTGAGAATAATTATGGTAGTAGAATGTTTAGGAATACTAACAATGTAGATAAGAGACCTACTGAAGATATGAACAAAAGAAATGGAGTAGTATGTTATAGATGCAACAAGATTGGACACATTGCTAGAAACTGCAGATCACAAATCAATCAGCAAGGACCGAGATATGGGAACAATGGAATTGTTTGTCAGATATGTAACAAGGTTGGACATACAACAATGTTTTGTAGAATGAAAAATGGAGTTTTTCATCCTAACCCTAACCCTAGAAATCATGCAAGAAGGAATGAAGATACAAGTAACAGATAGAAAGGTTGTTGTAGTAATGTAGATGAAGTAAAGTTTGTTAAAGGCACAGATCAAGGAGACATATTCAAAATTGAAGGTAATTAGAAAGGTGAAGTATCAAGTGGTAAGAATGAATCCTTACCTGACCTATCTTTAAGCACTTAATTTATGTAAATTGCAGTAGATTAGGAACTTAGAATTAGTGTAGAAGTAGATTTTTGATTAATTAAGTCTTACATAGTTAATGGAAGGTATTTTATGATGTAATAATGCTATGGTTAAGAGTGCAAAAGAAAATATTATGTTTTGTGAGATCGCAAGAAGTTTTAAGCTTTGCAAGTTAACAGAAATAGCTTTTTGAAAAGAAGCGGCAAAAGAATTGAATGCGATGTCAGACCTAAGTGAGATTCAAGTGATAAAAGGTTATGATCGAAGTTATTTGATTATAAAAGTGAATTGAAGTGTTTGGGAGAGCAAAGAATAGAGATTGGAAGCATTTTGCAGTGATTTAGTGAAGGATTGAAGCACCGAATCTGCGAAAGCCCTAAATTGTGAATTTGAGGTATTTATCTTGATAGATCTTTGAATTAGTAAAATAGATTAGAAGCAAATCATGGATGTATCCTTAATTCACAATGTCAGAGATAAGAATAGACCTAGATTGAAGAGAACCAATAGAACCCTTGGAAGATGATCCTAGGTTAGCACTATCATCCGTACCAGACAGAGTTTTGAATTTGGAAAATGTGAGAAGTTATCTTGGATGCAAGTTAGAAACCCTAAGTGACAGTGACTTTTCAAGTGAATATTAGAAGATTTACAATCAGGATATAAGTTTGAAACAAGGTTATGAACATTTGAAATATAATGAAATCATTAGGTATACATTGAAATATGAGTTTGACGATGAAGAATGCACTAAGATTATTTTGAGCAGAATTCATAATGGGAAGCTTTGGCTAGAAGACAGAGTAATAGAAATTACTGCTGATTTGATTCATGATGTAACTAGATTATCTAAATCTGGTGCTATTCCCTTAAATGAGAAGAATATGAGGAAAATAGTTATTGATAACATAGGTTCATCCTATAATGGTAGAGGAATTGTAGTCAGTAAAATCAAGCAAGATGATGTGAGATACCTATGCAAGATCCTAACCACTAAGTTTTATGCAAATTCAAGAGAAGATGATATGGCAACTGGAATGGTACATATAGCATATTTGATGTGTGTTGACAAGGTACCAGTTGATATGTGTGAAATCCTGAGAATTCAATTATTTGAAAACTTGGAGAAGATTAAGAAGACTAAGTATGCACAATTTAGAATTTCTTCTTTGATCACTTACATGTTTTTCCACCTATTGAGAAGATTTCCCTACATAGTTACAAATGATTGGAATGATGGAAAAAACACTATGGAAAGAATCAATAGAATGTATTTGAGACATGTTATTGATAAAGTGAATGAAAGTGCTAAGTTGGTATTGAAGACTTTTCAGAACATTGTATCTAACAGATCAAGGATTCCACAGTCTCTTGTGGAGAAATATAAGGATAGCATATGTTTTATGTTTGACATTGACTTTACCTATATTGAAGTAGTGGAACCTAGAATTGAGTTCATAGACCCTCTTGGCTATGAGATATCTAAGGTAGAGATAGAAGGATATGTTGGCAGGTTACTAAAGAATAAGTTGGACATCCAGTGCAATAGATTTGGAACTTTTGAAGAGAACTTCAACTCTACAAAAGCTATAATGGAAGAAAAGCAGTCTAAGAAGAGAGTTAGCAGCACTATAAAGAAAATATTGAAGGACACTAGAATGACAAAGCATGAGTTTTATATTGCAAAGAAGATAGCAACAGAAATCAAAAGTATTAGGTAGAAAGAGATCTTGTTTGTACCTCCCTTGTCATCAAGTGCAGTACAGCATGAAGCTACACAAGTGAAGGTGAAAGTTGAGGAACCTGAGGAAGAATAAGAAACAAGGAAATCCACTAGATCCTCTTCTTCCACACCCGACAAGAGAGTAAAGGAAAGTGCAATAGGACCTGGTATGAGGCAGAAATTTTTGGTGCCACCAGTCCCTAGGAAAATTGTAGAAATTAAAGATGATGACACTACTATAAAGAAGAAAACATGGAAACCCAGAATTGAGAGAGTAAATGAAGAAATCATAGAAGATGGAGACTTTACTAAGATGAATAAGTAATATGAACTTTATGACTATTCTGAGAGATTGAATCTTGAAAATTTTGTTGTTAAGCACATGATTTTGGCTAACAAGAAGTTTGATACTATTTAGGGCAAGATTCCTGATGACCTATTCAAGAAACTGGTTAACAAGAAAATGAGAGCACAAGAAGAAGAAAAAACTATGAGAGAAAATATGGTGAGGAAACTATGTGTTGTGAGAAATGATGAGCATCTTAAATAGATCTTGAAGCCCCTTGGCACTCTTTTGAGGACTAAAAGGAGAACCATTCAGATCATGGCAAGACAATATGAACAAGTGAGAGCAGAAACAGAACAAGCAATAATTAAAGTTATGGCAGAAATTGTTGGAGAATCTTCAGTTGCAACAGAGCAAGAAAAATAAGTAGAACAAGAGGATATTCCCTCTTCATCAGCTATAAATATTGAAGAAGAATCTATGAATATTGAAGGTATAAAGATCACTTTGGACACTGAAGAAAATGTATTCAAGAACTTAGAGAACATTGTTGACAATTCGGCTCTTGATGAACCAGATAGAACTGAAGAAGCATAACAAACCCAATCTTTTATTAAAGAACCTAAACTAACTAAGGTTGAAGTACCCCTTCCTACAAAAGAAGATATCAGTCTTACTTCTGAGACTGGAAAGAAGAAAGAAATTGGATCTTTATTTGAAGATTTAGAAAAGGAAGTTGATGATGATGATCAGTTAGAATTGATCACCTCCCTGAATAAAATTATTGGAAAAAAAAAGAAGGTAAAGAATCTTGAAGGATGTCTGAATGACTTAACTAAGAAGTTACAAGGAGTTGTAACCACATAGATTGCAGATGCAGACCCTCTGGAGAAAGCAAAGAAATTGATGAGAACCTTTGATGATGAGTTCACAAATCTATTAGAGATTGCAAAGGTAAAGGCACAAGTAGACTATGAGGATGGAATACTTTTGAATATCAGTCAAAATATCATAAATGATGTTAATAGTCTTGATATCTATATCAAGGATTTGAGGAAACATTTGGGAATAGGAAAGTCTTTGTACATACAGTGTACAACACTAGAGATTTTGACAGCAGAAGAAGACAAGCAGATCAAGTTGAAGGAAATAGAGATTCATAATGAATCAAACCTTCTTTCTAATCCTAATGTGAAGGTTAGTAATGTTGAGAAGAAAGTTCAGAAACTTTATGATGAAATAAGAATTTTGCAAGATGAGAGGAACAAAGAAATAAGGAGACTTACTCTTCTAAGAGAACATACTTCCATGAAGATAAGTGGTATTGAAGAGCAGCTGGAAGAATGTCTTACAGCTAGGATATCATTTCAAAAATTTAACTTTGAGAAACTCCAAGCATGTCAAATTGTAGCTTATGGACTAAGCACACTACTCAATGTGGTAGATTCTATTAAGAAATTATGGGATAAGGAGTTAGAAGCTATAAAAGTTGACTTTGTAGATTGTGTTGCAAGCCTACCAGCTTTGCAATAAGACATTTAAGGTATAATCTTTTGTGATACAATTTTGTAAGCCTCCCTACTTTATTTTGTCATTGTTGTCAAAGGGGAAAAGATATATAGAAAATTGAGAGATATACAGAGTAGAGTATTGCAATATATAAGATTTTTTGAGGAGTTATAAGGATAGTATATATCTTATACTATGGCCAATTTTGAAACAATTTTGAAATTTTGTTATTGTACACTTAGCCAATTTTCTCATATGTTGCCACCAATGAAAAAGGGGGAGATTGTTGGAAATTTCACTGAAGTGAGTACATAGATGTTGTCATTATCACAACATATGATCCACATGAAGATTGCACAGGTCAGAGAGCAAGTATGGCAAAGCGCATTGCAAATTTGTCTAAGTGTGAGACAGTGTTTTCATAGTGTACCAGGATAGTTTTTGTTTGCGACATTGACTGGAGTAAGTTCAATGCTTGCACACTTGAAAATAGACTCTATGATGGCTATTGATCACCCATCTTAGAGTGAAAGTTAGTATGGCATGTACAAAATTAGTTATGACAGTTTTACCAAAGACAGTGTGAAGCTGACAGGACAGATTATGAAGGCAGAATTGGTAAAGAGTTAAGGGATTATTTTGTTTATCAAAATAATGACTTAATAATATAAAGGGATGACATCCTAGATGTTAACTCTTAGATAATGATATATGGAAGTGAACCATGTAGAGTTATTAGCTTTAATAACTTGTATATATATATATATATATATATATATATATATATATATATATATATATATATATATATATATATATATATATATATATATATATATATATATATATATATATATATATATATATATATATATATATATATATATATATATATATATATATATATATATATATATATATATATATATATTGTAATTGTAAAGAAAGAGAGGAGGAATGTATGAGTTTGTGTAAATGAATGAAATAGTGATGATGCAACGATAATATTAGCAAAGGAATATTGATGCAAGTAGAATAAGGTTATGCACCTTGACCTATTTTTTTATACATTGTATATTACTTGTTTGGGCAATGGGCTTATCTAGTAATCAGATTTTGTATTGACAACTCCTAACAGGGTTGAGGCTTCTAACAAGGCATATAGTCCCTTAATCAGGATTGATACACTATATGCTTGTAATAGACTCCTAATAGGGTCAATATCCTTAACAAGATACTTTTGATTAGTGGATCTTTTTGGGTACCATCCCCACCAGGGTTTTCCCTTGGCCAAGGTTTCCTCGAGAACAAATAATGTATTATGAGTTCTTTGATGTTATTGCTATGCATGTTATTTAGTTTCTTATGTTATGCATGTGTAAAGATAATTTGTTATATCCATAACTGGGAAAAAGTAAAAGTTTGTGAAATACTAATTAACCCCCCCCCCCTCTCAGTATTTCCTATTTCTAATAGAAACCACAAGATACAACAAGGGAAAAAAGCACAAAGACACCTATAGAGACAAACAAGCTTGAAGGAAAAGAGGCTACTAAAATAGAAACAAAGGTACAAGAAGACCCTAAGGCAACTAAGGATACCACACCTAACACAACATCAAAAGCTCCAACTCAATCAAATGACACATAGGTTACCAAGGAGTATAAAAAGGAAGACAGTGTGTCAACTGGGCAAAACACACCAATGGCAGAAGAGAAAGCTATTGTTTTAGTTGCCAATAGTTCACCACAGGAACTAGAGAATAAGAAGAAGAAAAAGAAACGAAAAGGGTAGGTTACCCTAGATGAAATTATTTTGATACCCGAGTGTGACCCAAGGACCCTTAGCCCTGAAGAACTAAGAAAATATGGGGAGTTTGTTAGGAATGGGAATACTAAGAGGGGGGGTGAATCCATGTTCACTGTATTTTAACTTTTCACTTGATCTTTAAACAAAACCTATTTACTTAAGTAATGAAATGAACATCCACATGAACATGAAATGTGAAATCAACACATAACACCAATATGGTTACGGGGAAACCCAAATAGGTAAAAAACCTGGTGGGAATTGACACCCACTGTACTAGTGTTTTATGATCCTTGTTAGAAGATCCTTAACCCTGTTAGGAGTCTTTTACAATAGTCCCTATTAGGGGATTGGACACACTATCCTAGATCTCACTGCTCAAGTGGTGAAGGCTACAACCTTCTGACCTCAGATACATATTATATCTATTGGATGAACTGTCACTGTGACACTACTTGTCAGATCAGTTCCTTTGATGCACTAATGCTTTGAATTCTTGAAAAGATATAATACATATTAATGTCTCTTCAAACACTTCTTTTCTATTTCTCACAACTCTATATCAACTTCCATGCTAATTACAATGGGCACATCTCATATTTATATGCGCATACAAAATAAACTAGGTCGGCCCTTAAGCCTATTACATACAATGCTTCCAATTGGATTAGCTCGAGCATGTTTACAAAAAAACCTATATACATTTTTTCAACCTAATTACAATAGACACATAGCCTTTACATCATTATAATATAACCGCAACTCAAAATGCTAACAGTCGGTTGCTTACTCTGTTCTTCTCTGGCATAGACTAGCTCTGTAACTTGAATTATTTGTATCTTTCTCATACTTGCATATCTGATCATGCGCTCATAGAATAAGCATGAATATAGTCTAACCAACTTATCTTCTAGGGTGCATACCATAATTCTATCTTACACATGTGCGCTGATTCTCTGAACCACAGGAACTCTGTACACTATCCAGTCTTCAACACTTAGCTGATTTCAGATCTTCTCTTCAAGTGCGCTGACTCCAAACTACTATATGACTTTGTTTCCATAATGAAAACACTATCCTAAGTCATATACACTAGTATAGCCAACTTTCCAACAATATCCCCCTTTGTCATTGATGGCAACAAAGGAATATGGCTAAGTTGCTAATTGTCCCTTAATACAAAAACTTTTGTCTTATGCACAAACTTCTATCTTATACCTCCCTATACATATCTATAATCCATATTCTCACATACTCCCCCTTTGACATTAATGACAAAGGTGTGTCAAAACTAAATCTACAAAAACTTACTATGATAGTACATCTAGATATGCTATCTACAGATTTTGGATCTCGTTCTTCCAAAATGTGATCAAAGAATTTACAATTTGTAGATGGGTGCATAAAGCATACTATAGCTTCTCCATCTTCTCCAAATCAGTGCTAGGACTTTGATCATATGTCACCATAGTGGCATTGATCTCCTTTATATTTTGATTTAGTATGTCTAATGAGGGTGCAAGAGCATTTCTTAGCTACGTTTGCCTAGCCCTTATCTTGATCATCTCTTTTTCTGCCTTCTCAATCTTGTCTAACTATCCTTGGTAGACATTGTTGCACATGTTCACATCAATAGATGGATCTTCTAAAGATTTCCTTATGTTGTCTATCATGACTTTTTCCTCTTGTACCTTTTTGTAGAGATCATCAGTTAACTTGTCTTGGTTCATACATTCAGCAATGATCTTCCTTCCTTTTGTTGTAATTTCCTTCAGAGATGCTTGACCAGCCTTTAGTGAGCTTAGTTCAAGTGCATATTTTCCAACTAATTCACTGAGCCTTTTCTTCATATACTTCTCTTCTGCAACTAAGGATGCAGATGCTTCCAAGCTAGAGAAATTTTGCTTGAAATGTGAGATCACTGAACTGACATCATCAACTAAGTGTACCTTGGACACTTTCTTGTCTATAGGTAACAAGCTATTTAGTATGTTCACTGACTCTACAAGGAGAGGATTTCTCATCACCTATTTCTCCTTGGCCTTCTCCATAGCTAGGAAACTAAATTTAATCAGGTCTTCTTCTCCCCATGAATCCAAACTGGTTGTGTCAGGTGTCAAACTTGACAACAATGCTACTGAGGGAGTGATGGGAGTGTTGTCCATCACTTCTTGTTTCACTTTGATTGGTTCAATTGATGTTTCATATTTTTGTTCACTTGTTTTTACCTCTTCTTCTTCTTTTGTTTTTTAGCTTCCTTTTCTATTTCTTTTCCTTCTTCTTTCTCATTAGTTACATCCTTGATCAATATTTCTTCTTGGTGAGTAGGAGTGTTACTACATAAGATTTTAGCTTCTTGTTTTCTCACAAAAGCTTCTTCAAACTTGTCCAACTCAGTGTCAGTGGCCATCATGGCTATTTCCACATTATCAATGATAATGGTGCTATACTTTAGTGACTCTATCATGGGTGCAAACCTATCTACCACTATTTGTGTTTCAACTGCAGGTGTTGAGTCTTGAGGACCTATCATGGATGCATTAGTGGGCTCTACCATCTTGACTCCCTTTAGGGGTACTTGTGGTTTGGATGTAGTAGCTAGATACATGTTCCTGTTCATGAAAACTTTATCGAATGCCTTCTATGTTTCCTTAGCAACAAGATCATAGTTCTTGTCCATAATGTGCAAAGTCCTTGACTTGGTTCTTAGATGTGGCTTTACTAAGTCTAATCAAAGACTTCTCCTCTAGAGAACATACAGGAAGGGTATCATCTAGAATCTTTTCCCTTATCTGTAGATCCTCTTCAATAGGTTGTCTCTTTTGGAATTCTAGGATGTTCCATACATTGTCAGGGATCATAGTCTTAAGTTCCAAGACTATTTTCTTGAACTTCAACATGTGTTTTAATATCATTCCATGTATCCCAGATTTGTCTATCTCACTATATTTTTCATAAAACTTTCCTACTTGATCAATTCTTCCATCATCAATTATTCTTGCACATAGCACACTGAAACTAGGTTTGAAACTTACTTCACGAGGTGCTTGAGTGTTTCTTTTGTTCCTTGTTACTCTTGAGGATGGATGACTAGTGTTGAATTCTTTATTCCTTTTAGGCATTGCCTTATACTTAGGAGTAGTAGTAAGGTCAATGGTTTCTTTGGGCGCAGAAGGAGTATCATCAATTTTACCCTTCTGTTCATCAAATTTTTCAATCTTCACCTTGTTTAACTTTGGATCATCTGATTCTACCTTTGCTACATTCACACTCTCAATTTCTAAAGAAATCTTTTGTTCCCTTGCTTTCTCTAGGTCTTCTTGAGACACTCCATGAATTCTTAAGATCTCAAAGGTGACCTTGGAAACCTTCCTCTTTGTTGTCATGTTGTTTAGTTTTGCATCTACTTCTCTTGTTTTCTCCTCATATGTTCCCCATCTTGGCTCATTGGGGTCTTTAGGTGCTAACAATAGAACTTGAGCATAGGCCTCTAAAATAGGATCTTATACTTCATATCCTAGTGGATGAATCCACTTAGTCCTTGGTTCTACTACCTCCATTAATTTTGTGTCTATCTCAACCATAAAACAAATAGTATCCTTATACTTTTCAACTATCCTCTCTAGTATCATGTACCTCATTTGCATCTTGGCCCTGAATGTCTTCAATTCTATGGTCATGTAGTCTCTTAGAGTGCTCTCGGTAGATGCCTTGAGAGATATCTATGGCATTGTAGGAATGGATTTGTCTAGATACAAATTAGATACTTTTCCAACAATGTGAAAATACATATAAATGATCAAAGACCAAATCTGAATATCTTGGTCTTATCATGCTCAATTGCCTTGATGTTGTCAATTAGCTATGTGTGCAAGATTTCGCAAAGGTTGAAATCTCCATTTTCATTTACAATTCTTATGGCTACAAGAATTGTGGCCATGGATACACTATTTACCCTATTGGTGTGTTGAAACATGTATCCAAGTATCATAGACATCAATTTGATGTCATTTTCTTCAATAGGCTCTATGGTCATACTGTGCCTATCACTCCTTGACTTGCAAGTCTGTTCAATAATCTTCCTCACATATTTTCTTCTCTGTAACATCAAATACTATAGGAGTAGCCATCACTTACTTTTAAATCATTTTTACAAAGGTTTCCAAGAGATTATGAATTAGTGCAACAAACTAGGGTTTCTGCAACCGATCAAATGCACAGTAGGTAACTTGATGAATCAAACTACAATGCTTCTCAATCAACTTCTAGGGTTCTTATTCTCTTCAATCACTCTCAATATGAATGCAATGAGAGATTTTCTATCTTCTAAGTACTTTAAAGTATAAATTATGTCATTAATGCTTGTCACGTAAACCAGGTTGTCATTAGAAAATTCCTATCTTTCATTCTACAAACAGTTAGCTAGTGCACTCTTGCACAAAGGTTCCACTAGTCTCCAAAAGCTTAAGTCCAAAGGTGCATACTACGAGAGTGATTATACCATCCACATAGGGGTCTAGAGCTAAATTATCTCCCCCTATGACCTTGAGGGCCATCCATCCAGAAGTAGAGGGTGCATCTACTAGGGATGCATCCAATACATACTCATTAACTTTGTCCTTCTTTACTTCTGACCAAATCAAGCTCGCATCCTCTAAGGATTTCACAAAATTAAATTCTCCATTAGGATCCAAAACTGGTTCTTTAGGCTTTTTAGGGCTTGCCTAAACTTGCGTCCTTGATCTACAAAACTTTGAGATGTATCTAGCCTTGTTACAAGAGTGACAAATGACTGGAGGCCTAATATTCCTCAGTGCATTGACATGAGTTGCCATTTTACATTGTCTAGCTGAGCAACCATTATAGTTACATATCTGACATGTATCATTTTGAGAATTTCTCACATTTGACTGATTTTGATATCTTTGATTATGTTGAGTCTTGTTTTTTTGACTTGTCTTGCAATTCATAGCTCTATGACCAAATTTATTGCATGAATAATAGTAAGCATTAAAAGGTCTTACCTCAGTACAGTTTCTTGCTATATGTCCATGCTTGTTACAAGCATAACAAGTGAAATCTTCTTGTTTGTGCTCATTCTTAGGTGGTTCATTATTGTCTTTAGTTTGATCTTCAATCTTCTTAGTGTCAGTAGAGTCTTTTTGTGTATTCATTCTTTCTTGCATATTGTCAATCTGATTTTGTACTTCATTGAATCTAATGCAACTCTTATCTCCCTTGAGTCTTCTTTCATATAGCTGAGATTCTATTAGATCAAAACTAGTGTGCAATTTATCAATGTGATTCTTTGCCTCTCTTAATTCAGATTCCAAGCTCTCCTTGTTGTTTCTTAGCTCTAAAATTTTCATGTTTGCTTGCCTTAATTCTTCATTGAGTTGAAGGTTTTCTTTGACCTGTTCTTCATAGACATCCTGATTGTTAGTCAGCTTATCATCAAATTCTTTGAGCTTTTCTTTTAGGGATGCATTTTATTTATTTATCTTTTTTTATCATTATTCCTAGATCACTGGTAGAGCATTCTTTTAAATCCTTTCTTAGCCTTTTGATGACTAATTGAGTATGCTTGATTTTTTCTTTTAGTTATTCAACTTCTCTTTCAGATTTGTCCAGGTCTTCAAGAGCTACTTCAATATTTCTCTTTAGATGTTTCATTTCTACTTTGTACATGATCTCCTCAAGTGGTTAAACTTGTTTGTTGAGGACCAGAGCTCTGATACCAATTGTTAGGAATGGGAACACTGAGAGGGGGGGGGGGTGAATCAGTGTTCACTATATTTTAACCTTTCACTTAATCTTTAAATAGAACTTATTTACTTAAGTAATGAAATGAACATCCACATGAACATGAAACATGAAATCAACACATAACACCAATATGGTTATGGGGAAACCCAAATAGGTAAAAACCCCAATGGGAATTGACACCCACTAATATTCTATACTAGTGTTTTATGATCCTTCTTAGAAGATCCTTAACCTTGTTAGGATTTTCTTTACAATGCATTAAGTACAATAGACCTTGTTAACCATCAGACCCTATTAGGGGAGCGGACGCACTATCCTAGAGCTCACTACTCAAGTGGTGAAGGCTACAACCTTCTGATCTTAGATACATAATATATCCGCTGGATGAACTATCTATTGCAAGTAGTGGTTGTCGTTGCACCAAAATATTGACCTATTAATGCCCGATACAACCACTAGACTTATAGAAAACATAGGAGGTTATTAAACCATGTTGTGAATCCCAAGGGGAGTGCTGACCATTTTTCCAACAATCTCCCCCTCAGTGTTACCCGAGGGGATTCGAACCTGTGACCAAGCTCTGATACCACTTGTTACAAGTAGTGGTTGTTGTTGCACCAAAAGATTAACCTGTTAATGCCCAATACAACCACTAGACTTATAGAAGACACATGAAGTTGTTAAACCATGTCACGAATCCTGAGGGGAGTGCTGACCATTTTTTCAACACTATCATTGTGACATTGCTTGTCAAATAAGTTCCTTTGATGAGCTAATTCTTTGACCTCTTGCAAAGCTATAATACATCTTGATGTCTCTTCACACACTTCTTCTCTACTTCTTACAACTCTATATCAACTTCCATGCTAATTACAATGGGTGTATCTCATATTTATATGCGCATACAAAATAAACAACTAGGTCAGACCTTAAACCTATTACATACAATTCTTCCAATTAGATTGGCTCAAGCACATTTACAAACAAAAATATATACATGTCAGCAACCTAATTAAAATAGGCACATAGCCTTTACATCATTAGAATATAACCACAACTCAAAATGCTAATAGTCAGCTGCTTACTCTATTCTTCTCTGGCACACAATAGCTATGTAACTTCAACTATATGTATCTTTCTCATACTTGCATATCTGATCATACGCTCATAGAATAAGCATGCATATAGTCCAACCAACTTATCTTCTAGGGTGCATACCATAATTTGATCTTACACATGTGCGCTGATGCTCTGATCCATAGGAACTCTGTACACTACCTAGTCTCCAACACTTAGCTGATTTCAGATCTTCTCTTCAAGGGCGCTGACTCCAAACTACTATATGACTTTGTTGCCATAATGAAAACACTATACTAGGTCATATACACCAGTATAGCCAACTTTCCAACAGAGTTATGCACAATGAAAGTAGAACAGGGAAAGTTGAGACAAGAGAGTAAGAGCAAGGAGATATTAGAAAATGTGAGAGATATCTTACAACAAGCTACACCTGAGGTGCATGTAGATGAAGACACACCGATCATGGACCAACTTGCTACTCTTTTTGAGAAGATCAATGCCCTAGATGTTGAATCTGACAAAATAATAGAGGAAAGGGTAGAGTCAAAGATTCAAGATAAACTTCCCAAGAGAATCAGCCAAGAAGTGGTAGTTAACAATGTTAAACTATCAGAGGTAATAACTGAAATTCAGGCTATTACTAATTCCATTTGTCAAATATTGTTTAAGTTATTCACTATCATAACCTTCACTACTGAGATCAGTGAAAAGATCAAACAAATTTGAGAATGAAATAATAGCCAGTGCACAAGCTACTACAACTGAGCCACAAGCTTTTTGCAAGAATATACTCAGAGTTCAAGAACTCAGGCATTTGATAGTAGATCTCAAGAAGCAAGAAGAATAGGTAAATGATCAGGTCACTTAGTTGTAGACAAAACTCCTACCATACCTAAATTTTTTTGAAAAGCATATAGCAAGGGTACAAACGTTTGTTACAACACCAAAGATTTCTGTGTTGGACAACATTTTTGATATGCATGCACAAGTCGGTCTTGAGTAGATTGCTCTCACCAACTTGAAAGAGGAATGGAAAAACCTCTTGGAGTCATTGAAGAAAACCCATCAGCACATTTTTGACCAGTTGTAAGTATACATTTTTTGTATTTGGCATTAATATCAAAAAGGGGGATAACTAATGTATATCCCAAATATGTACATAACATGCTAAGTATACTACACATTACTGAGAGCATGCACTGAGGGGGAGTTTATAGAAATGTTTTTTTTATAAGTATATATGTATATGGTGGAGATATAATTTTTGAGACATAAGGTCTATATAAATTCAAGTTTTGATACTAATGCCAAAGGGGGAGATTGTTATCTCTATTGAGCATTAAAAGTTATCATTTGTATCAAAGGTTATCAAAGACATCAGTCGGTCACTTATGTTAACATAGTTGGTAAAAGAAAGCATCATAAGCTAGTCAGTTAACTCTTTACACCGAGAACATAACAGTTTTACCAAGCGGTAGTAAACACCAAGCACTAGTGTAATCACCAAGTAGTATATACATTGTTTACCGAGGATCACAAGAAACAACATAGGATTCAGAAATGGCACATCTATCTATGCAAAAAGTTACAACAAAATCAGAAAACATTTTACCAAGATCAAGGATAATTCATTATTGAGATATTCATTAAATGGAATGAAGATCTTATGTAATTGTTAGATCTAGGTTACTTCTATACACCGTAGATCTTAGGGTTTTCTCTAAGATATTGTAACCTAATTTTGTTAAGTGGCATAAAGCATTATGCTATATAATTATATGTTTGCATCATTTTTTGATGTAACTAATGTGTGAATGAAGAAGTGCTTGAAGCTTTAGCCAACCTTAAAGATTATCAGTTGTTATACATAGTAGAACAATTATCAGAGGAAATCAGATTAAGCAAAATCAGAGCAGGCTAACTGAGTAGTTCAGAGCAGAGATTATTCATAGTAAAGGTGATATCTAATCAATACTTTATTGATCTATATCTGACAATCTAAGTTGTCATTAGTAGATAGATAGTTATTGTTTTCTAATAATTGTAATAGATTTTTGGTAAAATATCCTAACATAGTAGACTTAACAGTCTTTTGTAAATCTCTTAACCGAGTGCACACTCAAGTAGTGTTGCTAAAATCCTATCACTAGGTAGATCTAGCTGAGCTAATATGTTACTCCTAACAGGGTAAGATCACCAGAAGTGATCAACACTTGTATCCCTAACAAGAAAACCTTTTCTATCTGTAGTAGTGAAGAATTTGTGGGTGTCATCCCCATCGCAATTTTTACCTTCTAACAAGGATTTTTGCGTTACCAAAATACTTGTGTTATGAGACTGTTATATTGTTGATTTCATGTTATTTACTTTTACAAGTTGAATGGATGAATGATACATGCATTAGATACAAGTTATTTTGCAAGGTTACTACTGTTTGCTATTATAGATCTGAAAGGTTTATGAGTTAAACTTTTTGTGGGCACTGATTCACCCCTCCCATCTTAGTACCCTATCTCTCCTAATCCAACAAGGGAAGAGTACTATTGTTTTCATGAAAGATATTGTTGTTGTAGATGGGGTTGGTAGAATGATGTGGATTATTGATGCATCTAGCTAGAGGGGTTTGCATGGGTTTGGCCAATGTACATGGGATGCATATCTGCATTATTGAGGGGTGGATGAGTTCCTCAAACATTATTAGTAGCTGGTGATGGTGCAAGTTAATTGGCATAATGGGAAGGGTTAGGTTGTTGTGATGGTGATATTGTTTTAGGACTGACAGATGATGACATGACTAGGTAGTTGTGAAGTGTAGGGGTGGGTTTGGTTTCATGAGGAGGTGGTGATGGTTCTATTATAAACTGAATGGGTGGTTGTGGAATAATGGGTTTTGAGATATCTAATTGTATTTGGATTCCCAACACGTGCTTTTGTTCTTGAGTAAGACCCCAAGAAGGGCCTAATCTTACAACAAGTTGAGAGGTAGAAGCTACTAGAAATGTAGATCCAGTAGTGGGGATTTGTGGTATGAGTGGTTGGTTTAGGGGTCCTTTAGGAGACATTCTTATTATGTAAAATGGTTTTTGGGTTTTCATAGTGGAGATGAAAGGTGGGAGAGAAACATGTGTGGATATTGGCTGGATAATGAGTGGATTGGGTGCTTGGGTGAAGGTTTTCTGGTTGTTAGATGGAGGTGTTTGTTGGAAATTTGGCTAAGGGTATATGATAGGTTTGTCATTTATGGAAAGATATAGACACAATTTGGACAGTTATGTTTTAGTTGACATCTTGACAAGGGATACTTAGAAAATTGTCTAAGTATAAGGTAGTTTATAGTGAGCAGACACAGAGATCTATTAAGTGAGGTTTACTATAGATAGTTTTACTTTAGAAAGCTTCAATAAAGATACTATGGACATCATTTATGACGTGTATGATTTTTTAAAGAACATACTATGTTTTGGTTATGATTTTTGAATTTTTTCAAAGATAATATGTATATTGCAGAAATAGGGCAAGTTAGAGTATATCTAGTTTTGGCTAACATGTTATATTTTGATTTTGAAATAAAGTTATGAATTAGTTTGGTGTGACATACTAGATTTCCATCCTAACAAAGCAGAATGTGTTATTAAAGTTTTGATAATGTATGCTTAAGTTGAAAGTTTACTGGTTAAAGAGAAAGATATAAAGGAAGGCACTTTTATTTAAGTGAGATGGAAATTTGTATTGTAATGATGTGATTGAAATATTTTCACTTTATATGTTATGTGTAGATGCAAATTTGATGATCATAGTAGAGAAGAATAATTGTATGATTTATTGCATGCAAGCACTTACAAGGACTGATCAAATATTGAAGATATCGACAAAAGTCAAACTTTTTTATTACGAAGTTGTATATGTAATGTATGTGCAGTGAGAACTTTGTATAAATAGTAAAATCTATTTTTTGTATTGTATGATTGACTCCTCATAGGTTCAAAGGCTTTTAATGGGGCCTAGTCCTCTCACAAGGACAAATATACTATACAAATGCAATAGACTCCTCACAAGGTCAATATCTTTCATAAGATATCTTTTTTACTAGCGGATCAATTTGTGGGTACCATCCCCACCGGGATTTTCCCTTGGCTAGGGTTTCCATAGTTAACAAAATATGGTTTCATGTGTTTCATTATGTTAATCTTGATTTTACTTTTTAGTACTTTACTACATGCATGTATAAAGATAGTAATTGATATTCATAGTTGGGTAGAAAGTTGTTTAATCACTATAACTGATTTGTCCCCCGTCTTAGTTATACTAACAGATCTTTAATTTCTAACAATTGGTAACAAATCATTAGGTCCTTGAGGGATAAGCCTAGTAGCTTGAACGATTCATGATATATTCAGAAAAACCTTGAATAAACTCTTGAATAATTATATCAAGCAAATAAGGAAAAAGATAGATTAAAGAACAAGCTGTGAGATGCACAAGATTACATTTAGAAGTTAAAAGATCAGCTTGAACATCTAAGACAAAAGAAGAAAGAGTTACATGATCAAATCAAAGTTTGCAAGTCAGCTGAGGAAAATGAAGTCTTAAGACATGAACTTGATACTATTACTCAGAAGACAAACAAGTCACCTGAGGAACTAATATTAGATATGGAATTAAGGTCTGAGAATGTAGATTTGAAAGTACAACTTACAAAAGTGATATCTAAACTTGAAGATTCTAGATTAAAGTTTTCATAACCTGAGAAGTACAATTGTATCATCAAAGGAGAACTTACACAATCAAAACAACATATTGAGAAATTATATTCAAGTGTAGAAAATCTTGATCAACAAATCATGGCAAAAAGTCCTAAAGTTGATAAGCTAGGAATTGGTTGTACAATGAATGAGAATCATCAAATAAATTTGAAGCAACTAAAGATCTTGAAGACAAGAAAAAACTAGATCTCATAAAGAATGAACCTATTCTAATTGAATAACCTATTAAAACACCAGATCTAGTAAAACAAGCACAAGATCAGATTGAACCACCTAGAAAGAAATTTAATGGAAAGTGTTTTATATGTAATGAAGTTGGACATATGAAGAAGGACTACATAAGTAAGTATTTTAAACCATTTTTTGGTTATTATTATAATTGTTCTAATTTTGGACCTAGAGCTAGAGAATGTAGAAAAACTACATATGATAGTAGAATGCATGAAAGACTAACATGATAAGAAGAAGATCAATGCAAGAAAGAAACAAACCTATTACATGTTACAAATGTAACAATTTTGGACACATTGCTAGAAAGTGCAGACTTGAGATAAATAATTTTGGAGCTAGACAAGGAAAAAGTGTTATCTCTATTTGACCATTAGTTGTTGTCATTAGTATCAATTAGACAAATCGGTAATCTAAGCTGATCAAATGGTAAAGGATGGAATAAGAAGCTATAGAAGCTAGCTAGTTGAACTTACAAAGCCTTCATACCGAGCAGTCACAAGGCAAAACCAAAAGCTAAATGGATACAAGTTTAATTGAGTACCGTGTATATTTATCGAGCATTAGAGCATACCGAGCACTGATTCAATAAACACCAAGCATTCTACACATTGAGCAACAATGTATTCACCAAAAAGAGAAGGTTATGTTTACCGTGTTGTTCATGAAATGATATAGTAATTAGTAAAGGCACATGTATCTATGCAAATGGTTTACACGGATCTATAAAACATTTTACCAAGATTGAGGCATATTTATTATGGATGTAATCATTAAGTATTGTGATGATTCCTATGTAATTGTTAGATCTAGATTAATTTTGTACACCATAGATCTTAGGTTTTCTAAGATGTTGTAAACCTAATTAGGTCAAAGTAATTTTCTATATAATTGTAATTGATGTCATTTTGACATGATAGATCATACATTACAAGGAGATCATGAAGAAGTAGCCGCCTATTAGGACAATAGAATTTAGATAAGGTTTGCATGATCACCTAATAATTCTAATTACATATATCTATCATACAGTTCCTTATATCAAGTGTTCACATACCAAATTTGCATGAATCAAGATGCATTATGGTTTCACAAGTTTTGAGTCTTAAGTGTTTATAGTCAGTATATGCTAGACTGAGTGAGAAGTAGTTAGTCGGTAACTTTTAAGCAAGGTTAACTGAGCATTTGTATTAATCAAGTACAATTTATTATGTTAACCAAGCTTATGTTATTTTGTGGTATACATCAAGTGTGACATTTGTCACCAAGCCATGTTAGGTCAAGCATTTATTGCAAAAAGTTTTGAGTGGGAATTTGAAAAATGCTATAAATACATGGTGAACTTAGCTTATTTTTTCACATTGTGATCACAAAGAGCTAAGAGTCTACAGAGAGAATTTGAGGAAAATATTTTCAGATCATTTGAGCAAAGATTTGAGAAATTCTGAGCGTGTTCATTGTTATTATGAGTAATTTCTATCATCATCGAGTTGTTCATTTGATATTTACCGAAACCCTAAATGAAGAATGATGGTGTCTGCATCTAAGGTCAATAAATAAAAGAATGTAGATGAGGATGACTTAAGATAAATTATTTCTTATACTTGCAATGAGCTGTAGTACGAAATTTATCCCAAAGTTGCTTCAGAGATTGATAAAATTGGAGCTTTTTCAAGCATATCACCTAGGGTTTTATTGGTTGAAGACATGTGTTCCTACATTCACTGCAAAATAGGAGAGATTGGAGATTTTGAGCTTATAGCTACATATCAGAAGCTATGTATTGATAGAAAACTAAAAGATGATCATGAGAATCTAAGAGTCAAGGGTTTGACAAATGCACTACATTTTCCAAAGGTTTAAAAAAAATGAATGGATAAGAATTGTGTTAAGTCATTACCATGATGGGAAACTTTGGTTGGATGAGCCCATAAAGATCACAAAAGATACCATACATGTAGTAACTGGATACGCTACCACTGAAAAAGTCAAAGCACTAAGGAATGTACTGAGAACTAAGCTAGAGAAAGCTACTAGAGCTGAATGTGACGATAGAGGATTGAAAGTGAACACAATCATAGATCCCAAGAAAATTTTTGGTGCATATGTCATAGGGTACAAGTTATTTCAATCAAGTAGACCCATCAATATACCGTGTCGAGTAGTTGACATTGCTTATACAATAATTAAAAATGGAATCTAGTTGGATCTTGCCGAGTCTCTATTGAGGTAAATTAAGGAGAATATGAAGACTATTCAATCAACTAAATCCAACACTTGTAATTTTGGATCTCTACTGATTTTAATATTCTTTTATGTGCAAAACATTTTCCCTTCAGTTAGTAATGTTGATTGGACAACCAACAAGCCTTCTTGGCCAAATAATTGCATCATAAACCTATAGCATTGGACTTAGTATTTTAGGATTTATCACCCTAAATTGTTGCTAATTAAATCATTTAGTCTCATTTAATTATCAACCAAGGACGTAAACTTGGAATGGTATCTACAACGTATATGCTTCAAACTCTCCTACTATCCATGACTAATCTATGGAATTCAAGTGCATTAATCTTTAGGAAAACTATGTTAACACAAGTAAATGAGTTTACTCTAAGAAAACAAGTACTCACATATATGAATTACTCTAACCACCTATGCTATAGGAACAATTTACTAGTTCTATTACTAGTGGTTGCAAGAACAACAAAGTTCTACTTTATTCTAAGTAAGCATGAAAATGATTCCTACTGTAACAAAGTAATTCACTCACCAAGTGGGCCCCCTTAAATGAGTGAATAAAAACACAACTAAGATAAAAGGATTGAACTCAAATTGTGCATTCTATTGATTCATGGGAAAAAAGTACACTTGGGTTGAAAATAAAATAGTATTAAAGCAACAATAGTTTTGATTCAGAAATCAACTAACTCCAAGATTTACAATAGTCATCTTATTTAAAGGAAAACCATAACTACTCCCTAAATCTAAGATCATTCCATTAATGAGGATCGTTACAGATACATAATGTCTTATAACAGAAATAGAAGTCATCAAGAATAATTCCTCCCAGAATATAGTGCATTGTGGGTCCTAGATCTGTGCACTATACTTAACAGGAAATAGTATTGACATGTTCCTCATGTGAAGGTCTTGCAACAATGCCTTAACTATTCAAGTTCTCTCTTGACTTCTTCAACACAAAGGCATATTGTGCAGGCAACTGGCAATGACCAACTTTGACCCCATTAGCACCATTATGCTTATCTTTAAATACGTCATGATTGTTCCCTGCAAAAAGATTAATGCACACACAACCTTCGATACATACATATTTACATCATTAATATTAGGAAGAAAGTATTAAGTTATAATTAATACTCTTACAAGGCATATGGATACAGAAAGGAAACTACCCAAAAACATAGCATAGGTGAAGGATCATTCATTAGCATATATAATTACTATATTCTGTCATTTCTATCCATTAATTTTAAGTAAATATAGCATGTTCTTCTATCAGCCATATTCCTACTTTATGTCTTTACATATATAAAATATACATATAAAACCATAAGTACATGTATCTATTTTTGCAAATGAACTATTTAAAGAAATAAAAAGAACTTTATAAAGATGGTCATTTAAGAGGCTCGTCATTCCCCCAAACTATCATATTGTTGGTCTACAATAAACATAAATTTATTGATCATGGCTCTCAACCTTAGGTCACTAGCAGTATTCTCCCCTTGCTCATCATCAATGCAATTGAAATATCCATGATTCTCTCACAACCTTTCACATCTCTAAACTTCTTCGGTGATGTTATGATCTTCAACATTTTTATTCATTGCTAGTAAGGGCTACATGAGAACAAGTTGTTGAAATAGCAATGTAAAACAATAATTAAGAATTGTCTGACCCAACATGATATACCATGGAGGTCATCTTGTGCCAAGAGTCAGGTTTTGTGGAGAGTGGGGTTCTCTAGCCTTTAAGTCGTGGGGCATCCTTGTCCATCTCTTCTTACAAGTAGTGATTGAAGCAATAATCTCATGAGATGAGTGATGATACTAATTTGTATAGGCTTTCTCTTTGACTAGGTAGACTTTATTTACTCCTCTTGGATTCACTGTAACTAAAAGCCAATCAAGAAAAATTTGCCTGGAATGTTTAACTTTGGGTCTTATAAATAAGGGTGTCTCCATCTCACTATTTCTATTTATTAGGCAATGCTTGATGTTCCTTTCTTATTTCATTTTGTATCCAAGACATTACTACTCTCAATTGGATATATCCCACATAGAGGAGTGAATTCCAGTCCCTTTCATCTAGTACAACAAGATTATGCAAATACAATTCACACAAAAATTCTTCAAAGAAAAAGGAGCTGATTGAAATACATCATAAAACTCATGGGGTGTTGAGGTAGAGGGATTCAATCCTTTCAAAATTCTTGTTAACTTGAAATAAATAAAATTCTCCTTAATAAATAGGGCATATATCAGTGACGGTGATCTGCATGCCATAATCTTTGGAATCAATTTAGTGTTCTGAATAACCCTTCTTTTCATCACCTCAATTTGATCTATTTTCTGCTCCAATTAATGAGCTTTCTCATCAATGGTTCAATTCAATTTTTATTCTATATATCCCACTGTGTCCTTTCCCATAATAGTTACTGATACAAATTTAACCCTACAGTGAGAGGTGTAGATAGTTCTAGTGGTGACATGGGTCCCTGATTGAAAATGTCAATCCATCTTGGTGTAATCTGAGGGGTTTTTATTGTATTTTCCTATGTGGAGGAATTTCCTTTCCACACAACTAGATTTTTCACTACATCCTCCCCTTGGAAAGATTCAGTTGCCCTAGCTAGTGTGTCTAACCCATCCTTATTAATTTGTTCTAACACCTCTTCAATAATATCCTTATTAATTTTAGGAAATTCTTCATAAGGTAAATCTTCTAAATTATCAAGGTTATCTTGTCTAACAGAGTCATCAACAAACACATCTTCCTCTTTAGAATCTCTATCACTATCAATAAGCATATATTTAACATTAGGGTTAACTTCTACTTCTGCACTCGTATTATAGGAAACAGTGTTACTATCGTCACTCTAAATTTGTAGATTATCATTGTTTGTATTTTCCTAAACCATTATTTCAGAAGAGAGTCTTTCCATAGATTCAGAAGATTCTATGTTAATAGTTTGAACATGAGACTCAACATCCTTGTTAATGTTTGAGGAAATACTTACACTTGTTCTAGAAGGGTTTTTGGAAGAGCATGAAGGATTCTTGTGTTTCCTCCCACTGGTAGACATTTCCTCAATAGCTACTACAGGAGGTTTTTTTGGTGTTCCACTCTTATGGAAGGGTGAGGTTTCATCAACCTTGTCACCATCATCTTGATTATTGGGTGGCTAATTTGGAATTACTTCTTATGTTTCCAAGTTTTACCTTTTTCTTTCCTGGAGGTAGACCTAGTTTTTACAGAAGGTGGGGTCTCAGGAATAATGGTTTCTTTTCCTTTTCTTTTCTTCCCACTGGAAGTAGGAGTACTAATGTCACAAGCTCTCTTCCTAAGTGTTTTAGGGTTAGAGAAAGAGGCTTCAAGAATGGTTTATGTTGTTTGAATTATTTTACAAACCCCTATGGTTTTTTTCTCCCTTCTTCCTACACCACAACCTCTAGGGTTGACCATTCTAGGCTCTATTGCATCCAATTTTAAAAATTCATCCCAAGTTCCTATCATTTTCTTATTCAATTCTCTTTCCACAACTAATTTAATTAAGCAATGATGAGAAAATGACTGATCTTTACTTGATTTAACCAAAGAATCTTGTTTCTTCAAAATATTAAACAAAAAGCTAGCTAAATTTACTGATGTGTTGTCATGGTGGATATTTCCCAAGATTTTGAAATGTAGATCATGTAGATATTTGTAGCACCCTTCATAGGTAAAATATTGTATTATAAACGAAGCTGGTTGGATATAGCCCAAGGGTAAGTACATCCTTGAAGTGCCTTATTTCTTGTCAATTTTTAACTATGGGTCACCATGCAAGGTGAACTGTGTTGGAAACTGCAATTGAAACAATTGTTGTATTGTCATTGATGTCAAATCTTAATTGGTAAGACTGTTGCTACTTAGGAAAGTACTATATCTATTGTGAGAAGAGATAGAAAGGATGGTAACAATAGCACATAGGGAAAGGTTGAGTTATCTTGATACTGCAAAGTGTACTTGACTATGTTGTACAATGATGAGACAATGTATTGTTTATCTTAGTATGATTGAAGACTAAACTGGTAGGCTTAACCGACCAAAAATAAAGAAATCATGTTTGAGCTGAGTTATGTTAGTGTTGACCGAGTTAGTGTATGCCAAACAAAAATCTAGTGTCAACCAAGTATCAATAATTTGCCGAGGAAGACAGTGTATGCCGAGGAAATTTTTTTAGTAATGACCGAGCATTTTACATGAAGACCAAGTGGATGATCACAGTATTGATTGAGCATCAACATTTTTATATTTGAAGAGAATTCAGATTTGGAGCCAACATTATTGAATTCTTGGATTATGTAAAATGTGTTGACTTTATTTATTGGTTGTTTGAAAGAATTTAATGCACTGAAAAATGTTTTATTGTAAATCTTTAAGAGATTTGAGATGATTCTAGAAGAGAAGCCGAAGAACATAAAGTAGGTAGATTCATTGAATCTGACCTAACCCTAAGATCTACGAGTGAGATTAAGTGGCAAAAGACAAGTTAACCTAAAAAAGGAAAGTATTAAGGGAACCTAAGCATTAGGTATGTGTATGCATGGGTGAAGTAGATGCTAGAAGATAAGTAAGTTTTATTAACAGTATAAGCGAAAAGGCTAAAGGTGAAGTGTGGAGATTGCTTGAAGAAAAGTTTTGAGTAGATCAGAGATGAAGATGACAAAGTTTCAAAGTTAGTAAACCAGCATTTGTGTACGGAATTGGATCTGATATTTCCAAAGTGAGTTGTATGTTTTTCAAATCAATACTGCTGCTACTTTCTAACCATTGTAACAGTCAAAATCCTTTTAACAGAGGTTGACCTAACATTCATATGTTAAATCCTTTGAACAAGGTTGCATTCTAATGGAGCGTATGTAAGTCCTGTAACAAGGCTCACTTTTAACAGGGTGATTGAAATCCTTTAACCGGGTCACACCTGACAGTGTGTATTGTAACCTTTGACAGGGTTGTCTTTTAACCGAGCTCACTTTAGAAGAGTGAAAATAATAGTAGCATGTTACAAAGTGGTTTTTCTCATATTGGGTTTCCACTATAAATCCTGATGTCAATACTTGTGTGAATGTTTTGGTTTGAACATTTCTATGTTTTACAAGTTAGATATAGCTGGGTAGTGGACTACACTATTATATGTTTCTATTATTGAATCAGTGATGACCGAGTTTGTTTTGGTTGCTTGATCTAATTTAAGGAAAAAAATTTGAAGTTATTTTATACATCAGGACTTGAGAACAACTGATTCACCTCCCCTCTCTGTTGTTCTAAATCATATTAACAATTGGTATCAGAGCAGTGTTTCTTATTGGTGTTTACAGAAAACAAGTTTAAAGGGACTTGAAGAAAATGATCAGGATGTATAAGGAGGTACCGAAGCTGAACAAGGAAAACTTCCCTGCATGGAAAAGCTTGATGAAGCTGCATCTGGCCAGTATTGGTGATTCTACAAAGTACTACATTAAGAATGACTATGTCACACCTGTTCCACCTTTGACTACCAAAGAAATGAGAGCTAAAAAAGAACACAATCAGGCAATGCTAGAAATTGCATCTACCCTAAGCTATCCTGAATTTGAGGACATTAAGGACTGCACAACTACTAAGGAAATGTGGGACACTCTTGCAAAGATTTATGGTGGTGACCTATATGTGCTAAAAGCTAAAGTTGAGAGTCTTAGAGGTAAGTTTGATGAAATGAGAATGAAAGAAGATGAAAACATTGCACAATATTGTGGTAGAATAAAAGAAGTTGTGGATGCTATTAGAGGAGAAAATGGAGCTATTGATGATGAAACCATAATTGGAAAAGTGCTAAGAACTCTGTTTCCTATATATGCTATTAAGATCTCAGCGATTCAAGAATCTAGATGTAACTCTACAAATGTGCTTACTTTGGAAGGTTTGATTGGTAAGTTGACTACTTTTGAACTGTCTAATTATGATAATTTCACTGTTGGTAGTATTGGCAATATTGAATCTTCTTTCAAGTCACAATTAGTTCTAAACAAGCCTAAGAAAGAAAAAGAAAGATGCACCAGTGAAAGTGAAAGCAAAAGTGAAAGTGACAGTGACACTTCTGATGCAGATCTTGAGGATCTAGAAGCTCTTATGGCTAGAAGACTGAGAAGAGGAAAAGGAAAATATAAAGGTAAACTCCCTATTATATGTTTTGCATATAATAAAGTTGGTCATATAGCTGCTAGATGTCCTGACATGAAGGATAAAGATGAAGAGAGAAATAGAAAATACAAAGATAGAAGAGATGAAAAAGGCTACCAAAGGTACAAAGACTAAAAAGGAAAAGGTAAGAAATCTTGTTACATTGCTGAAGAAGAGACTGACACTAATAGTGATGATTTTGTAATTGAGGTAGTCTATCTTGCAATGAAAGATGAATCTGATGAGGATGAGAAAATTGCATTGATTTCCTATGTGAACAAGAATGACAAATGGATTATAGATAGTGGTTGTTCACATCAAATGACTGGTGACAAGATTAAGTTTGGGACCTTACATCATTATAAAGGTAAAAGTGTAAAATTTGGTAATGATGCACCATGTCCTATTAGAGGAAAATGATTGATTAAACTGATCGATAAGATCTCTTGTGAAAATGCTTATTGGGTTGAAGAATTGAATTATAATTTGATAAGTGTTGCCCAACTCAATAGAACTAGTTACTGAGTGGCATTTCATCACAAGAAAGCTAAGATATTTGATTCTACTAGTGAACTAATTGGAAGTGGAGAGCAGAATAGAGGTAATTTGTTCTATCTTGACCTATCTGAAGAAATATGTATGATTGCACAACTTGATGACATTTGGTTATGGCATAAGAGGCTATGTTGTGTTAACTTTGAAAATCTAGTAGAAATAAGTAAGAAGAAGAAAGTAAGAGGTCTACCTAGATTAAAGAAACCTGAGAATGTGATGTGCAAAGAATGCCAATTAGGAAAAATGACTAAGTCAAGTTTCAAGAGAAAATCCTTTACTTCTGAAAACATTTTAGATTTGGTTCATACTGACCCTTGTGGACCTATGGGTGTACAAAGTTACTATGGTGCTAGATATTTTATCTTGTTTGTTGATGATCATACTAGGATGATGCATGTAATGTTTCTAAAATAAAAATTTGATGCTTTTCAAATTTTTAAGTGGTATTTGGCTAAGGTTGAGAAGGAGACAGGTAGGAACTTGAAATGTCTTAGATTTGACTAAGGTGGAGAATTTACATCAAATGAATTTAATCTATTTTGCAATGATAGAGAAATCAAAAGATAGATGTCTGCACCTAGGAAACCTCCACAGAATGGTATAGCAGAAAGAAGGAACAGATCTATTTTGGA
Source organism: Chamaecyparis obtusa (assembly GCA_027943335.1). Lineage (NCBI taxonomy): Eukaryota > Viridiplantae > Streptophyta > Pinopsida > Cupressales > Cupressaceae > Chamaecyparis > Chamaecyparis obtusa. The sequence goes on along the minus strand of BSBK01000192.1, from coordinate 505,106 downwards.
CTGTGCAAGGACATTATTGGTTGAAAAGAATGTGGCACAGAAATATTGGAAAGAAGCTATAAGTACAACTGTTTACACTCTTAACTAGGTATAAATCAAGAAAGGTACAAATCTGACACCCTATGAATTATGGTATGGGCATGCACCGAGTGTTAAATACTTTAGAATCTTTGGAAGCAAGTGTTACATATTGAAAGATAGTAGGATTGGAAAGTTTGATGCTAAAAGTGATGAAGGCATATTCCTAGGGTACTCCACAAAAAGTAAAGCTTATAAGTGTTTGAACTCTAACACTAACAAAATTGTGGAAAGTGTGAATGTAAAAATTGATGAGTATGCAGAAAGAAATGTAGCTGACAACAAAAGAGAACCAGAAGATTACAAATCTTTTGTGTACATAGAGGAAATAGAAGAGGCAAGTAATAGACTTGCACCTGATGCTGAGTCTTAGGCAAGCAATGCCGAGCGACAGGAAATGGTTGTTGAGCTTCAAGAAAATAATGCCGAGAGAGAACTAGAACATGCCGAGCTACAAGATAATGCTATCAAGTATCAGAAAGAGGTTTCTGAGCATTCAGGAGCTGAATCTGACAATCTTGTTGGGGAACCTGATGAAATAGAGGAGAAAAATGTTGAACCTATTTTCACAAAATATGTAAGAAGATATCACAAGCCTGAACAGGTAATTGGAGATAAAGACACTGGAATTCAGACCAGAAGAAAGACCAAGGATCCAACATGCCTACTATGTGAATTTGAACCTAAGACAACTAAAGAGGCATTAGAAAATGAAGATTGGATACAAGCAATGAATGAAGAGATTGACCAGATTGAGAAGAATGATACTTGGACTCTAGTGCCAAGACCTGCAAATAAAAATGTTATAGGAACAAAGTGGGTATTTTGGAACAAGTTGAATGAAAAAGGTGAAATCACTAGGAACAAAGCTAGGCTGGTATGCAAAGGCTACGCACAAGAAGAATGAATAGATTATGGGGAGAGATTTGCCCCTATAGCTAGATTGGAAGGAGTAAGAACTCTGCTTGCATATGTTGCTTTAAAGATTTCAAGGTATATCAAATGGATGTCAAGTCTACATTTTTAAATGGTGTACTAGAAGAAGAAGTTTACATAGAATAGCCAGAAGGTTTTATTGATCCAAACAGAAGACACATGGTATGCAAACTGAACAAAGCACTATATGGATTGAAACAAGATCCTAGAGCATGGTATGAGAGGTTGCATAACTATTTGATAAAGATTGGATTTTCCAGAACAAATGACACAAGCAATCTATACTTGAAAGATGAAGAAGGTAAAGGTATTTTGTTGGCCAAAATTTTTGTTGATGACATTATTTTTGGTGGACAAGATGCATTGTGTAAAAGTTTTTCAAATGAAATGCAAACTGAATTTGAAATGAGTATGTTTGGTGAGATCAAATTCTTTGTTGGTTTACAAGTATATCAGATGAAGAAAGGAATTTTCATTACACAGTCTAAGTATGTTAATCAAATACTGAAAACTTTTGGAATGGAAGATGCTAGACTAGTGGGTGTTATAAGTAGTAGTTGTCGTTGCACCAAAAGATCGACTTGTTAATGCCTGATACAACCACTAGACTTATAGAAGACACAAGAGGTGGTTAAGCCATGTCACAAATCCTGAGGGGAGCTCTGACCATTTTTCCAACAATCTCCCCCTCAGCATTACCCGAGGGGATTCAAACCTATGACCAAGCTTTGATACCACTTGTTACAAGTAGTAGTTGTCGTTGCACCAAAAGATCGACCTGTTAATGCCCGATACAACCACTAGACTTATAAAAGACACAAGAGGTAGTTAAGCCATGTCATGAATCCCAAGGGGAGCAATGACCATTTTTCGAATAGTGGGTACTCCTATGGTTACTAGACAAAAGTTATCTAAGAATGATGATGATGCAGAAGTGAACCAGACTTTGTATAGATCCATGATTGGAAATTGCAGTATGCTATACATAGTAGACTAGATATTGCACTATCTATTATGATTGTGGCAAGATTCTCTGCAAATCCTAAGGAAACACACATGATGGTAGTGAAAAGAATTATGAGATACTTGAAAGGAATTGCTGATTATGGGTTATACTACAAGAAGAATGACAAATTTGAACTTAAAGTATATACTAATGCTGATTGGGCAGGAAATGTAGATGACAGAAAGAGCACTAGTGGTGGAGCTTTCTTTCTTGGACATAGATTAGTCTCCTAGACAAGCAAGAAACAAAATTGCATTTCCCAATCTACTACTGAAGCCGAGTATGTTGTTGTTGTAGTAAACTGTTTAAATTTAATATGGATAAAATAGTTTTTGGTAGGCATGAAAGAAGAAATCAATGAACCTATTGTTATTTTTTGTGACAACACAAGTGCTATCAATATTTCTAAGAATCCAATGATGCACACTAAGACCAAGCATATAGAAATCAAGTATCACTATTTGAGGGAATTGGTACAAGACAAGGAAGTCCAAATGGAATATGTGAATACAAAAGAACAATTGGCAGACATATTCACTAAAGCATTACCTAAAGAAGCTCATGAGTATCTGAGAAGTCAATTAGGGGTCCTTCCCCTAACTGAGGCTGCCTAGTCAAGCTAGGAGCACTACATCAAATATACTACAGCAGAATATTTGACAAATTGATGCAGAAGATTGTCACACTTTAGGACTATCCTAGAGCTATGAAGAAGAAGCAAAGATAACAAATCAGTCATAAGCAAGATGACAGATTGAGAAACACTGAGATGCATAGATATATCTACATCTGTTGGATGAAAGTTTTTGTTGCTGCTTTGGCATTTTTGTCAAAGAGGGAGAATGAGCGGAGATGATATAATAACACATGACACTGAAAGAAAGGGAGATGATGAATTGAAATGTAAGATCAGGATAGAGGGAGATCCAAATACTTCTGACGGTCACAGGAGTGAGAATTACAGATTATGAATCAGAATGAAGCTAAGGATATTATAAATTTTCTCTAATAGACAGATAAGTTTTTGGATTGGTTGGTAATCCATGTGTTATTCAGGTGATATCATATGGTGTTGCCATCAATGCCAAAGAGGGAGATTGTTAGAAACTACAATTGAAATAATTATTGTATTTTCATTGATGTCAAACCTTAATTGGTAAGACTATTGCTACTTAGGAAAGTACTATATCTATTGTGAGAAGGGATAGAAAGGATGGTAACAATAGCACATAGGGAAAGGTTGAGTTATTTTGATACTACAAAGTGTACTTGACTATGTTGTACAATGATGAGACAATGTATTGCTTATCTTAGTATGATTAAAGACTAAACTGGTAGGCTTAACTGAGCAAAAATGAAGAAATCATGTTTGATCCTAGTTATGTTAGTGTCGACCGAGTTAGTGTATGCCAAACAAAAATCTAGTGTTGACCAAGTATTAGTAATTTGCCGAGGAAGATAGTGTATGCTGAGGAAACAATTTTAGTAATGACCGAGCATTTTATATGAAGACCGAGTGGATGATCACAATATTGACCGAGCATCAACATTTTTTATATTTGAAGAGAATTTAGATTTGGAGCCAACATTGTTGAATTCTTGGATTATGTAAAATGTGTTGACTTTATTTATTGGTTGTTTGAAAGAATTTAATACACTAAAAAACATTTTATTGTAAATATTTAAGAGATTTGAGATGATTCTAGAAGAGGAGCTAAAGAACATAAAGCAAGTAGATTCATTGAATTTGACCTAACCCTAAGATCTACGAATGAGATTAAGTGGCAAAAGATAAGTTAACCTAACAAAGGAAAGTATTAAGGGAACCTAAGCATTAGGTATGTGTATGCATGGGTGAAGTAGATGCTAGAAGATTAGTAAGTTTTATTGACTCTATAAGTGATGCAAGAGCATCTTGGGTTCTTGGCAATCCTGTGTCACCAAAAAGATGTTTACTATTTTCTATGTTGTTTAGTTTCCTTTGATTACCGAGTTCGGTCAGTAGTCTCTACGTTGGTCAGTTTCCTTTGATTACCGAGTTCAGTCGGTAGTCTTTGCGTTGGTCAGTTTCCTTTTGATTACCGAGTTTGGTCGGTAGTCTCTACATTGGTCAGTTTTCTCTTCTCCCAAGTTGGTTGGTTGCTTTGGTTGCCGATTTTGGTCAGTAATTTCCTAGCACTCGCTTTTGCTTTGCTGCTGGTCGGTTATCTCTGCTTACCGATGGGTTTTATTTTGTTCCCTATTGGGCTGATGCGTGCATTTATCAAGGGTCATAGAATTAATGCTGGTATCTATTATTGGGAAGCTAGTGGTCCTTAATCTGACTGTTACTTCCATTGTTTGCAGATCTGAAGGCCGACTCAGTTCGGTAGACTCTTGTATAAATTTAGTGTTTGTGCCTAGAGTTAAAAAGGAGTCAGAGATCAAGAAGTTAGAAGTTAGAATTTGATGGATCCTCACATGTTTGAGGACTTCTAAATTTATTGTAATATCTAGCCTAAACTAGGAAGGCCTTACAGCTCGACATGTATACTATTTGTTGATGAAATATAATGAAGATCTTGCTTTCTCCCTCTCACTTTCTGGTGTTTTTCTTCCACATTGTGTGTTGAAGGCTTGGAACATTAGGGTGAGCCATAGCTTTGGCCCCTCATGATCCTTTCCCTTCGTCAGGTGGTATCAGAGTGAGGTTAGATTCTTGATCTAGGTCTATGGATCTAGGTTTGCAGGAACTTCTTGAAACCTTAGTTGATTTGTTGTGGGGTAGCAGATTGCGATCTGACCTGCAATTGTAGAAGGTTGTCAAGATGTTTCATGGGAGGTGAGATGTAGATCCAAGCTTGGCAGAGATGCTAAGGCAAATTGCTGCTAGATTAGATGCAGTAGAGACAGCCCAAAGAAGAGGCAGACATCTTGAAGATGTTAGTGATGATGAGGTCAAAGAAGAACAGGCTAATGTAGAACTTACACCTATTATGGATCATGGTGAAGAGTGATTCCTGAAAGCTTTGACAAATTTGAAATAGACACCACACTTTAATCCTCCTAATTATAGTGGCAAATTAGACTCGGATGAATTGATGGACTGGATCACTGAGATGGAAAAATATTTTGAATATGAAAGTATCCCTAAAGACAAAATGGTGAAGATTGCAAGCACTAAGTTGAAAGGACATGCATCCCTATGGTGGGAACATCTACAATTGGATAGGAAAAGGAAAGGAAAAGATAAGATCACAGTATGGAGTAAGATGGTCAATAAGTTGAAAAGAAAATTCTTACCCTGTGACTATCAGATTAACCTAATTCGGTGAATGCAAAGTTTGAGATAGAAGGATAACTCGGTAAAGGATTATACTAAGGAATTTTACAAATTGGATATCAAATCTGGTCATGATGAAGATGATATTGAAAGGATTGGCGGATACTTGAATGGTTTGAGAAACTCTATCCAAGAAGAAATCAGCATGGTTAAGTTGGAAAGTATTGAAGAGGCTTATCAATTTTCTTTGAAAGCTGAGGAGAAACTAAACAAAAGACATGAACAAAGGCAAAGAGGTCAAGGTGGTAGATTCCATAGAGGAAGAGGCAGATCCAATGGTGAAAATAGTAGATCTGAACCTGATAAAACAAACCTGGACAAAGGTAAGACCAAGTGGAAAGGTGAAAGTTCATCCAGAGGTAGAGGTAGTAGCTACCGAGGTGGTTATAGTAGAGGAAATTTTTGAGGAACTTGTTACAATTGTGGAGAAGAAGGGCACAAATCCTTTGAATGTACACATGCAAGCAAGAAGACTAGTAGTAGTAGAAATGTTGTAGTGCAAGAAGAATCATCGAATGAACCTGAAAAGGAAAGTAACCTAATGGTAAAGAGAGCACTATGGAATGAAAGAAAGAAGGAAGATCTGTTAAGGAAAAGTTTGTTCAAGACAAGATGTAGAGTTGCTGACAAAGTGTGGAAAGTAATCATTGACAGTGGTAGCTCAGAGAATCTAGCATCTGAAGAGATGGTTGGTAAATTGCAGTTGGAAAGACTGAAGCATCTAAAACCTTATCAGATTTCATGGATCAAAGATGAGTATACTCTCCTAGTAAGTGAACAATGTTATGTGAATTTGAAAATAGGGGAATACTATGACAAGGTGTTGTGTGATGTAATGCTGATGGATTGTTGTCATATTTTGTTGGGTAGACCTTGGTAATATGATAGACATGCTATATATGATGGAAGATTGCATAAGTATTCTATTGTGGCTAATGGAAAGAAACAAGTCTTGTTGCCATTAATGGAAGAATCTGTTAGTAATATCTGTACATCTGTGAAAGTTTGTTTGATGGAAGGAAGAAAGTTTGTTAGTTCTTTGAAGAAGGATGATGTATGTTTTGCTGTAATCCCTAACAAACTGAGTAAGAAAATGGAAGATAATATTCTTGAGGAGATTGATAAGTTACTCATCGAGTATGGAGAAATCATTTCTGATAATGTACCTGATGGTTTGCCACCAAAGAGAAGTATAGATCATTGTATGGATTTAATCCTTGGAGCTAGTTTACTGAATAAGGCACCTCATTGGTTAACACCTACTGAGAATCATGAATTGAACTGATAGATTCAAGAATTATTGGATAAAGGTTTGATCAGAGAAAGTTTAAGTCCTTGTGTAGTACCTGTTGTATTGGCACCTAAGAAGAATGGAGAATGGAGAATGTGCACTGATTCCAGAGAAATCAATAAGATAATGGTGAAGTATAGGTTTCCTATACCGAGGATGGATGACATAATGGATAGTTTGACTGGAGCAAAGTATTTCACAAAGATTGATTTGAAAAGTGGATATCATCATATTAGAATTAGAGAAGGTGATGAGTAGAAGACTACTTTCAAGATGAAAGAAGGTTTGTATGAGTGGTTGGTTATGCCTTTTGGTTTAACTAATGCACCGAGTACTTTTATGAGATTGATGAATGAAGTTTTGAAAAAATTATTGGGTAAGTTTGTGATTGTATATCTTGATGATATTCTAATATTTAGTAAGACCAAAGAAGAACATTTGTTGCATGTTAGACAAGTTTTGTAGAGGTTGAAAGAGGAAAAGTTGCTGATAAATTTGAAAAAGTGTTCATTCATGAAAGAAGAAATTGTGTATTTGGGATTTGTTATTTTGGCTGATGGATTGAAGATGGATCCTGAAAAGGTTGAAGCCATTTCAAATTGGCCTACTCCTGTGAATGCTAGTGAGGTAAGATCATTTCATGGATTGGCAAGTTTTTACCGAAAGTTCATAAGGAATTTCAATTCAATTTGTAATGCTATGACTGAGACTATGAGAGGAGACAAAAGATAATTCAAGTGGACACATGGAGCTGATAAGAGTTTCCAAGCATTGAAGCAGAAGGTTGTCAAATTACCTGTTTTGGCATTACGTGATTTCAATAAAGTATTTCAAGTGGAATGTGATGCAAGTGCAAGTGCAATTAGAGCTATGTTAAGTCAAGAAGGTAAACCTGTGGCTTTCTTTAGTGAAAAGTTGAATGATGCTAGAAGGAAATATTCTGTGTATGATCAATAATTTTATGCTATTGTTCAAGCACTGAAGAAATGGAGACATTATTTGATACCGAGTGAATTTGTGTTGTATACTAATAATAAAGCTTTATAGTATTTGGGTAGTCAGAATAAGTTGAATCAGAGACATATGAAATGGGTTGAGTATTTGTAAAGTTACACATTTGTGATAAAACATAAGAGTGGAGTCATTAACCGAGTGGCTGATGCATTTAGTAGGAGAAGATCTTTGATGACCGAGATAAAAATTCAAGTTCTTGGTTTTCATGAGATGAAAGATTTGTATGAAAATGACCCTGATTTTTATGAGCCATGGAGAAAGTGCAGAGCACCTTTACAAGATCAACATGATACCAAATGGGATAAATATTTTATTCAGGAAGATATGTTGTTTAAAGGTATTCAGCTATGTATACCAAGAGGAGTAATGAGAACTAATCTGATAAAAGAGAAACATAGTAGTGGTTTGGCTGGACATTTTGGCATTGATAAAACTTGGAATTTGTTGAAGGAAAAGTACTTTTGGCTGCAGTTGTATAAGGATGTTTAGAAATTTGTGAGAAGTTGTGGAATTTGTCAAGTTGAAAAAGGAGTAAGTCAGAATACTGGTTTATATACACCGATTGTTGTACCTGAGAAACCTTGGACTGATATCAGTATGGATTTTGTTCTTGGCTTACCAAAGACAGTAGGAGGTAATGATTCTATATTTGTCATTGTGGACAGATTTTCTAAAATGGCACATTTCATACCTTGTAGAAAAACATTAGATGCAGTGAATGTAGCAAACCTTTTCTTTAAGGAAATTGTGAGATTACATGGGTTACCGAGGAGTATTATCTTTGACCGAGATAGCAAGTTTGTTGGATATTTTTGGAAAACACTTTAGAAGAAATTTGGTACCAAGTTGAAATATAGTTCTACATTTCATCCACAAACCGATGGACAGACTGAAGTTGTAAATAGAAGTTTGGGTAATCTTTTGAGATGTTTAGTAGGAGACACACCAGGCAATTAGGATTCTATGTTGGCACAAGCTGAGTTTGCGTACAATAATTCAATGAATAGGAGTACAGGAAGAACACCATTTGAGATTGTGAGTGGAATACAACCGAGAGGAATATCTGACTTAAGAGACATTGAGGATGAAAACAAGAAAAGTGTTGAAGGAGTGAAATTTGCTGAGTACATGAAGACATTGCATGAAGATGTGAAGTTGAAGTTGGAAAACAGTAATAAAAAATATAAAGATAGAGCTGATAGATCAAGAAGACATAAGATTTTTGATGTTGGTGATGAAGTGATGGTTCATTTGAAGAAAGGTCAGTTTCCTGTTGGAACTTATGGGAAGCTGAAGATGAAGTTTGGACCTTGCAGAATATTGAGGAAATTTGACAGTGGAAATGCATATGAGATTGAGTTACCTAATGACATGGACATATCACTAATTTTTAACATTGTTGATTTGTATGAATATTATGAATATGATGAAGAAATGATAGTATTGACAAAATATCCTAAGAAACAGAAAGAGGAAGTTGAACAGATTTTGAAAGAAAGAGTTGGCAAAAGCACAAGAGGAAAATAATACATGGAATATTTGGTAAAATGGAAGAATAGACCGATGGAAGATAGTTCACGGATTTCTCAATCTAAGTTGGATGCAGCTTAGAATATATCTATTGGTTGATTCTATGAATCATTCAAAACAACCCCAGGTGTCTGATGCAGGAGCATCTTGGGGTCTTGGCAATCCTGTGTCACCAAAAAGATGTTTTCTATTTTTTGTGTTGTTCGATTTCCTTTGATTATCGATTTTGGTCGGTAGTCTCTGCATTGGTCAGTTTCCTTTGATTACTGAGTTCAGTCGGTAGTCTCTGCGTTGGTCAGTTTCCTTTTGATTACCAAGTTCAGTCGGTAGTCTCTGCGTTGGTCAGTTTTCTCTTCTCCCGAGTTGGTTGGTTTCTTCAGTTGCCGAGTTCGGTCTGTAATTTCTTGGTGCTCAGTTTTGCTTTGCTACTGGTCGGTTATCTTTGCTTACCGATGGGTTTTATTTTGTTCCTTGTTGGGCCGATGTGTGCATTTATCAAGGGTCACAAAATTAATGCTGGTATCCATTATTGGGAAGCTGGTGGTCCTTAATCTGATCATTACTTCTGTTGTTTGTGGATCTGAAGGCCAACTCAGTTCGGTAGACTCTTGTATAAATTTAGTGTCTGTGTTTAGAGTTAAAAAGGAGTCAGAGATCAAGAAGTTAGAAGTTAGAATTTGATGGATCCTCACATGTTTGAGGACTTCTAAATTTATTGTAATATCTGGCCTAAACCGGGAAGGCCTTACAGCCTGGCATGTATACTATTTGTTGATGAAATATAATGAAGATCTTGCTTTCTCCCTCTCACTTTCTAGTGTTTTGCTTTTGCATTGTGTGTTGAAGGCTTGGAACATTAGGGTGAGCCATAGCTTTGGCCCCTCATGATCCTTGCCCTTCGTCAATAAGCGAAAAGGTTGAAGGTGAAGTGTGGTGATTGTTTGGAGAAAAGTTCTGAGCAGATCAGAGATGGAGATGGCAAAGTTTCAAAGTTAGTAAACCAGCATTTGTGTATGGAATTGGATTTGATGTTTGCAAAGTGAGTTGTATGTTTTTCTAATCAATACTGCTGTTACTTTCTAACCATTGTAATAGTCAAAATCCTTTTAACAGAGGTTGACCTAACAGTCATATGTTAAATCCTTTGAACAAGGTTGCATTCTAATGGAGTGTATGTAAGTCCTATAACAAGGCTCACTTTTAACAGGATGATTGAAATCCTTTAACTAGGTCACACTTGACAGTGTGTATTGTAACCTTTGACAGGGTTGGATTTTAACTGAGCTCACTTTAGAAGAGTGAAATAATAGTAGCATGTTACAAAGTGGTTTTTCCCATATTGGGTTTCCACTATAAATCTTGGTGTCAATACTTGTGTGAATGTTTTGGTTTGAACATTTCTATGTTTTACAAGTTAGATACAGCTGGGTAGTGGACTACACTGTTATATGTTTCTATTATTGAATCAGTGATGACCAAGATTGTTTTGGTTTCTTGATCTAATTTAAGGAAAAGTTTTTGAAGTTATTTTATACATCAGGACCTAAGAACAACTGATTCACCCCCCCTCTCTGTTGTTCTAAATCATATTAACAAATTGTGCCCTAGCTAAGCATAAGTCCATTTTTATCCTTCCTGTGGAAATCCTATCACTTCTACCACAATGTGTTTTGTAAATTCAATTTTCAATCCCTTCACCACTATGAACCCATTTTGCAAAGTATTTAGGAACTGAAAAGTAATTCACCAGTCAAAACCATTGAGGCATAAATAATAATTCAACCAACCTTTTCTTTGAAACATTTCATAGTTGGATGCATCTCCTAATAAAACCATGTAGCATCAAAAAATGGAAGCACTTCCATTTAGGATTGGTTTAGCCCTCTAAGTAGGTGGTTTGGGGTCATGTTAAATGCCTTGAATGGGTCTCTGACTTGTTTTTGTCTTTTTCCCCTCTTCTGCCTAATTTTTCCACTTATTTCCAGCCTATTTTTGGCACCTGGCTCTATGAATTTGAGGTTCTTAACCTTAGGGTCCAGGTCAACCTCGACCCTGACCTAGGTTAGGTTTGACCTCAACCTTGACCCAGGGTTTAAATTTCAAATTTTGAGAGTTTCTGGATGTCAGGTTTCAAAAAAATTTATTTCCCTCTTCCAGGTCGGCTGTTTCAGGTTTCAAAATGGTAAACTCTTAAATTATATTTAATTTAGGTCCACTTCCAAGGGTATAGGATTAATGGGAATTTAATTCTCCCATTTTGGCCTCTCTAGAAGTTTTTTCCCTAGACTAGTATAAAAGGAGGCCTTCTCCTCTCATTTCACATCCATTCCAACTCAAGCAAGATCATCCATCTCAATCAAGTGTGCAAGCAACATCCAAGATCTCAAGCATTATCAAGCAAGCATTCAAGAAATCATCTACATTCAAGTATTCAAGCATTCAAGTTCTGCATTAAAGATCAAGGATTCAAACATTCAAGCCTTTGAAGGGATTTGGCTCAAGCATTCAAGATTAATCATTCAAACCCTAGATCTATCCATCATGGTGGTGTGATCTTCCTTCAAGGTCCTTTGTTCATCTTCAAGATCTATTCATTCATCCTTCAAGGTGGATTCCAAGCATACAATCATGGAAGTTTTGATTTAAATTTATTAGTGTTGAGTCCAAACTTTCATATTAATATACTTTTTTACATTTCAAATACAATTGCATATCTATTGAATATCATAGCTTCATTGTTAGATCTACTTCTATTACTTACTAGTATTCTCTATTTCAATTCCATTTTAAGGTTCATTCCAAACTAGGGTTTGACCAAGGAAAACCCCTCATCCAAATAACAAAACCATTTTTCTTGTAGGAACAGGTGTGGAACAACAAATTATAGTACTTATCTGGATACCCTTTTTTGCAACCTTTCGAGATCCACGAACAGAATATCTATCAGAGCAGCGCAGGTCAAGGTCGACATAAAGGGGTCAAGGTTGACCTTTACCTGGGTCAAGGTCAACATAAAGGGGTCAAGGTTGACCTTTACCTGGGTCAAGGTCGACCTTTACCTGGGTCAAGGTTGACCTTGCTCAGAAAAGGAAAAGATTTATGGGTTTTCTTTGTCTTTGTGTTTCTAGGCTAAATCTGGTTGCAAAATTTCCAGAAACTGGGTACAAACACCAAAAAATGGTGATTTCTAGAGCTGCTAACTTTCAAGATAATTTTTTATGTTTTCTTAAGTTTTATATGTCCGCAACATTTTCCATCACACACCCCCATGCATACAGTACAACATAGATAAAAAAATATCTATATATTTTTATATCTTACATTTTGGTGAGGCTGATGTGAAGAATTTAGTGACTTTTGTATACCACTTGGAATTTAATAGAGGATGCTTAACTGGATTTTATATTTAATCTCATTCCTCTAAAGATTGTCAAATTGAACTTATTGGATTTAAATAGTAAGCTTGTGTTGTTTACAATATTTTAATTTATTAGTAATTAATGTGTTAAGTTAGGGATTGAAGATTTAAAGAGAAAAAGCTTATACCTTGTTTTCTTGGACAACCCTTAATGCTTTATCCTTTTCAGGACATAATTGGTATCTTTTTTTTTAAATACTATCATAATAAATGTATATCATGGGTTCCTCCGTCTCCCTCTAAGTGACCTCAAAGAGGTCACATAGTTCATGTGATGATTGTGGTAGAATTTGGATTGCTAAAATTATCTTTCTTTTATTTTACTTTGTTTCACAGGTTGATTTTTACTTTGGCAAACGTAATTAAATTATGTTTTGGGGCTTCTTAGCCAAACTTTATCTTAATGTCCTTATTTGCCTCGAGGAATTTTTCTTACTTACTTTGTGACAAGTTTTACCAATGTGGCCACTTTTTGAATTTCACTTTATTGAATCGTTATTTTCAAAAAAATTTAAAATTTTGGATTTCATGATTATTTGATGAGGCTCTTTTGGTTGGAATTGCGGCAAGTTATTTCATGGTAGGTTGTATGAGGGAGTAGGTTTATTTGGGGAAATCCATTAAATTTGATTATTAATGACAAGGAGAAAATCTATAGAGAAGCTTCCCATCACATTATGTTCACCCTTGTCATCAGCATTATGAATGACCATACTTGAAGCCCTTGTGAGGGTCTTTTGTTGTGCTGTGTTATATTGGATGCATTATGTTAGGGCATTGTAAAAACTACTCTATTATATTATAGAAATTATGATGTTATCTATAAATATAATATAAAGTTGGTATAACTAAGGGTGTGTAAAGTGACTAATGATACTTTTAGCATAACATTGGACCTATACTCCAGATATTGAAATTTATAGGGACCAACATCTAGAGTGATGTCAACATGCATTGAGTTATGTTGTAGGGAAGATGTCCCAATGTTTTTAGTGCATTTTTGTATGACCTAAAACCCAACATTGGTGTGTTGGATGTATATTACCTTACGTGATCTTGTTGCTAGAAGAAGATATGGTAACTGAGTAGAATAATTTTAGTTTTGCGATGTTTGGTTAGACAGTTCTAGTGTACAATGTTTATACTTTTAAATGTTAGATTTAAGTGAAATAAGGTAAACCACATCCTTAACATGTATCAGCATTATGATTCCTCATTGCATGAGATCGATGTTTCAAATTTATCCAATGAACTAAATGAGATGTCAACCCTGGAACCTTAATCCTAAGTAACTTCTAGGAGGAAGTTTATGCCTAGGGGGGGAGGATGTGAGGCCTCACCCTAGACCCATCAAAGCCTTTCTCATTATCAGTATGATAGACCTAGTAATTGTCCTAAGGTTTTAATGAATTAATATGATTTTATCTTTTGATGGGAATTTGATTTCAGTAAGTGATGGGACTAAATATTTGTCAGATGCTTTCCTTACACAAGATGTTGATTGTCAACCTTATGATACTTTATAATTGACATTAAGATAATGATTTAGATGAATACTAAGATGTTACAATTTAGGTGATAAAATATATTGATGAATTTTCAGGATATTATTATGAGAATTGCTTGATGATCTAGTTACTTGATTTTATGCCATATAAATGATTTCGAATTGACAAATTAATGCTTATGTAAATTGGCTAAAACTACATCATGATTTATATAGACCTGGAATGATTTTTGTGACATTTGAGTTAATGAGATCATGTTCTCCTAATTCAATTTACATTGCTCATTTGAAAATAATGATTAAATTGATGATTAAAAATTATGATGAAGGATTATAAGGACTAAAAGAATGTACCTCGTGTGATAGAAAAGTTAAGGTTAATGTTGATTGATGCGAGGTCCTATCCCAACCCATCCTAGTTCGACTTCATTTTGACATTTGATTTATTAGGATGATACCTTGACCATAGACATTTGATCTATTTTGGTTTATATATGCTATCATTTGGACTTTATGAGTTGTCTATTATATATTTTTATGATGATCATGGTAGATACATTCTTTATATATGCTCATTTTGATATCATGATTATCTATGATATATGGACTCTACAATTGTTATGTTATCTTTCAGTTTTATGATCATTGATGGAATCATGGTTCTATGATAAGTTTACGATTACTTGCTTATGAAGAATATGTAATGTTTTATGATGCAGATATATATGTATTTGTCTAGTTTAGATATTACTACTTTATTTTTGAAATGATTATTGATGCAAGTTTTGATAATGTACTGACATCAAGTTTGAGCATGTAGGGACATGGCCATGGTTGTAGTCGGGGAAACAAGATAGGATCAAAGTGTAATCAGTTGAAAGCCAAGTTTGACTCTAGAAGAGTACGACCTCATCGTATCATGTTTTCTTTTGTAAATGTGATGATTGTGTGTATATGGTTGACAATGTTTGATATATATGATTGTAAGTAAATTTTTATCTTTTTGAAAATGTTTAAATGTCTTTTCACATAAGGCATGCCACATGTGTTTGTGATGTGTATTATTGTGATGTGTCACTTGACACCTTAGTGATGTAGTGGCATGTTGAGTGGATTTTGGACCCCACCTTCTCCTTAGTTAGCCTTGAGCATTCCCAAGCTTGGTAGGTGGTTTAGAGGACCAAGAATTGTTGAAAATAATACTCCATTTTTTGATGCATTATTAATTGGGTATTTTGAGAGGTTTTGTGTAGTCCTAGGATGAGGTTTGGGTTGAATTTTAGTGCCCCAAGGTTAGGACTTGGGTTGGGGGGCTCAATTCTTCTATTTTGATCTTTCTAGGCCACTTATATGCCTCTCCAATTGTGTCATTTTTTATATGCACGAAAATAGAAATGTTCCCTAAGAAATCTCTTATATTCATATGTGGAAATTCATCCCAAACCTTAGAGAGGGGCAAGTGTCATTTTGTCTTAGATCTAGAAACCTAATAGTTTTGGGAAGGGAGAAGGGAGAAGAATGTTTTTGGGTAAAGACTTAAGGAGAAAGACTTAGAAAATTTTCACACTAGTTCATTCTTGTTCATACTAGTTGGGAGAGGAAGTAAGAGGAGATCTAGAGAGTCTTTGCCTAGTAGATTTGAGAATAGCAAGCTTGGTGATAAGGGAAGCTCATCTTCAAATCTCAATTCAGCCTTGTCTTTGAAAGAGGTTGGTGGTCTTCTAATCTTGTTGTTTTTTTTTTTAATATGCTTGAAAAGAATGTGTTATATGAAAAATTGTAATCTATTTTTCTATGTGTAAACCTTTTTTATTGTTGTTTTCATTTTGAGCTTTTGTTTGCAATCTTGTTGTTTTCTTGTAATTGTTCATGTTATGGGTGTGCAAGTTCACTCCCCGTCCTTGGGAGGATCAGAGGAGAACTTGGGGTGAAGGGCCTAAGTTGGGATTTCCTTTTGTATGAGTGCATGGTTGTATGGGCAGCCATGATAACCATCTTATGCTGTTTGGGGGCCATAAGGGTGATTGGGGGCCATAAGGGTTTGTTGTTGGGGGCCATAAGGGTTTGTTGTTGCTCACGGATTTGAGTTGTTTGGGTTGGAAGGGCCTTGTGAAGGCTGGTATTTCATGTTGCATATGTTGTTTATTATAAGATTAGTGACTCCATTAGGAAGATTCCACCTTCACCCATTATATGGATTCTATGTAAGAATCCTTTGTGCAGGCTTGGGAAGGGAGTTTATTGTAAAAATCTATGTTCCTAATTTATGTTAAATGTTTATGTTTTGTGTTGCTTGAGTGTATCCTATCCTATTCTTGTTTCCCCAAGCTCGGGGGTGGCCATGTAATGGCCTAGCCTGGGAGGTGAGCCTCCATGGCCATGTGCAGAAGGTCTTATATTTGCAAGTCTTGGTTCATGGCTTGAGCAGACCAAATCTAAAGGTTAAAGATTAAGTTGGAAGTCCCTAAAGATGGTTTTAAGATGTCTCTAGTTGAGAGAACATGCTCTTTATAATTTTTTAATTACTGCATAAAGATCATATAATATTTTTAAAGTTGAAACTTTAGACTAATTGGTTAATGGATTTCCTATATTGAGTCGAATTATTGTTCTTTTAAAATAGTCCTAAATCTATATTTATTATTAGAATTTTAATTTTAGTTCTTTGTTGTATAGTTGAGTGATTTAGTTGTAAAACTGGAAGTGTTAATTTAATTATTTATCCAGAAAATGAAGATCATATAGCAAAGTATTTGTTATTAAGTTCCTGTAGCAGAAAATAGTTTCTAAGTTCCTATAGCAGTGAATTAGATATTAAATTTGTGTTTCCAATATGTGGTATAGTTAAAAATTCAAGTACAAAAAATTAATTTTTTTTTAGCTCTGTGGTAATATTAGTTTTTTTATGTATATGCATATTTTGATTATATGTTTGTACTATATGTTCATATCCTTCTATCAAAGTTGAAATAAAGAAGTCTCTATGTCAAATGCCAAATTTGATTTCAATAACAGAATTCAATAGGTAGGCTAAAGTTTTGCAAAATAATTTAGATGATTTATGCACTTTGTCAAACTAAAACTTTAGCTAAGCTGATCTACTTTTATTTACAATAAATTGTTTAAGAACTCAATCTGGTCCTTATCACAATCTAATTACATTTCCTAAATCTGATACACTTGTGGAGTAGTTTAAAGTATATCCTTAAAGCCAACTGATATATAAGTAAATGTTTGTTATAATGAAACTATTCAGAAATACAAGTTTATGACAGTTAAGTACATTAATAATAGAGACAAACGTTCTCTATTTTCTTTCCTATGTTAACAAACTAAAAGTTTATATTTATCAATATTTTATATAATACATTATACATGAAGATAAGTACATGATAAAATATATAAAGGCATTTATTTTTCTGTTTAAGTGAGTAACCTTGTTGTGTTGTGTTCTGCCCAGTGGTAGGAAATCTGGGCATGACAGAAGGTTGGTAGTAGTAGAAATGCTTTGGTGAAAGAAGAGTCACCGAATGAACCTGAGAAGGAAAAGAACTTGATGGTAAGGAGAGAACTTTGGAGTGAAAGTAATAAGGAAGATCTAGTAAGGAAAAGTTTGTTCAAGACCAGATGTAGAGTTTCTAATGAAGTTTGGAAGGTAATTATTGACAATGGTAGTTCAGAGAATCTAGCATCTAAGGAAATGGTTACAAAGTTGTAGTTAAAAAGGTTGGAACATCCGAAGCCCTATCAGATTTCATGGATCAAAGATGAGCATACACTCTGGGTAAGTGAACAATGTTATGTGAATTTGAAAATTGGAAAGTACTATGATAAGGTGTTATGTGATATCATGCCTATCGATTATTGTCATATTTTGTTGGGTAGACCTTGGCAATATGATAAACATGCTATATATGATGGGAGATTGCATAAATATACTATTTGGGCTAATGGAAGAAGACAAATCTTGTTACCTTTGATTGAAGACCTATTAGTAATGTTTGCACAACTGTGAAACTTTTATTGATGGAAGGAAGAAAGTTTGTTAAGGATTTGAAGAAGAATGATGTATGTTTTGATGTGATTCCTTAAAAACCAAGTAATAAAATAGAGGATAGCATCGCTAAGGAGATTGATAAGTTACTCACCGAGTATAGTGAAATCATTTTTGATAATGTACCTAATGGTTTTCAACTAAAGAGAAGCATTGATCATTGCATGGATCTAATCCCATGACCTAGTTTACCGAATAAGGCACCACATCAGTTGACACCTACCGAGAATCAGGAATTGAACTAACAAATTCAAGAATTGTTACCAAAAGGTTTGATCAGAGAAAGTTTGAGTCCTTGTGCATTACCTAGTGTATTGGTACCTAAGAAGAATGGAGAATGGAAAATGTGTATTGATTCTAGAGAAATCAATACAACAATAGTGAAATATAGGTTTCCTATACCGAGAATGGATGATATAATGGAAAGTTTGACTGAGCAAAGTATTTTACCAAAATTGATTTGAAAAGTGGGTATCATCTGTATTGTCTTAAAATGGAAGCACTTCCATGATAAGAGTGTTTAGCCCTCTGAGTAAGTGGTCTGGGGTCATGTTAAGTGTCTTGATTGGGTCTTTGCATGTATCTGGCTTTTCCCCTGTTCTTATTTCCTCTACACCTAATTTTCACTCCATATCTACATTTCCTAGCATTCTGTGTTAGGATCTTGAGGTTTTTGACCAAAAGGTCAAAATTGACCTTTATGGGTCAAAGTTGACCTCAACCCTAGCCTAAGTTAGAGTCAAACTCAACCCTGACCTAGGTTAGAGTCGAGCTTGTCCTTGACCCCCTGTCCAGATTTCAAATTTCTTTAATTTTCGGGTGTCAGGTTTCGAGGATATTTATTTTCCCGCCTTCGGGTCGGCCATTTCAGGTTTCAGAATGGTAAATCCTTAAATTACATTTAATATAGGTATATTTTTTAAAGGTTAGGACCTAATTGGAATTTAATTCTCCAAGGTGGCCCCTCTAGAAGATTGTGCCCTATAGGCCTTCCTCCTTCATTTTCTCCATCCATTCTCACCAAGCCATCTCTCAAGCTCTCAAGTGCAAACAAGTATTCAAGTATTCAAGTAAGCCTTCAAGCATTCAATTTTTTCAGCATTCATCCATCAAGGAGATCCATTGTTAGCCATTGAAAGATTCAATCTCTTTGGAGGCCCCTTGAAGATCCATCTTTCTACATTCATCCAAGCCTCCTCATATGTAAAGATCAATTCAAGATTGGTGTTGAAGATCAAATGCCATTGATTGGAGACATCCTACATTCATTTTACATCCATTGAAGCATTCCTACTTGTGGATTTGAGGATTTGAATTCTCTATAAGGACTTCAACATAAGCGAGGTGAATTGTTCCAACTGCTTTGTTTATGCATACTACATTTCAATTCAATTTCAAGGTTAATTACTAAATTGGGGTTTGACCAAGGCAAACCCCCCATACAAACAAAACCCCCATTTTCTTGCAGGAACAGGTGCAAAATTTTGGATTTGAGAGTGGATTTGGATACCCTTTTTGGTAAACTTTCGAGATCTGCAAACAAAGTCAGAATCGACCTTCAAATAAAGAATCTAGCCTTTGACCTTTTATCAGGGTCAAAGACTACCTGTTGTCAGAAAGATAAAAGATTTTTGGGTTTTCTTCATCTCGACATTTCCAATCTAAAACAGGTTGCAGAATTGCCTGAAAGTACACACAGACATCAAAAATTGGTATTTTATAGATTTTTCCTAATTTGAGGTTAGTATTTATATTTCAATTATTTCAGATTTCAAGCATAATCCTACCATAGGGAAATATAGGGTTTTTCTCTCTCTTTCATATTCTCCATAGATTGATTCGATTGTGTATTAACCTTTTGGTTGATCAAATTGGATCTCTCCTTTGAAAATTTAGATTTAGGAGTAGATCTCATATTTCCCCCATACATTTACCCTAAATAGAGGTGATTCCATATTTCCTCTATTCATTTTGGTGAACCCGACATACTTACTCTCCTTTCTTTTGTGGAATTGGATGCCCTATTGTGCTTTGTGGTGTGAGATTTCTTTTATCTTGTTAGTATTAGATTTCTCCTTTGTGTTAGATCTTGCATGCTAATTAGATTTCAAAAATACAAAAATATTCATGCTTTATGTGTTCTTAGTTTAGTTCATTTTGCTAGTAGAATTTGGGCAATAAATGACCAGGTGACTAAAAATTTTAGTCAGGTGACTAAAACCGATAATGTTCTACCCATTTTTTGCAATTCACAAATATAAATGACTAAATAAATGACCAATTTGGTCATCAGGTAAAATCAAAACTAAAATGACTAAATAAATGACCAATTTGGTCATTGGGTAAAATGACCAAATAAATGACTAAATAATTAGTCACCCTAATAATAAAAATGACTAAATGAATGATTAATACTCCTTTAAACATTAACATTTGATAATATCATATACTTATATTCTTAGAAGTTGCATTTCAACAATAATGTGTGTTCGCCAATAGACTTATTATGCGAACATTATTTTTTGTGCTCTAATATTTTGTTCACCAATTTTCATTTATCATCATCAATTATTGGCACTTTACCAGTCTATACAATAAATTTTCCTTAGGGTATACTACATTTTGAATCCGGAGTCTAAAATGTTTGAGTTCGCCAGCGAGCTCCAAAGGCAAGATCAATGTGACTTGGCTCTGCTAGTATTACATAGTACCAAATCATTTTTAATTTAGATGACAATTATCTTTTTCTACCTTTAATTGTAAGTTTGAAATATATATTAAGATTTGAAATGATATTTTAATGTGTTATATTTTATTTCAAGAAATTATTGAAAATAAATTTAATGTAATATATAATTAATAATTAATTTATATATTTGATATAACATTAATTAAGTTATACATAAATAATTATAGGTGTTGTTATAGATGATATTGGAAAGTAGAATATTAATTATAATATAAATTATATTATATATAATATCATCTAAATGCTACTTCAGAATTTATGGTCTGCCAATTTTAGTAGGTTTTTACATTAGTAATATACTTAATATTTCTAATAATTTTATTTGTAGTTGCATTTTAAATAATAATTAAAAATTTATTGTAATAAATTTAATTTATAATTAATCTTATTTAAATTATATTTATAACATAAATAATATTTTTATTTCTATTGTAATAAATTTAATTTATAATTATGTATCTTATTAAAATTATATTTTAGGGTACCTAATGTACACCAAGGTGCAATTACTAGTTTTAATTATAATAAATGAAAATAGAAACTATTATATTATTGTCCTAAAGTAAAAGTTAAGACAAAAAAGGATGCATTTTTATTTAGGTGGGAGGAAGAGGAAGGCAGGAGGAAGAGGCAAAAGAAGGTGGGAGGAAGCCAGGAAGTAAGTTTTTAGAGGAAAAGCCAGAGATTTTGTGGACTGGTTTGAGATCATCTTTCATTTGGGCACTTTTCAAAACCGTTCGATTAGGTCTTTGGAGAGCGAATTTTATCGACATGACCTGCAATCTATTTGTATGTCATTGCTCTCTATTAACAGCCTCTATTCAAAAGCTCATTTTTCATATTGTTTCTATTTGACAGAGAAATCTCTCTCCGCTGCTCTAGCTATACATAGGGTTTTGAAAGAGTTTGAGTCATTCTTCTGTGATCTTGACTAACCTCCTTTGACAATTTCTGTAGATCTTGGATATATGTAGGTATGTATTCAAATATAACATTTGCCTTCAATCTTGACTTGTAGAAATCCCATTAAATCTTTTTCTCGTTGTATGATTCTTCCTTAATCGCTTCCTTTCTTGTGCTACTTTGAAAAAATTTAATGACATAAGGGCTTTGCATTGTATATGGTTGTTTTCTTATGTCAATATTCATGTAGATATTTCATGTTTTTACTTAGTACTCACAGGTTTCTTTGAGCTCCCTATTATGATATAGGTCGCGACCCTTTCTAAACGAAATTTACCTCTGTGAGGCTCTTTATGCTTCTTGATTCTAGGTATGTATTTGCAGCTTTGAGACACTAAATACTTTATGAGCCCTTTTCTTTTAAACATGCCCTGACTATACATTTTTAGAACTTAAAATTAGGGTTATTCCTAAATTTCTAGTTACCCAACTGTGTTCTCCAAATTTTTTTTGGGTATATGAGTATATACAATCCCCACATAAACCTCAAAATATAATGGTGACAACTTACAGATATGAGTATTTGTTTAAGAAAATAATAAAACTTCATACACCTTTGAATCTCTATTTTTATTTGCTCATCGGGAATAAAAATGGTTTCGCACCCTAAATAGTAATGATCCGAACAAAAAATAACTACATCAAGAAGCATTTAGTTACTTCTTTTATGAAGAAGAATTGATGGTCCAATTCTTGTTCAGTTCATTGTGTTGCCTGAGTTACCAAAAATAGAATAGCCAAGGTCCATCACATTCCAAAATTTGTTTGGCAAGAAACCAATATTTCTAATTCCATTTCTGGCCTCAAACAAATGACTTAACAAATCAGAAATAACAAGAAATTATATCTGTTATCCGGTAACCATTGCAACATGTATACATAATAATTACATTCTTATATTATTACTCCAAGTTCTACATTGCATGAGATGGACTCAATGTACAATCATTCTTTTGTTCCAATTTTGAATAGTTTTCTGCATTATATTGTATATTCTATATTTATACCCAAGTTGTAATCCAATGCAAAACTTGTAGTAATTAAGTTTATCATCCGCTATGAACTGAACTTCATGTTTATCAGCATTGGGAGTGAGTCAGAGTATGGTATATCTTTCTACTTGTAGAAAGTTGAATGATTTGTAGGTTCTATATATATATAGCTGAAAAATAGAATTAATTTTAGAATTTCATATACTAAGATTGTTATATTTTTATGGATATCTATACCCCACTTCAAAGCTCCCATTTTATCATACGCAGGGAGGACACTGGAAAAAAAATTGTCTTTATGTTGCCAACTATTTCTGAATCCCTTTCAGCAAATTCATTTTTGTGCATTGTGTACACCAGCCAACCACATTTTAGCTATTTCTTGTTAATGTAATTTTTAAGAGTTTCTAAAGATTTTTCAACAAATGCATTTGAGTGCATTCTGCAATCATTATAATTCATGAGATGACATCACTCTGAGAATCTTGTCTAACAGTTGGTGTCCATTGTTTTATGCTTCCACATTTTTCATACATATTTAGCAGTGCATATCCAATGGTAAATTTGGGACAAAAGATGCAATTTCATTATTCATACGTGGATGTCCTTATTCTATTACAAAGCTCTCATTTTATAGCAGCAAAGAAAATACTGAAAGTTGTTAATATGTCTTTACTCCTGCCAATTGCATTCGTTGGGAGATTCTGAAGCTAGAGCAACAAACACACTCTTGCACAGCCTGGAGTAAGCTAAATATAAAATTTTTTGTTATTCTTTCCAAATGTATTTTCTTGAAAGATTCTGGATTTTTTCTTCACCTAAACCATTTTGTGCATATCTTGCCATTGATTAATACAACTGTGAGGTCTCAGTGGTGGGAAGGTATGAAATCTAGGACCCAAAGTTTTTTTTGTCATTTGTTCCCCCATGTATTTGTTTTGTGAAAGAGACATTTTGATTTTAATGGCACCAGTTTGGCAATACACATAAGCATAAAATACTCATTTTTACTGTTGTCTAAATTAAGACTGAACTTATTTGATGATGAACAAGATTGTTGACACAAATCATTTAAATTTTGTTTGAACATCCCCATCCGAAGGTAATTTTCTATTTAAATTGACATAATAAGCTTCCTTAAATCTATTTATGTTATGTATTCCTTAACATCAAACACCTTTCGTAAATGTATTTTTTATGTCAAACATAATTCATCCTGAATAGCTAACTAAATATTAGCAACTATACTTGTTTCTTCTATAAAATCAGTTATTTGTTTTATGTTTCAAAATAGGTTAGTGAGTTGTATTGCAGATAAATCTGCTCATAAATGGTTGAGATTCTTAAAATGATTTCTTTTTAATATTTTTCTTCATTCTCCCACCTTTCCGAAACATATTGATTTTTAAATTTTGGTTGAAGAATCTAAAAGTTATGACTATTTTAACACTGCCCCTTTTTACTGTGAATAGGGAATTAAATATTGATTAGTGAATTAGTGAATTATATGATGAGTTGTATTGCAGATAAATGGTTAGTGAGTTGTATTGTAGATAAATCTACTCATAAATGGTTGAGATTCTTAAAATGATTTCTTTTTAATATTTTTCTTCTCCCACCTTTCTGAAACATATTGATTTTTAAATTTTGGTTGAAGAATTTAAAAGTTATGACTATTTTAACACTACCCCTTTTTACTGTGAATCAGGGAATTAAATATTGATTAGTGAATTAGTGAATTATATGATGAAAATATGAGACTTAAACCTTATACTTATATCTGGGAGTGCTAAGTAGTCTTTGGATAATGTTCCCTTCATTCATAAAATTGAATAACTGAGATCAAAAGTATGGAGCATGGGAGAGTATCTAAAGGTGCATATTATATAGTAAGTTTTTTTGGGGGTTAGGTATGTTAATTTTCTTGTTGTGAGGTATTTCATAATTTCATTACAAAATGCACTGTTAACAAATTAGAGTATGAAACTTAGATCGTTGCATTAATATTGATGGTAAAAAGTTCAAGCTATGTCTTTAGTTGAAGTGCTCTTAAATATGGTTTAGAGAATGATTTTTTTTTGTAAAATGATATAAGCTTAATATTGTTTAATCAAAACCTAATTCTATATAGGAAAATGTTCATATTTTTTATTTCTTTAATTATAAGTTTTTTTAGCACAATGCTTCTTGAATAATCTAGTTCTTTTGGTTTATGTATTCAATCACAATAGAGCAACAAAGAAAACTGATCTTTTCCATAAAACCCTTCCGCCTTTATCAAAGATGATATTCTTTCTTTGCATCTCTGCTATTTTCTCCATTAAAATCCAGTATGCATTGGAAAAGTATGATGTTTCTTTGATTTTTATTGAATACTTATTGTTCTGTGTATGCGACTACCATTTTTAGCTTGAAAGTGTTATTCTCTATCCATAAATATGGGTATTTTTGATAGATTTGTTATCTTTATTTAATGAACTTGTTGTTCATTACTTCGATATGTTGTCCATTCTCTTTCCCAGTTGAATTTTTGGCTAAAAAGTATTCATCCATTCTCTCTTTTAGGTTGAATGGGGAATTTATTACAACTATACAATAGCATGGAGCTGCAATTATCAAGGTAGAAAATCTCTCTAGTGCATTGTCAATTGCTAATGCTGCATGAGATCATATACGTGATTGGGTACTTGGTTCACCTAAGGTAGAAAATCTTGAAAATTTTAAGCTTTACTATCACAAGCTCATTATATTTGTATAATTTGCACAGAGGATTTCAATTATTTTATCATCTGAATGATTGTAATTGATTACAAACGCTGAAATTTGATTAAATGTAGGCTTCTCATGCATAATTCTGAGAGGTAGATGACCTAAACTTATGCATAAGTTGGTTTTTCTTGGAAAGAATGAATTAAGTTTCATTTTTTCAAAAAAAGGAACCAACAAAATTTTGGAAGGTGCAAAAATTTAACATCATTTGTTGTAATATATGGGGATGATCAAGGTACAAAATTCTAAACATTGTTACAATTTTCAAGATGATTTCTTAGAAACAAAAAGAAACAACCTTTGTAGCACCTTTAGTCCCCCTCTCAAAAATTTGGGGGCAATCTTCCACCTTTCATAACTGAGATTTATGAGCACCCACTAGAAGTTTCAACCCAAAATCACTCACACCCAAACATCTGGTAAGTTGAATGATGCTTAAGTAAGGGAAATGTTTGACAAGTTGCAACCCCTCATTGGTAATCTTGTGGCAATGTATAAATTCAAGGATATAAGAAAACAAGCTAAATAGAGAGCCTCCATACCATTTTCATTGAATGAATATACATGGTCAAGCACTAAAACCTAGATTGGACATCCTTCTATTAGTGAAAGGATACCAACAAGGGTGAAGGAAGACATGGAAGGGGAGTATGCATCTGAGAGACTGAGAATGTTATTGAAACAGATTCTAGATCAGAGTAATTCTATACAATGGTCTTCAAACTCTAATCTGTCAACCTGAGGTGATTTCTCATTAGGATGGGAACTGTGAAATCTGAAGGAACTTTTAATGACAAGTATTTCATCTTTTTACACTGCTTGGCAAGAGTTATCAAATCATTATTGTTATACACTAAGTTTGCACCCTTAGTTCAAGCTCTCTTGGTCTTGATAACTCAGTATAACTTGGGAATCATCTCCGGGTTGTGGGACCGATGCTAACTGAGATGAGACTTCTAGGTTCTAGGCTGGTTCCTCTTGGATTATCACCTTAGTTTGCTCTTAGATAGGAAAGTAAATCTTTGAGGGGAAAGGGATAGAAGGAATGCTTGGAAAGGGATATAACCTGAAAGAAAACTACCTACTAGGTGATGCACCGAAACTAGGGTATGAATTGCAGTATGGAGGATGAAACCAGTACACAATCCTAGGTCTCAGAGATTACAACTTAGTGAATAGGCCTGCATAAATATTTTATAGAGGGGTCTACAGTAAAGGAATACTATGCAGGGAAAAGGAATTTCTCAAGGCAGTAGTAGTCCTAAAGAGTCAGACACAGACTATAAGAATGAGACAGATTGCTAGGGGTGGAAGTATACCCACAAAAGCATTTGAATCAGATCATTCATAAGCATACACATGAATTGCAGAAAGAAAGAGGAATCAAGAAAACCTAAAAGGTACTGAACATACATATCTTGAATTCAATAAGAGATAATCCACATGAGAAAGCATAAGGACAGAAAGAATGCCTCAAATATCTTCAATATTTGAATTATCAATGAAAAATTACAATTGTGGAAAGCCAAAGGGGTAGAAAACATGCCGCAAATTGCTCTCTGAGAAAGAAGCTTTCCTTTTACAATTGCTGGATTCTCCGCTCTACAAGCTCCAAAAAATATTATATACATGACTACACGCAAGCATGAATCAAAATTTTAGGGCTACATAGATATGCATAAAATAAATAGAACCCTAAACTAGTCACTTCTGATCATAAATGTCACTTTTGCAAATATCTCAACAGATCAGATATTCATCGTTGCATGCCCATCCCTATACTGAATCTGCCTCTAGACAAAAACTTTCATCCAACTACCTCCTTGCAACTTGGGTTGTCATGAATGCTCAAATCCGATTCTCTTCTAGTAAGAATCCATTGAGAATGGCTGCCCAGATCTTTTCTTCATCTATTCCAACTATAACCACCTCTGAAATCATCAATTTCTAGCTACCTGCACCTGTAACATTCTCTATAGAAGAAAATCCCCGTGAAAAGGTTGCATCGCTTGAAATAGCACTCGTCGCATGAGGTTGGAAAGCCACATGCGATCATGCAACAAGCACAAGATGCCACCCAGCTAGACAGCGAACTACTAAGAATTCAAATACTAGCAAAACTCGAGCTCGAGATCTGACTGCAATTCTAACCCTAGTTTACATCAGGTTCACCTTTCCTCAGTCGTAGAGTCATGTAATCTTTTCCTTAACCCTGGCTACATTCATCGACCACGTGAAACCATCAATCGTGCAACTGTGCTCTTACTAAGAATAGTGGAGCTTTGCTATCATTCACAATCATGCGACCAAAGAAAACCCTTCATCGAACACCACCAAGTTAGAGGACAAAACGACCTCCTCTAAACTTTTGCCATTAAAAATCTGGCCCCACTGACAACTGCATTGTCACCACTAGCTTGATGAATAAGCATCAAACACATCAGCATAGAAAGGACCCACAACCCACTGAGAACTACATCAGACGGTTGTCGCATGATCTCATGGGCTTAGAAGATCCCATGAGATCATACGACCACCGTAGATCTTTACCTCACTTGCACCTCACTCAAACCTTAGGCCCACCAAAATCCTCATCACCAGCCAAAGTCCTTGCTGACCGTTGACCGCTTGTCGCATGATCACATGCGGATAGGAAGGCCTATGTGATCATGCGACCAACCACCTAATGTTAACTGCTAGGCTACAAACTGCTTGTCACATGGTCGCATACAGCTAAGAGATTGCATGCGATCATGCGACCAACCGCAAGAAAAACCTTTCTGACTGCTGATTGGGTCCTACTGCAGATCTTCGATAATACCACATCAATGGTTGTTGTATGATCTGATGGGCTCAGAAGATCCCATCAGATCATGTGATAGCCGTCAGATCTTCACTACACAATCATGGCTTTGAAAAGCTAGGACCCACCTAGTCAGAGTTGTGCACTTAGGAAATAGGTTAAGTAGCTTTGACAACCGGTCGCAGCAGCATGCTTAGAAAATGCAAGACACTAGAGAAGAAGAATTGCGAAGAGGTCAAAAACACAGAGGGTTTTCAAGCTGAAAGTCAAAAACATCCTGAGCTTTTGGACCAAAAGGAAGAAAACATAGAGGGTTTTTCGACACTGAACCTTTTTTTTTTAACCCTGCAACAGTATTTCCTACAACCATTCAATCTTGAATATCTCTGAGGGTTTTTTGAATTAGGTCATGTGATCTGAACTGGGGCTTGACAACATATTGAAGAACATGGGGCTTAGATCGCAAGCCATGAAACTTTGAGGATCTACTTTGCAAAAATGAAAACAAGTTGCAGTAGGGGTGGGATAAAAATAGAGACCTGGAAACTTGGCCAAATTTGCAAAATAGGAAATTTTGGGCAACATTTTGGTGACTTCTATGGGATGTCAGCCTGCTAGACATGGACCAGTGACCTTGACATATTCATTGGGCATGGATTCCTTTAAGCACAAAATCATCCATGATAGAGAGGGACAAAAAGAAAACTAGGTAAAACTACGCATGAGCACTTCAAGAAAAAAAGGGAAACCTAACCTAGAAAGAAGGGAAGAACAAGGAAACATATTTACAAGTATTTTACAAAGAGGGGTTAACCTCAAAGCAAGGCTTCAAATGAAAACCATTGACTAAGATTGGCAGGGCACCTCCTTCAAGAGTTGAAAGCTAAAGAGCATTAGATCCTCTGTACTCTATTATAACAAATGGTCCACCCCAAAATGAGTCAAACTTTGTATGCCTGCCAGGTCTGGATTTGAATTCATCCCATTTGAGAACATCCCCAACCTTGAAATTTCTAATCTTGGCTCTTCTATCAAAGCTCCTTTTAGTTTGATCCTAATGAAATTCCATATCTTTCATTGCTTTGTCCCTGATTTCTTCTAATTCCATCAACTAAGCATACCTGACCTGTAAGGGATCACTTTCTTTGAATAGGGCATACTGAGTGGCTAAGTCTAGAACTGGTAGTTTAGTTGAAATAGATAACTTAGCCTCTTTTCCATACACCAACGTGTATGAGGAATTACCAATAATCATCTTTGGGGTAATTCTATCTAACCATAACGCAAACCTTAACTTAGTGTGTCAATTCCTTTGGTTGTCTTGAAGAGTCTTCTTGATTATTCTAATCAAGTTCTTGTTGGTGGATTCTGCTAAACCATTGTCTTGGGGGTAGTAATTGGAACTTGTATTCAAATAAATGCCATTCTTGACTGCCCACTCTGAGACTTTAAGGCCTGTAAATGCTAATGCATTATCTGAAACTATAGAATCTGGAATGCCAAATTTGTGAATGATGTCATCATAAAAACTTAAAACAACATTCTCATTAGCTTCCTTTAAAGCAACTGCCTCTGTCCACCTAGTGAAATAATTGGTTGCAGTGATTATCCACTTGTGTCCTACACTAGATGGAGGGTTAATCATGCCAATGAAATCTATACCCCACTTCATGAAGGGCTGCTATGTTTTGACTGGCTATAGGGGCAAGGCTACAAGTCTTTCTTTTCCTACAAATATGGCACATTTGATGCACTTTCTCACATAATCATGACTATCCTTGAAGATGGATGGCCAATAGTACCCAACTCACATGATTTTAAAAGTAGTAGTCCTAGGAGAAAAGTGGCCTCCAAAAGGTCCATCATGAAACTCAAATAGGACACTACTTATCTTTTCTGAATCTATGCATCTCAGGAGGACACCATTGTGATCCTTCCTGAAAAGAACATCATCAATTAGCACAAAAGGAACAAATTGTAATCTATAATACCTTCTTTTTGCTGAATCTAAGCCTGCAGAACATTGTCCTATCTTTAAATAATTGATCATATTAGGCAACCAGCTAGTTGCCTTGGCTTGCTCTTCTGTAGAATGCACCACTAGAGATGCATCTATTTGCTCTGATTTCTTTGAACTTTCATACTCTACTAGATGCTCACAAAGACCTCTTCCTCTAACCAGCTTGGTAGTATGAATATCTATGTCATATTACATCACCTTGGTGATCCAACCAACTCTTTTCCCATTTAGGTCCTTAGAAAGCACATATTCTTTGACACTTGGATGGGTAACTTTCAAGTGTACCTTGCTATGGGTCAACAAATAACTAAATTTCTTAAGACTTTTCACCACAGCAAGTACATGTTTCTCCACAAAGGAGTACCTCTATTCATATTCTTCTAAACCTTTGCTAAAGAAAGCAATAGGCTTCTCCAATCCATTTGAATTTTCTTGAGTCAGCATTGTAGATATAGCGTCATGTCCTCCATAAGCATAAAGGATAAAATCCTTACTAAAATTTGGGTTTAGGAGAGCAAGAGCTTCTATTAAGGCTTCTTTAATAGCTTGAAAATTGGCTTTTCCTTCTTTAGTCCACGTAAAGGCTGAATTCTTCTTCAACATGGCTGTCAAAGGCTTTAGTAACTCTGCAATGTTAGGCAAGAATCTCCTAACAAAATTTATCTTTCCTATGAAGGATTGAAGACCTTTCTTGTGATGTGGCAAGGGTAGCTCTAGGATGGCTGCAATTCTTTCAAGATCCACTGTAATTCTTTCTTTGGATACTACATATCCCAATAGTTTTCCTTCATGAACTGCAAACACACACTTTTTGGGATTGAGGGATATCCCAAATTCTCTGCACCTTTCAAAAATCTTTCTCAAATGTTTCATGTGGTTTGCTGCATGCTTCAAGTAGATAGTTATGTCATCTAGGTAGACCAGCACAAACTTGTACATGAGGCTTTTAAAGGCTATATCCATTGCCTTTTGAAATGTAGCTCCTACATTTGACAAACCAAAGGGCATCTTTTGATATGCCATGGTTCCCCACTTGGTTGTAAATGTAGTCTTATATTGATCCTCTTCATTTACCAGGATCTGATTGTATCCTGAATAGCCATCCAATAATGAAAATCTCTCAGATCCAGAGACACATTGTAAGATTTGTTCCATAGAGGGTAGTGGATGGCAGTCTTTTAATGAGGCTCTATTCAAATCCCTGAAGTCAACACATAACCTCAACTCTCCATTCTTCTTCCTGACTAGAACAAGGTTAGAAACCCAACTAGTATGCTTAATGGGGTAGATGATACCACTTTCTATTAGTTTGAGTACTTCCTTGTGCATAAGTGGTTCAAGCTTGGGATTAACAAGCCTTTGCTTTTGCCTTACTAGTTTATCATTAGGCTCCAATTCAATAGTGTGCTGAGCAAGGGTAGGATCAAAACCTTTGAGATCTTCATATTGCCAAGCAAAAATATTACTGAATTCTTTGAATAATTGAGTGTAAGCTTGCCTTTCTGAATCAGTGTTTATTTTTTTAAATTGTAAGTTCCTACCTAGTTCCAACTCTAGTTCAACACAATGTTCTTGTTGGACTACTAGGCCAGCTTTATTTTTTTTGACTTCATCATCCTTGTTGAACATAGTCTCTAAGGTGACAAGACCTCTAGGCATCTTATTAGATCTAAGTTGCATCACTTGATCACCATAGTTCTATGATAACCTCTTTTGATTATGCCTTGAAAAGACATCTTCTTCAAATAAGAATTGCAGAATTTGTTCATCATTGTTAAACACTTGCCAATTAGCATTGTTATCAGGAATAGATGGTCTGACAATCACTTTGATA
The DNA here is from genome assembly GCA_027943335.1 of Chamaecyparis obtusa. Taxonomy (NCBI): domain Eukaryota; kingdom Viridiplantae; phylum Streptophyta; class Pinopsida; order Cupressales; family Cupressaceae; genus Chamaecyparis; species Chamaecyparis obtusa. The sequence continues at coordinate 472,820 of BSBK01000192.1, read as the reverse complement.
TGCTACTGATCTATTTCTTTTGAGATGCTATTGGGGATGTCAAACTGAGATCCAACAGCAGCTAACCTATCTTCATTTTGGTTTAACTTTCTAGGGATAGCTACAATATTGAAAGCACAAAATTCTTCAATTGCATCCTAGACTTTATGTTTGTATGCTTTCATGATATCATTTTTGGTTGCACTCATCCCTCTTACTTGGTTGACTACTAACTCACTGTCACCATATACTTTTTAGGCTTTAAGCCCTCTTTTTCTAGCCCATTCTAGTCCATTCACAAGGCTTTCATACTTTGCGGTGTTGCTAGTGTAGGAAAAACTGAATCTAAAGGCAGTATAATACCTTTCTCTTTTTGGGGACACTAGCATAGCACCACCACTAGAACCATGTCTACTTCTAGCTCCATTAAAAAATAGTTCCCAAACTTGACTATTCTGATCATCTGAATCAGTGTCCTTGAAAAGGTTGGGCTCTATAGCATCATTTTCTTGTATCAAATAGTTTCCCAAACCAGCATTCCAAACAACACACTCTAACTCTCTTTCATCTAGGAAAATATCAGGGATATCTCCTATCTTAGTACTTGTTTCACTAATGGTTTGGAAATCATTGTTATCAAATATAAGAAAATTAGTATTGATGGAATTGGATACATACGACTCTATATGATGTGCTGCTAAGGCTTCTGATTTAATGGTGACTTTGGTACCATACCTTGTGTGAAATAAAATGTGAGACCAATCAGAAGATAGATAACCACCTATCTTGGCTGTGAATTCTCTTGATAAATATATAGAAAATAATGCAGGGAGATCTATGATATATATATCAAGGAAAATGGAAAAATTAGGACTAGCGTGAAGGATCAGACTGGTATCTTTAACCAAACCTATAGTATTGACTGAGGATCCATCAAGTTGTGTGGCCTTCTTTTGAAAGGGCTCGTATTTTATTCCTAATTGGTCAGCTACTCTCTTGGGCATTACGGTGCTAGTAGCCCCACTATCTACCATACAATTATGCACTAAAGATTTTCCAATGATCAAAGATACATAAAAGGGAGGTGGCTTTGAATTCCTACCTTGCATGGTATTGTTTTTGGGGTTGCTTCTTGTAGTCACCTTTTCTTGATCAGTGTTGACCAACACTAGCTTTGCAACTTCTTTTGTAGGTTGAGGAGTTGTTGCCTGACTCATGGCCTTCTTTAAAATCTCAGGTTGTCCTAGAATAGACAAAGAGTCCCACATAGACATGGTGACATTCACCTTCTTCATGTTGTCTACAATATTATAAGGTGCTATATTGTGTACTCTTTGTTGTGTCTTTGGCATGACAGGCTCCATTTCTTTGAGAGTCTGACCCTCTCTGCTAGTAATAATAGGAACCTCCTTAGGTGTAATGGGAGTAGCTTGTTGCAGTGGCTCTGCAGATGTGGTGGCTTGGGTATTGGAATCTGCTCTCTCCATGTCTTGAGCTCTTCTTTTTGCCCTTGTATAGGCAAAAAAAGAAACTTCATCATTAACCCCATTGAAGTCCAGCTACTCCCAATTGAAAAGAGCAGTCTCATTCTCTTGTGTTTCTTGTTGGGGGACTGTCTCACTAGAAGGAGCTTTTGTTTGAGCTTGTGAAGCATTTTGAACCATTAGTGCTTGGTTCATCCATCCATTAGAACACGTAGCTTGATTGTGAGGCTGATTGCAAGGGAAACACTATTCATTATCTATGGCCATATTGTTTTGACTAGGCACCATCTCCCTCACTGGATTTGTAGAATTAAGAGGTGCAAGGTTGTATGGTTGAAAAGGCCTTTGATTGAAATTTTTCCTTTGTCCTTGAGAGCCTCCTTGATATTGTGGCCTATTTTGCTGATAAGGTTGTCCTTGATTTTGGTACTACTGATTAGGGCCTTGGCCTTGTTGTTGGAAGGGTGGCCTGATGCCTTGATTTTGTCTCTTTTATATTTGTGACCTCTTTAGTCAGAGCCTGCAGCAAGTTTGTCACTGACTTCATACTAGTCTGCTGACTATTCTTTATCTCTTGCAACTCTTGAGAGAGACCTGCCCTAGCATGTTCCTGACCACTAGTGCTAGCTTGAGGTGCTAATATGGTAGGGATAGGGGTAAATGGGGGTACTTGTGCAGGTGCAATAGGCTAAAGATTAGGAAAAAAGGGCATAGGAGGTCTTCTCTCGATCATGCCTGCTTGTATTAAACAATTTTTAGCCCTGACAGCAGTGTCAAAGCCTTGGGGTAAAGTAGTGCCACCCATAGACTGGATCATGACAGATATTTATTTATTAAGACTTTGCAAATAGTCTAGAAAAGCATGGTCAGCTGATGGTCTCACAGAGACTGGAATTCTATTCCATGTCTTAAGGAGCCTACTATTGTAATCTGTCATTTGTTCTTGAGGGTCTCTCTTAATGGTTGTTAACTGCTCAACCAGAGACAAATTATCTGATTTATCCTCAAAATGTTTGCTTAATGCATCCCCTAATTCATCCCATGAAGTTATAGAACCAATAGTTAAAGTTCTAAACCACTCTAGAGCCTTACCTTTTAGAGATGCTGCTAATAATTTGGTGGCCACATCCTCTTGTGTAATGTTGTGTATGCTGCAGATGTGTTGATGTGAGTTTTGTACCACTACATAACATATAGCAATTGAAATACTTGATATAGCGTACCAAACACTCAACCCTCTCTTCAAAAGTATACGAGGATATGCCAAGGTTCCTTACACCTGTGGATACTAACTCAGTTATAAAATGTGATTTGCTGGTAATCACTTCGGCGGGCTTACGTTGTTCATTCAAAGAAACTTGGTGATACTCTACTTGCTTGACTTGCTCTTTCACTTTCACTTCTACTTTCAACTACTCCTACCGTTAACTTCTTACTGCTCTACTACTACTCCTATGAATGAAGAAATTAGCAAATGGACGGGGATCAAACCAAATGAAAGCTTGCCAGTGGTGCTACCTCCATCGGTGCAATGATTCTAAGGGATACTCTTAGGATTTTCACACTAACACCTATCTTCCAACCCAACTTGAAGTACAAGAGGAAAGATGAAATGCAAGTAGAACTTGGGAGCAATTAGACTAGATTACCACACAAGGCTTCCTAACAAGCCGCTAGGATGCTAGTGGCCTAGTATATAGATCCCTATCAAACATTTACCAACATCACCATTGCAACTAACCATCTATCTCTATTCTAACAACATGAAATGAAATCCTACTTTAATTTGAGAGATGAGAAGAACCATGCAAATACACCAAAATGATCATGTATATCCACCATGCAAGTCACAACAATGAATAGAGAACAATTTTGATAGTATTTTGGCAACAATTTCTCCAACATAACTCCCCTTGCAAATGAGAACAAATTGCCTTATATAGAGGCTCAAAATTATAATGAGTGGCCAAGATTAAGAGGCAAAATCAAGGGCCAAGATTAAACCTTACAAACCCTAATTAGGGTTACCAACTTTCAACCAATTACATGAGGGCACCAACTTTGTGGGCCAATGAGAAAATTACAATAATTTGTCAACCAATGAGAACATAGGACACTTGGCATGATTTGATTGCATGCACATGAAATTGCCACTTCATCAACCTTATCTTATAAAGTTCATTAATCCTTGAGATGAGGTGAAGGTTTGGATGCTTGAGCTTGTCCTTAGAAATTTTCTCATCACCACTTGAACTTGCTTGTACTTGATGTCTTGACCTCGAAAGGGTGAGGTCTCCATGCACCTGGGGTAATCCTGCCTTGACCTTGGTGGCTTGCCTTGATGTGAACCTTCTTTGCAATACAAGAGCCTTGCTCTTGGCCATCACCTTGAAATCAAACTTGACCTTCTCAACCTTTCAATCACTTTCCTCTTTACTTCAATAATTTGCCATTTTAACCTTCCTATTTGGATTTGATTTGAATGCATGCATCTTTGTTTCAATACTCTTGGGTTTTAGGGGGCACCTGCCTCGGCCATATCTCCATGATCACTCCACAATCCACCCACTACTTGATTCAAAATAATCATTAGGTTCTTCAATTGCCTCCTAGTTCATACCATCTTCTTTGGTTAACCCTCAGCTGCCTTCAACTGTTCGAACTACCACAACCTCGCCTCTTGGCATAAGTACTTGCCTCAACCATAGTGGTGCAATTCATCTCCCCAAAATTGGATTTGGCTCAACTAGCAAAGCATCACTAATAGTCTTGCATTTGAATTGAAGAAGTGGGACCCCAAGTAGACTTGCTTCCGATCTTGTACTATCTAAGTTGCAACTCTGAATTCATGCTAATGATCCTAACCCAATCAATCTTTCCTTTACCATTTTCAATTCCTTCAATAAAATAAAACATCCAAGGATCAAACTGTGTACCTTTAATAGAGCCTGGGTTCGGTTGAGAAGCACAATGAGGTTGCTGCACTCTGATTTGCAATCTAATCTGGTGAGCCTTGATGCTTTGGTGTAACCAATTCCGCTGTATCCTGTTCACTGCTGGGGTAGACTAAACCTTTCTTTGCATAATTCCATACTTGTTTGATCTTCTTTGCCACAAGGGACTGGCTGTCTCTCAACCTATCTCTTAACTAAATCATATCAAGGGTACTAATGTTGGTGTTTCCAACATATTTCAATTTCGAGCGGAAGTTGGAATTGGGTATCATGACTTCCTTGTCTCCTATTTTAGTGTTAGTTCCTTTGGGTTGCTTGCTTGCATTAACATCAGATATCCTAAACACTTATCACTCCCCACCTTTTCTACAATGAAGGTGGAACTACACTTATCACTCCAAACTTCACCTATAAGATGGAATACTACACTTATCACTCCCTGATGTTACCTTAAGATGGGCTACACTTATCACTCCAAATCTTCCTCCTAAGATGATGAAATGCAATGATGAAATGCAAGTAAGGACTTAAGGAATAAGCTAATCAAGACAATCGAGTAATCAACTTAATATCCAAACTTCTAACTCTAGTTTTGAAATTAGTTATCAACACCTAGACTAGCACCAATGAAATGAAAGCAATTGAAAAGAAAGGAGAAGATAGGCCACTCACCAACAAGGGCTAGGAATCCTTTGTCTATGCAATTAGCTGGGCTCGACCTCCAAAATCTTCTATCTCCACAAGAAAATCTCCCCTTCTCCAATTCACTCTCAAAATCTGATTGCTATGAATCTTCTATCAATAAATTCTTCTATTACAAATCTGATTTGCCTCAATTCAAGCTTCTTCTCTTCATCAAACTCTCCAATTTTTGAATTTGCTTTTCGGATCTTCTTTTTCGGACTGCTTTTTCAGACTGCTTTTTTGCTTTGCTTTTTCGGACCGCTTTTTGCTGCCAAGAGAAAAGGAGAGAAGTGAATGAGATGGTGAAATGAAGTGGGGGAGAGCTCCCCTTATATACCAAATTTTGCCTCCAAAAAAGCAAGGCCGACTTTGTAGGAGGGAAAAACAAAAAATTAAAACTGCCAAATTAAACATGAATTAAATGAAATAAATTGCCCATCCCTAGGGGATTTAATTTTAATTTAAAATTGGGCCAGCCTAGTGCAAAATTATCGGTTTAAATTAGCCAAATCCGAAATTATCATAGGCCCTAAAATTGAAATTTTGAAAAAAGGTCATTTAGGCCTCCAATATAGCTTTAAACCCTCCCCATTGTGGACCCAATAACTTGCCTTGAATTTCACACCTCCTAGGCCTTAAAATACGTTGAATTTAACACACAAAGGGGCCCAATTTAAATTTCTAAATTAGAAACACTTAGCCCAAAAAATATGATTTTAATGCATTTAATCATGACAACCAAAATTAATTTTTATTATTTTGCAACCCAAAAATCATTTTGCAATTTAATTTCCATTTGGCAATTTTATCCTTTTTTATTTTTGCAATTTATTATCTCTAATTGGCAACTTTAAATTTATTCTTTAATTTCCATTTTTCTCCACCAAAAAAAATTTACAAGATTTTCCCAAAAATATCCAATTTCACAATTAAATTTTGAAAATCTCAAGTTCTTCAATTTCATCAATTTTCAAAATTCATCTAAGTCTGAAAATTTTGCAAATTTTCCCTGCCAGATATTTTTTTCTAACAATCAAAATAAAATATTCCTATTGAATTTCGTTTGGCCTAAAGACAAAATCAACTGTTTAGGAAAATCAATGTTTCACACAAGGTGAAAACAAGCTATACCCTCCCAAGCACTTCAAAAATATCCCAAGTGTAAAATTTTCATTTCAAAACCTCTGGATCGCCCAAAAATTTGCTAAGGCACCCAAATACCCAGATCTAGAAAAAATTGTCAAGGCTTGCTCAAAAAAAATGGGGGTCCCCAAATTCTTTGGGGCGATGGTGTGAAAACCTCACAACAAGATGGTGGTCACATCTCTTATGTGCTCAAAGGTTGTAGTCTGTCCTTCACCTGTGAAATCAAGTAGACTCTTCAATGCCACCAAGGGCACATCATGATGCACTACAAAATTTAATGGACTCTCTTGATTGAAAGGTGCAAAGGAAAAATTTCTAGCCATTGTATGAGCTGGAATCTGAAGATTAACAACTATATAAGCTATATTTACTGCTGGATTTAAATCTTCTTCTAGATCTCGGGTTAGAGATCTGCCTCTTCTTCTGGAATGAAAGGGAGAAGGTCTCCTTTCTAATGTATTAGGAGGTGTAGATTGAACTCTCCTTGTAGGAGATTCTCTTTGAGTTGACCTACCTTTGCGGTTTCTCCTTGAGGGCAACTCTAAAAATTTGGTGGGCTTTGAGCTTCTAGTCTCAATCTTTCTCATAAACATTAAACAAGGTTGGTTCGAAACTTTGAAACCAGTGGAATCACCAAATATACTTGGTAAAACAACCTTTAAAGGTCTGTATTATGCAATCTGCATATCAAAGATGACATAACTTCAACAAATGAACATCTTTTAGGGTCCCATCGGGTGTGCCAGAAATGTTATACACTAAGTTCGCACCCTTAGTTCAAGCTCTCTTGGTCTTGATAACTCAGTACAACTTGGGAATCATCTCCAGGTTGTGGGACCTATGCTAACTAAGATGAGACCTCTAGGTTCTAGGCTGGTTCCTCTTGGATTATCACCTTAGTTTGCTCTTAGATAGGAAAGTAAATCTTTGAGGGGAAAGGGATAGAAGGAATGCTTGAAAAGGGAAATAACTTGAAAGAAAACTACCTACTAGGTGATGCACCGAAACTAGAGTATGAATTGCAATATGGAGGATGAAACCAGTACACAATCCTAGGTCTCAGAGATTACAACTTAGTGAATAGGCCTGCATAAATATTTTATAGAGGGGTCTGCAGTAAAGGAATACTATGCAGGAAAAAGGAATTTCTCAAGGCAATAGTACTCCTAAAGAGTTAGACACAGACTATAACCTATAGACAAACATTCATCTCTGCAATTGGGTATAGGAATGAGACAAATTGCTAGGGGTGGAAGTATACCCACAAAAGCATTTGAATCAAATCATTCATAAGCATACACATGAATTGCAGAAAGAAAGAGGAATCAAGAAAACCTAAAAGGTACTGAACATACATATACTGAATTCAAAAAGAGATAATCCACACAAGAAAGCATAAGGACAGAAAGAATGCCTCAAATATCTTTAGTATCTGAATTATCAATGAAAAATTACAATTGTAGAAAGCCAAAGGGGTAGAAAACATGCCGCAAATTGCTCTCTGAGAAAGAAGCTTTCCTTTCACAATTGTTGGATTCTCCGCTCTACAAGCTCCAAAAAACATTATATACATCATTGCACGCAAGCAGGAATCAAACTTTTAGGGCTACATAGATATACATAAAATAAATAGAACCATAAATTGGTCACTTCTGATCATAAATGTCACTTTTACAAATATCTCAACAGATCAGATATTCATCATTGCATGCCCATCCGTGTACTGAATCTACTTGCAGACAAAAACTTTGATCCAACTACCTCCCTACAACTTGGGCTATCATGAATGATCAAATCTAATTCTCTTCTAGTAATAATCCACCGAGAACGGCTGCCCAGATCTTTTCTTCATCTATTCCAACTACAACCACCTTTGAAATCATCAATTTCTAGCTACCCGCACCTGCAACATTCTCTGTAGAAGAAAAGCCCCATGAAAAAGTTGCACTGCTTGAAATAGCACTGGTCGCATGATCGCATGAGGTTGGAAAGCCGCATGCGATCATGCGAAAAACACAAGATGCCACCCAGCCAGACCGTGAACTGCTAAGAATTCAAATACTGGCAAAACTCGGGCTCGAGATCTGACTGCAATTATAACCTTGGTCTACCTCGGGTTCACCTTTCCTTAGTCGCGGAGTCATGTAATCTTTTCCATAACCCCAGCTACATTCAATGACCACGCGAAACCATCAACTGGGCAACCGTACTCTTACTAAGAATAATGGAGCTCTGCTATCATTCGCAATCATGCGACCAAAGAAAACCCTTCATCAAACACCACCAAGTTAGAGGACAAAATGACCTCCTCTAAACTTTCTCCATTAAAAATTTGGCCCCACTGACAACCGCATTGTCACCACTAGCTCGACAAATAAGCATCGAACACATCAGCATAGAAAGGACCCACAAACCACTGAGAACTACATCAGATGGTTGTCGCATGATCTCATGGGCTCGAAAGATCCCATGAGATCATACGACCACTGTAGATCTTTACCGCACTTGCACCTCACTCAAACCTTGGGCCCACCAAAATCCTCATCACCAGCTGAAGTCCTTACTGACCGTTGACCGCTTGTCACATGATCACATGCGAATAGGAAGGCCTATGCGATCATGCGACCAACCGCCCAATGTTAACTGCTAGGCCGCAAATGGCTTGTCACATGGTCACATGCAGCTAAAAGACTGCATGCGATCATGTGACCAACCACAAGAAAAACCTTTGTGACTTCTGACTGCGTCCTACTACAGATCTTTGCTGATACCACATCAATGGTTGTCGTATGATCTCATGGGCTCGAAAGATCCCATGAGATCATGCGACAGTCATCAGATCTTCACTGCGCAACCATGGCTTTGAAAATTTGGGACCCACTTGGTCAGAGTTGCGCACTTAGGAAATAGGTTAAGCAGCTTTGACAGCTGGTCGAAGTAGCATGCTTAGAAAATGCAAGACACTAGAGAAGAAGAACTGCGAAGATGCGAAGAGGTTGAAAACACAGAGGGTTTTCGAGCTGAAAGTCAAAAATGCCCTAAGCTTTCAGGGGGAAGGTCGAAAACATCCTGAGCTTTTGGACCAAAAGGAAGAAAACAAAGAGTGTTTTTCGACACTGAACCTTTTTTTTTTTTAAAACCCTGCAACAGTATTTCCTGCAACCATTCAAACTTGAATATCTCTAAGGGTTTTTTGAATTAGGTCATGCAATCTGAACTGGGGCTTGACAACATATTGAAGAACATGGGGCTTAAATCACAAGCCATGAAACTTTAAGGATCTACTTTGCAAAAATGAAAACAAGTTGCAACAAGAGTGTGATAAAAATAGAGACCTGGAAACTTGGCCAAATTTGCAGAATAGGAAATTTTGGGCAACAATTATCCCTCACCCCAACACACAAATCAAGATGAAGATTTTGCAAAGCTTGAAATTTTACAAAAACACACGCAAGTCCTCTACCAAGGATAATGAGGCAATTAAAAATACTCAAATCCTCCAAGGACTCACATGCTACCCACTGTCTCTGTCATCTCTCAACAGCTAGACATCCACACACCTTTGTGTACCTATAATTTGTATCAGCCTCAAATCGTAGTATTTTCATCTTCCTCCAACCACAGCCTAGCTTAGCCAAATTTCCCTCTCCAATAGCCCAACAGGTATTGATTTCTAAGTCTTCCAAACTTTCAGTCTTACCCATATATTCAATTCATTCTACACTACTCACATTGAGGCATATGATGAAAATTGAAATGAAGCATCGACAAATTTTTGCATCCTACAACCAAAGAAAATTTTCCACAATCGGTTATGCCTTGAGTGAAATTTAGTCTCAAAGTTTTAAAGTTTAAGCCCTTCACAAGAACCTAGATACCCTAGACCTCCATCATTAATAAATGTGCAAAAGCTGAGGGTTACATTAGTGAGACAAGGGAAATGTTGTGAAAGAATTTTAAGGCCTTCACCATCCAACTACTTGCCTAACTTTGACATCCATCCAGAATACATTATCTCAACTTTGGCTAAGTTAGGGAACCACATACAGAGTGAAAGTAATGCCTCATTTTCAGGGATTAAACCACATCCCACCCTCAAGTATTCTCATTGTTTCCTCTTAATTTGATAAAATATTTTACAGATTAGTGCAGAAGTATTTGATTTTGATGTGTTCTTAATCCAATGCAGTACTTCCCACACCAACTGATATGGTAAAGCTTCCATCATGCTCAAAACTTCTAAGCAAGGATGGAATACTCTCACTCGGCCAAAATTCGCCAAGCCCTGAAAGAGATTACTCAGGAAAACTTGGCCAATTTTTGGAAAAACTCGGTAAAAAACTTGAGAACTTAAAAATAGCATAAAATTTAATTAAAAATGCATTTTTTTGCAAAATTCTATGAGAAGATACATCCAATGAGTTAATTAATGAGAAAACCAAAGAAAAAAGCTAATTTTAGATATATATATAAATGCAAAGTGGGTACAAAATCGTATTCTCATGTGGAATGCTAATGACTGGAAGCAAAATAGTAAACAATTTCTACAAAACTAGTATGAATCTATGATGCTTGATCATTGATCAATGCCAAATGTCAAAGTCTTCATAACTAGGTCTTAGGTAGTCTTTTTTGGTGGTTGTTTTCAAGTCCCTAGGTCTGACAAATGAGGTTTGAGTGATTTTGGCTTGTTGGGAAGTCATGTATGTTTGGGATTTGGGTGAGAGCTAAGCTAAGTTTGTCATAGAGCTGGGGTCAAAACCAAGTGATTTGTGATAAAACAAGTTAAAACCTTTTGGGAATCATTTTGCCACTTTAGTTTGACCTTAGAAAGCCATGATGGATTGCAGGAGGTAACCTTGCTGAAGGCTTGCTGAATCCTGAAATTTGGCTAAGTCTGGAATTTTTTCAAAATCTCCAAAATCTAGAATAAATCAAACTTATACTTAAATGTTATATTTGTATAAATCCTCCTGCCCATGAAGTGGAAAATGCATTTTTTTGGTCCTGCGGCTATATATACAAATGCGGGTGAGTCTGAATGTGCCAACAGTTTGGCATTCTTAGAATCAAGGATGGCATACTCACTAAGTAATCACTGAGTTGGAAAAACTCGCTGAGTTTTCCAGCTCGACGATTAACTCAGCCAAGAACTCGCCAATGAAAACTTGCTGAAAAAATCGGCGAGTTTTTCCTAAAAATCGGCGAGTTTTCATTGGTGAGTTCTTGGCCGAGTTAATCATCGAGCTAGAAAACTCAATGATATTTTCCAAATCGGCGAGTATGCCATCCTTGCTTCTTAGAATGCCAAAGTGTTGGTACATTCTGCCACATCCACTCACATCATCAAGATATACTCATAATCCTTATTTATGAATTATGGACTGCACAAAGATTAGCTGTAAACCACTTGTACATCATTTGTCTAATCATTCCTTCTAGATGCATCTTTTCTTCGAGTGCATGTCACATAGCTTACAAAACCCTTAAATTGCTAATTTATTTCCTTTGAAAATGCTTCTCTCCACAATTTAATGACCTCACTTCATTCATATCTATCCACAAATTCTTGGTTAATGCCAGCTATCCACAGAAATTAATGTGTTCTGGACAAAGAGAAAGCATACAGAAGTTATAGGATAAAAACTCCATAATTAATACACACAACTTTGTTAGTGATCAACAAAAGAAATTATGGTGCAATACCTTCAATATGGAACATACAGGTAAGCAACAAAGCAAGAGTTAAAGTACTGCAATATGCTTGTTAAAAAAATGAATTATTTTTTTTTCCAGTAAATCAATAACAAATATATTTATAAAAAGATAGTGGCCTGCAATGTCCCTTCAAATTTATGCAGTAATAACCTTCAGAGGAGCATAAATAATCAAACCATATTTTTACATCTTTGGAAGTACTAATGTACTTATTTATGCACTCTAGTAATGATGACTAAGCTAAAATTTTAAATATCATTAAAACAGAGTGTGCAAATTAGTTGCACTGAGAAGACCAAATTAAAATGTAATAGACCTATTTGAAGATGCACTTAGCAAGCATAGAGCCATCATAAGGATGGATATAGGTTTCTTTCACATTTTAATATTAGTACATCCTCAATTACATTATCAAAATTTCTCGACTCAATTGCATCTTCCAATTCATGGGCATTGCAACCCCATAGAAAAATACATAATGTATGCAAGCTACTAATGACGATTTAGGTGAGAATTATACCAATCAATAATGTATGACTTTTGTATACTCTTTCCAAATGTTCATAATCTGATTTCATGTTGAGAGTTAGTTGTCAGATTCAAAGAGGAACATTGTTAGGGATTTCTATATTTGTATGTGATCTGGAAATAATATGAACAAAGAACACAAATTTAATCTTCAAAGAAAATTAACATGTATTGCCTTATAATACATAATGGTATATGATCTTCAAAACCTATTTATCTTATACCCATCTTCATGTAAAGTGTTAGATATTTTTAATATTAGGTTTTTGCCACATTTTATCAAGTTCATCTGATTCATGGAATCTTGAATAATGGTAAATTATGTTTCTTTGGTTCATTCCGAGAAGAATTGTTGTGCATTGTGTATTTTATTTGTATTATATATGACTTTTCATTTCCTTATTGTTCTTCATGAGGATTCACATTTGTAATTTTTGCAGGCAATTGAAATATTTTGTGGATTAGCAGCAGTTGGGTTATCTTCTTCTATATTAACTTCAGCCTTTCTCAGTACACTAGAAGATCTCCTAGCTTTGACTCTCTGATCTATTGGTGAGTAAAATTTTTACACTTCCACTATCCTTTGTTGTGAAATTTTATTTATTGTTCCATTACAATAATTCAATTTATATGTAGTGTTAGATTTCTCAAGAACTATAACATATTATTATATTAGTATTAGAATTTATATGGTCTTACATGCCTAGATACTAATTCTTTTTTTATTGTCATGCTTTTCTTTAGATGGTCTTACATGCATTTTTACATATTTTTGTCATTCTCATTGTTATTAGTGAATGAAAATTTTTTTTAGTCTCACCTATATAGGCGGAGACTTATGTTTTTGTTTTTGTCTCTTACCTATTTTTTTCCCTTGAAAACTGTGCTATCAAGAATTTTTAAACAACATTTGTAATGTTCTGTAGTTTTTGATTTTTATTTTGATTTTTTAAAAGAATATTTCTATTTTATGATTGGCTTTTCATATTTTTGCCAGCTGTGTTTTCATTTCTTTATCTAGAAATTCAAAAATATGTTTTGTGTGACCAATGAAAAATGAGCAGAAGAAAATATTTGTGAGATTTCTAAATTTTTTTAAACGCTTGGGTTCTAGAAGCTTCCCTTGAGTTTCCTACTATCCATTTCTTAGAACATTTTTTTGGGTCAACTTAATGTAAGATATTTTTAATATTGTAATACAAACCCTGCTATAGATTGAATTGAAGATCTATGTTTTTAAATCTATTTTCTGCACAAATGGTTAGGGAACCAAAATGGAGCCACCTTAAAGATCTACATAAAGCTATTAAACTTTTTGAACCAACAATGATTAGCCCAGATCCTGAATACCGCTATCTTAGACTTGGTTTAGAGGTTTGTTTTATTTATGTGCACATGACTCATGTTCATATTAATTTTCTGCAAAAGGGGATAAAATTATTCTTTTTTTTTGGAAAGTGTTGATGATGTGCAGTTGCAATGGGAACTTTTTTGTGGATAATATATCTATAACAATGAATTTAAAACCACCCTAGCGATTCACACATAAACAAAAAGTTGAATATGATTGCTCATGATTAATCTTTGTTGCACAATTATTGTCAATTATACAAGTATTTTTAACTAAAGAAAATTGACACAATAAATATACATATTATTTTATCAAAAATTGGTATTATTTAGCTTCAAATATAATTTTAAAGGTTGATGATTTTTAAACTTAGAAATTATGAATTTCTAAATCTTCTTAGAAAAATACTTATATATAAGTTTTACACGGCCTAAAGAGTTAGTCTTCTAGTTACAATGTTATTTTGTTTTATTTTTTAAATGTTTTTTTTTCATAAATTATTCTTTTAGCTCGATAGTCTTGAAGTTACCAGCGATGAACTTCCTAATGGCACCTTACCAATTCTATATGTAGAGACACTAGGACATTCTTTGCATATGTTTATCAACAAACAGTACATAGGTAATGAAAAACTCTTTATTTTCTCATGTCAAGATTGGCACATATTCACACTACACTAGGAAGGTGCCTCTTAGACCGATGAGTCAGCTATTTTGAGGTAGAAAATTTGTGTTTGACTTGGCGAGTATGAGAAATACTTAGGGGGTTTCAAAAATATGGTTTAAACAAATACTTACGAGGTTTATTATCCACTTTATCTTGACAAGTGATGTTTGACATTTTTTATTCAAATGGTTGTGACTCTCAAATCTAAGATATTGTGAGGGAATTTCAGGGCACTAGGTCTACAAAATGTAGAAGCTAAGAGCAAGGCTTGTCTCCCTTTGTAGATGCCTAGTACAAGTTTTATCGCGTAGGATACAATGAGTGCAAGAAACTCACAAAATGGATTTTTTGCAAAGGCTACCAACGTCCTCTTTGCTCTTGAACATAACAAATGGGAGTTCAAATACAGAGCAAGGGAATCCATCAAAGCATAAAAACTATATAATGTCTCAAAGAATCATTTTCTAATGGGCTTGATAGAAATTCTATGAGGCTTTCAAAGAGACTTCAACCTGCAAGGTATGCACAAATAGATTTGATGAAAAATTTAGAAACTTTCATTCATCCATCTTGAACAATTTTTTGTGCAGCTGTTGATTTTGTATCCTAGAAAAGATAAATTGTTCTGAGTTGTTCTTGCATGTATGACAACCAAATCTAAAATTTATTTTCCAATCTCTTCTTCCAAACATGTTGCCACTGCTATTTGTTCCCATCAATCTAGAGGTAAAACTAGATGGAAACTTCGATAATGTAAAGCTTTCCAAGAAAGATTGAACAGTACCGGAAGCTCTGCATTGAAGACTAACAGGGAAGTGAATGTTGGTAATGTGATAGATTCTCATATAGCTCCAGTGCAATTTTCAAAAGATGCACTATATCAGCCAGAAGAAACTATTGAAGCACCAAACATGGGATTGACTTCTCTTGTGCAGAATGTGTTAAATGCATGTCAAGATTCAGGTGATGCAGATTGAAAAAATGGTAGAGAAATAGATCCTAAAATTCCACTATAGAGAACAGAAAGGAAGTCATCTCCAAAAAATATTACAGGTTGTAAACTTTTATGTTCTGGCTATTCTGTCAATACTGACTCCAGCAATGTTATTAGCAATAGAAAGCCGTAAGTCAACATGAATAAGATACCTTTTACTACTCTGAAGGAAAATGGTCAAGTTGATGGCTTCCCCAAGGTTAAGAATGATGCTCTTCCCAAAACACGTATGCGTCATGGTGCTTGCATTAATAATTCTAAGCCCTGCAAGTGACTACGATCTCTGCGAGAATTCTCTAGGGTGTCTCAAAAGTATAGTAAAGAGTCTTTCTGTGGTGTTCATGATATTTTGGGTGAAGGATTTTATGATGCTGGTCAAGATCGATCATTCACGCCATTGAAAAACTTTGAGAATGAGACCTTTGCCTAGACACATGTGAGATTATTTTGGTTGATAGGTTAGTAAATGTTATATGTTTCTTTTCTTGATGCACCCATCTAGACTTTAATTTGTGCTCAATATGTAATTTGTGGCTACTCAATGATTCTTTATGATTTGTAAACTGAATGGATTTGATTCTTTTAGTCTGTGCTTTGAGGGAAAGAGATGAGGAGTCAGATGTAATTACATTGTCTGCTTGGAAAGTCATTTCTGGTTGGAAAATATTTGGGCAAGGAAGTTTTGAAAATGGGTACAAAATTGATGACTACCATAGAGAATCATTATTAGCTCTATGTCAAATTGCTTTGGTGGCAGTGATAAATCTCTAAATATATCTACCATGCAAAGAGTTGTTGTTGTGGCCAATATTGAGATGCCTTTTGTTTGTACGTGTCTTATTAATAATAATTCCAATGTGACAGGCCTTTCTGATGAGGCATTCAAAAGCATTACACGTCCTAGTATAGCTTTCCTTTGTGAACAATCTTTCAGGACTCTAAAATAACAGTACAAGTCAAATTTAGTTCCCATTAGAGAAATAATATAGATTTTAGTAGCATTTTAGTAGTAGCATCTATTGAACTATAGATGGAAAAACTTCAAATCATGTTTAGTGGAAAGTACTAGTATACATGGTATGATTATTCTTTAAAGGGTACTAGCTCAATGGAAGAGCACTACTTTACAAGTAGGAGGATGATGGTTCGATTCCATCATGCCTTAATATGACTAAATAAATGACTAAATTAATGACTAAATATATGACCAAATAAATGACCAAATAAATGACCAAATAAACAACCAAATAAACAACTAAATAAATGACCAAATAAATGACTAAATAAATGACTATATAAATGACCAAATAAATGACCAAATAAACTATCAAATGATCAAATAAATGACTAAATATATGACCAAATCAATGACCAAATAAATGACTAAAATAGTTTACTCATAAATTTGGTCACGAGATAAATGACAGACAATAAACTACCACTGGTCACGTGACCAAATTTGGTCATTTATCTACAATTTTTAGTAGTTTATTTGGTCATATATTGTTATTTTTGTACTAGTGTTTGTATTACATTGGTTTATGAGCTTTACTACTACTAGTTCTACTTATAACATTCAAGTTAGAAGAAGTCATAGACTCATGGGTGCCTTTGATCGTGAATCTTCCTCTCCTTTCCTTAGGATCTCGGATGATAACTTGATTCTTCATGATTCCAATCCTACAATGGAGCAAAACTCTTCTCACTCATCTCATGATGAGGATGACACTTTAAGAGTTCCTCCTAAACAATTCCAAAAACTTTAAACTGAACTTGATAAAATGGATAATTGGCTCATTCAAGAGAACCACAATCAAGATTCCATTCAAGCTATAGAGGTTCTTAAGAAAGTTCTTCATGATAGTGATCAAGGTGTTAACCTCTTGCGTGGTATTACTCACCTCGTGCATTCAAATGTTAAACCTTTAGGTCAAGAAGCTCAAGATTTAGGGTTGATTCCTCCTAGTGTTGAACCTCTTTCTAATCCTTTACCTAGTATTCCTACCTATACTCCTTTGGTGATTGTGACGGTTTCCTCTATTCTTATCAGTGTTCCTCATGTGTCCCTTCCTACATCACAACCTTCATATCATAATGTTCCTTTTACTTATTCTAATCCACTTCCAACTGTAGTTCCTAGTGTTCCTCCACTTGAGTCATCTATTCATGTAGCTTCTTACACCTTACCTAGTGTGTCTAATGTTTTTACTCCTATTTCCTCTAATGATTCAACAATCATAAGTTTGGCTCAAACTGTGTCATCCTTACAACAACTCACTTCCTTAACTCAAAACAAGTTTAGTATCCCTACATGTGACATGGAAAGTCCTTTGTCTTTAGATATTATCCATACTCCTGTTCCTCAGCAAGTCGATATGCCTCATCTTGAGAATTATAATGGAAAAAGAAATCATGTTCATCATCTTAAAACATTCCAAATCCTTTGTAGTGATTATGCTCATGACCATAGGATTTTAGCCAAACTGTTTGCTAGAACCTTTTGTGACAAGGCCTTACAATGGTATTGTTCCTTGCCTCCTTATTCTATTGATTCCTTTTCAAAACTTGCTAATGCCTTTATTCAACTATTTCAAAACAACATTGGCCCACAAGTGTCTTTGGTTGATTTGATGCATTGTAAACAAAGTGCTAAGGAAAAATTAACTGAATTTATTGGTAGATTTAAGTATTTTCATGCTCAGATTTCCTATCATGTTCCTGATATTGATATTCAACGTATGTTTATTTCAAATTTGCAAAAGAATATTAGAGATAAGATTATGCTTATTGAATTTACCTCTTTCAACAACTTTGTGCAGTGCTTCATCATTATCAATTAAAAGTGAGTAAATTTGAGAGCAACACTCCAATGGCTCATGTTCCAGTTGATAAGAGTGATGCTACTCCTAATCCAAATAAATTTCAAAAATTCAACAACTATGTCAAGATAAACAAACAAGCGAATGCAGTTGTTGATCAAGACGTTGTTGCATCTTACAATGCCACTTCTGCATCCACTACTTTTTGATTAAATCGTACGTTTACTCCTCTATCTGAATCTTTACATACTATTATGAATAGGTTGTTCACTGCTAATGTGATTACTTTACCTCCTATTCAACCTCTTTTACCTGCTACAATTGCATCTAAATCTTTTGATCAAAATGTTTTTTGTCAATATCATTGTTAGAATGGTTATGATACTGAGAGATGTTATTATTTAAAACATAAGGTTCAAGACTTAATTGATGCTAATGCTTTATCTGTTGATAATATTGATGGTAGTGGAAACAAATTTGTCTCTCCTAATCAAAACCTTCAAATCTATATGAATCCTTTATCTATGCATGATACTAATATAGTTGTTCAACCATCTTCTGTGTAAATTATGTATGACTCAAAGATGGATGATCTTAATCATGTTGTTAATCAAGTGGAGCATGTTGGTCAATCTATATCTCTACCTCAAATTCAACCTTAGATTCAACCTCAAGTTCAATCTCAACCTCGACCAAAACCTACACCTAAATTGAAAACTCAACCTAAACATTGATAACAACCTAAGAATAAAAGACCTGAGGAACTTTTGATTACCTTTGATGACTCTAAGACTATAAAAGCTCCTGATGGTCCCCTTTACATTTCTGCTAGGATTTCTCAAATACCTACTCATGGTTGTCTTGTTGATCCTACATCCTTAGTTAATGTTATTACTGAAGAAAATCTTTTTATGAAAATCTTACAATGTGATTCTTATGATACATCAGATGTGTGAATTCAAACTTGTAATGGTTTTCTTTATCCATCATTTGGTTCTTTTACTTTACCGGTTGAACTCTATGAAAAAATTGTGAACACTACCTTTATTGTGGTTCCTACTTATGATCAATTTCAAGTTAAGCTAGGTTTGCCTTGGTTGACTACCATGCATGTTGTTGCTTCACCTATCCATAAGTGTCTTAAGTTCATTCATGATGAAGAAGTGAAGATGATTAATCATAGCTTATATCAACCTTCTAGGCGTAGAGATTGTGCTGCTCTTGATTTCTTTTGGCCTTCATTACCTAATTCATGTCCTTTTCGACCTAATAATCTTTTTCAATTATATCAAGCCTATAAACATCGTAAGATTCTTTAATTAAGCATACCTCCTATGGATATTAATCGTGGTCTTTTTCCTACACCTTCTCTACCTCCTTTAACTATGGCTTCTAGTTCTGTTAATCAAGTTCCTTCTATAACCCCTATCAAAGATCATGTGATTGTTCCTCCTATTGTTGATAATCCTATTGATCTTCCTAAAGAACCTGTGAAGGATCCTATGATTATTCCTCCTAGTTCTCAACCTATTTCAAATAAATCAAAACGTAATCAATCTGCCAATGAACGTCGTAAGAAGCGTCATGCTCATGCTTCAGCTCATAATTCTATTCTTCAAAGATCTCTACCTTCTTCGGATAAATCTACACATGATGTGTTAGAAGAATTTGTTACTAATAATGATGTTAAGATGCATGATTATGATGATTCTATTTGTATCTTAGATCTTATTTTGATTAAGATGAAGAAGATACTCTTGATGACACTGATGATGTTAATGATGAATATGAGACTATTGACATTGACATTGATTTACCTAATATGCTTTCATCACAATTAACTCTTACACCTAGTGTCGAACATTGTGATTCTCAAGAAGATACTTGTTTGGAATTGGTTATCATTCCTAATGTGTTGGATATAGTTCCTCTTGTGAGTTACCCACCTTCCCTAAATGATATACAATGAGATGGGGAGAGTAGGCGGCATGCTTGATCGACTTGTCCTTCGTGGTAGCTTTTCTATGTGTTTTCTTATTGTATTGTACTTCTCCCATAATGTGTTTGCTAAATGTTGTTAGATTCTTTTATACGATCCTTGTTACTTAGTTTGTGCAAGGTGATAAAGAATCAAAACTGTTGTTCAAAATCTTTTATATGTATCTCTATTCTTCTATGCATTGTTCAATGTTATGTCGTAATTGTGCTATTGTTCATAAATGTTTCCTTATGTAGTCTGCTTGGCTTTGAGATATGGTAGCACTAATTCTTTTTGGACTGTATGGCATGGTCTGAAAAGATTCTCCTTCGTATATCTTATGTAATATTTCCTCCTTTGTGATCGTAGTTCTACTTTCTTTGAGGAATGTCAATTCATTTACAATAATATCATATATATATATATATATATATATATATATATATATATATATATATATATATATATATATATATATATATATATATATATATATATATATATATATATATATATATATATATTTAAAATCTTATTATCATACTGACCCCATGGTAGGTAGATGATGCAAGAGCATCTTGCATCACAAAATAAAAAGGGGCATGATAAAAAAAAATGGAGAAGAGAGAAAGTGACAAAAAATAAAAAATAAAAAAGAGAAGATTAAAAAAGAAAAAAAAATGTTATTTGATTTTCCGAGGTGCATAGGTGGAATAAAAAAAATTTAAAAAAAAAACTAAAAATATGAATATAAATCATTTCATTTATCAAGGTGTGTAGGTGACATTTTAAAAATTTGTAGAAAGTTCTTACAGTTAATATTTGTAGCTAGGTAGTTAACACTTTCTATTTTGTTATTGGCTCACAAAGGCAATGTAATTTTCTAATTGTCCCACATGGTGGTGCTAAATATTAATTGGGTGGATATTTAATATTTGTATCAAAGTAGTTGCATCTATCTTTTATCCCATATTGGTTGTGTTGTAATATCTTGGGTGGTAAATGCCTATATAAAGAAGGCATTGGAGCATTCATAAGCAAGCTCTCAAGTTGTAGGATCTCATATTGGGGAAGAAGCTCAAGTTGTAAGATCTTGTATTGGGGAAGAAGCTCTCAAGTTGAAGCTCTTAAGTTGTAAGCTCTTGGATTGTAAGCTTGGAGGATGTAAGATCTCTCATGTTGTAGATCTTATATTTGGAGGAAGCTCTCATATTGTAAAATCTCTCAAGTTGTAATGATTTTCAAGTATTAATGTATGCTTTGTAAAATATTTTGTCTTCTCTTTATCTCCATGTTGTTATATTTTTTGCTATGATTTGGTAAGGGTAGTGTGGCCCTTCATCAGTGGTATCAGATCAGGAATTCTTGAGCGTGTAGACAGATCATTGAATGTTTGCACCAGGACCTCGGGTTGGATGAAGTTTTCCTTAAGTGGATGTGAGTATGGAGAAGATAAAGAAGAAGATGACTTTTGTGATTCGATTGATTCTTAGAATTCCTAGACTTGAGAAAATTAGAGAGAGATATCAAGAAGATGAAAGGATTTGTGAACCTAAAGTTGATGAAGATGATTTATTAATGAAAATTGTAGTAGTTGAGGAAGAATGAAACGTCTTGGTTGGAGGTCAAAGGAAAAAAAATTTTACATGTCTTGTTGAAGACATGAAAGAAGAAAACAAAGATGAAGATGTAAAAGAGGTAAATTTTTATGAATCATGGGATGCTAACTTTGAGATGGATTTGGAAAATAATGATGATGGTTTATGTGAGGACCTTGCAAGTGATGTTTGGTATGAAAAAGAAGATTTGTATGCCATTACAAAGTTTATTACAATTGCATTAGATCTTAGAAGATTAGGGAAGAATGAGAGTTACAGATGGATGAAGTTGATTATAGATGAGTATTGTTAGCAACGGACACTTTTTCCATCAAAGTGTTGGAAAAGAAGAAAAAAAATGTTAGTAGTGGCTACTTCATTTTATGAATTCATATCCACAAAATTTTTCCTACCTTGGGCGTCTGATGTAGGAGCATCTTGCATCACAAAATAAAAGGGGGCATGATTAAAAAAAAATGGAGAAAAGAGAAAGTGACAAAAAAAAAGAAAAAAAAAAAGAAAGAAAGAAAAAGTTATTTCATTTTCCAAGGTGCATAGGTGGAATAAAATAAAATCTAAAAATATAAATATAAATCATTTCATTTATCAAGGTGTGAAGGTGGCATTTTAGAAATTTGTAGAAAGTTCTTGCATTTAATATTTGTAGCTAGGTAGTTACAACTTTCTATTTTGTTATTAGCCCACAAAGGAAATGTAATTTTCTAATTGGCCCACATGGTGGTGCTAAATATTAATTGGGTGGATATTTAATATTTGTATCAAGGTAGTTGCATCTATCTTTTATCCCACATTAGTTGTGTTGTAATATCTTGGGTGGTAAATGCCTATATAAATAAGGCATTGAAGCATTCATAAGCAAGCTCTCAAGTTGTAGGATCTCATATTGGAGAATGAGCTCAGATTGTAGGATCTTGTATTGGGGAAGAAACTCTCAAGTTGAAGCTCTTAAGTTGTAAGCTCTTAGATTGTAAGCTTGGAGGATATAACATATCTCATGTTGTAGATCTCATATTTGGAGGAAGCTCTCATGTTGTAAGATCTCTCAAATTGTAATGATTTTCAAGTATTAATGTATGCTTTGTAAAACATTTTGTCTTCTCTTTGTCTCCATGTTATGTTTTTGGCTATGAGTTGGTAAGGGTAGCGTGGCCCTTCATCAGTAGATCCCTCCTATGTTCTTTGTATGTTTCTGTGATATTTCCATAGATTTATCTTCATCTAGGGGCATCTCGACATGGAAACGTAATCAGTGGAGTTGTTTATATTTCTGTTAAAGTCATTGCTCCTATTAAAGTGTTAGCAATGATTTTAACATGTGGGCATACACTCTGCTCACCTATTGCACACACACACTTTTCAATACGCACATATTTTTCAAGATACTTTTCTCCTTTTTTGGATTAGTAACTAATCCTTAAAGCATGGATTTATATTTTAAGATCTCTTGATCCCTCTAGTTTCAAATATACATATATTTTGATCCCTTAAGGTCGGAGGTGTCCTTAAGACTGGATCTCTTTTATTTTTTATTTTATTCTTATGGAATAGAATATTTCTAAGCGTAAATTCTTGATGGGTTGACTAGTGAGTAGCCACATTCACTACATAGTTCAATTCCATCTATCCAGTTGTGTCGTTTCTTTGTGTGGTTCACAATGGGACATAAATTCTCATTGGGCAAGGTAATCACACCCTTTCTCTCTCTTTTTAGATATGTCTCTCTTATTGTGATCTAGGAGTCAATGAAGAATTGAGTCCTTGGGGGCTTAAGGTTTCTCTTTGTCCCTTGGATCACGATAAGATTATCTTTTCATTTTGTTCTCCTTTACCAAGAGTTTGCATTGAATCCATACTCTTGCTAAAGTGGGGGCTTAATGTATCATTTTAAAATGAAAATACTTTCATGATAAGAGCATTTAGCCCTCCGAGTAAGTGGTCTGGGGTCATGTTAAGCACCTTGATCAGGTCTTTGCATATATCTGGCTTTTTCCCCTATTCTACTTTCCTCTTATATTCATGCTTTATGTGTTCTTAGTTTAGTTCATTTGCATTACATTGGTTTATGAGCTTTACTACCACTATTCCTACTTATAACATTTCAGTTAGATGAAGTCGTAGACTCATGGGTGCCTTTGAGCCTGAATCTTCTTCTCCTTTCCTTAGGATCCTTGATGATAACTTGATTCTTCATGATTCCAATCCTCCTATGGACAAAAACTCTTCTCACTCATCTCATGATGAGGATGATGCTTTAAGAGTTCCCCCTGAAAAAGTCCAAAAAATTTCCACTGAACTTGATAAAATGGGTAATTGGCTTCTTCAAGAAAACCATAATCAAGATTCCATTCAAGCTATAGAGGCTCTTAAAAAAGTTCTTCATGATAGTGATCAAGGTGTTAACCTCTTGCGTGGCATTACTCATCTTGTGCATTCAAATGTTAAACCTTTAGCTCAAGAAGCTCAAGATTTAAGTTTCACTCCTCCTATCACTAGTATTGAACCTCCTTCTAATCCTTTACCTAGTGTTCCTACATATACTCATTTTTGGTCACTGTGATGGTTCCCTTTGTTCCTATGAGTGTTCCTCCTATGTCCCTTCCTACATCACAACCTTCATATCATAATGTTCCTTTTACTTATTCTAATCCGCTTCCAACTATAGTTCCTAGTGTTCCTCTAATTGTGTCTTCTATTCCTATAGCTTCCTACACTTTACCTAGTGTGTCTAATGTTTCTACTCCTATTTCTTCTAATGATTCAACAATCATTAGTTTGGCTCAAACTGTATCATCCTTAAAAAACAACAACTTTCTTCCTTAACTCAAAACAAGTTTAGTATTCCTACATGTGACATGGGAAGTCCCTTGTCCTAAGACATATTCGTACTCTTGTTCCTCAGCAAGGTGAGATGCCTCGTGTTGAGAATTATAATGGAAAAGGAGATCCTGTTCATCATGTTAAAACATTTCAAATCCTTTGTAGTGATTATGCTCATGACCATAGGATTTTAGCCAAACTGTTTGCTAGAACATTTCACGACAAGGCTTTACAATGGTATTGTTCCTTGCCTCCTTATTCAATTGATTCTTTTTCACAACTTGCTAATGCCTTTATTCAACAATTTCAAAATAATATTGGCCCGCAAGTGTCTTTGACTGATTTAACGCACTGTAAACAAAGTGTTAAAGAAAAATTGACTGAATTTATTGGTAGATTTAAGTATTTGCATGCTCAGATTTCCTATCCTGTTCCTAATATTGATATTCAACATATGTTTATTTCAAATTTGCAAAAGTATATTAGAGATAAGATTCTACTTACTGAATTTACCTCTTTTCAACAACTTTGTGTAGCACTTCATCATTATCAATTACGAGTGAGTCAGTTTGAGAGCAACACTCCAATGGCTCCTACTCTAGTTGATAAGATTGATGTTGCTCCTAATCCACACAAGTTTCAAAAATTCAACAATTATGTCAAGATAAACAAACAAGCAAATGCAGTTGCTGATTAGGTTGTTGTTATATCTCATAATGCCACTTTTGCATCCACTGCTTTTCGATTAAATCATATGTTTACTCCTCTTTCTGAAACTTTACATGCTATTATGAATAGGTTGTTAGCTACTAATATGATTACTTTACCTCCTATTCGACCTCTTTTACCTACTATGATTGCATCTAAATCTTTTTATCAAAATGCTTTTTGTCAACATCATCGTCAGAATGGTCATGATACTGAGAGATGTTATTCTTTAAAACATAAGGTTCAAGATCTAATTGATTCTAAGGTTTTATCTATTGATAATCTGGATAGTAGTGGGAATCAATCTGTCTCTCCTCCTAATCAGAACCTTCAAATTTATATGAACCCTTTACCTACACATGATACTAATACTATTGCTCAACCATCTGCTATGGAAATTATGTATGATTGAAAGATAGATGATCTCAATCATGTTGTTAATCAAGTGGAGCATGTTGATTAGTCTTTATCTCCACCTCAACCTCAACTTCAACTTCAAACTCAGATTCACCCTCAAGTTCAAACTCAACATCGACCAAAATCTAAACCTAAAATGAAACCTCAACCTAAAACTTGACTACAATTTAAGAATAAAAGACCTTGAGAACTTTTGATTACCTTTGATGACTTTGAGACTATTAAAGCTCCTGATGGTCCCCTTTATATTGCTAATAGGATTGCTCAGATACCTACTCAAGGTTGTCTTGTTGATCCTACCTCCTGAGTCAATGTTATCACTGAAGAAAATCTTTTTATGAAAAGCTTACAATGTGACTTCTATGATACATCGGATGTGTGGATTCAAACTTGCAATGGTTTTCTTTATCCATCATTTAGTTCTATTACTTTGTCGGTTGAACTTTTTGGAAAAATTGTGAACACTACCTTTGTTGTGGTTCCTACCTCTGATCAATTTCAAGTTAAGCTAGGTTTGCCTTGGTTGATTGCCATGCATGTTTTTGCTTCACCTCTCCATAAGTGTCTCAAGTTCATTCATGATGATGAAGTGAAGATGATTAATCATAGTCTATATCAACCTTCTAGGCCTAGAGATTGTGCTGCTCTAGATTTCTTTTGACCTTCATTACCTAATTCATGTCCTCCTCACCTTGATAATATTTTTCAATCATATCAAGCTTATAAACATTGTAAAATCCTTGAATTAAGTTCACCTCCTAGGGATCTTAATCATGGTCTTTTACCTACACCTTTGATACCTCCTTTAATTATGGCTTCTAGTTCTGTTAATCAAGTTCCTTCTACCAAACCTATTAAAAATCCTGTGATTGTTTCTCCTATGGTTGATAATCCTATTGATCTTCCTAAAGAGCCTGTGAGGGATCCTGTGATTGTTCCTCCTCATCCTCAACCTATTTCAAATAAATCAAAATGTAACCGATCTACTAATGAACATCGTAAAAAGCATCATGCTCATGCTAAAGCTAAAAGATCTCTACCTTCTTCGTATAAACCTATGCATAATGTGTTAGAAGAAATTGCAACTAATAATGATGTTCGCATGCATGATTATGATGATTCTATTCATATCTTAGATCCTATTTTAATTAACTTGGATGAAGAAGAAACTCTTGATGATACTGATGATGTTAATGATGAATATGAGATTATTGACATTGACATTGATTTACCTAATATGCTTTCATCACAATTAACTCTTACACCTAGTATCGAACATAGTGATTCTCAAGCGGATCCTTGTTTGGAACTGGCTGTTGTTCCTACTATATTGGATATAGTCCCTCTTGTGAGTTACCCACCTTCCCTAAATGATATACAACGAGATGAGGAAAGTAGGCAGCACGCTTGATTAGCTTTTCCTTTGTGGTAGCTTTGTTATGTGTTTGCCTGTTGTACTATGCTTCTCCCATAATGTGTTTGCTAAATGTTGTTAGATTCTTTTATATGATCCTTGTTACTCAGTTGGTGCAAGGTGATGAAGGAATCGAAACTATTGTTCAAATGCTTCTATATGTATCTCTATTCTTCTATGTATTTTTCAATGTTATGTTGTAACTGTGCTATTGTTCGTAAATGTTTCCTTGTGTAATCTTCTTGGATTCGAGATATGGTAGCACTAATTCTTTTTGGTCTCCATGTCATGGTCTGAAAAGATTCTCCTTCATATATCTTATGTGATCTTTCCTCCTTTGTGATTGTAGTTCTACTTTCTTTGGGGAATGATGTCAATTCATTTTCAATAATATCGTATATATATTATCTAATGATCATACTAACCCCATGATAGGTCGATCCCTTCTATGTTCTCTATATGTTTCTAAGATCTTTCCCTTGATTTGTCTTTGTCTGGGGGCATCTCGACGTGGAAACATAATCAGTAGAGTTGTTTATGTTTCCGTTAAAGCCATTGCTCCTGTTAAAGTGTCAAGCAATGACTTTAACATGGAGGCATACGCTCTGCTCAACTATTGCACACACACACTTTTCAATACGTACATATTTTTCAAGATACTTCTTTTCCCTTTTTGGATTAGTAACTAATCCTTAAAGCATGGATTTATATTTTAGGATCTCTTGATCCCTCCAGTTTCAAATATACATATATATTTTGATCCCTTAAGGTCGGAAGTGTCCTTAAGATTAGATCTCTTTTGTTTTTATTTTTAGTTTTATTCTTATGGAATGGAATATTCCTAAGGGTGAATCCTCGATGGGTTGACTAGTGAGTAGCCACATTCACTAGGCGGTTCAATTCCATCTTTCCAGTTGGACCATTTTCTTGTGTGGTTCACAATGGGACATAAGTTCTCATTGGGTGAGGTAATCACACCTTTTTTTTCTCAAGAGAGATGTTTCTCTTATTGTGATCTAGGAGTTGATGAAAACTTGAGTCCCTGGGGGCTTAAGGTTTCTCTTTGTCCCTCAGATTACGATAAGATTATCTTTTTATTCTAATCTCCTTTACCAAGAGTTTGCATCAAGTCCATACTCTTACTAAAGTGGGGGCTTAATGTATCGTCTTAAAATGGAAGCACTTCCATGATAAGATCATTTAGCCCTTTGAGTAAGTGGTTTGGGGTCATGTTAAGCACCTTGATCGGGTCTTTACATGTATTTGTCTTTTCTCCCCATTTTCCACTTCTTCCCCGCACTTGATTTCTTCATTCTAGGTGAAATTAGGGTTAGGATCTTAAGGATTCTCCTAAATTTCCCTCATCCATGGCTCTATTTTCTAGGTAGGGTTTAGAAATAGATCCTCCTATCCTTCATCATAGTAATCATAGGATTTTATGTTTATCTCTAACATTCTATCCTGTTCTGGCATCGGTTCTAGATTTCTGGGCATCCCTGGGACCTCCTCACTTTGTTCTGTGTCAAACTGGGACCAAGGTCAGGGTTGAGTTTGAACCTAGCTAGGTCAGGGTCAAGCTCAAACTTGACTACATTAGGGTCAAGCTCAAACCTGACTAGGTCAGGTCCAACCTTGACTTTGACCCCCTTTTTCCAATCTTCAATTTCTACAATTTCTAGGCTTCGGGCTTTCGGGAGATTTATTTTCTGGCCTCCAAGTCAGCCATTTCGGGTTTCAGGATGGTAAATCCTTTAATTGTATTTAATCTAGGTATATTTTCTAAAGGTTAGGACCTAATTGGGATTTAATTCTCCAAGGTGGCCCCTCTAGAAGATTGTGCCCTAGTTCACTATAAAAGGAGGCCTTCCTCCCTCATTTTCTCCATCTATTCTCACCAAGAAATCTCTCAAGCTCTCAAGTGCAAGCAAGTATTCAAGTATTCAAGAAAATATTCAAGCATTCAAGTGTTCAAGCATTCATCCATCAAGGAGATCCATTGTTAGCCATTGAAGGATTCAATCTCTTTGGAGCCCCCTTGAAGATCCATCTTTCTACATTCATCAAAGCCTTCTCATATGCAAAGATCAATTCAAGATTGGTGTTGAAGATCAAATGTCATTGATTGGAGACATCCTAAATTCATTTTACATCTATTGAAGCATTCATACTTGTGGATTCAAGGTGAATTGTTCCAATTGCTTTGTTTATGCATACTACATTTCAATTCAATTTCAAGGTTAATTTCTAAATTAGGGTTTGACCAAGGCAAACCCCCCATACAAACAAAACCCCTATTTTCTTACAAGTATAGGTGCAAAATTTTAGATCTGAGAGCAGATTTGGATACTCTTTTTGGTGAACTTTCAAGATCTATGAACAAAGTCAGAATCAACCTTCAAATAAAGAATCTAGCCTTTGACCTTTTATGAGGGTCAAAGACTACCTGCTGTCAAAAAGATAAAAGATTTTTGGGTTTTCTTCATCTCAACATTTCCAGTCCAAAATTGGCATTTTCCATATTTTCCCTAATTTGAGGTTAGTATTTATATTTCAATTATTTCAAATTTCAAGCATAATCCTATCATAGGGAAATATAGGGTTTTTCACTCTCTTTCATATTCTCGATAGATTGATTCAATTTTGCATTAACCTTTTGGTTGATCAAATTGGATCTCTCCTTTCGAAATTTGGATTTAGGAGTAGATCTCATATTCCCCCCATACATTTACCCTAAATAGAGGTGATTCCATATTTCCTCTATTCATTTTGATGAACCTGACATACTTACTCTGCTTTCTTTTGTGGAATTGGATGCCCTGTTGTGCTTTGTGGTGTGAGATTTCTTTTATCTTGTTAGTATTAGATTTATCCTTTGTGTTAGATCTTGCATGCTAATTAGATTTCAAAAATACAAAAATATTCATGCTTTATGTGTTCTTAATTTTTTTCATTTGTATTACATTGGTTTATGAGCTTTACTACTGCTAATCCTACTTATAACATTCCGGTTAGAAGAAGTCATAGACTCATGGGTGCCTTTGATCCTGAATCTTCCTCTCCTTTCCTTAGGATCCTAGATGATAACTTGATTCTTCATGATTCCAATCCTAGAAAGGAGAAAAACTCTTCTTGCTCATCTCATGATGAGGATGACGCTTTAAGATTTCCTCCTGAACAAGTCCAAAAACTTTCATCTGAAGAAGGTTTGCATGAATGGTTGGTTATGCCTTTTGGTTTAACTAATGCACCAAGTACTTTTATGAGGTTTATGAATGAAGTTTTGAGGAAATTTTTAGGTAAATTTGTGATTGTATACCTAGATGATATTTTGATATTCAGTAAGACCAGAGAAGAACATTTGTTGCATGTTAAACGAGTATTGCAGAGGGTGAAAGAAGAAAAGTTGCTGATAAATCTAAAAAAGTGTTCATTCATGAAAGAGGAGATTGTGTATTTGGGATTTGTGATTTCAGTTGATGGTTTGAAGATGGATCCTAAAAAGGTTGAAGCTATTTTGAATTGGCCTACACCTGAAAATACTAGTGAGGTAAGATCATTTCATGGTTTGTAAAGTTTTTACTGAACATTCATTAGGAATTTTAGTTCAATTTGTAATGCTATGAATCAAACTATGAGAGGAGATAAAAGAGAGTTCAAGTGGACACATGGAGCCAATAAAATTTTTGAGACTCTAAAGTAGAAGGTTGCTAAATTGCCTATTTTGGCATTGCGTGATTTCAACAAGGTATTTCAAGTGGAATGTGATGCAAGTGGAAGTGCAATAGGAGCTGTATTGTGTCAAGAAGGTAAACCTGTTACTTTCTTTAGTAAAAACTTGAATGATACAAAAAGGAAATACTTTGTGTATGATCAAGAATTCTATGCTATTGTTGAAGCACTGAAGAAATGGAGACATTATTTGATACCAAGTGAATTTTTATTGTATACTAATCATAAAGCTTTATAGTATTTGGGTAGTCAGAATAAGTTGAATCAAAGACATATGAAATGGGTTGAGTATTTATAGAGTTATATATTTATGATAAAGCATAAGAGTGGAGTCACTAACCTAGTTGTTGATGCATTAAGTAGAAGGAGATATTTGATGGCCAAGATGAAAATTGAAGTTCTTGGTTTTGATGACATGAGAGATTCTTATGAATTTGATCCTAATTTTTCTAAGCCATGGAGAAAGTGCAGAGAACCTATTCGAGATCAACCAAGTACTAAATAGGAAGAATATTTCATTCAAGAAGGTATGTTGTTTAAAGGTATTCAGCTGTGTATACCGAGAGGAGCAATGAGAACTAATTTGATAAAAGAGAAAAATAGTAGTAGTTTGGCTGGACATTTTGGTGTTGATAAAACATTGAATTTTCTTAGGGAGAAATACTTTTAGCCACAATTGTATAAAGATGTTCAAAAATTTGTGAGAAGTTGTGAAAGGAGTAAGTCAGAATATTGGATTGTATACACTAATTACTTTTCCTGAGAAACCTTAGATTGGTATCAGTACGGATTTTGTTCTAAGCTTACTAAAGACACTAAGAGGTATTGATTCTATATTTTTCATTGTGGATAGATTTTCTAAAATGGCACATTTTATACCTTGTAGAAAGATATCATATGTAATACATATAGAAGATCTTTTCTTTAAGGAAATTGTTAGATTGCATGGATTACCAAAGAGTATTATCTCTAACTGAGACAATAAATTTATTGGATACTTTTGGAAAATCCTTTGGAGAAAGTTTGGCACCGAGTTGAAATATAGTTCTACATTTCACCCACAAACCGATGGACAGATATAAGTTGTAAATAGAAGTTTTAGAAATCTTTTGAGATGTTTAGTTGGAGACACACTGAGTAATTGGGATTTTGTATTGGCACAAGCAAAGTTTTCATACAATAATTTAGTGAATAGGAGTATTGGAAAAACACATTTTGAGATTGTAAATGGTATACAATCGAGAGGTATATCAGATTTGAGGGTGTAGGATATAAAAATATAATATCTTTTTAGCCCGATATATTTTTATATGTATGTTTGGGGGTGTAGAGGTATGTAAATGGGATGTTAAGATGAAAATATGTGATGGAAGATGGAAAATGTTCTAGACATACAAAATAGGAATCAGAATACTTATCTTGAAAAGGAGAAGATTCAGAAATTACTATTTTCTGGTGTCTGTGTTCAGTTTCAGGGAATTTTGCAACTAGATTTGGGCTGGAAATACAGAAACAAAGAAAACCCAAAAATATTTCATCTTTTGGGGCAAGGTCATCCTTGACCCAAGATATAGGTAAGACCTTACCCCGTGGTATAATCTTACCCCAAAAATTCATCCTTGACCTACACAGGTCTGACAAAAATCCTATTCACGGATCCTGAAAGTTCATAAAAAAGGGTACTCAGATCTGAACTACAATTTGTTGTCCCAAACCTGTACCTGCAAAAAAAAGAGAATTTTTATTATTTGGATGAGCGGTTTACCTTGGTCAAACCCTATTTTGGATTCAACCTTAAAATAGATTTGAAATAGAGAATGCTAGCAAGTAGTAGAAGTAGATCTAACAATGAAGCTATGATAATCAATAGATATGCAATTGTATTTGAAATGTAAACAAGTATGTTAATATGAAAGCTTGAACTAAAAAATGTAAATCAAAACCTCCGTGATTGTATTCTTGGAATCCACCTTGAAGGGAGAATAAATAGATCTTTGAATATGAAAAAATGATCTTGAATTAAGATCACACCGCCATGGTGGATAGATCTAGGGTTTTGAATAATGAATCTTGAATGCTTGAACCAAATTCCCCCAAAGACTTGAATGCTTGAATCCTTGAACTTCAATGGAGAACTTGGATGCTTTGATGTAGATGATGGCTTCAATGCTTCCTTAATCTTGAGTGTCTCCTTGAGAATGTCTTATAGAAAGTGGATGTGTTTCACACTTGATTGATGGATGGAAAATGAGAGATGATGGATGGATCAAAATGAGAGGGGAGACTTCTTTTTATACTAGTTTAAGGCACAAACCTCTAGAGAGGCTGACATTAGAGAATTAAATCCCAATTAATATTAACCCCTAGAAATAGACCTAGATTAAATATAATTTAAGATTTTACCATTCCGAAACCCAAAACAACCGACCTGGAAGCGGGAAAATAATCTTTTACATTTCCCCCCTCATCTGACAAAATTTTTGATGAAAAGGGGGACCTGGGTCAAGGATGAGGCCAACTTTAACCTAGGTCAAAGTTGAGGTCAACTTTGGCATAATTAAAAGTCAATTTCAACCTTGACTCAGGGGTTTAGGACCCTTGGAAAATGAGCTAGAAGAGGAAAATAGTGCTCGGGGAGGCCCAAACAGAGCCCTAAACATGCATAGAAGATGGGAAGGGGGAAGAAAACATAGAAAAACATGATGATGGCCCCAAAACAACCCATAAGGAGAGATAAACATTCTTAACATGGAAGTGCTTCCATTTTAAGATGATACATTAAACCCCCACTTTAGCGAGAGTATGGAAATCTAACATGCTCACGGTAAAGGAAAAGAAAGATCCAAGTGGATTCGCAATGAGATAGAATAATAGTTAATTAAGGACATAAGCCCCCAAAATAAGGATGCTAACTCAACATACACGCACGAGGGTGTGAAAACAAACACAAAACCTAAAACCCAAATCAACTAGTAAAGAAAATCTTGCTAAAGAAATACCTCTTATACTAATATCATATTTGGAAAGCTATCATAAAAGCATAAATGATTACATAAGAAAGACAATAGAAACACTAAAAATAACATAGCTTAATGATCTTATCCTATTAGCATGAAAGCAAAAAGGGAGAAAAAAAAAGTGATTACCTCGCCTTGTAAAATGCCCATCTTACCGTGAATCACCAATGAGGGAGAGCCCAACAAGTAGAACAACCTGATAGTTCACCCAAAAATTATGCTTTGCAATTTTAATGCATCTTCTGATGGCTTTTGGAATGCCCATAGATCTACCTTCTTGTATCACTATGAATATAAAATGTGTGTCCCTTTAGGATTTAGCAACTTATGTGTGTCACCTTCTACGGATTTAGCATAATGCATGTCTCTTCAGGATTTAGCAACTTTTGTGTGTTACCTTTAGAGGATTTAGTATATTGAAATTTGAAAAATTTGTGTCTCTTCAAGATTTAGCAACTTATGTGTGTTACCTTTAGAGGATTTAGCATATTGAAAATTAAAAAATGTGTGTCTCTTCAAGATTTAGCAACTTATGCATGTTACCTTTAGAGGATTTAGCATATTAAAAATTGAAAAAATGTGTGTCTCTTTAGGGTTTAGCAACTTATGTGTGTTACCTTCAGAGTGATGCAAGAGGGAAGGGTGGATAGGGACCAAAGGCTCACCCTAACCAATCCAACCTTGCAAATAACACATGGAAGCAACAACACAACAAGTGAGAGAGAGAATGCATATCAGCTTTCATATATTAACTTCCACTAAATCATACATGTTGGGTTGTAAGGCCTTCCCAATTTAGGCTAGATATTATAATCAAGTACAAAAGTCCTCAAACATATGAAGATCTACCAACAATCTTTTATCTTCCAATAACTTACTCTAAAACTCACTTTCTCACTGTAACCTAACAACCACATTTATACAAGAGGCTACCAAACAAAGTTGGCCTTCAGATCCACCATCAATAGAAGGAACACCTAGATTTAGGTCCACATGCTTCACAATGATAGATGCCAACATTAAATCTATTACCCAAATTAATTGCAAGATTCGGCCTCAAAATAATTCAAAAAGAAACTACTCGGTAAGAAAGTATAACTGAGCGTCAGACAGACATTACCGAGCGAAAGGGAAATAACCAACCACTAGCGAGATAACTGACCAACACTAGTGGACAAAGGAAACTGAGCAACACCAAACCAACTCAGTCAAAGAAGGAACTGAGCAACATTGAAAAACTGCAAACATATTTTTGGTGACACAGGATTTCTAAGGACCCAAGATGCTCCTGCATCAGACACCTGGGATTATTTGAAATGATTCTCTGAATCATGAAGCATGTACAACCCGAGCTAAATCCAACTCAGATTGTGAAATCCATGAACTATCTTCAATCAGTCTATTCTTCCACTTTACCAAATATTCCATATACTATTTTCCTCTTGTACTTCTACCAATTCTTTATTTCAAAATCTTCTCAACTTCTTCAATCTGCTTCTTAGGATAATCCGTCAGTATTGTCTTGTCTTCACCAGGTTCATGGTACTCATACAAATCAAAAATGTTGAATATAGGTGATATATCCATGTCATCAGGTAACTCAATCTCATAAGCATTACCACTATCAAATTTTCTCAATATCTTGCAAGGAACAAATTTATTCATCTTCAACTTCCCATATGTTCCAACAGAAAATCTATCTTTTTTCAAATGAACCATTACTTCATCACCAACATCAAAAGTCTTATGTCTTCTTGATCTATCAACTCTGTCTTTTTATTTCTGATTACTTTTCTCCAACTTGTGTCTCACATCTTCATGCAATGTTTATATATACTCAGCAAAATTTACTCCTTCAACTCTTTTCTTTTCATCAACAATGTCTCTCAAAGCTGATCTACCTCTCACTTGTATGCCATTTACAATCTCAAAAGGTGTTTTTCTAGTACTCCTATTCAATGAATTATTTTATGCAAACTCTTCTTGTGCCAACATAGAATCTCAATTAATCAGTGTATCTCCAACTAAACATCTCAAAAGATTACCCAAACTTCTATTCACAACCTCTGTCTGTCCATCACTCTGTCAGTGAAATGTAGAGCTATATTTCAACTTGGTACCCAACTTTCTTCAAAGAGTTTTTCAGAAGTATCCAAAAAATTTACTATCTTGGTCAGAGATAATAATCCTCGGTAATCCATGTAATCTAACAATTTCCTTAAAGAAAAGATCTGCTATATTCACTTCATCTAATGTCTTCTTACAAGGTATAAAATGTACCATCTTAGAAGATCTATCCACAATAACAAATATTGAATCATTACCTCTTACTATCTTCGATAAGCCAAGAACAAAATCCATACTTATGTCACTCCAAGGTTTCTTAGGAACAACAATCAGTGTATACAAACCAATATTCTGACTTACTCCTTTTGTAACTTGACAAACTCCACAACTTTTCACAAATTTATGAACATCTCTAAACAACTATGGCCAAAATTATTTCTCTTTCAGAAAATTCAATGTCTTATCAATTCTAAAATGTCCATCCAAACCACTACTATTTTTCTCCTTTATCAAATTAGTTCTCATTGATCCTCTCGGTATACACAATTGATTACCTTTAAACAACATACTGTTGGAAATATTCAAGAATTAACCAAGTTACTAAGAGGGGAGGGGTGAATCAGTAACTTCAAATTTTTTTTCTATATCAGATGTATTAACATATAGTTCACTTTATCCTTTTGCATATAGAAAGTATGAAACATAAAAGCATTCACAACAATGATACATAGATTTGGTTACCTAGAAACCTTCCAAAAGAAAGTAAAACTGGGGTGGGGATGAAACCCACAAAGCTTTAATACTGCAGTATAAAGTTGGCCGGTTAAGGCTTACATTGATCACTTCTGATGATCTGCCCTACTAGGAGCAATAAGGACTGCTAGGTCCACCTTGTTAGAGGTTTTACAAACATACAATGAAGTATGCACTCGGTTAAGAGATTTTACAAAAGACTGTTAAGTCTACCTGGTTAGAGGATTTTAGTACTGATTCACTGGTTAAAATGAAACAGTATATCTCTTACTTTGCAACTAGATTGCTGAATGAGATTCACTGATGTACTAATCACCTTCTGTGATGAATTTGTCTCTGCTACTCCTTATGTATAGTAGCCCTTTGTAATTCACTAGTTTCTGCCTTTTTATCTCTTCTTTTTATTCCACATTCATACTACTTGGTATTTGTACAACATTGTTTATATACAAGTCTAAACAATTAATTACAATTACAAATTCGGCTTAACAAATAAACATAAGTGCTACTAAGTCGGCCCAAGTATGGTTACACGGTTCCTGCAAACTAACTCGGTGACTTTCTGATACTCGACGTCCACTGCATTACTCGGCATTGTCATGCACTCGGTAGAAGTGAAGGCTCGGTTCATACTAACCACTCGGTAAGTTTCAAACTCGGTAAATACTTGTGACTTGGTAGACATAATGTCACTTGGTTTACACTGTCCTGCTCGGTTTGCACTGTCCTGCTTGGTTTGCACTGTTCTGCTCGGTTTGCACTATTCTGCTCGGTTTGCACTGTCCTGCTCAGTTTGCACTGTTCTACTCAGTTTGCACTGTCCTGCTCAGTTTTCACTGAGGATGCAAATAAGTGTTGTCACTAGTGGCAATCCTACTTAATGCCAACAATCTCCCCCTTTGGCATTAGTGACAAAAACACTTATTGCCCAAAACTTATATACATGAACCATGCTGAGATTTATTTTGATTTTTCAAAATTTGTCTTTGTCATAGGGCTTTATAAATTATCTCCCCCTTTCAATGCACTAACTTTTTCTTCTATACATATCTCCCCCTTTTTGACGATAATGCCAAAGGTGTATATACAAGTGTTTTATAAGGAGAATCCAAAATTTGATAGAAAAATAGAATGTACCTTCATTATCAGTGCCAGAGTTCTGTCCCAATTTTCTTGCAGAATCTTGCATGTTTGGATTGCAATTTGGACTTCTGCAGAGAGTGCAATCATGTGATCTGCTATTGAGAACTGATTGTCATGAATTAATGTTTTGGAATGTTCAATGTGCTTATACATTGTATTCATGATGGGAAGGATCATGTTCTGAATGTCTAGCAATGTGGACCGGATCCTTGTGTCTTCTTTCAGTAGTTCTGACTGCATATTTGATAGGAATGAGATTTTCATGTGATGAGCAGAGTTTGAACTTGGTTCAAGTTGCAGCTTCTGTATGCTAATTTTCAAATCCTCATCAATTTTAATCATTTTATCCTTGACATCCTTGGTGAACTTGGCAACATTGCATAGTTTGGCCAAAAGAGAGGTAACATTCGAATAGGAAGATTCAATGTTTATCAAAACTGAAGATAATTTTGCTTGATTAATAGCTATGTGCTGAGCAATGTGCTCAAGCACTTTATTGTTGAATTTCTTCTTGGCTTTTTCAACTAACTTGTCTGTCCCAGATGAATCCTCATTGTACTTATTTACCGCTTCTGCTAATTGTAACAAAACATGTAGAGAGGAGTCTACTTTAAGACCTAATGCTTCTGACAAAATGTCCTTAGCATCCTTAATGATTTTATATTCCTTGTCTCTCTCCTCTTTAAGCTTCTTTTGCTTCGCTTTCCTTTGGAGGAGTTCACCTATATTTTGCATTTGATCCGCTGATAGATTTGCAAAATCCAATGTTGGAATCTCTATTTCCTCATCTAGGTCTATATCCTCTACTATATTCTTGCCCAAAAATCTTATACTCGATTGAGCCTTAGGCTTATCTATTATGGTACTTAATGCCTTAGTAGTAGTGATAGTAGACATAGTAGGACTGGCTATAAAGAATGGTATACTATCTACTAGAGAACTTAAAGCTGAAGTATTTACACTTGTAGAATCAAAAACTGGAATACTTACTACTGGAAAACTTGATGAAATAGGAGACTGCAACTTGGTAGAAGAAATGGTAGTTACTTCTGTTGTTGCTATAGGTGATTGGACAAATGTTGAAGTTGTCACAACCATGCTTGAAGATGTCTCTGGGCTAGATGTAGCAACTTTTGCTGGAGAGGTAGGAAGTGATGCAATGACTTCTTGCTGCTATCCTCACGATATCATCTACCTCAGTGGCTTCTTCCTGTTCATCACTGTCATCTTCAATGTCTTTTATTATAACTGATTTAGTACTCGGTTGGTGAAGATGGTATATGTTCTTCCATGTGGCATTTGCACTCTTCACAACCGATTCAATATTGTTAATCAGAATTAAACAAGTATTGAACTTCAGTGTCATCTTATTTTCATTCTCCTTCAATGCCTTCTTTATTTCATCATTTTTCAAGCTCGGCATTAACTATTTTAGGGTTTGATCAAATATGTCTTTTACAGTTTGCCTTGCATTGGCCCATCTCATTTTTATTTGATCTAATAAAGCTCCTGGAATCTGTTGGGCTATTTCATCAGGAGAGTGTTTCCACTATCCCATCTTTTCAATGACAGCATCTTCAATCTCCTTTTGTTCTGTTTCTGATCTTATTTCATATTTTAAAGATTTTATATTACTTACTCCAGCTCCTTCTCTCAAAAGTTTGATCTTCTCTTGAAGGGTTAGAGGAGGCTTTTTGAATATTATATCTTTGTCCTTTTTGTCTGCCTTACCCTTTGTACTTCTCCTTGTAAATATAGCAGTGGGAGGCTTAGGTACCTTGGTGATGAATACCTTTCCTTTCTTCTTTGCAAGTTCTGGTTCCTCTATTTTCTCATCCTTTTTCTCTTCTTCTTCAATGTCTTCTCCTCTGCCCTCAGTTGGTGTGATAGCTTGCATTTTGGCTATCCTCTTTTTTCCTTTATTTACTACCTGTGGAAGCTTTATACTTAATTCAATTCTCACTTTTGCTTCTTCATATGTCCCAAAATATGGAGCTTTGGGATCAACAGGCTGATTAAGGAGGGCTTCAATGATATTCTTTGTTTCATCAATGTTTACCTCATAAGGAAGAGGTTTCACATGTACAATCCTCAGTTTAGCTGCTTGAATGTATACTTTGTCACAGTCCACCATGAAACAAATATCATCCTTATAATCCTCCACCAACTTCTATGGAATCCAGAATCTGTCGTTCATTTTCTCCTTGAAAGACTCAAAATAACTATCCATGATGTTCTCAAAATTTTCACCCATTTCTGAAATATATTCATTTATCTCATAAAGAATCAGCACATCCTTTCTCCATACTACTTTTCCTTTGGAAGGGAAGAATTTTTGAACATAGAAAAATAAACAGACCAGTAGAGATCCAAACTTACATGGATTGTTTTTGGAAGTTTGAATGCTTTCCATGTTCTTGTTAAACTGTTTTAACAACAAATCTGCAAGGTCAAATGATAAATTATTCTTTACCACTTTGTATGCTAGGTCTATGGCTTTGCAGGGAACACTATTCTACTGACTTGAACTGTATATTTTATGATAAATGATGTGTGTTCCAAACTTCAGTTCAGCATCAGTAATCTTGCTTACTTTCATGCCTCTACCGTCCCACTCGGCTAGGGTTTTCTTCTCCAGCTCTGGCTGACCTAGGGTTTTGGTAGATTTAACTTTGTTTAACATGGGAAGACCGGTGATTCGATGAATCATCTTCTTAGTGATCTCTATGGGTTGCTCAAGCCAAATCTTGCCTTCTATTTACAACTCTGTCATTAATGCTTAGTAGAAATTAGGGTATGAATTCCGACAGACTGTCACCCACTATGAATTAATTACTCAGTAAAGACTTCGCAACTCGATGAACTTGAGAATTCATATTGCTCCAACCTCGCTCGGTAATCATATTAAATAGCTCCCGACCTTGCTCGGTGAAAACTGATACCGACCTTCCTGTGATCTTATTGTATCTTGTATGCTGATTTAGATCTTTCTTTTAATTC
Organism: Chamaecyparis obtusa; assembly: GCA_027943335.1. NCBI lineage: Eukaryota > Viridiplantae > Streptophyta > Pinopsida > Cupressales > Cupressaceae > Chamaecyparis > Chamaecyparis obtusa. The sequence goes on along the minus strand of BSBK01000192.1, from coordinate 431,835 downwards.
AGTTCTGGAACTGCTTGAAATTTGTCTATGAGAATACAGTTCCAGTGCTTTCTTGGGAATTTAGTTTGAGTCGGTAGAGCCACCCATTCCATTACTTGGATTGGTTTGCTCGGTAGATTTAGGAATCCACTGTTGTCTCATCTATTTCCTGATCTTAGTTGCTTCATTCTTCTTTCCATCTTCAACTTCACTAGCATTCATGATATTTTTGGCTATATGACCGAGTTTAGTGCATTTGAAACATCTTATGGTAGTATCTCTTTTCCTTAGATGATGTTTTATGTAGTTCATGCCAATGTGTCCATATTCTCCACAGTAATGACATCTACACCAAGTGTTGTAATCCCATCCAAACATTGCTTTCATAATTTTTTCTGCTGGATTGAATGTTTTGGATCTGCACTCAGATGCCTTGTGACCTTGTTTGTTGCATTTGTGACAATTACCTTTGAATCTTGGTTTTTCCTTGCATTCATTTGCTTTGTGACCATGCTGATTGCAGTTGTCACATTTTCCATTGAATTCTGCTTTTTCATTACTCCAACATTTATTTGAAGTATGTCCTATTTTGCCACAATGATTACAAGTAGGTTTCTGATTCCTTTGAGTACCTTGCTTAGAAGATTCACCTTCTCCTTTGTATCCAAGTCTTGCTTTTCCTTTTTGCCTATGAAGATTTTGATCTTGCAGCTGATTTAAGTCTTCTTGGTTCTTTAGCATTCTTTCATTGATTTGTTTTTCGGTGTTTAGGTCATACAGCAATCTTAGATTGATTTGCTTTTCAGATCTTAGTTCTTCTCTTGTGCTTTCTATTTCTGATCTTAGAGTCAGAATTTCCTCATTTGTATGGGAGATTTGATCAATTAGGTTTTCTAGCTGAAGGGTTTTAATTTGGACTTCATTGTTCCTTTCATCTAATTCATCTTTCAACTTGTTTCTTTGTTCTAAGATCTCACAAAATCTTGTTGAGTGTAGTTCTTGTTCTCTTTTTAATTTTCTCACTTCTTCCTGCAGAGACCCATTCTTTTCTAGGAGTTCTTTGACAGCATTGTTTGCTTCATCTGAGCTATTTGAGGGAAAAAGATCTTCAATCTTTTCTTCAATGTAATTATGATCATTCATCTGATTTACAAGTTCCTTCCTTATTCTTAGGGATTGGGAAAGATGTTCTTTTGCTTCTTTAAGTTTAGCTATGGCCATTTCCAGATCTAGCTTTTCATTTTCAATCACCTTGTTCAGTTTGAATACCTCCATTGTCCTGGATCTTTGCTCAAGCTAGTTAAGCTTTATCTTGAGAACCAATACAACTCTGATACCAAATGTTGGAAATATTCAAGAATTAACCAAGTTACTGAGAGGGGAGGGGTGAATCAGTAACTTCAAATTTTTTTTCAATATCAGATGTATTAACATATAGTTCACTTTATCCTTTTGCATATAGAAAGCATGAAACATAAAAGCATTCACAACAATGACACATAGATTTGGTTACCCAGAAACCTTCCAAAAGAAAGTAAAACTGGGGTGGGGATGAAACCCACAAAGCTTTAATACTGCAGTATAAAGTTGGCCGGTTAAGGCTTACATTGATCACTTCTGATGATCTTCCCTGCTAGGAGCAATAAGGACTGCTAGGTCCACCTTGTTAGAGGTTTTACAAACATACAATGAAGTATGCACTCAGTTAAGAGATTTTACAAAAGACTATTAAGTCTACCTAGTTAGAGGATTTTAGTACTGATTCACTAGTTAAAATGAAACAGTATATCTCTTACTTTACAACTGGATTGCTGAATGAGATTCGCTAATGTACTGATCACCTTCTATGATGAATTTGTCTCTGCTACTCCTTATGTATAGTAGCCCTTTATAATTCACTAGTTTCTACCTTTTTATATCTTCTTTTTATTCCACATTCATACTACTTGGTATTTGTACAACATTATTTATATACAAGTCTAAACAATTAATTACAATTACAAAGTCGGCTTAATAAATAAACATAAGTGCTACTAAGTCAGCCCAAGTATGGTTACACAACTAACTCAGTGACTTTCTGATACTCGGTGTCCACTGCATTACTCGACATCATCATGCACTCGGTAGAAATGAAGGCTCGGTTCATACTAACCACTCGATAAGTTTCGAACTCAGTAAATACTTGTGACTCGGTAGACATAATGTCACTCGGTTTACACTATCCTGCTTGGTTTACACTATCCTACTCGGTTTGCACTGTTCTGCTCGGTTTGCACTGTCCTGCTCGGTTTGCACTGTTCTACTCAGTTTGCACTGTCCTGCTTGGTTTGCACTAAGGATGCAAATAAGTGTTGTCACTAGTGGTAATCCTGCTTAATGCCAACACATACCTCCTTGCATAAAGTATTCTTCACATTTTGTACTTGTTTGATCTTGAATAGGTTCTCTACACTTTCTCCACAGCTCAAAAAATCAGGATCAAATTCATAAGAATCTCTCATGTTGTCAAAGCAAATAACTTCAATTTTCATCTCGGTCATCAAAGTTCTTCTACTCAATGCATCAACAACTCAATTAGTGACTTCACTCTTATGTTTTATCACAAATGTATAACTCTAAAAATACTCAACCCATTTCATATGTCTTTGATTCAACTTATTCTAACTACCCAAATACTATAAAGCCTTATGATCGGTATACAACACAAATTTACTTTGTATCAAATAATGTCTCCATTTCTTTAGATCTTGAACACTAACATAGAACTCTTGATCATACACATAATATTTCCTTTTTTCTTCATTCAAATTTTCACTAAAGAAAGCAATAGGTTTACCTTCTTGACTCAATACAGCTCCAGTTGCACTACCACTTGCATCACATTCAACTTGAAATAATTTTTAGGAAATGCCAACACAGGCAATTCAACAACTTTCTACTTTAGAGTCTCAAACATTTTATCATCTCCATGTGTCCACTTAAATTCTCTTTTATCTCCTCTCATAGTCTCAATCATAGCATTACAAATTGAACTAAAATTCCTAATGAACTTTTGGTAAAAACTTTCCAATCCATGAAATGATCTACCTCTCTAGCATTCTCAGATGTAGGCCAATTCAAAATAGCTTCAACATTTTCAGGATCCATCTTCAAACCATTAGCAAAATCACACATCCCAAACACACAATCTCCTCTTTCATGAAGGAACACTTTTTTTAGGTTAATCAATGACTTTTCTTCTTTCAATCTCTGCAATACTTGTCTAACATGCAAAAAATGTTCTTCTCTAGTTTTACTGAATATCATAATGTCTTCAAGATATACAATCACAAACTTACCCAAGAATTTCTTCAAAACCTCATTCATTAATCTCATAAAAGTACTTGGTGCATTAGTTAAACCAAAAGGTATAACCAACCACTCATACAAACCTTGTCTTGTCTTAAAATCAATCTTCTACTCATCACCTTCTCTAATTCTAATCTGATGATATCCACTTTTCAAATCAATTTTGGTAAAATACAGTTCTCCAGTCAAACTATCCATTATGTCATCCATTCTTGGTATAGGAAACCTGTATTTCACTGTTATCTTGTTAATTTCTCTAAAATCAGTATACATTCACCATTCTCCATTCTTCTTAGGTGCCAATATAGTAGGTACAAAACACAAACTCAAATTTTCTCTAATCAAACCTTTCTACAATAACTCTTGAATCTATCAGTTCAATTCCTGATTCTCGGTAGGTGTGAACCTATGCAGTGCCTTATCTGGTAAACTAGCTCTAGGGATTAGATCCATACAATGATAAATGCTTCTCTTTGGTGGAAAACCATCAGGTACATTATCATAAATTATCTCCTTATACTTAGTGAGTATCTTATCAATATCCTCAGGGATGTTATCCTCTATTTTCTTACTCATTTTATTAGGAATCACAACAAAACACACATCATTATTTTTCAAATACTTAACAAAATTTCTTCCTTCCATCAAACAAACTTTCATAGATGTATAACCATTACTAAAAAGTTCTTTAATCAAAGGTAACCAAACTTGTCTTCTTCCATTAGCCCAAATAGTATATTTGTGCAAGCTCCCATCATATATAGCATGTCTATCATATTTCCAAGGTCTACCCAACAAAATATGACAACAATCTATAGGCATGATATCATTGTTAGGAATGAATGCTAAATATATCATATGGGAGTATTTCCATCCATTTTGTAGCAGTTGTTGTTGCCTTCATGGCTGTGATTGTCATTGATGTCAACATAGTGATCTATTGGAGATTAACAGAGAAGCAGATAGTGTTTGAATTAGTGCACATTGTATATTGAAGATCAAGCTATGTGATGTTGAGGACTTAATCTATAATTTTTTTTATGTTCATGGTTAAGAGAACAAATAGTAATTCATTTATTCATAGAAGTTATGAGCATTTTAGTGGAAGCAATATTCAGGCAGTGTTCCTAAGTAGCGATTTGTGAAAATCGGATGATATCTCCTAATCGGGATGGAATCTAGTTATGCACAGTTAGAGAGAATTTGAAGACATTTTGATAGTGACATGGTTGACAATGCAAACTTTGAGGTCACACAAGTGAAGATTTATTCTAATTAGAAGAGGACAGTTTTGTGTAATTTTTGATGCAACGTGTGGAAAATTTTATTTTGTAATTGAATGCCAACTCATTTTTAATTACTTGAGTGTGGTATAAAGGAAGGAATTTTTTCCTTTTTATAATGATTAATATGGAAAGGATATGGTATGTAATGAAGTTGTGAAAGTGAATTTGTGGAAAGAAGACATGAGAGGTACAGAGATCTGAAATTGAGATCTGGTGTAGCAATGAGTGTAGTTTGGCATAGTCAAAGAAGAGGTAATGTATTTTTGAGATTAGTAATGATTTGATATTAATCTATTGAATAATCTAGAGATCAGTAGGACAGTGTGTTCAGTGATCTTACCATTGAAGCTATTTGGAAGTGGGTCCTTCTGTCTTCCATAACTCCTAATAGGGTTAAAATATTTTAACAGGGATTGAAAGTCTCCTAACAAGGACTCATATGTACTGAATGTATTTCATAAGACTCTTAACAGAGTCCATCCTTTCACAAGGAGTATTCATATTAGTGTATCTTTTGTGGGCATCATTCCCACCGGGGTTTACTCTTTGATCAAGAGGTTCCCTAGTCAACATATCTTGTGTCATTGTGTTATTGTGTATGAATATCTTTCTATGGTTATTGATTACATTTCTTATATGCTTAAATATTGTTGAAGTTGATAAAGTTTATAATTATCCGATAACTGATTCAACCCCCCCCCCCCCCCCTCTTAATTTTATTCATGGACTTTACATTCTAACAATTGGTATCAGAGCAGCCGGTCCTTGAAAGAAAATTTTAACAACTTAAGGATATCCATGACGAATTTCAGGAAAGAAAGCCCTAAGTTTGATGGAGTAAATTTTGACAGCTAGAAAGAAAAGATAAAGACACATCTGCTGTGTTTAGGACCAGGTTATTGGTTGATTACTAAGAATGAGAAGTCTATAATTGATGAGGATAATCTTGAAACATGTACTGATGATGAAAGAGATCTATTCATGTGTAACATCCTTACTAGAGAAGCACTTGTGTCAGCCCTTTCGGAGAATGAATACAGTTAGGTAAAACATTTGAAAAAATTTCATGAAATTTGGAAAGCTGTACACTCTACTTTGAAGGTGATGGACATGCAAAGAAATTCAGATTACATAATAGGATATGTGCATTTGAAGATATAAGAATGATGGAAGATGAATCTATTAGAAGCTATATTGGTAGAATGTTAGAAATTGTTGCAGGTATAAAATCTTGTGGAGGAACAAAGATAGAGAATGAAGTAATATGGAAAATTATGAGGACATTGAGTCCTGTATTCAAGTAGACAACATAGATAATTGAACAAGTTATACCTTGTACTATGAACTTTACAAGAGAGACTCTTCTTAGAAGATTGGAAGCAGTAGAAATGAACCTGAGGTTATCAGGAGACTTACCTAGAATGGAGACAACATCTGGTGCTCTTAGTGTTTTCCCTAGTTTGTCAAGAAGCATCAGTGTGAGTGGAGATTATGGTAGCAGAAGATCTAGAAGTGAAGAAGACATGAAGATTGAAGAAGGTATTGCCTTTCTTGTGAAAAGAGAACCAAATAGTAAGAAATTTTTTAAATGTTGGACATGTCAAGAATATGGTCATTTTGCATCTAAATGTCCTAAGAGAGTCAAGAAGTAAAGAAATAATTTGAAGCCTAGAAGATCTAAGGAATGTTATTATGCTAATGATGAAGAACTTGAAGCTAGTATAGAGAGAACCTTAAGTGAAAGTGATACTGGGAATAATGATGACATATGATTTGTAGCAATTAAAGAAGAAAATCCTGAAACATAGGTTAAGGAAGAAAAATCCCTAGTTTCCCAAGTTGAAAAGAAAGCTGATTGGATTATAGAAAGTGATTGTTCACATCATATGACTGGTGACATGAGAAAGTTCATAAAGTTTAATAATTATGATGGAGGAGTTGTTAGAGTTGGAAACAATGCACCTTATTTGATTAAAGGTATAGGATCTATTACTCTTCATGGAAAGACTAATATTGATGATGTTTACTTTGTGGATGGTTTGAAACATAATCTTTTGAGTGTCAGACAGTTAGTTGATAAGGGATATCAAGTTTGGTTTACTGAGAAAACTTGTGTGATAAAAGACAAAAATGAAAATTTGATTGGAACTGGATCTAGAACTAGAGGTAATGTATTTCAATTGAATCCTACTGAGATGACATGCTTGATTACTAAGATTGATGATATTTGGTTATGGCACCAAAGATTTTATCATATAAATTTTGATAACATTATGAAAGTAAGTACTACACTTGCAGTAAGAGATTTTTGTAGAATTATGAAGCCTACTAACATGATTTGCAAGGAATGTGTGATGGCTAAATAGAAGAGAAGTTCATTTCCCAGTAAGAAGTTTACAACAATAGAGAAGTTGGAGATTGTTCATATAGACTTGAGTGGTCCTACCAGGACTAGAGGATTCTATGGAGAAAGATATTTTATGATTCTTGTTGATGATTTTACAAGAATGATGTGGATTGCATTTATTAAAGAAAAATTTGAAGCATTTGAAAAGTTTAAGATCATTAAGAACAAAGTTGAGAATGAATCCGGAATGAGGATTAAATGTTTGAGATTAGATAGAGGTGGTGAATTTACTTCAAGAGAATTTAACATTTTCTATGAAGTAAATGGTATTAAGAGATAGTTTTCATCCCCTAGGACACCTGAACAAAATGGTATTGTAGAAAGAAGAAATAGATCAATAATTGAAGCAACAAGAGCTATGTTATTTGAGAATGACTTAGCAAAGATATTCTAAGGAGAAGCAGTGAACACAATAGTGTATACAATGAACAAAGTACAAATTAGAGCATATATAGACAAGACACCCTATGAACTATGGTTTGGACATGCACCCTCAATTAAGTATTTTAGAATTTTTGGAAGCAAATGTTATATAAAGAGAGATGATGACATTGGAAAGTTTGATCCTAGAAGTGATGAAGGTATATTTCTTGGATATTCATTGAAAATCAAAGCTTATAGATGTTACAATAAGAGAACTAAGACTATTGTTGAGAGCGCAAATGTTAAAGTTGATGAAAAGTTCAAAATTTAGGAAAGAATGCTTGATTATGAATCGGATGAAGAAGCTCATCCTAAACCTAATCTAGAGAAATTATTCTATGAAACTGACAGTGATTTTTTGAATGAAAGCCATAGTGAGATCATTGAAGAACAGACACCTGAAGTGAGATCTAAGACAGTGACACCTAACAAGAATTTATCAAGGAATCATCTTGTTGAGCAGATTATTGGAAGCATAGATAGAGGAGTTCTAACTCGAAATAAGGTACAAGAATAGTTATGTTTGATTTCTCAAATTGAACCTAAATCTACTAGTGAAGCTTGTGAAGATGAACATTGGATTAAATCTATGAAAGAAGAACTTGATCAAATTGAAAAGAACAAGACATGGGAATTGGTCTCTAGACCTAAAGATAAGAATGTTATAGGAACAAAATGGGTATTCAGAAACAAGATGAATGAACAAGGAGAAATAGTAAGGAACAAAACAAGATTGGTATGTAAAGGATACTCATAGCAAGAAGGAATTGACTATGAAGAAACTTTTGCACCTGTAGCAAGAATTGAAGCAGTAAGAATATTTTTGGCCTATGCAGCTTACAAGAAGTTCAAAGTATATCAGATGGATCTAAAGTCAACATTTCTGAATGGAGAATTGGAAGAAGAAGTCTACATTGAGCAGCCTGAAGGTTTTCCTTTAACTCAAGAAGGAGACATGGTATGTAAACTAAAGAAAGCTTTATATGGACTAAAGCAAGCACCTAGAACTTGGTATGCAAGATTGGACAAGTATTTGATAACATTGGGATTTGCAAAAGGAATAGTTGATAGCAACCTATACAAAAAAGAAATTGAAGATGGTTTGTTAGTTGTAGTTATTTTTGTTGATGATATTATTTTTGGAGGAGAAGATGAAGCCAGTGATAAATTTGTAGATGAAATGAAGACTGAATTTGAAATGATCATGATTGGTGAAATGAAATATTTTTTGGGATTGCAGATAACACAAAATAGTGATGGTATCTTTGTAAGTCAGAAAAAGTACATGAATGAGTTGTTGAAAATATTTGGAATGGAGAACTGTAAACCATTTGAAATGCCTATGATAACTGGACATAAGTTATCTAGCACAAATGAGACTCCTGTAGTTGAACAGAAGAAGTACAGATCTATGATTGGAGGATTGCAATACTTGACACATACAAGACCAAACATAGCACATTCAATTGGGATTATAGCAAGATTTCAAGCTAAACCTAGAGAATCACATTGTGCAGTAGTAAAGAGGATAATGAGATATTTAAGAGACACAATTGAGTATGGATTGTGGTATGAAAAATCTAATGATTTTACCCTATGTGCATATACAGATGCTCATTGGAGAGGTAGTGTTGATGATAAAAAAAGTACCATTGGTGGAGCATTTTTCCTTGGAGGAAGATTGGTTTCTTGGCTAAGCAAGAAGAAGAATTGTTTTTCACAAAGCACAGTAGAAGCAGAGTATGTAGCAACAACAAACAATTGTAACTAGATAATTTGGATGAAGCAGATGCTGAAGGATATTGGAATAAAAATTTTTGAGCCTATTTTTATACATTGAGACAACACCAGTGCAGTTAGTATGTCTAAGAACCCTGTATTACATTCTAAGACTAAGCATATAGAGATAAAGTATCATGTAGTAAGAAAGAAAGTTGCTGAGAAATAAGTTAGAATTGAACAAATAAGCACAAAGGAGAAAATTGCAGACATATTTACAAAACCTTTGCTGAAGGATACATTTGAGTATCTCAGAGGTATGCTTGGGGTTATGCCCCAACATACTTTTGAGAAATGATGTAGATTGTTGCATCTGTCCAGTGGTATATGAGCCTTATCTTTCTTCTAGACTGGATGATGGTACTTCCTCTATGGGGGAGTATGTGTATCTGAGCTAAGTCATGAGGACTCTAGTAAATGTATTTTCTGAATAGTGTCTTTTGACATTAGAGTTGTTGTTGACATAATGATAAAATTTATGTCATTGATTTCAATGGGGGAGAGGTATACATGAAAAAATTATCTATTGGAGAAATTTGAATAGGAAAATGAAGCACGATTTCATTGATGAAGAGGATGTAAAAGAATTTTCAGAGCAACAGTGTTGCAGTGTTGGATTTATGGAACGTTGGATGTTTTTTCATCTATGTTACCATCAATTGCAATGGGGGAGATTATTAGGAATGAATAGTGAATATATCCTATGATAGTATTGGTAGGCATTCTATAGCAGTTCTTGTTGCATTCATGACTATGATTGTCATTGATGTCAACATAGTGATCTACTAGAGATTAGCAAAGAAGTAGACAATGTTTGAATTAGCGCATGTGGGATATTGAAGATCAAGCTATGCAATGTTGAGGACTTAATCTATAATTTTTTTTATGTTCATGGTTAAGAGCACAGATAGTAATTCATTTATTCATGGAAATTATGGGCATTTTAGTGGAAGCAGTATTTAGATAGTGTTCCTGAGTAGCGGTTTGTGGAAATTGGATGATATCTCCTAGCCAGGATGGAATCTAGTTATGCACAGTTAGAGAGTATTTGAAGACATGTTGATAGTGATGTGGTTGAGAGTGAAAACTTTGAGGTCACATGAGTGAAGAGTTATTCTAATTGGAAGCTGACAGTTTTATGTAATTTTTTATGTAACGTGTGGAAACTTTTATTTTGTAATTGAATGCCGACTCATTTGTAATTAATTGAGTGTGGTATAAAGGAAGAAATTTTTTCCTTGTTTTAATGATGAATATGGAAAGGATATGGTATGTAATAAAGTTGTGAAAGTGAATTTGTGGAAAGAAGACATGAGAGGTACAAAGATCTAAAATTGAGATCTTGTGTAGCAATGATTGTGGTTTGGCACAGTCAGAGAAGAGGTAACATATTGTTGAGATAAAAAATTATCTGATATTATTCTATTGAATAATCTAGAGATCAGTTGGAAAGTGTGTTTAGTGATCTTTCCATTGAAGCTATTTGGGCAGTGGGTCCTTTTGTCTTCCATAACTCCTAACAGGGTTAGAATCTTTTAACAGGGATTCAAAGTCTCCTAACAGGGACTCATATGTACTAAATTTATTTCATAAGACTCTTAACAGAGTCCATCCTTTCACAAGGAATATTCATATTAGTGCATCTTTTGTGGGCATCATTCCCACTAGGGTTTACTCTTTGATCAAGAGGTTCCCTAGTCAACATATCTTGTGTCATTGTGTTATTGTGTATGAATATCTTTCTATAGTTGTTGATTACATTTCTTATATGCTTAAATAGTGTTGAATTTGATAAAGGTTATAATTATCTAATAACTAATTCACCCCCCCCTCTTAGTTATCTTGGTGGACTTTACTTTCTAACAATCACATAACACCTTATAATAGTACTTTCCAATTTTCAAATTCACATAACATTGTTAACTTACCAATAATGTATGATCATCCTTGATCCATGAAATTTGATAGGGCTTCGAATGTTCCAACAATCTCAACTACAAATTTGTAACCATATCCTCAGATGCCAAGTTCTCTGAGCTATCAATGTCAATGATTACCTTCCAAACTTCATCAGAAACTCTACATATAGTCTTAAACAAACTTTTCCTTACCAGATCTTCCTTTTTACATTCATTGCAAAGTGCTCTCTTTACCATCAAGTTCTTTTCCTGCTCAAGTTCATTTGGTGATTCTTCTTGCACTAATGCATTTCTATTGCCTTCTTACTTGCATGTGTACACTCAAATAATCTATGTCCTTCTTCTCCACAATTGTAACAAGTTCCTTGGAAACTACCTTTGTTATATCCACCTTGGTAACTACTGCCTTTGCCTCTAGATAAATTTTCACCTTTCCACTCAGTCTTGCCTTTATCTAGATTTGTCTTTTCAGGTTCAGATCTACTATTTTCACCATGAGATCTACCTCTTCCTCTAGGGAATCTACCACCTCAACCTCTTTGTCTTTTCTCATGTCTCTTGTTCAATTTCTCCTCAGCTTTCAATGCAAATTGATAAGCCTCTTCAATGTTCTCCAATTTGAACATGTTGATCTCTTCTTAGATGGAAATTCTCAATCCATTCAGGTATCTAGAAATTATTTCCACATCATCTTCATCATGTCTAGATCTGATATCTAATCTATAGAATTCCTTAGTATATTCTTTTACCAAGCTATCTTTCTATCTCAAACTTTGCATTCACCTTACTAGGTTAATATGATAATCACAAGGTAAAAACTTTCCTTTCAATTTATTCACCATCTTATTCCATACCATATTTTTATCTTTTCCTTTCCTCTTTCCGTCCAATTGCAGATGTTCCCACCACAAGGATGCATGACCTTTAAATTTTTAGCTAGCAATTTTCACCTTCTTTTCTCTAGAAATATTTTCATATTCAAAGTACTTTTCCATCTCATTGATCCAGTCCATCAATTCATCATAATCCACTTTTTCACTATAATCAGGAGGATTGAAATGTGGTGTAAAATTTAGATTTGTCAAATCTTTCAAAAATCTTTCCTCACTCTGATCCATCAGTAGTGTAGGTTCTAGATCAGTTTGTTCTTCCTCAATTTCATCATCACTAACATCTTCAAGATGCCTTCCTTGGTGCTGGGTTGTCTCAACATCTTTTGGTCTAGCCACAATTTGTCTCAAAATGTCTACCAATCCTGGATCCACATCTCTTCTCCCATGAACCATCTTGAAATCCTCTGCAATTGCAGGTCACATCGCAATCTTCTACCCCACAAAAAATCAACTTAGGACTTGACAAGAAGGAACCTTCAGATCTAGATTCGCAAACCTAGATCCATAGCTCACCTTGCTCTGATACAACTTGATGCAAGAGAGAAGGGTGGATAGGGGCCAAAGGCTCACCCTAACCAATCCAACTTTGCAAACAACATGTGGAAGAAACAACACAATAAGTGAGATAGAGAATGTAGATTAGCTTTCATATATTAACTTCACTTGAATCATACATTTCGGGCTATAAGGCCTTCCTTTTTTAGGCTAGATATTACAATCAAGTACAAAAGTCCTCAAACATGTGAGGATCTACCAATAATCTTCTATCTTCCAAGAACTTACTGTAAAACTTACTTTCTCACTGTAACCTAATAAATGCATTTATACAAGAGGCTACCGAAAAAAGTCAGCCTTCAAATCCACCATCAATAGGAATGACTAGATTTAGGTCCACACACTTCCCAATGATAGATGCTGGTATTAAATCTATGATCTAAATTAATTGCAAGAGTCAGCCTCAAAAGAATTCAAAAAGAAACTACTCGCTAAGCAAGGATAACTGAGCGTCAGATAGGCATCGCCAAGCAACAAGGAAATAACTAACCACTAGTGAGATAACCAACCAACACTAGTGAATGAAAGAAACTGAGAAACACAGAAGTAACTCAGTCAAAGAAGGAACCAAGAAGCACTGAAAAACTGCAAACATATTTTTGGTGACACAAGATTGCTAAGGACCGAAGATGCTCCTACATCATAGAGGATTTAGCATATAAATGAAAAATTATAGTACAAAGGAGACCCTATAAATGCCCCCCTCCTTATCATGGTTGTCTACTAGACATGATAAGGAAGAGAAAGAGGATACCTACTTCACAATGTAAGGATATATCCTTCTTAACAACGATGTACACTATATTCCTAGTGAAGGATATTAACCCCTACATCCAAGAGTATAGATCATCTTGAAAAGGATATGTCACTCATGGAATAGTATCCTCAAAGAAAGAGATCTTATCGACAAGACCCCCACCTTAGATGAGTTCTTTTAGATAAAATATCATCTTTCAAAGATGAACCAAGTGGGAACAAAGATTCAATCATCAAGCCCCCTATAATCAAGAGGAAGAGGAATCTTTGAATTGAGGGAAATAACCCTAATCACCAAAGCAATGGTAAGAGTTTATAAAGAATATAATTTTCAAAATAGAGAAGAGGTAATGACCTAGGACAACAACCTCTCATATAAAAAGGATAGCCATAGTCAAAACATCAGTTAGTATAATGAAATAATCTTGCAATATAAACAAATGCCACTAAGGAAAGTAGATCCCTAGACAAAGAGAAAGAGAGAAGAACCTTTCCCCCCAGGGATGAAAGCAAGGAATACCTTCGCAAAACAAACATCTTTAGAAAAGATATCTCAAATAGAATCTATGAATGATTATAAACATAATACAAAACCATAGAAAGAGAGGATAGAAAGAATATCGATGAAGCTCAATAAAAAGCCTAATGGATCCTAGGAGACTAGATGGAAATACATCTCTTTCCCCCCAGTCTAGAGACAAGAGGAGAAGAAATCTATATTATATTAGAATGAGGGGTATCCCCTATATCAAAATTATGAAAGAATTGTAAAACTACACGAGACTGGGATATAATTCCTAAAGAAGCTCTTTCTCTAACATATAACTTGAAATGCACACAATCAGAAAGTAAATGTGTATTACTATAATGAAAAGGACATTTATACTTATATAGAGCATCTATCAGCATAGGTTTGAAGATTTCTTTCTTAGAATTCATTAACAGAACATACACTATTTTAGCCACCTCTTGACGAATATCACAGTTATCTAAGGTAGGTGTAGAGAGAAGAGGAGGATGATGATCAACATCAACCACCTTAAATTGAGATTGTGAACAACCAAGACTATGCATATCTTGTTTAGGGGTTATATGAATCGAATACTTAATACCATGCTCATTAACACCAAGCCCTAAACCTCTATAACCTTGTTTAGTCATAATATTATATCCTATAGTGTACATATCATGTAAAGCTTCTATAGGAGGTGATTGTTTATTGTGTTCATGACTAAAGGTTGTATAAGGTGGAATAATAGGTTTAGAAGAAGTCACTGTTTTCTTCCCTTTAATATCTTTTTGTATTAGATAAGAAGGGGAAGGTAAATCCAAGAATTCTCGCACATCAACATCATGAGCCATAGTTTGAATCTCATCATAAGTATGACAAGAACTAGGGATATAATTGTTAGAGCTTTTTCTTGTGGGATCAAACCTGGTAAACATATAGGCTTGATTCTCAATTTTAAAGACTCACAAGTTTGACAAGAAATAGTCTAATTGATGAGGATTGGATAAGATCATCCTTCTACTTCGATCTCCATAGGACTCAGGCGAGTATTGCCTATTCAGTTGATTTACTATGTTTCAAGTAAACTTTCAAATAGTGGATTAATTCTTCACTGTTATGCTATTATTTCTTCAAATTATTTCAATAAGATATTATTATTCTACAGATAGTCTAGATTATCCTGATATAGAGTACTATAATGGAAATTATAACTATAATAGCATGAAACAGTGGTATAAGGACATTCATCCTTCTTCTTAACTCATCTTTATCTAGTGACCACGTGATTGAAGACATCTCCCTATTGCTAAATATTTCTTTTGACTACGATTAAGACTAGAGATTGCGTGAACACCCTTAATCTCCAAGTCGCTAGAAGAATTACCTAACCTCAGTCAAGTAATGAGATTAAATATCAACCGCTAATTAAAATTTCATCCAACGGTTCTTGCTAAGTTGCTATACTTTTTATAACTTAACTGCTTCATTGGGAGACTTAGAGATAAACGTGTCACTGAATCGCTAACCGTTTGAGACATAACCATCAAAATGATGAGAATACATGACTATTGAAATTGCCAAGTTGTAAGATAAAAGAACTAACCACTGATTAAACTGGAGATCTCATGACCCACAAAATAGACCACCACTTTGCATCTAGAGATTCAGTGACCAACTGTAATTCTCATTATCACTGAATATTATATCAATCTTTTATTTCTTTCAGAGATGACCCAACTGAAGGTATTTTGATCTAGAGATAAAGTGACCATAGTTACTCTACAAAATTTTATCATAGCAATCGCTAAATCTCATAATAGTCATCCAGAGACCTAGCAACTAAAGGGAACCACTAAGTCATTTGGAAATAAAGAATATTCCTTTTACCTAAGGAGATTACATGACAAAGGGATTCGGGTCATTGCTAAATAATAAGGAATATGCTAAATTGTTTGAGAGACTAAGCGACCAACTAGAAATATAAAGAGTACATGCAAAAAAAGGTTGTTTAAGTGATTTGAAAAAGTAACAGCTGAATAGACTTGGGTGAGAAATTTTAGGGCTTTTCAATTTTCAAAGAAAATTAGACCTAAAACCTAGGGTTTTTTCAAACTTTAAACAATTTTGGAGCTTATGGGGCTGGAAAAACTAGAGATCAAATCATAAAAATTAGGGATGGACATCAAAAACCAAAATTTTGAAGGACAGAATGCCTAAAACCAAGAAAACAACCAACAGTGGCTCTATTTGAGGATTTTTAAACACAAGTTAAAGCAAGAACCACAGATCTCTAGGAAAGCAGACCAAAAAAGACTAACCTAAAGCAGGAAATGAAACACACGACTGGAAAGAACAACACTATATAGGAATTTACAAGAAATTTACATGTGCATAAGGATCATAAATTTCAGTTGAAAAAAGGTTTTAATAATTTCCCATGCACTGGCAACTCAAAAATTTCTCCATCCATATTTTTTAACAAGTAGGAATCCTTCCCAAAACTTTCATGAATTATATAGGGACCAAGCCAGAGTGATTCAAACTTCTTATGATTTCCTTTATCTTCTGCTCTGACATTCCACTGAAGCACTAGGTCATTTGATTGGAATTTTTTGGTAGTGGCTCTCTTATCAAATAGGTACTTCATTTTTTGTTGTAACTTGACATTGCTCTTTTGACTATCTCTTCTCATTTCATCCAATTCAGTCAATTGTATAATTATGTCTTGTGTTGGTTCCAAAATATCCAACTCCTCACTTTAGATTAATTTGTATATAGGCATCAAGTTATTGATAGCTAACCTTGACTGCAATCCATACACAAGCTCAAATGGAGACTTCCATGTAGCTTTCTTTATTGTAATCATGTGTACCCACAGAGCAAGTTTTAACTTTGAATGCCAAGATCTTTTATTCTTCTCTGATGTCTTCTTCAGAATTGTCAAAATGATTTTGTTACTAGATTCAGCCTACCCATTTGCTTGAGGGTGATAGGGAGATGAGGAAGATGTTATTATTCTATTCTCTTTGTAGAAATCCTTGAACTCATCTGATCTAAAGCACATTGCATTGTCAGTGATCAACTTCATAGGGACACCAAATTTGGTCAAAATATTATTTAGCAAAAAATCAATCACTACTCTACTTATTGCCTTCTTGGTCGGGATAGCTTCTATCCATTTTGTGAAATAATCAGTTGCAACAAGTATCCAACTATGCCCACCACTAGATTTCTCAAGAAGCTCACCTATGAAATCCATTCCCCCCATTGTAAATGGTTCTTCTACAACTATTGGATTTAACAACAATGCTCATGAATACTTTAACTTGGAAGCAAACTTCTGACAGGCTTCACATCTCTTAACAAATTGGAAAGAGTCTGTGAATAATGTGGGCTAGAAATAGCCAGCTCTCAAAATCTTATGGGCAATAGTCCTTGTAGAATAATGTCCTCCACAAACACCAGCATGCATTTCATTCAAAACCCTTTCTACCTGATATTTGTCAAGGCAAAAAAGCAAAACTCCATCTCTATTTTTCTAGTACAAGTCTCCTTGTATTAATGTGTATTTCTGAGCTTGTAATCTTAAGGCTCTCTTTTGATTGTCAATCATATACTCTGGACATCTAGCATTCTTAATGAAATAAACAATATCAGCATAATATGGTTGCATTTAAATACTTGTTATGGTCATGTCTGATATCCCTTCATTGTTAACCTGGACTAAATCCATGTTTTCCTTAGTCATCAACTTTGCTAGACCTAGTCCTCTTACTAGCTTGGTGATATGGATTTCCAAGTTGAATTCCTAAATCCTAGTAATCCATTTACATCTTTTACCAGTAACCTCTAATTGTGTAAGAACATATTTTACTTCTGCATGTGGAGCATATGCAATAACCTTAGCACATACTAAATAAGGCCTGAAAGATTCTATAGCTTTTACCAATACATATGTCTTCTTTTCCATCATCTCATAATTTAATTCCGTAGCTAGCAAAGACTTACTGAAGAATGCAATCAGATGCTCAAAATCTTTTTCATTCTTTTGTAACAGTACATCAGCAATAGTGTGAAATGATGCAAAAGAGAAAAGTGAGAAAGGCTTGTTGTAGTCAGGAGATTTCAACACAGGTTCCTCTTGAACAACCTCTTTAATTTTTTCAAAAGCATGCTGGGCCTCAGTAGTCCATTGGAACTTAACATCTTTCTTGAGTAGCATTACTATTGGTTTGACAATTTTAGCAAAGTTGGAAATAAACCTTCTAACAAAAGTAATTTTTCCCAAAAAGGATTGCACACCCTTAAGATTTTTTGGAGCAGTAACCTTCTTGATGGCCTCTACCCTTTCTGGATCAATTCTTACTCCTTCCTTGGATACAATGTGTTGGAAATTTGGCTGAGTTGGTTACATAGATATTGTCATTATGGTGACATATG
Organism: Chamaecyparis obtusa; assembly: GCA_027943335.1. Classification (NCBI taxonomy): domain Eukaryota; kingdom Viridiplantae; phylum Streptophyta; class Pinopsida; order Cupressales; family Cupressaceae; genus Chamaecyparis; species Chamaecyparis obtusa. Next base: position 413,539 of record BSBK01000192.1, on the reverse strand, counting down.
ATCTACATGAAGATCACACAGGTCAGAGAGCTAGTATGTCAGAGCACAATGCAAAATTGTGTAAGTATGAGACAGTATATTTTTGCTAGTGAACCAGAAGACAATTTTGATTGGTGATGTTGATTGGAGTAAGTTCAATGCTTTCACACTTGAAGATATAATCTATGGTGACTATTGAAGACTCACCTCAGAGTGCAAGTCAATATGGCATGTACAAAATAAGTTATGACAGTTTTACTAAAGACAGTGCTTAGCCGATAGGACAGAATATGAAGACAGAATTGATAAAGAGTTCAGGGATTATTTTGTTTATCAAAATAATGACTTAACAATATAAAGGGATGACATCCTAGATGTTAACCCTTGGGTAAAGTTATTTTGTAATATGGCAGTTGACTGGAAAAGTTATTAGCCTTAATAACTTGTATAAATGTAATTGTAAAATATAAGAAAGACATGTGATATGTGAGATATATGATGTGTATGTAATAGTGATAGTGAAAGAGTAGCAAAGAGATAATGATGCAAGCAGTATAAGGTTATGTACCTTGACCACTTTTTTAATTAGTAAATATTGTACATTACTTGTTTGGGTAGTGGGCTCATCTGGTAATCACATTTTGTACTGCTAACTCCTAACAGGGTTGAGGCTTGTAACAAGGCCTATAGTCCCTTATTCAAGACTAATACACTATATGCATGTAATAGACTCCTAATAGGGTCAACATCCTTAATAGGATACTTTTGATTAGTGGATCCTTGTGGGTACCCTCCCCACCAAGGTTTTCCCTTGGCCAGGGTTTCCTCGAGAACAAATAATATGTTATGAGTTCTTTTGTTTTATTGCTATGCACATTATTTAGCTTTCTATGTTATGCATGCATTAAGAATATCTGCTATATCCATAATTGGGTAAAAGTAAAAGTTTTTAGAATACTGATTCATCCCCCCTCTCAGTATTCCCTATTTCTAACAATTGGTGTCGGAGCTTAGTTACTCAAAAAAGAATCATTCAAGGAAAGCCTAGCAACTTGAGTAAGATCTCTATAGATATGGATCAACTACAGAAGAATCTTGAAGCTCTTGAACATATTGATATGCTTATTGATGAAAGAGACACTCTGAAAGGAAAATATGATGATGCAAAGAACCTCATTGAGAAATTAAAAAATAATTTGGAAGATCTGAAATATGAAAAGGAATCTGAAGTTCATGTTGAAGATTATGATGACAACTTAGAAAAGGAAAATGAGATCCTTAAACATGAACTGACGATAGCAAATCTGAAGCTAGTTCTGAAAGATGGAAATGGCAAGAATGAAGCAAATCTAAAATTTGAGAATGAAAATCTGAAGACTGAAAATGAAGGACTAAAATCTAAACTTGGTAAAGTAACATCTGAACTTGAGAAAGTCAATTTGCAGTATGCTGAACTTGAGAAATACAATACAATTGTGAAAGGTGAACTGACTCAATCCAAACAACAACTTGAAAGACTATATTCAACTAGTGAGAAGATTGATGAACAAATATCTTATGAGAAACCATTCTATGATAAAACTAGTCTTGGATTCAATACATTCAAAACAAATGAAGAAAGCAAGGAACTAGACCTGAAAATATTTGAAAGTATAGATGAGAAGAAGTCTGATGAGACTAACAAATCTGAAGATACACCTAAGAAGGAAGAACCACCTAAGCAAGAGGAATCACCTAAAGGTATGCAAAGAGAATTCAAAGTTAGATGTTTTACTTGTAATACTATTGGTCATATGAAGAGAGATTGCACAGGTAAGAAATTTAAACCCCTTAATGGTTATTGTTATAATTGTCATGGTTTTGGACATAGAGATATTGAATGCAAGAAACCTAAATTTTTTGAGAATAACAATAATAGTAGAATGTTTAGGAATACTAACCATGCAGATAAGAAACCTACTGAAGATATGAACAGAAGAAATAGACTAGTATGTTATAGATGCAACAAGGGTGGACACATTGCTAACAATTTCAAATCACAGATCAATCCACCAGGATCAAGATATGGAAACAATGGAATTGTTTGTCATATATGCAAAAAGATTGGACATACAACAAGGTTTTGTAGAATGAACAATAGAGTTTTTCATCCTAACCCTAACCCTAGAAATCATGCAAGAAGAAATGAAGATGCAAGTAACAGTCAAAAAGGATGTTGTAGTAATTCAATTGAAGTGAAGTTTATCAAAAGCATAGATCAAGGAGACATATTCAACAAGGTGATCAGGAAGGTGAAGTACTAAATGGTAATAATGAATCTTTACCTTACCCATCTCAAAGTACTTAATTCATGAAAATTGTAGTAGTATAGGAACTTAGATTAGTGTAGAAGTAGATATATGATGAATTGAGTCTTGCACAGTTAATGCAAGCTATTATATGATGTTCTAATGCTATGGTTAAGAGCACAAAGAAAAATATTATGTTTTGCAGGATCACAAGAAGTTTCAAGTTTTGCAGGTTAATAGAATCAACTTTTTGGAAAGAAGCGGCAAAAGAATTGAATGCGATGTCAGATTTAAGTGAGATAGAAATGATAAAAGGTCTTGATTAGTATTATTTGATCATCAAAGTGAATACAAGTGTTAAGGAGATCGAAGAGCACTGATTGGAAGCATTTTTTAAGGATTTGATGAAGGATTTGTGTGCCGAATCTATGCAAGCCCTAAAATTGCAAAATCGAGGTATTTTACTCGGCAGATCTTTAAATCGGTTAAGGAATTAGAGGTAATCATGAATGTTTCTTTGATTCAAAATGTCAGAGATAAGAATAGACCTAAGATGAAAAGGGAACCAGTAGAACCCTTGGAAGATGATCCTAGGTTAGCTTTATCATCCATACTAGATGGAGTTTTACATCTAGAGAATGTTAGAAGTTATCTTGGATGCAAACTAGAGACCATCAGTGATAGTGATTTCACCAAGGAATATCAGAAGATCTACAATCAGGATATGTCATTGAGAGAAGGATTTGAACATTTGAAAGATAATGAGATCATTAAGTATGCATTACAATATGAATTTGATAATGAAGAATGTGTTGGTACTATTTTAAATTTTTATCCTCATACTTTAGAAATTTTGAAAAAAAATGGTTTTTTAAACATTATTGTGAAGCATTATGGCTAAAACCCTAGCTTGACCTAAGCTCTGTTATGTTTGAGCATTATTTTTTTCTCATTAACATTTCCTAATGATGCATGTGCAATATTGACCCCTTTTTAAAGTAAACGCTTCATGTGTTATGTCACCAAGTTGTCGAGCGGGGTCTCCTTTTAAATAATTTCTTTGAAAGCCTAAGTTTTTCGGTTAATTTTTCCAAATGACTAACCCTTTAAAACTTGTGGCTACTGTTAAACCTTAAGACTCTTGGTTGTCATATTTTCTAACATACGAATTAGCGATGGGTTGACATCTATCTCAGTGGGCCCATCTTCAGAGTTGCTCTGGCAATTAAACAATGGAATGCATCGATGGTTGTCATTACACCGTTGGACCAAGTTGATTTCTTTTTAAGCATTGTGGTTTAAAGACAGGCATCCGATTGAAAGTTTCTGACATGGCAGTGTTTTGACTTTCCTTCTTCCATGGTAGTTTTCTCTTATTGACACCTGTCCTGGATGATGTTGAAAGTGGGGTTGGATTTCTTGGACAGTTAAAGCTTGAGTAGATCTTGTGGTTGTTGGTATACCACTGGGATAAGATGCATGATATTTAAGACTTTCCATATAGCAACAATCGTTTGATCTTGTTTCTAAGATGTGGACTGAAAATTGGGTCCTCAGTTGCCAGGTCACGCTGATATGTTTGTTTTTGATTGGTCAAAAGTAAGAGGTGACCTGTTAGCTATTAGTATGTTTGACATCGAGGAAGAAGTTGGGGTTCTGCCTGCTAATTTATGAAACTATTGGCAATTTGGCTGACTTGAGTACATGGATGTTGTCATTATGGCAACATATGATCCACATGAAGATCACATAGGTCAGAGAGCAAGTATAGCAGAGCACATTACAAATTTGTCTAAGTGTGAGACAGTGTTTTCACTAGTGCACCCAAACATAGTTTTTGTTTGTGACATTGACTGGATTAATTTCAGTGCTTTCACACTTGAACATAGACTCTATGGTGTCTATTGATCACCCATCTCAGAGTGCAAGTTAGTATAGCATGTATGAAAAGAGTTATGGCAGTTTTACCAAAGATAGTGTTAAGCCGACAAGACAGATTTTGAAGACAAAATTGGTAAAGAGTTAAGGGATTATTTTCTTTATCAAAATAATGACTTAACAATATAAAGGGATGACATCCTAGATGTTTACCCTTAGATTAAGTTATTTTTTAATATGGCAGTTGACCATGTAAAGTTATTAGCCTTAATAACTTGTATAAATGTAATTGTAAAAGTGAAGTAGTATGTGAGACATATGATGTGTATGTAATAGTGACATTGAAAGAGCAGTGAAGAGATATTGATGCAAGTAGTATAAGGTTATGTGCCTTAACCTCATTTTTTAATTAGTGTATATTGTACATTACTTGTTTGGGCAGTGGGCTCATCTAGTAATCACATTTTATGCTACCAACTCCTAACAGGGTTGAGGCTTCTAACAAGGCCTATAGTCCCTTAATCAGGACTGATACACTATACACTTGGAATAGACTCCTAACAGGGTTAACATCCTTAACAGGATAATTTTGATTAGTGGATCTTTGTGGGTACCATCCCCACTGGGGTTTTCCCTTGGCTAGGGTTTCCTTGAGAACAAATCATGTGTTATGAGTTCTTTAGTTTTATTGCTATGCATGTTGTTTAGCTTATGTTATGCATGTGTAAAGATAATCTATTATATCCATTATTGGGCAAAAGATAAATTTTGTAGAATACTGATTCACCCCCCCTCTCAGTATTCCCTATTTCTAACAATTGGTATCAGAGCTTGGTCATAGGTTCGAATCCCCTCAGGTAACGCTGAGGGGGAGATTTTTGGCAAAATGGTCTATGCTCCCCTATGGATTCATGACATGGTTTAATAGCCTCTTATGTCTTTTATAAGTCTAGTGGTTGTATCAGGCATTAACAAGTCGATCTTTTGGTGCAACGGCAACCACTACTTGTAACAAGTGGTATCAAAATATCAGAAATGGTATCAACAGTCTTGATATTTGTATCAAGGATTTGAGGAAGAGTTTGGAAATAGGAAAATCTTTGTACATATAGTGTACAAAATCAAAGACCTTGATAGCTGAAGAAGATCAGAAGATAAAGATGAAAGAAGCAAAAATTCAAAATGAATCTAACCTTCTTTCTAGCCCCAATATGAAGGTATGTGATGTAGAGAAGAAAATTCAGAAGCTATACAATGAAATTAGAGTATTGCAAGATGAGAGAGATAGAAAAATGAGAAGGTTCACTCTTCTAAGAGAACATACTTCTATAAATTTAAGCATTATTGAAGAGCAGTTGGAAGAACATCTTTTAGCTAAGACATCTTTTCAAAAGTTTAACTTTGAGAACCTCAAGGCATGTCAAATAGCATCTTATGGATTGTGCACACTACTCAATGTGGTAGATTCCATTAAGAAATCATGGGAGAAGGAGATAGAGGCTATGAAGGTTGATTTTTCATATTGTGTTGCAAGCCTACTGGCTTTGCAATAATGAATAAAGGTATAATCTTTTTGTGATAAAGTTTTATAATCCTCCCTACCTTATTTTGTCATTGTTGTCAAAGGGGGAGAGATATAGCAGAAAATTGATAATATAATAAGGATTGATACTTTTAGGGGGATTATTGTATTAAAGATGAGATTTTTAAGGAGTTATAAGGATTGTATATATATCTTATACTATGGCCATAATTTTGAAACAATTTTGAGATTTTGACCTTGTACACTTAGGGAAATTTCTCATATGTTGCCACCAATGACAAAGGGGGAGATTGTTGGAAATTTGGCTAAGTTGATTACATGGATGTTTTCATTATGGAAACATATGATCCACATGAAGATCACACAGGTTAGAGAGCAAGTATAGCAGAGTGCATTACAAATTTGTCTAAGTGTGAGACAGTGTTTTCACTAGTGCACCCCGACACAGTTTTTGTTTGCGATGTTGATAGGAGTAAGTTTAGTGATTTAACACTTGAACATAGACTCTATGATATCTATTGATCACCCATCTTAGAGAACAAGTTAGTATTCCATGTATGGAAAGAGTTATGGTAGCTTTACCGAAGACAGTGTTAAGCCGACAGGACAGATTTTGAAGACAGAATTGGTAAAGAGTTAAGGGATTATTTTTTTTTATCAAAATAATGATTTAAAAATATAAAGGGATGACATCCTATATGTTTACCCTTAGATAAATTTATTTTTTAATATGGTAGCCGACCATGTAAATTTATTAGCCTTAATAACTTGTATAAATGTAATTGTAAAAGTGTAGTATGTGAGACATATGATGTGTATGTAATAGCGATAGTGAAAGAGTAGAAAAGAAATATTGATGCAAGTAGTATAAGGTTATGTACCTTAACCTCATTTTGTAATCAGTGTATATTGTACATTACTTGTTTGGGCAGTGGGCTCATCTAGTAATCACATTTTGTACTACCAACTCCTAACAGGGTTGAGGCTTCTAACAAGGCCTATAGTCCCTTAATCAGGATTGATACACTATACGCTTGTAATAGACTCCTAACAGGGTCAACATCCTTAATAGGATACTTTTGATTAGTGGATCTTTGTGGGTACCATCCCCATCAGGGTTTTTCCTTGGCCAGGGTTTCCTCGAGAACAAATCATGTGTTATGAGTTCTTTATTTTTATTGCTATGCATGTTGTTTAGCTTCTTATGTTATGCATGTGTAAAGATAATCTATTATATCAATTACTAGGCAAAAGATAAAGTTTGTAGAATACTGATTCACCGCCCCCTCTCAGTATTCCCTATTTCTAATAGAAACATGGTAGTTTTTTATTTGATGAAAGGTTCTTAAAGTAAAAGTGGGACCAAATTTTTCAGATTTGTGATGATCGTTCGATTAAGTTGCATCAATGGTTGTTGCTATGTCTCAACCAATCAATCCTAACATTTTTTGACATGTGATTTAGCGACAACGTGACACCTGTCCACCCCGATCAAAGCCTAAGATAAGTTAAAGTTTTTTGCACATGTTATTTTTAAGTGTTCTCATTGGTTGAGAAATGATCTAGAGAAAAGTAACATAGGGTTACGCTATTGAACTTGTTAACCATCCAATGCACTGAAAATTAAAGAGGATCCAATGCCAGTTCTCAGTAATGGCGAACTTAATGAGTTTCATGTGGATGAATTGTAAATGATTGGAAAATTATTATATACCTTGATTTGATTATTGAAGATTTTACCTCTTTTAGAATATTTTGCTAAGTGAGACTTTTTCTCTCCGAGATGATATCAAGGAGAGTTTTTGCAAATGTTTGGTAGGCCAAATTTCTAACTTGGAAATTAATCAAAGTTTTAAGGAAAAGAAGTGTGAAAGGCTTGTTATTTTTTATTATTAATTATTTGGTAATATTTAGGGTTTTCTCTGGTATTTTCACATTGTTTTGAAATCCCTAGTTAAGATGTCACCAAAGAGGGAGTTGTCTGAGAAGACAGAGTATAAAGATAGAGGTGTTTTTGAAGACCTGATGGAATTGCTCCCATATTCAAATAATGGGGCAGTAAGACTGAAGGAATTAGTCCCAAGAAACCCTAGGGATTATGTAAATGATGGGCTCATTGATAGAGTAAATTGGATGAGGGATTCAGGTGGGGAAGGATCACAATGGTCTTATTTTGTTCAAGTCAGCATATTCACAGAGAAATTAATGTGCCCCCCGGATGCAGAGCATCATGCAAACCATTTACAGCATCTAGGATCTTGATGATCCAATCTTCATTTAATCATTCAAATAATTTAAAAGAGGCAAATACTATCTTCTTTTATAAGATCAATCAACATCAAAATACTTGTTTGCTTCCTTTAACAAACAACTTCAATATTGTCCCAAGTTTTACACTTTCTAAGAATTGAGTTATTTGACCCACTAAAACTCCAAATTTTTTTTTGGAAGAAACAAAGTTTGTAGATAACTAAAATATATATCACCTTAAAAAATATTAAGGTTTGGTGACCCCATTTGATTCCTCAAACAATTATTCTTTTGGACTGAAAATTCTGATCCATATCCCTGTCATAATTCAGATTTAAAACACCAAACCCTGCCTAGGGCATCCCATATCTTTCTTTAAAATAATCCAAATGACAAAAAAAAAATTGAAAATATAACATTTATGAATCTAGTTTCCAAATATGTAAGCCATTTATTTTTACCATTTATAAATTATTTTACAAGCCCAATTCACTGCCTGCAACTCCAATGCAGATTTTTAAAAACCAATTTCTACTCAAACACTGATAAATTTTACAAATCTGCATTAAAAAAACTCAAACCAAAAGGGAATGAAAGATAATTCACATATATTTCCAATTCACATTCTTATAGGTCTTTATTCTCTAAAATGTGTCTGTACCAAACATTTCATTCTGGCTGTGGACAAGCAGTCCCAAATCTGCAAATAACAACTTTTACCAAAACTACCATAACTTATTCAAAATGAAATCAAATTAATCCAAATAAAAATGATAAGGAAGATAATTAATCCTAATATCTAACCATTACATATTTATAGGGTTTCCAGGCCGTACATGTCTGTACAAGGCCTGGAAACAACAATAGAATGCACCAAAAATGTATCTAAATATTTCCTTCTCTCAAATCTGATTTGGTCTGACCATACAATGGTATTTATAAGGTATTTTTTATTTTTTAACTCCATAACCAACTCCTAGACCAACCATTTACCTTTTAACATCATTTTTGCAATGTTAGCAACTTTCTCAATGTAGCATTTTACAACTTTTTATGCAACTTTTACATTTTTGACAAAATGACTTTAAAACTTTGTCAAACCTCTCTATACATATCCAAATGGAATATTTAAGACCTTTTATAATTCTTTCACCCTTCCATGGTTCTTTTACACAAATTTGACCATGTAGACCTAAACATGACCTATTTGACAACTTGAGCAATATTGTGCACATGCTTACATTTCTTGCCAATACATTTAAAAATGGATTCAAAATGAATCAATACATCATATAATTGACTTTAAATCACTCAAAAAACTTATATATCTCATAGTGACCTTTAGGACTAGGTGCTCCTGCACCAACCCCTTAGTAATATTTGGCAATTTGATATAGGGAAATTGGTTGTCCTTGGAGTATTTATGGATGTAGAGTTGCTGATTCAAATTGCTAAGTGTTATGATCCTATGACTAGATGCATCAAGGACATAAATGGAAATGACCTAATAATTATTACAGAAGATGAGATTAGGGAGCTGTTCTCATTAAATGACCCTTATGTTGGGTTAGAAAAGATAGATTTTAATGAATTCATTAAAATATATGAAGCGCAAAGAGATTACTTGAGAATAGGACCCTTAGGGGAATTTCTTAACTAGATTGGATCAATGTGTGTCATTAGCCTGAGTAAACCTAAGCCTTTCAGGTTGGATCTATTCAGTCAGCGTGCAAAGGGCTTTTACAAGTCTTTAACTCTAATCTTGGGGCATGATGAGGCAACTCATATGCCTATTCCCTATATGTTTATGATGGTACAGTCTCTACATCCCCATCTGGCACTAATTTTTGACTTTGCCTCTCACTTGGCTGACCTAATCCATGAGGGATTGATGGGAATAAGAAATATGAAGGTTAGTAGGCCCTTTGGGTGGTACTCTATGCTGATGCATATGTTTTTGTACAAGGCTGAACATTTCTTTAGTTCAACAGTAAATATTGTCAAAGTGAAGGATGGGGAAACTCTCCTAGTTGAGCTATGGACTATAGTTTTGTCATGGGATAGAACTAATGCCAATTTCATTAATTTTGACAAAGATTTTGCCTCAAGGATGAAGACATTATTGTGTTTCGAAAATCCAAGGATCCCAAGGGAATTATTGAGGTTGATTAGGCCTAAGGAGTATTGTCAGGATATTACCATAGTTCACAATTTTGGTGACATTATATTGTATCCAATTTCTATAGTTTTTAGAGTGTATGGTTGCAAGAAGGCACCATACATTTTGCCTTACCAGGTTCCATTAAATTTAGGATATCCAGAGATCTTGAGGAAGATTGGTGACCTGCAAGAAACAACCATCACTAGTAAAGGAAGGGGAACCTTGTTCCCAGATATCACACTCACACACCAATATGTTATTAATAAAGTAGGATGGGTGCATTTAAACCAAGTCTTGTAACCCTACAGGATGCCTACAACTATGGTTAAATGTGTAGAAATTGAAAGTTTTTTGTCAAGAATGTTTAGGGAGAAGATAAGGTGTGCTCTTATGGAGCACCAATTCAATTTTCCTAAGGACATAATAAGGAATGAGTTTGATCTCCAAACTCAAGAGATTAAGAAGGAAAAGTTAGTGATCTATAGGAAGACTGTAGATTTTATCAGGAATTTTGATAAAACTTATGACCCACTAAAGAGTTTTGAGCCATGGGCTAGGAAGGTAGATGCTCTTATGGAGCATTTTGAAGGGATCATGCATGTAGTAAATGAGAAGAGAACCATGGTCAGCAATACAAATCCTAAAAGAGCCAGGAGAGTTCTGAGTCAGCCTGGTATATAAAATTAACCCCAAGGGGAACCTATACTGTACAATAAAGAAATGGATACAATGTTCTTCTCCCAGCCTAGCAAAGGGATGTGAATCTTCCATCTACTTCTAAGGGGAAGAGACCTATGGATGACCCAGTAGCACATGAACCCTCCAAAAAAAGGCAGAGAAGGGAGGAGTTGAGACTTGAAGAGGAGGTATATTCTCCTTCTCAGTCCCCCTTATAGTTAGATGAATATGGGGTTGCTAACCAGTTGGTACAGATGAGAAATGAGGGAAACATTATTATTTCCAATGATGAATTACAGGAGGGAATGTCAGAGGCACCCAAGGAGGTAGAAATGGATCTCACTATTGTAGAGTTTGAGGGTAAGAAAATTGACCCTAGTTTGAAATAGACTAGTGATTCTTTTGTCACTGATGACAAGTTTGTGAGGACTAGGGCATTCTTTCAATTTTTACAGAGGATGAAAATAAATCAGTTTAAAGAGATTTGTGAAAAGAAAAAAGAGTTCCTTGATAGAGACATAATTGAAATTGAAAATGAAACCAAGGGAGAAATGGTGAAACAATTTGAAAAGATCACCCCTGAGGAGGGAAGGGCTATGATACACACTACAGTAGTTTTGATTCTTCCTGAGTGGGATATTGCTTATGAAATCATTTTTGATCAAGTTAGGAAGAGTAAGGTAAGGACCCTCACCACTATAGAACAAGCACAACAGGCTGCTAGGGGTATCACTTTTTCAAATGATCATGTTGCCCTGGTCATGTGGTCCCTCAAGAGGGAAGAAAGTAAAGGAAAAAGAGATGTTCTCTCTCCAAAATACACTACAAACTTACTGCTACAAAGAGTAGGTGATACTTCTAGCCTCATTTTGGAGACTACTAAATTTAATGTTAAAGTAGCAGAGAAAGAAGCACAAGAAAGAGAAGAGCTAAGGATTAAGTTTGAAACTATCCTTCAATCCTATAATGAGCTCAAAGTAGAAATGATCCAGAAGGACAAACTGATTGCAAAATTGTCAGGACCACAGGATCATAGGTCACCCCAATTGTTGATAGCCGATAAGCCTTCAATTGCTTCTTCATCAAGTCCTATCATTGAATTTCCACCATCACTATTCCCAGAGACAAATATAGATGCAAGGGTCAGCTAGGAAAAGCAACAATTGCTTGAAGAAACAAGTCATTTCAGAAGAAAAAGGGAAAAGTTGGACAAGCTGAGGGATGAACATTTGAAAGAAAAAAGCTTGTTAGAGTGGAGATATGAGGAAAAGGTTATAGAGGCCATTATGCAATTTGCTACCAATTTGAATCCCACAATTCTATTTGACCATGCTAGGAGATTAAAGATATTGCTTATGTCATTCGACAAACATAAGGAGTTAGGGCCAATTTTTTATAGATGGATTAATAGATCCCCAAATGTGAGGTTATTCAGATGGTTATCTAAGGCTCTAGTTGATCTTGACCCATTAATCAAATCATTGCATCAAAGTGTGAAAAAGCTTGTGGAGCATAATATCTTTTTGAATGATTTTGAGAGAAAGTCCAAATTATTGAAGAAAGAATTGACACTCCCTTGCTATGATTTAATCCCAGGATTTTTTAAGAAAAGTGGTGAACTTAAGGAGTTAATCAAGTGGAGAGCACAAATAGATGATGATTTTTCTGCCAAAATGACTAGCATTTTAACTTTGGAGAATACTTTGTTTTTCATACACACTATTGAGATATTAATTTCTACCAGGTCCAAGTTTGATTTTATTCAGCGAGAAATCAGTCAGCTGGAGGACAAGTAGGAACAGTTATCCAGCAATGGTGCAAAGTTTGAAAATTTTGATTTCCCAAGTGAGGAGGTGTACAAAAAATGGAGATACCAGCACATACCTCATGTAGAAAAAGTAGATATTCTGCCTACTTCTTGAGCCAAGCAAAGGCTACAACTTTTTGAATCTTAAAAGGTTGTTGAGATATAAAGAGGTATTTATTGCAGGGATGACAACAAAGAGATGGCAATCAAATTTTCTTGAGGAAACCAAGGAAAGAATTGAACACATAAAGCTGGGCGACTATCTATAAATATCTCTCCAAATCTAGTCAATGCATTTATTGTAAACCCAGTAGGGTTTTTGTAAAGTTTTTAGTTATATTTTGCAATCCCTAGAATGATCGGTAGCTTGTTGCATCTCCTTGTATATAAAGGATTTTCTGTGATCATTCTAGGCATTGAGAGTTTTAGGTGTTAAGAATACACAAATTTTGAAACCCTAACCCTCAGTCAAGGATTGTAATATTTTGTATCATTTCTTATCAAGTAAAAGAGAAGTACAGGTTGCTACTATTATATTGCAAGCTTACTATTTAGAACATGTTGTATACAAATGATCAAAGGTTATACTTAATATAAATCTCAAATCTTTGTCTCTCCTTTGTATTTATTTTGTGAATCTTCTAAGTTCTTAAAGGCTTGTATGAATGTATTCATGCTTTGAGTTCTGATCTAGGATTGGATTAAATATTGCTCAGAATGGGATACATGTTCACCAAATCTACATAAGGATTTTCCATAAGTAGGAAAGAGTTGAGGTATTTGTATTTATGTTCAAAGACTAGTTCTTCTTAAGCATCTTTGTAATTATTCTATTTTTTGGTACAATTCACCCAATGGACAAGGCACTGGCCTGTATGGACCTATCTATGCTTCATGGGAAATGATTGAAATCATTATAATTACTAATACATAAATTAATACCAATCTTTTTACTTTCATTTTATTTATATAGTAGTTCTTCCCAGTGATGGAGAGTCAATGAATAATAGGTTGTTATTTAGCACTTTCTCACTGATATCTATTGTAAGATCCAGTATTAAGTAAGGAATAGAATTGTATATATTGGATCAGGTGTACCCACCTTGGTTTTGTAGAGCCAAAAGTGAAGAGGGTAGCCTTGTCCCTATAGTTGGTCTAGTTACTTATAGATTTCTCACATTTAGAATTAACCCCTCCTTAATATCAATCATAAGTATATTGGTGTCTCTTGGAGTGTAAAATCTTTTGAAGAACCGACAAAATGGAGACTCTGCTGGGGAATTGCTACAATCTATCATAAATAACATAGGTACAAGTTGAGCTGGACTCCTGGCTTGCTTATTTTTAAAAGCCAATCAGTTACCATTGAACACACAAAGTTATTCCTTTTCCTAAATTGGCCTATCTCTCCCATTGCTTGAAATTATAAAATTTTCCCATCTTCTTTAGGTGGCGATTCTAAAATATCTCTATAACCAATGATAAATAAAGTTTTATTTTGATGTAATGAGTTTCAAAAATACAAGGTCCTGGAGGAAGGAGCACCCGAAAGAAACTTTGGAGGGTGAGCTTCTACCTACATCTAGATGAGGTTAGATCAGAAGAGAGAAAAGTACCAATGATATGTCCTTCACATGGAAGCAGAAGGGACACTCAAGGCAAGAAAATATTGCTCCTCCTAGTCAGGAGGGAAATGCCTCAAAATATGAAGAGGTTGTTGATTTAGGTTTAAATCAGTATGAGGACTATTATTCTCCCTCAGAAAGAGGTGGTGAAGGGTTGCCTGATAATAAGAAGATAGCCCCAAACAAATGGTATGGAGTAGAAAGGAGGTCTAGGAGTAAGAGTAGAAACAAACAAGATTTTGTCCCTCCTTTCACCCTTGGTTCTTCATTACCCCAAGGTCTCCATGAATCTTAGGATCAGCAAGAAGAGCCTCAAACACAACAAGTTGAATCTGAAACAACGTTGCCTGATTCTGAGGAGATTTTTGAAGAAGTGTATAAGTTAGAAAGAAGAATTCATGAGCAAGCAGCTATTAGGTAGAAGAGAGAAAAGGAAAGAGAAGAAAAATTAGATATGCTATGATAAGAGCTGATCAGTTGAAAAGGCAATTGTTGAATTTAGAAGTTATAAATTATGTTCCCATACCTAAACAAACAAATGAATAGCCCATTGTGCAACAAGTGTTTTAGACAAGGAATCCTAAGGATATGGGAAAGAAAAAGGCCATAGGAATTTCAATTAATGAGCTTGTACACCCTAAGGTTCCCATACACAAGGTTTTAAGGTTGGAAGCAGACCTTGAGAAGGCTAAAAAGGAGTAGGAATTGCTAGCCAAAGAACTAGAAAAAGCAGAATTGGAAGCTTCGGCATTAGAAATGAGAAAGAAGATATACTTTATTATATGGTCTGGAGGACCTACTAATGTTGCTAATTCTACTTTGACACAAGGATAAAATGTTGCAAATATGGCTAATCAGACAATAGGTGTTCCTCCACCAGGGGGCCCAAAATTTATGCCATGTCAAATACTAATGCATCAACATCTCGGGGTATCGGTATATCTAATGCAGGGCATATCCATGAATGATGCAAATAGTTGTTTTTTACAGGCATTCCTAGATATCCTAACCCCATTCCTGAGGAGATTAGAAAGAAACTTCCCAAATTCATTAGAAGTAATGTTATCACTTTTGAGGAACACTTAAAAAATTCATTGATGTGATAGATGATTACAACATTGTACCTGATGATGTTATCATGAAATTATTTGTACAATCCCTGATTGAGGACTCAAGAGATTGGTTTAGGGCTTTACCACATGGTAGCATAGGCTCATGGGATCAGCTTAGACATTTCTTCAAAGAACAATATGGTGATAAGACAAATGAGGGCTTTATGTTGAATGAGTTTAATAACATCAAGAAGCATTTCAATGAGGATGTTATTGAGTTTAATATCAAATTTTAGAAAGCTATGCATAAGCTCTTGCAGGTTATAAGATTGGATGATAGAGTTTGTCTTGTCACTTATTTGAATGCTTTTGATTCTAAAATGGGTTACCTTTTGAGAAACAATCACCCAAGAAATCTTGTAGAAGCCTATAAGTTGGCTATAAACATAGAAAGTAACCATAGAATCTCAAGAAAACTAGGAAGAAGGGAAGATAATAAGTCACAATTGTTGAACAGAAAGGAATGAGGAAAGCCTATAAGTGTTAAACCAAAGGATGGTGATAGTTTAAAGAAAATCTTGAAAGCTATAAAGGATTTGAAACTAAGTGAAAATAGAAATAATAAAGTTGCAGGAAATGACAAGCCTGCTTTCAACAATTTCAACAAATTGCCAAGAATGAAAAACTATCCCTACAATACTCAATGAAAGGATGGGAAGCCCACTCTCCCTGAGAGAAAGGATAAACCTAATGATAGGACCCCTAATCCATTACAAAGAAACTCAATTAATGTTTTTGAGGATGTCCCATGGTGTATTATTTGGCAATCACCACATGATCCTAATTATTGTGTCATATCCCAGAGTATCTCTTCACAAGAAGAACAAGAAAATAATGAGGAACAACCTTATGATGACCAAGGATGAGGAATGAATTCTTCCCATGTTTGGGATGAGATTTATTTGGTAGAAGAAGATGAAAATCAAGATATTTCACATTCTCAAACTAGAAATGAATCATATCATCAACAATTTTTTTTAGATGATGAAGATGATAAAATAGATTTTGTCCAGTGTAATGTTCAAAAGGATGAGGAGACAGTTATTTTGAGAAGGCCATCTGATCAGGAGATCACCTTAATAACAGCTGATATGGTTACACAAGCTAAGGAAAATTACAACTTAAGAAATAGAGTAATTGGCGACCCAAGTCAGAGGCTTGCTAGTATTTTTATCAAGAAGATAGAAAAGGATACAATGACATCCCAAACTAAACCAAAGGATGTCGATGTTGCTAGTAAGGTCAAAATAAAGAAAAATGCTAAACCTAACATTCTTTATAAGGTAAGGGCTAAACCTTTAGGTGAGGTTTTTCCAACCTTGCACAAGGAAGTTACAACTTTGGTTGAAGAACCCACAAATACATTCATTCAGAATGCTGATAAAGAGGTTTCCAATTTGAAGCAGGATGTGTTTGATTCAAAATATGTTCCAATTGATATGAGAAAGTTGTTGTCATAGATTACTATCAAAGTCTCATTGCTGGAAATGATGAGAATAGAAGAGCATAAGGAAAGGGCCCTGAATTGGGTAAATGGTGTGCTATCCATAGATTCCCAAAAAATTGAAAGGGTCGAGAAACAAGTAGCAACTGTGAATGATGAAAATGAAAATTGTAATGAGGAGATTGTTTCCAAAATTCCCCAAATCTATTTGGATACAAATGTTGTTAGTACTACAACAGGAATAGTTGATCCTTTCTTTTTTACTTTGCTAATAAATGGGAAATTTTTGAAAAACTGTATGATTGATTTAGGTGCATCAAACATTGCTATGCCCACTGAAGTTATGAAGTTGTTAGGATTAAAGGTGGATACTCCCCATGGAAGATGCCAAGCAATGGATTCAAAAGAAGTACCAGTTGTGGGAACTATCAAAGCTTTACCTTATAGACTGGTAGCATACCCCGTAAAACAATTGACCATCAGTGTTTTGGTAGTTGATATCCCTCCTCAATATGGAATGTTGTTATCAAGAAAGTGGAGTGCTTCTATGGGAGGCAGCATATAGTGTGATCTGTCATTTGCCACTTTCAATCTTGAGGGACAAAATATCAGGGTCATTAGGGAGTCTAGAGCTCCACATATGATTAAAGAAGAAGAGGAAGACACCATGAATTTCTTTCTTGATACTGACATAAATGCTTTCAGAGTCCAAGATAAGGAAATAGAGGAAGGTGTTGAATTTTCCCACAAATCAGATTTCTAGGAAGGGTGGATTGACCTTGAAAATCTATAGACTATGTATTTTGATGGAGCAAACTCAAAGGAAGGGTCTAGAGCTGGAATATTGCTCATATCTCCAAATGGTAAAACTTTCAAAGTTTCTTTCACTTTGCTATTCTCATGTACAAATACCATTGCAGAATATGAGGCTCTATTGATAGGCCTAAGATTAGCATCAAGGCATGGTATAAAATGTTTGAAAGTGATAGGTGACTCTAAGTTGGTTATCTCCCAAGTCAGATCAAGATATGCTTCAAAGAATTAGAGATTGAAGCAATATAAAAATGCAATATGGGATGAAATTGAGAGCTTTAATGCTTTTAATATCTATTGGATGGAAAGAGGTCAAAGCAAAATGGCTGACTTGTTAGCTAATGTGGCCCTTAGACCAGAGGACATTATATTTGTAGATATATCAAATATAGAGGTTTAGGCCAGACCTTCCATCACTAATAATGTGGAGAATTGGTAGGTTTTCTTTGATGATTAGGACATATTAAGGTTTCTTCAATGTGATTCTCATTTTGGAGACAGAGAGATGGATTTTAGTACCTATGTTGATATAGTGAATGGTATAGATGTTTTTTTTGGGAAAGAAGTTTTGTAGTTAAAATCAAATAGAGTTCCCAAAGGATTGGTTGCTCTTGAAAGAGCATTTGACAATAAAGACAAAGCCTTCTTTGCCAGCACTGACAAAACAAATGATCTTGAAGAAATAAATTTGGGCACAAGAATAGTACCCAAGAAGGTTTACATAGGTAAATGTTTATCCCCTAGGACCAGAAAAAATTTGATTGATCTTCTTAGAAAATTTAAGCATGTTTTTTCTTGGTCCTATGAGGATCTTAAGGCTTACAAAGAGGACCTTTTCCAACATGAGATTCCACTAAAGGAGGGTACAAAACCTTTCAAACAAAAATTAAGACCTGTTAACCCTACCTTAGCACCTAAAATGCAAGGAGAGCTTAAGAAGATTGATAGATGCCATAATCATTAAGCCTATTAGACATTCCACTCAGGTCTCCAATTTGGTTCTTGTTAGAAAGAAGAATGGTGACATCAGGCTTTGTGTTGATTTTAGGAACCTTAACTTAAATTCTCTAAAAGATAATTATGGATTACCAAATATGGAGAACATGTTGCAAAAGGTCACTGGTTCAGAGTTGATGTCCATGATGGATGGTTTCTCTGCATATAATCAGGTTATGGTTAAAGAATCAGATAAATTCAAGACTGCATTTACAACCCCATGGGGAACATATGTTTATGTAAGAATGTCTTTTGGATTGACTAATGCAGATGCCACTTTTTAGAGAGCTATGGATGTAGCTTTTGAAGATTTTATTGATAAATTCATGGTGGTGTATCAAGATGATCTAACAACATTTTCAGCCAAAGAGCAACAGCATTGCCAGCATCTAGAAAATATTTTCATTAGAGCATTGCAATATGGGGTTTCTTTGAATCCAAAGAAATGTCCCTTTGGTGTGGTGGAAGGAAAGCTTCTAGGACATATTGTTTCAAAGGTTGGAGTAAGAATAGACCCTAAGAGGGTGGAGGCTATTGATAAGCTATCTCAACCAAAGAATGTCAAAGGAGTCTAGTCCTTTTTAGGACAAGTCAATTTCTTGAGGAGATTTATTACAAATTTTGTAGAAATTAGCATTCCTATATCAAGAATGTTGAAGAAAGGAGCCAAAGTTGAATGGAATGCTAAAGCAGTGTAGGCTTTTAATGACATTAAAAGGGCTATCAAGCACACCCCAATTTTGAAAACACTAGATTATAGCAAACCTTTGTAGATTTTCTCCTTTGCATCTGCTCATACTGTTGCAACAGTATTATTACAGAAGAATGTAGATGGTTTTGAACAACCTATTTCTTTTTTCAATAAGACCTTACAAGCAGCAGAACTAAATTATGACATTATTGAAAAAAAATATTATGCCTTGGTAAAGGCTATCAAAGCATTTAGGTGTTATTTGGTTGGAGCCACAATGGTTGCTTATGTCCCAAGTGCTGCAGTCAAGGATATATTGATCCAACAAGAAGTTTCAAGAAGAAGATGTAGGTGGATCAATAGAATTCAGGAGTTCAATATTGATATTCATATTACAAAATTGGTGAGAGGTTCAGGCCTAGAAAAATTGATGGATCAGAGAAACTTGACTGCAAATTAGATAAATATGCTAGACGAAGATTAGAGACCTCTTGTTTGTAACATGGATTGTTGTGAGTGGTATAAGGATATTATTAAATACTTACAAATGATGATTTTACTCCCTGAGTTAGATGATAACAAGAAAATGACTATTAAGCTTTATTCCATAAGATATGCAATTATAAGTGGGGAGTTATGGTGGAGGAGTAATGAAGGTGTTTTGATAAGGTGTGTAGACCAGGATAAAGCCAAGCTCTTGCTAGATGAAATGAAAAATGGAGTCTATGGAGGAAATTATATGGAAAAGACTATAGCTCACAAGATCATCAAGTTAGGTTTTTGGTGGCCAACACTTTTCAAAGATACCCATCAGTTTGTAAGGAAATGTGACCCTTGTCAAAGATTTTCTCAAAAATTGAAATTTAGTAGAAATTTGCCTCTCAAACCTATTACCATTCAAGATCCTTTCCAAAAGTTGGGTATGGATTTCATTGGAAAAATCCCAAAAAAATCCAATGGTAGACATTCTTATGTCTTAGTAGCAACTGATTACTTCACCAAGTGGGTTGAAACAATCCCTTCAAAGAGAGCAACTAGTAAGGTGGTAATAGATTTTATGATGCAAAATATCCTTACAAGATTTGGTTGCCCAGAAACTATTGGCAATTTGGCTAATATGGATGTATAGATGTTGTCATTATGGAAACATATGATCTCTACTAAGAGCACAGAATCTGGAATGCAAGTATGGCAAGTTGAGGGAAGAAATTGTCTAAGTATGGATACAGTGATCCTGACAGAGCACCCAATGAAGATTTAGTTGGCGACATCCACTAGAGAAATATTTTTGTTTGCATAGTTAACTGAAGCTTCTACAGAGTATGATGATACCCCATCTCAATGCACATAAAATTTGGAGTAGTACAGACGAAGTTATTTGAAGTTTACCGAAGATAGTTTTTGCAGACAGAACAGTTTTGGAGATAGTATTAGCGAAAGAGTTAAGGGATTATTTTTGCTTGTCAAAATAATGACTTAACATTATGAAGGGATGACATCCTAGATGTTTACTCTTGGATAAATATTTTGGAAGCTGACCATATAAAGTTATTAGCTCTAATAACTCATATATTAGGCATACTTGAAATGTAATGATAAGGATATGATATGATGTGTGAAAAGAAAGAAAAGGATAACTTGTGATAGTTTTATATTGTGATAGTTGCAAAGGCTATTGATGTGAAGTTGTAAGAAGTACCATAATATAGTTAGAAACATTTTGTATTCCCTGTTTGGGCAGTGAGCTCAGTTGGTGATCAAGTTTTGTAATCTAACTCCTAACAGGGTTAAGGCTTCTAACAAGGCCTAAAGTCCTTTAACCAGGACAGATCTACTATATATTGTAAATTGACTCTTAACAAGGTCCAATATCCCTAACATGATACTTTTGATTAGTGATCTTTGTGGGTACCATCCCCGCTAGGGTTTTCCCTTGGCCAGGGTTTCCTTGAGAACGTATCATGTGTTATGAGTTCTTTCTATTTACTACTATGTTTGTTAATTAGCTTGATAATCTTTGTATGCACTAAAGTAATCTGTTATATCCATAAGTGGGAAAAAGTAAAAGTTTGTGAAATACTGATTCACCCCCCCCTCTCAGTATTTCCTATTTCCAACAAAAACCATGGTGGTTGATAATGAAATGTGCTTTAGGTCAGAAGAGTTTGTTGACTTTTGTCAGAATAATGGTATTAAAATCTCATACTCATCACCCTATCATCCACAGGGTAATGGCCAGGCTAAGTCCAGTAACAAAAGTTTGATCAAAATATTAAAAAGAATATTGGATAAAAATAAACAGGGTTGGGATTCCAAGTTGTTGCAAGCCTTATGGGCTGATAGGGTTACAATAAAGAAAGCAATAGGGTGTGCCCCTTTTGACTTAGTCTATAGAATTAATGCAAGATTGCCCCAGAACAATTTTTTACAGATGTATCAGTTCATACAAGCATATGATGATGATCTAGAAGATGAGATGACCATTAGAATAAATTACTTGATCCAATTAAATGAATTAAGAAATGATGCACATTCCAGAAATGAAAAGATTCAAGCCCAATGCAAGGTTTTGTATGATAGAAGGACTACTCAGAGAAGTTTTGAAAATGGTGATTTGGTCCTAATTTGGAATGCAAGATTGGAAGATAAGGGAAAGCATGGGAAGTTTGATCCCATCTAGTTAGGCCCTTATATTATTAAGGAAACATGGGGAACAAGTTCATGTCTGTTGAAGAATCTAACAGGAGAATTCATGGAGTTTCCAGTTCATGGGCAGTTCTTAAAGCTTTGCTTCTCTTAAAAGGATTTTTTGAGTTTCTGTGAAGCTCCTAGTTTAGGGTTTTATGTACAGTTCCTTATTTTCAATCAAATTTTTGAATTCGTTTGCTCTTCCAATAGATTCCAATTTTCTCATTGTATCTATAGGAGATACACATCCCTGAGTATGAGCCACTATTGGTACTGATTTAAATTTTTATCCTCATACTTTAGAAATTTTGAAAAAAATGGTTGTTTAAACATTATTGTGAAGCATTATGGCTAAAACCCTAGCTTGACCTAAGATCTATTATGTTTGAGCATTACTTTTTGCTCATTAACATTTCCTAATGATGCATGTGCAATATTGACCCCTTTTTAAAGTAAACACTTCATGTGTTATGTCACTAGGTTGTCGAGCGGGGTCTCCTTTTAAATAATTTCTTTGAAAGCCTAAGTTTTTGAGCTAATTTTTCCAAATGACTAACCCTTTAAAACTTGTGGCTATTGTTAAACCTTAAGACTCTTGGTTGTCAAATTTTCTAACATGCGAATTAGCAATGGGTTGACATCTGTCTCAATGGAACCATCTTTGGAGTTGCGCTGGAAATTAAACAATTGAATGCATTGATAGTTGTCGTTACACTATTAGACCAAGTTGATTACTTTTTAAGCATTGTGGTTTAGTGACAGGCGTCTGATTGGAAGTTTCTGGCATGGCAGTGTTTTGACTTTCCTTCTTTCATGGTAGTTTTCTCTTATTGACACCTGTCCTGGATGACGTTGAAAGTGGAGTCAAATTTCTCAAATAGTTAAAGCTTGAGTAGATCTTGTGGTTGTCATTATACCATTGGGATAAGATGGATCTTTAAGACTTGTGTTATAGCAATGACCATTCGATCTTGTTTGTAAGATGTGGACTGAAAAGTAGGTCCTTAGTCACCAAGTCACGCTGACATGTTTGTTTTTTATTGGTCAAAAGTAAGAGGTGACCTGTCAGCTATCAGTATGTTTGACACCAAGGAAGAAGTTAGGGTTCCGCCTACTGATTTATGAAATGTGGCAGTTTTTTATTTGATGAAAGATTCATAAAGTAAAAGTGGGACCGAAGTTTTCAGATTTGTGATGATCATTCGATTAAGCTGGATCAACGGTTGTCGATATGTCTCAACCAAGCAATCCTGACATTTTTTGACATGCAATTTAGTGACAGCATAACACCTATCCACCCTAATCAAAGCCTAAGATAAGTTAAAGTTTTATGCACATACTATTTTTAAGTGTTTTCATTGGTCAAGAACTGATCTAGGGAAAAGTAACATAGGGTTACACTACTGAACTTGTTAATCGTCTGATGCGTTGAAAAGTAAAGAGGATCAACAGTTCAATTTTAAATTTTTTCTCTGTGACGTTACTCGTGTCCTGTGAATGTTGAGGCTGCCAATTATCAGTAATGGTGAACTTAATGAGTTTCATGCAGATGAATTGTAAATGGTTGGCAAATTATTATATACCCTGATTTGATTATTGAAGATTTTCCCTCTTTGAGAATATTTTGGCGAGCGATACTGGTTTTTTCTCTTTGAGATGATATCAAGAAGAGTTTTTGCAAACGTCTAGTAGGCCAAATTTCTAACTTGGAAATTGCTCAAAGTTTTAAGGAAAATAAGTGTGAAAGGCTTGTTGTTTTTTTATTTTTGATTATTTGGTAATATTTAGGTTTTTCTTTGGTATTTGTGCATTATTTTGAAAGCCCTAGTTAAGATGCCACCAAAGAGGAAGTTGTCCAAGAAGACAGAGTATAAAGATAGAGGTTTTTTTGAAAACTTGATGCAATTGCTCTCGTATTCAGACAATGGGGTAGCAAGACTAAAGGAATTAGTCCCAAGAAACCCTAGGGATTATGTAAATGATGGGCTCCATGATAGAGGAAATTGGATGAGGGATGCTAGGGTTGAAAAGGATAAAAATGGTCTTATTTTGTTCAGGTCAGCATATTCATAGAGAAATTCATGTGCCCCCCTTAGTAATATTTGGAAATTTGATATAGGGAAGTTGGTTGTCCCTGGAGTATTTATGGATGCAGAGTTGTGGATTTAAATTGCTAAGTGTTATGATCCTATGACTAGATGTGTCAAGGACATAAATGGAAATGACCTAATAAGTATTATAGAAGATGAGATTAGGGAGTTGTTCTCATTAAATGACACTTCTATTGGGTTAGAAAAGTTTGATTTTAATGAGTTCATTAAAAAATATGAAGTGCAAAGAGATTACTTGAGAACACGGCCCTTAGGGGAATTTCTTGACCAAATTGGATCAATGTGTGTCATTGGCCTAAGTACACCTGAGCCTTTTAGGTTGGATCTATTTAGTTGGTGTGCACAAGGCTTTTACAAGTCTTTAACTCTAATCTTGAGGCATGATGAGGAAACTCATATGTCTATTCCCTATATGTTTATGATGGTACAGTCTCTACATCCCTAGCTAGCACTAATTTTTGACTTTGCCTCTCACTTGGCTGTCCTAACCCATGAGGGATTGATGGGAATACAAAATATGAAGGTTAGTAGGCCCTGTGGGTGGTACTCTATGATGATGCATATGTTTTTGTACAAGGGTGAACATTTCTTTAGTTCAATAGTAAATATTGTCAAAGTGAAGGATGGGGAAACTCTCCCAGTTCAGCTATGGACTACAATTTTGTCATGGGATAGAACTGATGCTAGTTTCATTGTGTTTGATAGAGATTTTTCCTCAAGGCTTAGGACATTATTATGTTTTGAAAATCCAAGGATCCCAAGGGAATTATTGAGGTTGATTAGGCCTAAGGGGTATTGTCAGGATATTACCATAGTTCACAATTTTGGTGACATTATATTGTATCCAGTTTCTACAATTTTTAGAGTGTATAGTTGCAAGAAGGAACCATACATTTTTCCTTACTAGGTTCCATTATAGTTCGGATATGTAGAGATCTTGAGGCAAATTGGTGACCTACAAGAAATAACCCTCACTAGTAAAGGAAGGGGAACCTTATTCCCAGATATCACACTTGCACACCAATATGTTATTACTAAAGGAGGATGGGTGCATTTAAACCAAGTCTTGCAACCCTACAGGATGCCTACAGCTATGGTTAGATGTGAAAACACTGAAGGTTTTTTGTCAGGAATGTTTAGGGAGAAGATAAGGTGTGCTCTTATGGAGCACCAATTCAATTTTCCTAAGGGCATAATAAGGAATGAGTTTTATCTCCAAACTCGAGAGATTAAGAAGAAAAACTAGGTGATCTATAGGAAGATTGTAGATTTTATCAAAAAATTTGATAAAACTTATGACCCACTAAAGAGTTTTGAGCCATGGGCTAGGAAGGTAGATGCTCTTATGGAGCATTTTGAAGGGATCATGCATGTAGTAAATGAGAAGAGAACCATGGTAAGCAATACAGATCATCAAAGAGCCTAGAGAATTCTAAGTCAGCCTAGATATATAAAATTAACCCCAAGGGGAACCTATACTATGCAACAAAGAAAGGGATATAGTGTTCTTCTCCCAATCCAACAAAGGGATGTGAATCTTCCATCTACTTCTAAGGGGAAGAGACCTGTGGATGACCTAGTACCATAGGAACCCTCCCCAAAGAGGCAGTGAAGGGAGGAATCAAGACCTGAAGAGGAGGTATATTCTCCTTCTAAGTCCCCCTTACAGTTAGATGAATATGGGGTTGCCGACCAATTGGTACAGATGAGAAATGAGGGAAACATTATTGTTTCCAATGATGAATTATAGGAGGGAATGCCAGAGGTACCCAAGGAGGTAGCAATGGATCTCACTATTGTAGATTTTGAGGGTAAGAAAATTGACCCTATTTTGAAATAGGCTAGTGATTCTTTTGTTGTTGATGACAAGTTTGTGAGGACTAGGGCATTCTTTCAATTTTTATGGAGGATGAAAATAAATCAATTTAAAGAGATTTGTGAAAAGAAAGAAGAGTTCCCTAATAGGGACATAATTGAAATTGAAAATGAAACCAAGGGAGAAATGGTGAAATAATTTGAAAAGATCACCCCTGACGAGGGAAGGGCCATGATCCACACTGGAGGATTTTTTATTCTTCCTGAGTGAGATATTGCAGATGAAATAATTTTTTATCAAGTTAGGAAGAGTAAGGTAAGGACCCTCACCACTATAGAAAAAGCACAATAGGCTACTAGGAGTATCACTTTTTTAGATGATCATGCTGCCCTGGTCATGTGGTCCCTCAAGAGAGAAGAAAGTAATGGAAAAAGAGATGTTCTCTCTCTAGAATACACTAGAAACTTACTGGTGCAAAGAGTAGGTGAGACTTTTGGTTTTGAGGCTTCAAGCCTCATTTTGGAGACTGCTAAATTTAATGTTAAAGTAGCAAAGAAAGAAGCACAAGAAAGAGAAGAGCTAAGGATTAAGTTTCAAATTATCCTTCAGTCCTATAATGAGCTCAAAGAAGAACTGATCCAGAAGGACAAACTGATTGCAAAATTGTCAAGTCCTATCATTTAATTTCCACCATCACTGTTCCCAGAGACAAATATAGATGCAAGGATCAGCTGGGAAAAGCAATAATTGCTTGAAGAAACAAGTCATTTCAGATGAAAAAGGGCTGACTTGGACAAGCTGAGGGATGAACATTTGAAAGAAAAAATCTTATTAGAGTAGAGATATGAGGAAAAGGTTATAGAGGCCGTGGTGCAATTTTCTACCAATCTGAATCCCACAATTCTGTTTGAACATGCTAGGAGATTAAAGATATTGCTTACATCATTGGATAAACATAAGGAGGAGTTAGGGCCAATTTTTAATAGATGGATTAATAGATCCCCAAATGTGAGGTTATTTAGATGGTTGTCTAAGGCTCAAGTTGATCCTAACCCATTAATCAAACCATTGCATCAAAGTGTGAAGAAGATTGTGGAGCATAATATCTTTTTGAATGATTTTGAGAGAAAGTCCAAATTGTTGAAGAAAGAATTGACACTCCCTTCTTGTGATTTAATCCCAGGAGTTTTCAAGAAAAGTGGTGAACTAAAGGAGTTAATCAAGTGGAGAGCACAAATAGATGATGATTTTTTTGCCAGAATGACTAGCATTTAAACTTTGGTGAATACTTAGTTTTTCATACATATTATTGAAACATTAATTTCTGCTAGGTCCAAGTTTGATTTTATTCAATGATAAATTAGTCAGCTAGAGGACAAATGGGAATAGTTATCCAGTAAAGGTGCAGAGTTTGCAAATTTTGATTTCCCATGTGAGGAGGTGTACAAAAGATGGAGATACTAGTACATACGTCATGTAGAAAAATTAGATATTATGCCTACTTCTTGAGCCAAGCAAAGGCTGCAACTTTTTGAATCTTAAAAAGTTATTGAGATATAAAGAGGTATTTATTGCAGGGATGACAACAAAGAGTGTTGGAAATATAGATGCAGTAACTAAGAGGGGGGGTGAATCAGTTAACCACAATAATATTACCACTGATCCCTTAAATATCTTAACAAATTATTTACTGTGCCACTCGGTAAATATACAGAGAAATGCTAAAACTTGATTCTTGAAGTGTGTAACAATTAAACTGTTCTTAAGCATTCATCAATAATTTAACTTACATGAATAAAGAAAATAACATGAACACAAGAGACACCAGATTTACCATGGAAACCCAATATGGGAAAAACCACCAATGTAACTAGTTACTATTTTTCACTCTTCTGAAGTGATGCCCGGTTAGAAGCCAACCCGATAAAAGGTTACAAAACACACTGTTAGGTGTGACCTTGTTAGAGGATTTAATCACCCTGCTAGGAGTGGCCTTGTAAGAGGTCTTGAAACAATTCAATAGAACTGTCATCTTGTTAGAGGATTTACAAAATGTTTGTTAAACCAACTCGGTTAAGAGATTTAGATATCACTGCTACAATTGTAAGAGAGTAACAATGAAATGACTTGCAACTGAATTGCTAAATATAGATCTCTGTTCTGCTTCACTAGATCCTTACTGATCAAATAAATCTTTGCTGCTCCTTAAGGATATCTAACCATCCTTCAAAATTCACACATACCTTTCTTCAAAATGATTTTTGCATGCTGTATATTTTATTCACCACTTGACCTTCTATATATATGCCATTCTAATTAACATTTAGATTGTCAAGTTGGCACAAATAATTATTATAAGAGTTAGCTTAGAGGAACAAACTATAATAAAAAAAATCCTTTGAAAGGCTGACCATGCTCAGTAAACATTAATCCTGAAAAGATTTCCTTCGGTGACCGAGTGAACTCGGTAACCATAGTGAATTCTGCAACATCCTTCGAAGATCGAGAGAGCTCGGTAACCACTACTTTTCCTTCGATAACCGAGGAGGCTCGGTTAACATTGTTACCCTGTCAAGTTTCCTTTAGACACCCGAGGGAACTCGGTAGACACTAAAAACTGCTTAGCTGACCGAATGAACTTGGTAGACACTAAGAACCACTTAGCTGACTGACTGAACTCGGTAGACACTGAGAACCGCTTAGCTGACCGACTGAACTCGATAGGCACTGAGAATGATAAATGATATGACATTTGTGTGACATCAAAGATAACACATAGCTAATCCAACAATGTCCTTCAGACAATTGTATCCAACAATCTCCCTCTTTGGCATTGATGGCAACACAACATGTCATAGCACAATGAAATTTCATAGAGAAACCTAGAGTAAGAAACATATCCTTAGCTTCAGTCTGATTCCCATCATCTTCAAGCTTCTTTCTGACTAAGAACTCTCCCTCTTAACTTCTCAAATTATTTTTCTTAGAAATTTCTTAAAATGACAGCAAACTCTCCCTCTTTGACAACACATGCCAAAGACAACTTACATAGTTTCGGTAAATATCAATGTACCTTATGTATTGATTCATATGTAATGATTCCCTGACTATGCTGCATCAACTAATTGATCTTCAAAATGTTCTCGTTGATGCATCACTAAAACTTTATTTAGTGAACCTCGGACAGGGGAGTGACCCCTAACTTGCCTCTTTGATACAAGAATGCATCCTTAGGTAGTGGCTTGGTGAAGATATCTTCAATTTGTTCTTTTGTATGAATATATTCCAATCTGATTTCCTTGTCTAGCACCAATTCTCTGACAAAGTGATATTTTATTGCAATGTGCTTGGTTTTGGAATGCATTATTGGATTCTTTGAAATATTTATTGCACTTGTATTATCACAAAACATAACAACTGGTTCTTTGATCTCAACCTTCATGCCTTCCAAAAGCTATTTAAACCATACAATAGTAGAGTAGTTTACTGCTGCAGCAACATATTTTGCTTCTGCTGTGGATTGGGATGTGCAATTTTGCTTTTTACTAGTCCAAGATACTAACCTCTTGCCAAGAAAGAATGCTCCACCACTTGTACTCTTTCTATCATCAATGTTTCCTGCCCAATCAGCATCAATAAACACTTTTAAATCTAGATTTCCTCCAAATTTATACCACAAGCCATAATCTTCAGTTCCCATTAAATTCCTCAAGATTCTTTTGATTGCCATCATGTGATTTTCTCTGGGTTTAGCCAAGAATCTTGCCACTATACCAACTGCTAAGGCAATATTAGGCCTTGTGTGTACTACATACTATAATTTTCCAATCATTGATCTGTATAAGGCCTGATCTACTTCTTTTGAATCATCATCTTTGGTAAGCTTTAGTCCAATACACATGGGTGTACCAACTGGTTTTGAATCTTCCATACCAAATTTCTTAAGTATTTCCCTGATATATTTAGACTAAGTAATGTAGATACCATTTTTGTTCTGCTGAATCTGAAGTCCAACAAATTTTTTTATCTGACCAAACATAGACATTTCAAATTCTTTGTTCATATGCTCTAAAAATTCTTTGCACTGATCATCATTTCCTGTAAACATAGTATCATCCACAAATATTTCTACCAAAACAATTTTGTTATTTGATCCTTCTCTGATGTATAAATTACTGTTGTCATTAGCTCTTTTGAAATCAATCTGAGTAAGATAGTTATGTAATCTTTCATACCATGCTCTAGGAGCTTGTTTCAGACCATACAATGCTTTGTGTAATTTGTAGACCATATCCATTTTGTCTGGATCAATAAAACCTTTAGGTTGCTCAATGTAGACTTCTTCCTCAAGAATACCATTGAGAAATGCAGATTTTATATCCATCTGATATACCTTAAATCCTTTATGTGCTGCATATGCAAGTAAAGTCCTCACACCTTCTAATCTTGCAACAGTAGCAAAAGTCTCTCCATAATCTATTCCTTCTTCTTGAGAATATCCTTTACATGCCAATCTTGCTTTGTTTCTTGATACTTGACCATCTTCATTCAACTTATTTTTGAATACCCATTTTGTCCCAATTACATTTTTATCTTTAGGCATAGGTACAAGAGTCCATGTCTTATTTTTCTCTATTTGCTCTATTTCTTCATTCATAGCCTCAATCCAACTTTCATTTTCTAATGCATCTTTGACATTTTTAGGTTCAAAATCAGCAAATAAACATGTACCTTTTAGTTTACTTCTTGTCATACTACCATCTAATTTGTTTCCAATAATCTAATCTGGTTTATGATGCTTTCTGACGTACTTGGCCAATATAGGTTCCTTGCTTCCTGAATGAGTTACATTGTTATCTTCTTCATCTTTAGGTTCAGGTTGCTTGGGCTTGGTAGATACTTGCTCGGTAGCTTCAGACTGAGACTCAGTACTTTGTGACTCGGTCTGAACTTCTTCTTGTGACTTGGTTACTGTATTGGGCTGGGTAGATGTAGTTTCCTTATTGAAAGATGTGTCTGGAAATGTATCAGGTTCAATGTAAACAAATTTTCTATAATCCTCTGGCTCCTTTTTGCTTTCTTCTTCAGTCTTTTCTACAAACTCATAAATTCTCACATGTGCACTTTCTATGATTTTGTGAGTAGACAAATTTAGACATCTATATGCCTTACTTTTGCAAGAATATCCCAAAAATATTCCTTCATCACTTTTTACATCAAATTTTCCGTTTCTAGATTCTTTTAAGATGTAACATTTACTACCAAATACTTTTAGGTAACTTACATTTGGTTTGTAGCCATACCATAGCTCATACGGAGTCTTGAATGTGTCTTTTCTCAGCTGTACTCGGTTCAAGGTATGAATTGCAGTGCTGATAGCTTCCTTCCAGTATTTCATAGCAATGTTCTTTTCAATCATTAGAGTCCTTGCACAGTCCATGATAGATTTGTTCTTTCTTTCAGCTATTGCATTCTGCTCAGGAGTTCTCAGGGGTGATACCTGTCTTTTGATTCCTCTTTCAATGCAAAAATTATTGAATTCATGGGAGATGAATTCACCACCTCTGTCTAATCTCAAGCATTTTATTCTTTTTCCTATTTCCTTTTCTACTCTTGCTAAATACCATTTGAACTTCTCAAATGCTTCTGACTTTTCTCTTAAATACATAACAGTCATCATTCTAGAGTAATCATCAACAAAGAGAATAAAGAATTTTTCTCCGGTATAGCTCTCAATTCCAATAGGTCCACATAAATCAGTATGCACAATTTCCAAAATATCTTCAGATTGATAGTTTTTACTTTTAAAACTAGATTTTCCCATTTTACCAATTTGACAATTCTTGCATAGACCAACATCAGGTTTCTTCAAAGTAAGAATACCTCTTACTTTCTTGAATTTGCTTATTTTCATCATGTTGTCAAAATTTACATGACATAACCTTTTGTGCCATAACCAACTTTATTCAATTTGAGCAATAAAACATGAGTAATCACCAAGATCAAGATAAAACAGGTTACCTTTGGTTTGTTTGCCTGATCCTATCAGTTTTCCTTTGTCATCCAGCAGTCTTGCTTTTCCATTCATGAATTCAACTTTGAATCCAATGTTAATTAGCTGTGCTACACTTAGAAGATTATGATTTAGTCCTTCAACCCAATATGCATTATCACATATAAGTTCTTTGGTTAATGAAATTTGTCCCTTTCCTTTTATACAACAAGGTTCTTGTTTCCAAACCTTACATTACCACCAGCAAAGTTTTCAAAGTGTTCAAACTTAGTCCTGTCACCAGTCATATGATGTGAACATCCACTATCTATAATCCATGTATCATTCTTGCTTATATGAGAGATAAGTGCCATCTCATCTTCATCATTATCAGATTCATCTTTTACAGCAATGAAAACAATTTCTTCTTCACTATCATCTGAATCTTTAGCTAAAAAACATGTTTTCTTACCTTTATCCTTGAATGATTTGAAATTCTTCTTGCCATTGTACTTGTAACTTTTCTTCTCATCTTTGCTTTGCTTTTTTGGGCACCTAGCTGCAATATGACCAATTTCTTCACATGAAAAATAGATTAAGGGAGTTTTACCTTTGTATTTTCCTCTGCTTCTTGAATACTTCTTTGCAAGTAATGCTTCAATAACTTCAAGATCGCTATCAGAACTTTCCTCTGATTCTTCTTCACTTTCTGATTGGATTTTCTTCCCTTTCTTGAGTGAAAGTTTGGCCTCAAAAGTTGATTCAATATTTTTAGAAGTTGGAACATAGTTGTCATAGTTATCCAGTTCAAAGGTTGTCAATCTTCCAACTAAGGCATCCAAAGTTATATTGTGATTTTCTTCACATCTTCTTTCTTGAATAGCAGAAACTCTTATTGCATAAATAGGAAGTAATGTTCTAAGAACCTTACTTATAATAGTTTCATCATCAATTTTTCCTCCAGAAGCTCTGATTGCACTAACACTTATCTTGATCCTTTCAACATATTTTGCAATGTTTTCTTCTTCTCTCATTTTCATCTAATCAAACTATTGTCTTAGGATTTTTTCTTTGGCTCTCTTCACATTGTCATTACCGCCATAGATTTTCTTTAGCTTGTTCCACATTTCATGAGCAGTTGTGCAGTCTGATTTCATCAAATGCTTCATAGCTAAGAGCTGATGCAATGTCTATCATCATAGTGTTATGGTTCTTCTTCTCTGCAATGTCTTCAACAATTAATGTGCCAGTAGGAATTGTATATTCTTGATCAATATATTTGCATCCTGAATCACCAATGGAAGCCAGATGAGGTCTCATGAGACCTTGCCATGCTGAAAATTTATTTCTGTTAAGCCTTGGAATTTCTCTTTTGTAAGACATCCTGATCTTTAGCTTAGGTCCTTGAAACCCTTCCTGCAAGCACCAAAAGCTCTGATACCAATTGTTGGAAATATAGATGCAGTAACTGAGAGGGGGGGTGAATCAGTTAACCACAAAAATATTACCACTGATCCCTTAGATATCTTAACAAAATATTTACTGTTGCCACTCGGTAAACATACAGAGAAATGCTGAAACTTGATCCTTGAAGTGTGTAATAATTAAACTGTTCTTAAGCATTCATCACTATTTAACTTACATGAATAAAGAAAATAACATGAACACAAGAGACACTAGATTTACCATGAAAACCCAATATGGGAAAAACCACCAATGTAACTAGTTACTATTTTTCACTCTTCTAAAGTGATGCCCGATTAGAAGCCAACCCGGTAAAAGGTTACAAAACACACTGTTAGGTGTGACCTTGTTAGAGGATTTAATCACCCTGCTAGGAGTGGCCTTGTAAGAGGTCTTGAAACAATTCAATAGAATTGTCACCTTGTTAGAGGATTTACAAAATGGTTCTTAAACCAACTCGGTTAAGAGATTTAGATATCACTGCTACAATTGTAAGAGAGTAACAATGAAATGAACTGCAACTGAATTGCTGAATATAGATCTCTGTTCTGCTTCACTAGATCCTTACTGATCAAATAAATCTTTGCTGCTCCTCAAGGATATCTAACCATCCTTCAAAATTCGCACATACCTTTCTTCAAAATGATTTCTGCATGCTGTATATTTTATTCACCACTTGACCTTCGCTGTATATGCCATTCTAATTAACATTTAGATTGTCAAGTCGGCACAAATAATTATTATAACAGTCGGCTTAGATAAAAAAATTGTAATAACAAAAATCCTTTGAAAGGCCGACCATGCTCGGTAAACATTAATCCTAAAAAGACTTCCTTTGGTGACTGAGTGAACTCGGTAACCACAGTGAATTCTGCAACATCCTTCGGAGACCAAGAGAGCTCGGTAACCACTACTTTTCCTTCGATAACCAAGGTGGCTCGGTTAACACTGTTACCCTGTCAAGTTTCCTTTAGACACCCAAGGGAACTCGGTAGACACTAAAAACCGCTTAGCTGACTGATTGAACTTGGTAGACACTGAGAACCGCTTAGCTGACTGACTGAACTCGGTAGACACTGAGAACCACTTAGCTGATCGACTGAACTCGGTAGACACTAAGAATGATAAATGATATGACATTTGTGTGACATCAAAAACAACACAGCTAATCCAACAATGTCCTTCAAACAATTGTATCCAACATGGCGATCATATTTTCTTGAGGAAATCAAGGAAATAATTGAAGACATAAAGTTGGGCAGCTATCTACAAATATCTCTCCAAATCTAGTCAATGCATTTATTGTAAACCCAGTAGGGTTGCTGTAAAGTTTTTAGGTTAAATTTTGTAAACCCTAGAATGATCGGTAGCTTGTTGCATCTCCTTGTATATAAAAGATTTTCCACTATCATTCTAGGCATTGAGATTTTTAGGTGTTAAGAATACACAAATTTTGAAACCCTAACCCTCAGTCGAGGATTGTAATATTTTGTATCATTTCTTATCAAGTAAAAAAGAAGTACAAGTTGCTACTATTATCTTGCAAGCTTACTGTTTAGAACATTTATAAAAATGATCAAAGGTTATACTCAATATAAATCTCAAATCGTTTTCTCTCCTTTGTATTTATTTTGTGAATCTTCTATGATCTTAAAGGCTTGTATGAATGTATTCATGCTTTGAGTTTTGATCTAGGATTGGATTAAATATTTCTCAGAATGGGATACATGTTCGCAAAATCTACATAAGGATTTTCCATAAGTAGGAAAGAGTTGAGGTATTTGTATTTATGTTCAAAGACCAGTTCTTCTTAAGCATCTTTGTATTCATTCTATTTTCTCGTACTGTTCACCCAATGGACAAGGCATTGGCTTGTTTGGGCCTATCTATGCTTCATGGGAAATGATTGAAATCATTATAATCAGTAATACATAAATCAATACTAGTCTTTTTACTTTCATTTTATTTATACAATAGTTCTACCCAGTGATGGAGAGTCAATGAA
This sequence comes from Chamaecyparis obtusa, assembly GCA_027943335.1. Taxonomy (NCBI): domain Eukaryota; kingdom Viridiplantae; phylum Streptophyta; class Pinopsida; order Cupressales; family Cupressaceae; genus Chamaecyparis; species Chamaecyparis obtusa. The sequence continues at coordinate 378,198 of BSBK01000192.1, read as the reverse complement.
TAATAGGTTGTTATTTAGTACTTTCTCACTGATATCTATTGTAAGATCTAGTATTGAGTAAGGAATAGAGTTGTATCTATTAGATCATGTGTACCTGCCTTGGTTATGCAGAGCCAAAAGTGAAGAGTGCAGTCTTGTCCCTATAGCTGGTCTAGTTACTTATAGATTTCTCACATTTGGAATTAACCCCTCCTTAATATCAGTCATAAGTATATTGGTGTCTCTTGGAGTGTAAAATCTTTTGAAGAACCAACAGAATGTACTAAGATAATCCTAAGTAGAATTGATATTGGGAAGTTTTGGTTAGAAGACAGAGTGGTAGATATCACCGTTGATTTGATTCATGAAGTTACTAGACTATCTAAAACTAGAGCCATTTGTTTAAATGATAAGAACATGAGGAAAATAGTCATAGACAACACAAATTCATCCTATAATGGTAGAGGAATAGTGATTAGTAAGATTCAACAAGATGATGTCAGATACTTGTGCAAGATCTTAACAACTAAGTTTTGTGCAAACTCAAGAGAGAATGACATGGCAGCTAGAATGATACATGTAGCTTATTTGATGTGTGTTGATAAAGTAAAATTTGATATGTGTGAGATTCTAAGAATTTAACTATTTGAGAATTTGGAAAAGATAAAGAAGACTAAGTATTCACAGTTTAGATTCTCATCCTTAATCACTTATATGTTTTTTCATTTATTGAGAAGATTTCCTTACACCATTGGAAATGACTAGAATGATGGCCAAACTACAATGGAAAGTATTAAAAAAGTGTATATGAGGCATGTTATTGATAAAGTGAATGAGAGTGTAGTACTGGTAATTAAGACATTTTAGAATATGGTGACAAGAAGATCAAGGATCGCAAAGTCTCTTGTGGAGAAGTATAAAAATGAGATATGTTTCATGGTTGATACTGACTTATCTTACATTGAAGTAGTAGAACCTAGAGTAGAGTTCATAGACCCTCTTGGCTATGAAATATCTGAGATTGAGATTGAAGAGTATGTGAGTAGGTTACTTAAGTGAAAGATTGATGTTTACAGTAATAGGTTTGGAACCTTTGAGGAGAAATTCAACTGCACAAAGACCATACTTGAAGAAAAATACTCAAAGAAAAGATTTCAGAGTACAATTAAGAAAATTCTAAAAGATATAGGGATGATTGAGCATGAATTCTTGGTAGCCAAGAAGATAGCAGCATCAGTTAGAGAAATTGGACAGAAAGAAGTTTTGTCTGTACCACCTTTATCATCAATTGCAGTACTGCAAGGAGAAACACAAGTCAAGGTGAAAGTGGAAGAAACAGAGAAGGAAAAAGAAACAAGAAAACCCACTAGATCAACCTCCTCCACACCTAGCAAAAGAGTAAAAGAGATTGCTACTGGACTAGGTAAGAGGCAGAAAACATTGGTGCCACCAGTTCCAAGGAAAATTGCAGAAATCAAAGATGATGAAGACACTTTTGTTAAGAAGAAAACCTGGAAACCTAGAATTGAAAAGGTTAATGAGTAGATTATTTGACATGGAGACTTCACAAAGATGAACAAATATTATGACCTCTATGATTATGCAGAAAGATTAAATCTAGAAAATGTAGTGGCGATGCATATGATTCTATCTGATAAGAAGTTTGAAACAATTCAGGGTAAGATACCTGATGACTTATACAAGAAACTTGTGAATAGGAAGAAGAGAGCATCAGAGGAAGACACAACTATTAGAGAAAATATTGTGAGGAAACTTTGTGATATGAGAGATGATGAACATCTTAAGCAGATCATGAAGGCTCTAAACACCCATTTGAGGACAAAAAGGAGAACTATTCAGATTATGGGAGGAAAATATGAAGAAGTCAATGCAGAAATAGAGAAAGCAATCATCAAGGTTATGATAGAGAATGTTGGAGAACCATCAGTTGTAGCAGATCAAGTAGGTGAAGCAAAACTAGAGGACATTCCCTCTCCACTAGCCATAAATATTGAGGATGAAGCTATGAATATTTAAGGAACTAAGATCATCTTGGATAGTGATGATAATGTATTCAAGAATCTAGAAAACATTGTTGACAATTTGACTTTTGAAGAACTGGATAGTACTAAAGGAGAAGAGAAGGCACAAACCAAAATTGAAGAACCCAATGTGACAGAGAAGCAAGCACCTATTCCCACTCAAGAATAAATCAGTCTTACTCTTGAGACTAGAAAGAAGAGTTAGATTGGATCTATGATTGAGGATTTGGGAAATGAAGTAGATGATGATGATTAGATGGAATTGATCACATCCTTGAACAAGATCATTGGAAAGAACAAGAAAGTAAAAAGTCTTGAAGGATGCCTAAAGGAGCTTATTGAGAAGTTACAAGGTGTTGTGACTACACAAATTGTAGAAGCTGACCCTCTGGAGAAAGCAAAGAAAGTGATGAAGACTTTTGACAATGAATTCACAAATTTATCTGATATAGCAAAAGTGAAAGCTCAAGCAACCTATGAGGCCAAAACACTTTTGAACATTAGCCAAAATATCTGGAATGATATCAATAATCTTGATATCTGTATAAAGGACTTGAGGAAGAATTTAGAAAGAGGTAAATCTTTCTACATTCAGTGTACAAAATCAGAGACCTTGGTAGCAGAGGAAGATCAGAAGATGAAGATGAAGGAAGCAGAAATTCAGAATGAAACAAACCTTCTTTCAAGCCCCAATGTGAAGGTATTTGATATTGAGAAGAAAATTAGTAAGATATATGATGAGATAAGAATTTTGCAAGATGAGAAGGATAGGAAAATGAAAAGATTCACTCTTTTAAGAGAGCACATTTCTATGAAATTAAGCATTATTAAAGGGCAACTGGAAGGATGTCTTTTCGTCAAGACATCTTTTCAAAATTTTAGCTTTGAGAATCTCTAAGCATGTGAGATAGCATCTTATGGATTATGTGCACTACTCAGTGTGGTAGATTCAATTAAGAAATCATGGGAGAAAGAGTTAGAAGTAATAAAGATTTATTTTATAGATTGTGTTGCAAGCCTATGAGCTTTGCAATATTGAATCAAGGTAAAACTTTTTTTTAACACAGTTTTGTTACCCTCCTTACCTTTTTTTGTCATTGTTGTCAAAGGGGGAGAGATATATAGTAGAAAATTGATAGGAAATTAATAAGGATTGATACTCTTAGGGGGAGTACTGTATAAGAGATAAGATCTTTGGAGTCATAAGGATAGTATATACATATTTTATACTATGCCCACAATTGTGAAGTTTTTTGAGTCTAGGACTTAGCCAATTTTCTCATATGTTGCCACCAATGACAAAGGGGGAGATTGTTGGCAATTTGGCTGAGTTGGTTACATAGATGTTTTCATTATACCAACATATGATCTACATGAAGATCACACAAGTTAGAGATCTAGTATGTCAGAGGGCAATGTAGAATTGTCTAAGTATGAGACAGTGTGTTTTTACCAGTGAACCAGAAGATAGTTTTGATTGGTGATGTTGATTGGAGTAAGTTCAATGCTTGTGCACTTGAACATAGACTCTATGGTGACTATTGAAGACTCACCTCAGAGCACAAGTTAGTACGGTATGTATGAAAGAAGTTGTGATAGTTTTACTAAAGACAATGCTAAGTCGACAGGACAGAATATGAAGATAGAATTGATAAAGAGTTAAGGGATTATTTTGTTTATCAAAATAATGACTTAACAATATAAAGGAACAACATCCTAGATTTTAACCCTTGGGTAAAGTTATTTTGTAATATGGTAGCCGACTGGAAAATTTATTAGCCTTAATAACTTGTATAAATGTAATTGTAAAATATAAGAAAGACATGTGATATGCGAGATATATGATGTGTATGTAATAGTGATAGTGAAAGAGTAGTGAAGAGATATTGATGCAAACAGTATAATGTTATGTACCTTGACCTCTTTTGTAATCAATAAATATTGTACATTACTTGTTTGGGCAGTGGGCTCATCTAGTAATCACATTTTGTACTGCCAACTCCTAAGAAGGTTGAGGCTTCTAACAAGGCCTATAGTCCCTTAATCAGGACTGAGACACTATATGCATGTAATAGACTCCTAATAGGGTCAACATCCTTAACAAGATACTTTTGATTAGTGGATGTTTGTGGGTACCATCCCCATTGGGGTTTTCCCTTGGCTAGGGATTCCTTGAGAATAAATAATGTGTTATGAGTTAGTTTTTTTTATTGCTATGCACATTGTTTATCTTTCTATGTTATGCATGCATCAAGATTATCTATTATATCCATAATTGGGCAAAAATAAAAGTTTGTAGAATATTGATTCACCCCCCCTCTCAGTATTCCCTATTTCTAACATAATGTGCCCTAATAATTTTCCTTCTTTGACTACAAATTTTCACTTCTTTGGGTTTAGGGATACACCATACTCCAAAGCTTTGTCAAAAATTCTTTCAAGATGAGAAAAATGATCTTTAGCCTTCTTAGAATAAGCGGTCATGTCATCTTGGTAGAAAACCATAATAAAGTCTATGTACTCTTTGAATGAAACATCCATGGCCCTTTGGAAAGTTGCACCAGCATTTCTAAGACCAAATGGCATTCTGACATACACATAAGTTCCCCAAGGTGTTGTGAATGCTATCTTGAATTGTTCATATTATTTCACCAACACTTGGTTGTATCCAGAGAAGCCATCCATCATAGATAATAATTCACATCCAATAACTTTATGCAACATTGCTTCCATGTTGGGCAAATAATAGTTGTCTTTCAGAGATACAACATTTAAGTTTCTTAAATCCACACATAACCTAATATCACCATTTTTCTTTCTGACTGGGACTAGGTTAGATACCCAAGTTGAGTGCCTTATAGGCTGAATTATGCTTGCATCACTCAACTTGACTAATTCCTGCTGCATTTTTGGATCCAACAATGGGTTACTAGGTCTTTGTTTCTGTCTAAATGGCTTAACATCCTATTTCAATGGGATCTCATGTTGGAAAAGGTCCTCTCTATAGGCTTTTAGGTCATCATAAGACCATGAAAACACATGCTTGTGTTTCCTTAATAACTTTATCAGATTGTATCTTATTTGTGGATCTAACCCTTTTCCAATATAAATCATTTGAGGTGTGTTATGTGATCCCAAATTCACTTCTTCTAAATCTTCTACCTTAGCATTACTAGTCTTTAACATGTGATCACCCTGAATACTATATAATGCTTTCTATTCAGTTAAACCCTTAGGAATATAATTTGTACTCAACTGGATTACCTCATTCCCCAAGACCATATCTTTATCATCAATTTCCTCAACCAAAGTGTTACAGTCTATGAGTTGATCTTCATATATGTCAAGGCATTGAATAAACTTTAAAATGTCATGGTCATCTTCAAAGACCTACCAGTTATAAATTTTATCTGGAATAACTGGCCTACTTTTTATTTCCACTATTGATACCCCAGACAAAGTTACATCATCTCCCTTTAAGGAAATATTTGCTGAAAAATCAGCCATTATGTTTTTAGACCTTAAGACCTTTCCACCCATCAAATGTTGAAAGCATCAAATAATTCAATCTGATCCCAAATAGCATGTTTATATAATTTCAATCTATCATTTTTGACAATATATTTGGATCTAACTTGCGCTACCACAAGCTCAAAGTCACCAAAAAATTTTAAACATTTTATCCCATGTTTTATGGCAATTTTCAATCCTAAAGACAGTGCTTCATATTCAGCAGTGTTATTTGTACATTGAAAAGTCAATAGGAAAGAATACTTAAAAGTGGTACTTGATGGAGATATAAATAGAACTCCAACTCCTAAGCCTTCTTTTGAACAAGATCCATCAAAATACATTTGCCATAATCCATTTTTTTGTTCTTTCAGTTCTTCAATCAATGGGTCTGCATCTTCTTCTTGTGGAATGAGTTTTTCCACTCTAAATTTTTCCATATCAACATCCACACAACAATTCAAATCATTAGCATCAGTTAATTCAATCATGTGTGGGGTTCTACTTTCTCTAGATACTTTGACATTATCTCCATCAATGTTGAAAGTTTCAAAAGATAAATCACATTTGATACTACCTCCCATTGAAGCACTCCATTTTTTGCATAATAACATTCCATACTGAGGTGGGATGTTAACTACCAAGACACTCATAGTTAACAGCCTATTTGGGTAAGTTGCCAGCCTATAAGGTAATGCTTTTAGAGTACCAATAACTAGTACTTCTCTTGATTCCATGGTCTGACATCTTCCATGAGGTGTATCTACTTTCAAACCTAGAGACCTCATTACTTCTACAGGCATTATAGTATTAGAAGCTCGTGAATCAATCATGCAGTTCTTTAAAAGCTTACCATTTACTACCAAAGATAGAAAGAAAGGATCAACTATTCCTATCACAGTATTAATAACATTTGTATCCAAATAAATTTGAGGAATCTTAGAAATAATTTCCCCATAATGGTTTTCATTTGAGTCATTTACTGAGATAATCAATTTATCAGCCTTAGTGGTATTTTGGGTATCAGTAGGAGCGGCTCCATTTACCCAACTTAAAGATTTCTCTTTGTGTTCCTCTATTCTCATCATTTCTAACAAAGTGACTTTAATAGTGATTTATGATAACAACTTACTCATGTCAACATGAATATATTTTGGGTCAACTATATCTTGCTTAATAATAGTGACCTCCTTGTTTTCTTCATGTTTAGTAAGGTCGGGATGATCCTTGTTTTAAGTTTTAATTTCCTTTTGGGCAGAGATGATAGTTTCCTCCAAGGGTTGAGCTTTTACTCTATAATTCATATTGGGAGTAGCAAAAGTGAGATTCTTTTTTATCTTAGTCTTGTTGACAACCTCAGTAGCCTTATGTTTATCCCGAGACTGCTTCATATCCTTTTCTGATTTCTTGATGAATATACCAATTGACTTGTGATTTGAGTCACCTACCACTCTATTTCTTAAATTATAATTACTCTTGGCCTAGGTATGCATATCTATTGTGATTTGTGCAATTTCCTCATCAGAAGGCCTTCTCAACACAATTGATCCATCATCTTTTAAAGTATTACACTAGATTTTATCTAACTGACTATCTTCCTCGTCGAAAAAAACTTGTTGATAGTAGACTTCATTTCTGACCTGGGAACTACAAACATCTTGACCCTCATCCTCTTTAGTGGAGTCCATTTCATCATACATACATGAAGAAGTCATGGCAAATCCTTGATCATCATAAGATTCTTCATCATTACTTTCTTGTTCTCCATCTGCAGAGACACTCTAAGTAACTGCACAATAAAAGGGATCATGAGGTGACTAAAAAACAATACACCATGGAACATCATCATTCATGTTCACTAAGCTCTTGTATAATGGGTCAGGGGTTTTATCACTGGGTTTACCCCTTCTTTTAGGAAGCACTAGTTTTCCATCCTTCCACTGAGTGTTATAGGGATAATTCTGCATTCTTGGTAACTTGTTAAAGTTAATGAAAGATGGCATGTCATTTGATGCCAATCTATTATTTATGTTCTCTCCAGGCTTCAAATATTTTATTGCTTTTAAAATTTTCTTCAAACCATCATCCTCTTTTGGTTTTGTAGCAGACTTCCCTATTTCCTTTCTATTTGAAACTTGAGGTTTATAATCATCCCTTCTTCCCAATTTTCCTAATATTCTTCTATTCCTCTCTATGTCAATGGCCAATTTGTAGGCCTCTACAAGGTTTCTAGGGTTTTTGTCTCTCAAAAGATATCCCATCTTTGAATCAAAAGCATTTAGATAAGTGACCAAACATATTTTTTCATCCAACTTGATAACCTGTAATAGTTTATGCATAACTTTCTGGAATCTAACATTAAATTCAACAATACCCCCATTTTGGTTTTTCTTGATGTTATTGAATTCATTGATCATGATAACTTCATTGGTCTTATCATCATATTGTTCTTTGAAACAATGTTTGAACTGTTCCCATGAATTTATGCAGCATGAGGTAAATTCCCAAACCAATCTCTAGCATCTTTAATCATAGATTGAACAAAAAGTTTCATAATTAGATCATTAGGTTCTATGTTGTAATCATCTATTACATCAATGAAGCTCTCCAAGTTCTCCTCACAGGTGACAGCATTACTTCCAGTGAATTTTGGGAGTTTTTTCCTAATTTCATCAGGAATAGGATTAGGATATCCAAGGATCCGAACAAAAATCAATTGTTTGTGTCTCTCATGAATAGATCCCATCTAAGATGGCCCAACACCTAAAGATGTAGATGTTTGGATATTTGAAATAGTGGAATCCTTGGGGATACTTGATGAAGGGATAGTTTTGGCAGCATTAAAAACATTTGCACCTTGTACTAAGGAAGTGGATACTGTATTGGTAGGTCCTGAAGATTATCTAAGAAACTCAATCTTTCTTTTCATCTCAGCTGCAGTAGCCTCTAGCTCTACCTTTTCTAATTCTTTAGCCAATAATTACTGCTCTCTTTTAGCCTTTTCAAGGTCAACATCTAATCTTGTTACTTGATCTAAAGGTTTCTAGGTAGGATTTGGTTCATTAATTGAAATTCCTACAGCCTTTTGTTTACCCTTATCCATGGTGTTTCTTATCTCATGTATTTCTTGGATAATAGGTTGTTCCTCTATTTTTTCTAATATAGGAACATAATTTATAGCATCATAGTCCAAAAATTGTCTCTTCAATTGTTCAGCTCCTATCATAGCATTTCTAATCTTTTCTTCTTTCTATTTCTCTCTTTTTTGCCTTATTGCAGCTTGTTCCTAGATCTTTCTTTCTAGTTCAAACACTTCTTCAAAAATCTCTTCAAAATCTAGGAGGGTTATTTCTGATGAAGAATTTCAGGTAGGGACTTCTTCTTGGTGGTCATTAGGTACTTGGTGACCCTATAAGGAGGAACCAAGAGAAAAAGAAGGAACAAAATCTTATCTATTCCTACTTTGGTTTCTAGATCTTCTATTATTTTTAGGGATTCTTCTTCTGTGGGGTTGTGCCCTCCTTCCATATTTTTCAAAGGGTGAGTAATAATCTTCATATTGATTTATGCCCAAATCAACTGCTTTCACATATTCTGATGTATTTCCTTCCTAATTTGTTTGAATAGGATCCTGTGTCCTCACATTTCCTTTCTATTTCCATGTGAAAGACATGTCATTATTATTTCTTTCTTTCCTCATTTGATTTCACCTTGAGGTAGTTGGAAGTTCTCCTTCTAAATTTTATTCTAGATGATCTTTTCTCTAGGACCTTGTATTCCTATGGGTCATTATGAAATAGAGGATCACTTATGGAGCACTAGTACAAAGATTTGTAGAGAGTTAGCACCCAACTTGGTTGGGGATTTGGAGATACTACCCTTGGGAGAATATATAAGCAAAACTCACAAAAGGACCAAATATAGAAAGATGACAAGATAACTCTAATCTTTTAATGGTGACTAATCGGTATGAAATGAAAAGGATAGGAGTCAAACTCCACTTGAAACCTACGTCACTTACAACTTTGTAGAACATTTTTATTGATTCCCCAGCAGAGTCACCAATTTGTTAGAGCTTTTTCTCATGGGATCAAACTTGGTAAACATATAGGCTTGATTCTCAGTTTTAAAGACTCACAAGTTTAACAAGAAATAGTCTAATTGATGAGGATTGGATAAGATCCTAAGTGACCAATCAGAAATATAAAGTGCACATGTAGAAAAAGGTTGTTTAAGTGATTTGAAAAAGTAACAGCCGAATAGACTTGGGTGAGCCATTTTAGGGCTTTTGGATTTTCAAAGAAAATTATACCTAAAACCTAGCATTTTTTTTGTTAGGAATCAATTTTGAATGTTTGGCAATCATTCTATAGTAGTTGTTGTTGCATTCATGACTATGATTGTCATTGATGTCAACATAGTGATCTTATGGACACTTGCAGAGAAGCAGACAATGTTTGGATTAGCACACATGGGATATTGTAGTTGGAGGTATGTGATGTTGAGGATATACTCTTTGATATGTTATATGTTGATGGTTAAGAGCGTAGATAGTAATTCATTTATTCATGGAAGTTATGAGCATTTTGGTGGAAGCAGTATTCAGGCAGTGTTCCTGAGTAGCAGTTTGTGGAAATTGGATGATATCTCCTAATCAGGATGGAATATGGTTTTTCACAGTTAAAGGGATGTTAGAGATACATTGATAGTGACATGGATGACAATGTAAACTTTGAGGTCACACGAGTGGAAAATTATTATATTTGGAAGCTGACAATTTTGTATAATTTTGATGTAGCGTGTGGAAACTTTTATTTTGTAATTGTGTGCCAAATCATTTGTAACTACTTGAGTGTGGTATAAAGGAAGGAATTATTTTCCTTGTTGTATAATGAAGAATATGGTTTAATTTGAATGTATGCATGAAGTGAAGAAAAGATCTAATGCATAGTGAGAAAGGAGGTAACATATTTGACATTATTCTATTGAATAATCTTGAGATCAGTTGGATAGTATGTTTAGTGATCTTGCCATTGAAGCTGTTTGGGTAGTGGGTCCTTCTGTCTTCCATAACTCTTAATAGGGTCAGAATCTTTTAACAGGGATTCAAAATCTCCTAACTGGGATTCATATGTACTAAATGTATTTCATAAGACTCCTAATAGAGTCCATCCTTTCACAAGGAATATTCATATTAATGCATATTTTATGGGCATCATTCCCACCAGGGTTTACTCTTTGATCAAGAGGCTCCCTAGTCAACATATCTTGTGTCATTATGTTATTGTGTATGAATATCTTTCTATGGTTGGTAATTATATTGCTTACAGGGTTAAATGTTTTTGAAGTTGATAAAAGTTCTAATTATCAAATAATTGACTCACCCCCCCCCCCCCCTCTTAGTTATCTTGGTGGACTTTACTTTCTAATAATTGGTATCAAAGCCATAGGTCCTTGAAAGAAAATTTTAATAGGTTAAGGTGATCCATGGAGAATTTCAGGAAAGAAAGCCCTAAGTTTGATGGAGTAAATTTTGACAGCTGGAAGGGAAATATGAAGACACATCTATTGTGCTTAGGACCATGTTATTGGTTGATTAAAAAGAATGATAAGACTATCATTGAAGAGGATGATCTTGAAACATGTTCTGGTGATGAAAGAGATCTATTCATGTGTAACATACTTGCAAGAGAAGCACTTTTGACAACACTTTTGGAGAATAAGTATAGTCAGGTAAAATGTTTGAAAAAATCTCATGAAATTTGGAAAGCCTTACAATCTACTTTTGAAGGTGATGAACATGCAAAGAAAGTTATATTACATAATTTGATATGTGCATTTGAGGATATAAGAATGATGGAAGATGAATCTATTAGAAGCTATATTGGTAGAATGTCAGAAATTGTTGCAAGCATAAAATCTTGTGGAGGAACAAAGACAGAGAATGAAGTGATTTGGAAAATTTTGAGGAGATTGACTCCTGTATTTAAGAAGAAAACATAGATTATTGAACAAGTTATACATTGTACTGCAAACTTTACAAGAGAGACTCTTCTTGGAAGATTGGAAGAAGTAGAAATGAACCCGAGGATATCAGGAGACTTGCCCAGAATGGAGACAGTATCCAGTGCTCTTAGTGTTCACCCTACTTTGTCAAGAAGCATTAGTGTGAGTGGAGATTATGGTGGTGATAGTAGATCTAGAAATGAAGAAGACAGAAATATTGAAGAAGGTATTGCCTTGCTTGTGAAGAGAGAACCAGACGGTAAGAAAATCTTTAAATGTTTGACTTGTCAAGAATATGGTCATTTTGCATCTAAATGTCCTAAGAGAGTTAAAAAGTACATAAACAATTTCAAGCCTAGAAGATCTAAGGAATTTTATTATGCTAATGATGAAGACCTTGAAACTAGTATAGAAAGAACTCTAAGTGAAAGTGATACTAAGAATAATGATGACATAGGATTTGTAGCAATTAAAGAAGAGAATCCTGAAACTGATGTTAAGGAAGTAAAATCCTTAGTTTCCCAAGTTGAAAATAAATTTGATTGGATTATAGATAGTGGTTGTTCACATCATATGACTGGAGACATGAAAAAGTTCATAAATTTTAACAATTATGATGGAGGAGTTGTGAGAGTTGGAAACAATGCACCTTGTTTTATTAAAGGTATAGGATCCATTACTCTTGATGGAAAGACTAATACTAATGATGTTTACTTTGTCGATAGATTGAAACATAATCTTTTGAGCATTGGACAGTTAGATTATAAGGGCTATCAAGTTTGGTTTATTGAGAAAACTTGTGTGATAAAGGATAAAGATGGAAATCTGATTGGAACTGGATCTAGAACCAGAGGTAATGTATTTCAGTTGAATCCTACTGAGATGACATGTTTTATTACTAAGATTGATGAAAGTTGGTTATGGCACAGAAGGTTTTGTCATATAAACTTTGATAACATTATGAAAGTAAGTACTACACTTGCAGTAAGGGATTTGCCTAAAATTATGAAGCCCACTAACATGATTTGCAAGGAATGTGTGATGGCTAAGCAAAAAAGAAGTTCATTTTCTATTAAGGAGTTCACATCTACAGAGAAGTTGGAGATTGTTCATACAGACTTGAGCGGTCCTACCAAGACTAGAGGATTCTATGGACAAAGGTATTTTATGATTCTTGTTGATGATTTTACTAGAATGATGTGGATTGCATTTCTTAAAGAAAAGTCTGAAGCATTTGATAAGTTTAAGGTCATTAAGAATAAAGTTGAGAATGAATCTGGAATGAAGATTAAATGTTTGAGATCTGATAGAGGTGGAGAATTTACTTCTAGAGATTTTAACACTTTTTGTGAAGTGAATGGCATTAAGAGACAATTTTCAGCCCCTAGAACACCTGAACAAAATGGTATTGTAGGAAGAAGAAATAGATTAGTGATTGAAGAAAAAAGAGCTATTTTATTTGAAAATGATTTGGCGAAGATATTATAGAGAGGAATGAACACAATAGTGTATACAATGAACAGAGTACAAATCAGAGCAGACATAGACAAGACATCCTATGAATTATGGTTTTGACATGCACCCTTAGTTAAGTATTTAAGAATTTTTGGAAGCAAATGTTATATAAAGAGAGATGATGATATTGGAAAGTTTGATCCTAGAAGTGATGAAGGTATTTTTCTTGGATATTCTTTGAAGAGAAAAGCATATAGATGTTACAATAAGAGAACTAAAAGTATTGTTGAGAGTGCAAATGTTAAAGTTGATGAAAATATCAAAATTCAGGAAAGAATGCTTGATTATGAGTCAGATGGAGAAGCTCATCCTAAGCCTAACACTGAGACTACTAAACTATTCTATGAGACTGACAGCGATTTGGTGAATGAAAGACATAGTGAAGTCATTGAAGAACCAACACCTAAAGTGAGATCAGAGACAGTGACACCTAATAAGAATTTATCAAGAAATCATCCTTTTGAGCAAATTATTGGAAGCATTAAAAGAGGAGTTCTAACTTGAAATAAGGTACACAAATAGTTATGTTTGATTTCTCAAATTGAACCTAAATCTACTAGTGAAGCTTGTGAATATGAACATTGGATTAATGCTATGAAAGAAGAACTAGATCAAATTGAAAAAAATAAGACATGGGAATTGGTCCCTAGACCTAAAGATAAGAATTTTATTGGAACTAAATGGGTATTCAGAAACAAGATGAATGGACAAGGAGAAGTAGTAAGAAACAAATCAAGACTGGTATGTAAGGGATGCTCACAGCAAGAAAGAATTGACTATGAAGAAAATTTTGCACTAGTAGCAAGAATTGAAGTTGTAAGAATATTTTTGGCTTATGCAGCTTTTAAGAAATTCAAAGTATATTAGATGGATGTGAAGTCCACATTTCTGAATGGAAGAAGAAGTCTACATTGAGCAGCCTAAAGGTTTTTCTTTGACTCAAGAAGGAGACATGGTATGTAAATTGAAGAAAGCATTATATGGACTAAAGCAAGCACCTAGAACTTGGTATGAAAGATTGGATAAGTATTTGTTAAAATTGGGATTTACAAAAGGAACAACTGACAACAATCTGTACACAAAAGAAATCAAAAATGGTTTGTTGATCATAGTTATTTTTGTTGATGACATTATTTTTGGAGGAGAAGATGAAGCTAGTGACAAATTTGCTAATGAAATGAAGAAAAAATTTGAAATGAGTATGACTAGTGAAATGAAATACTTTTGTGGATTACAAATAACACAAAAAAATGATGGTATATTTGTAAGTCAGACAAAGTACTTGAATGATTTGTTGAAAAGATTTGGCATGGAGAACTGCAAACTAGTTGGAACACCTATGGTAACTGGACATAAACTATCTAGCATAGATGAAACACCAGCAGTTGAATAGAAGAAATACAGATCTATGATTGGAGGATTGTAGTATTTGATACATACAAGACCTGATATACCACATTCAATTGGAATTGTAGCAAGATTTCAAGCTGAACCTAGAGAATCACATTATGCAATAGTAAAGAGGATATTGAGATATTTAAGAGGCACAATGGACTATGGATTGTGGTATGAAAAATCTGATGATTTTACCCTATGTGTATATATAGATGTTGATTGGGGAGGTAGTGTTGATAATAAAAGGAGCACCAATGGTGGAGCCTTTTTCCTTAGAGGAAGATTGGTTTCTTGGCTAAGCAAGAAGCAGAATTGTATCTCATAAAGTACAGTAGAAGAAAAATATGTACGGGTAGAAAACAATTGTAACTAGATAATTTGGATGAAGCAAATGTTGAAAGATATTGGAATAAAGTTTGTTGAGCCTATTGTCATACATTGTGACAACACTATCATAATTAGTATGTCTAAGAATCATGTATTACATTCTAAGACAAAGCATATAGAGATCAAGTATCATGTAGTACGAGAGAAAGTTGTTGAGAAAGAAGTCAGACTAGAGTACATAAGCACAAAGGAGCAGATAGCAAACATATTTACAAAGCCTTTGCCTAAGGATACATTTGAGTATCTTATAGGTATGCTTGGGGTTATGCCCCAGCCTAATTTTGAGTAATGATGTAGTTGGTTGCATCCATCTAGTGGTATATGAGCCTTATCCTTCTTCTAGAATAGATGTTGGTACTTCCTCTATGGGGGAGTATGTGTATCTGAGCTGAGTCATGAGGACTCTAGTGAATGTATTTTCTGAATAGTGTCTTTTGACATTGGAGTTATTGTTGAAATAATGATGAAACTTCTATCATTGATATCAATGGGGGAGAAGTGTACATGAAAAACCATTTGTGTTATCTGTTGAAGAGAACTGAATAGGAAAACGAAGCAAGATTTAATTGATGAAGAAGATTCAAAAATATTTGTCAGAGCAGTAGTGTTGCAATACTGGATTTTTGGAACATTGGATGTTTTTCATCTATGTTTCCATCAATACCAATGGGGGATATTGTTAGGAATGAATGCTGAATATTTGGCAGTCATTCTGTAGTAGTAGTTGTTGCATTCATGACTATGATTGTCATTGATGTCAACACAGTAATCTTTTGGAGACTTGCAGAGAAGCAGACAGTGTTTGGATTAGTGCACATGGGATATTGTAGTTGGAGCTATGTGATGTTGAGGATATACTCTTTGATATGTTATATGTTGATGGTTAAGAGCACAGATAGTAATTCATTTATTCATGGAAGTTATGAGCATTTTGGTGGAAGCAGTATTTAGGCAGTGTTCCTGAGTAGCAGTTTGTGGAAATCTGATGATATCTCCTAGTCGAGACGGAATCTAGTTTTACGCAGTTAAAGGGATGTTAGAGACACATTGATAGTGATGTGGATGATAGTGTAAAATTTTAGGTTGCACGAGTGGAAAATTATTGTATTTGGAAGCCGACAGTTTTGTGTAATTTTGATGTAGCGTGTGGAAACTTTTATTTTGTAATTGTGTGCCAACTCATTTGTAACTACTTGAGTGTGGTATAAAGGAAGGAATTTTTTTCCTTGTTGTAGCATGAAGAATATGGTTGAATGTGAATGTATGCATGAAGTGAACAAAAGAGGTAATGCAATTCTGAAAGTGAAATTGTGAAGGAAGACATGCGAAGTACAGAGATCTAAAATTGAGATATGGTATAGCAGTGAGTTTGGTTTGGCATAGTGAGAAAGGAGGTAACATATTCGATATTATTCTATTGAATAATCTTGAGATCAGTTGGACAGTGTGTTTAGTGATCTTTCTATTGAAGTTGTTTGGGTAGTGGGTCCTTCTGTCTTCCATAACTCTTAACAGGATTAGAATCTTTTAACAGAGATTCAAAATCTCCTAATCAGGATTCATATGTATTAAATGTATTTAATAAGACTCCTAAAAAAATCCATACTTTCACAAGGAATATTCATATTAGTGTATATTTTGTGGGCATCATTCCCATCGGGGTTTACTCTTTGATCAAGAGGTTCCCTAGTCAACATATCTTGTGTCATTGTGTTATTTTCTATGAATATCTTTCTGTGGTTGGTAATTATATTTCTTACATGGTTAAGTGTTGTTGAAGTTGATAAAAGTTATAATTATTAGATAAATAATTCAACCCCCCCCCCCTCTCAGTTATCTTGGTGGACTTTACTTTCTAACATTTTCAAACTTTAAACAATTTTGGAGCTTCTAGGGCTGGAAAAACTGGAGATCGAATCATAAAAATCAAGGATGGACATCAAAAATGAAAATTTCAAAGGACAAAACACCTAAAACTAGGAAAATAACCAACAAGAACCATAGTTTGAATCTCATCATAAGTATGAGAAGAACTAGGGATAGCGGATGGAGAATTAGTCATATTAGGAATGTTAGGAATCAGATTAGGATTAGGAAGATTAGGAACTATATTACGAAGTATAGGAACTATATTAGGAAGTATAAGAACTATATTAGGAAGTATAGGATTAGGATTAGGAATATTAGGATATGGTTTATCATCTACCAAATTCTTCACATAATCCAAAAGAGTAATAAGTCCTCCACATAAATCTTTAATGAAAGTTTTGAAAGTAGGAAGACTAGTATCAGTTAATCTCACAATAGCATAGGCAAGTGAAAAATGAATAGTAACCAACATAATGAAGTGGATAATACTCTCATAAACATCATAGGTATGATAAAGAGATGCCAATAGAAGGATAATAAAGAAAATAATCACACACCAAAGAATCTTAAAGATCTTCATAGCAAATGAAATGCAAAAAATATTTTTGTATTTTGTTGATTATATAGATTTTTTATATTTTTGAATTTTAAAATGCAAGAGCATAAAAGAAATCTGATCTTAAGGAAAGAAATAAAAGCACATGTAACACCAAAAAGAAAGATTTTTCTATCACGGGTTCACCAAAATTTAAGATATAAAAATATAATATCTTTTTAGGGATATATTTTTATATGTATGTTTGGGGGTGTAGAGGTATGTAAAGGGGATGTTAAGATGAGAATATGTGGTGGAAGATGGAAAATTTCATGGACATACAAAATAGGAATCAGAATACTTATCTTAAAAAGGAGAAGATTTAGAAATTACTATTTTTTGGTGTATGTGTTCAGTTTCGAGAAATTATGTAACTTGATCTGGGCTGGAAATACAGAAAAAGAGAAAACCCATAAATATTTTGTCTTTCAGGGAAAGGTCATCCTTGACCTATGATAGGGGTAAGATCTTACCTTGGGGTACAATCTTACCCCAAAAATTCATCCTTGACCTACACAGCTCCAACAAAAATTATGTTTGCCGATCTTGAAAGTTCAGTGAAAAGGGTACTCAGATCTGAACTGCAATTCATTGTCCTTCATCTATACCTACAAGAAAAAGAAGATTTGTATTGTTTGGATGAGGGGTTTTCCTTAGTAAAACCACATTTTGGAATCAACCTTTAAAATAGATTTGAAATAGAGAATGCTAGCAAGTAGTAGAAGTAGATCTAATAATGAAGCTATGATACTCAATAGATATGCAATTGTATTTTAAATGTAAACAAGTATGTTAATATGAAAGCTTGGACTAACAAATGTAAATCAAAACCTCCATGATTGTATGCTTGGAATCCACCTTGAAGGGAGTATGAATAGATCTTTGAAGATGAAAAAAGGATCTTGAAGGAAGATCACACCACCATGGTGGATAGATCTAGGGTTTTGAATGATGAATCTTGAATGCTTGAACCAAATTCCCCCAAAGACTTAAATTATTGAATCCTTGATCTTCAATGGAGAACTTGAATGCTTGGATGTAGATGATGGCTTGAATTATTCCTTGATCTTGAATGTCTCCTTGAGAATGTCTTATAGAAATTGGATGTATTTCACACTTGATTGATGGATGGAAAATGAGAGATGATGGATGGATCAAAATGAGAGAGGAAGGATTCCTTTTATACTAGTTAAGGCACAAATCTATAGAGAGGAAAACATTGGATAATTAAATCCCAATTAATATTAACCCCTAGAAATGGACCTAGATTAAATATAATTTAAGAGTTTACCATTCTGAAACCTGAAATAGCCAACCCGAAAGCAGGAAAATAAACTTTTGAGTTTCCCCCCGCATCCGAAAAACTTTATGATGAAAAGGGGGACCTAGTTCAAGGATGAGGTCAAATTTAACCTAGGTCAAGGTCAAGGTTGACCATGACCCAGGGGTTTATAACTCTTGAAAAATGAGCTAGAAGAGGAAAACATTGCCCAGGGAGGCCCAAACAAGGCCCTAAACAGGTACAGAAGATAGGAAGGGGGCAGAAAATAGAGAAAAACATGATGATAGCCCCAAAACACCCCCTAAGGAGGGCTAAACATTATTACCATGGAAGTGCTTCCATTTTAAGATGATACAAAGGGATATTGCTAATGAGAGAAAGAGAAGTGTGTTAGAAATGGGAACACTAAGAGGGGGGGTGAATCAGTGTTCTATACTTTATTACTTTTTCTGCTATGTTGAAACTTAACTTAATTGCTTAGTTACTAAGATGAACATTAATGCAAGGAAGAGAAACATTCATAACACATGACACCAAATATGATTATGAGGAAACCCAAATAGATAAAAACCCCAGTGGGAATTGACACCCACTAAGAACTACACTAGTTTATTATGATCCATGTTAGAAGATCTTGCAACCCTATTAGGAGTTGATCTTTACAATGCAATAAGTGTAGTGACCTAGTCAAGGGTCAGACCCTATTAGGATTATTTTATAATTAACCATGTTAGGGGTGGGGACACACTATCCTAGAGCTCAATACTCAAGTGATGAAGGCTACAACCTTCTAGATATCATATACACACTATATCTACAAGGTGAACTGGTGTTGAGACACTGCTTGTCTAATCAGTTCCTTCTTTGTGCAATTATGCTTGAGCCTCTTGTAAATCTCTACCAAATTCTATCTGCTATTTTCATACTTCTTCTTTTCTTATATGAGCTCTATTTTAGCTACCATGTCATGTTACAAGGGTGCATGTCTTATTTATATGCGCATACAAAACTATTCATCAAGTCAGCCTATAACTAATTATATACAGTACTTCCAAATGAATTGGCTCAAGCGTGTTTACATATATTCATACTAACATGTTTATGACCTAAATACAATAGGCACATATCCTTTACAAAAAAATATTACAAGCGCTAATCAAAATACAAACAGTCAGTCATGTACTCTATTCTATTCTTTCGCTTACTAATTGTGACTCTTCAACTGGTTGTATCTTCATCATACTGACTCATCTAATCATGTGCTCTTATAATTATCATGATTACATATCAACAAGCTTATCTTCAATGGCACATACCATAACTCACTCATACACATGTGCATTGATGCTTTGATCACCTGGTGCTCTGCTATCTATCCAGTCTTCCATACTTAGTCATTTTTCATATCTTCTTCAATATGCACTGACTCCAAAACTTGATATGACTTTGCTTCCATAATGAAAACACTAAATATAGTCATATATTTTAGTATAGTCAACTTTCCAACAATCTCCCCCTTTGTCATTAATGGAAACAAAGGAATATGGTGAAGTTACTAAATGTATCCTTATACAATTTTTTTGTAATACATACTCTAACTTATATATCCCCTTATGTACTATACTGTTATTTACATCATTTACAAGGCTCCACATTCTTCCTTCTACATACTATACTCCCCCTTTGACATTAATGACAAAGGTCCTCAAAAAAATGTATTCACAAGTACTTATAAAGTGAAGACATCCGGATATGCTAACTTTAGATTAGCAATCTCTTTCTACCAAAATTTCTTTAGTGTGCCTATTATCTAGAGATGGGCACACAATGCATATGTTAAATTTTCCATCTTCTCTAGTTCTGTACATGGACCTTGATCATATGTCACTATAGTGGCATTGATCTCCTTGATTTTTTGATTCAAGACATCTAGTGAGGGCGCAAGAGCATTTCTCAGCTATGTTTGCCTTGCCCTTATCTTGGACATTTATTTTTCTATCTTTTCTATTTTGTCCACTTGTCTCTAGAATACATTGTTACACATATTTACATCTATAGTGGGATCTTCTACTAATTTCCTCACTTTCTCTACCATAGCCTCTACCTCTTGAATTTTCTTATAGAGATTTGCAGTCAGCTTGTCTTGGTTCATGCAGTCTGCTATGAGTTTCCTTCCTTTGCCTACAAATTCTTTCAGTGAAGCTTGACCAACCTTTAAAGAGTTGAGGTCAAGTGAAAAGTTTTTATTTATCTCATCTAATATCTTCTTAAGATGCTTCTCTTCTGCTACCTTAGCCACTGATTTTTATAGGAAGGAGAAGTTTTCCTTGAAACTTGTTAGGATGTTTCTGACATCTTCCACAGAGTGCACTTTTTGTACATTATTATCTGCTGGTAGTAGATTGTTCAAGATGTCTATTGACTCAAAAAATTGAGGATTTATCATTACTTGTTTTTCTTTGGCCTTATCCATAGCAAGGACACTGATCTCGATTAGGTCTTCTTCTCCCCAAGAGTCCAAACTTGTAGTTTCAGGGGTCAAACTTGACAATAATGATTTTGAAGGCATGGGAGTGATGGGTGTGTTGTTCATCATTTCTATCTTAATCTCCACAGGCATTCCAACTAAGGGTTCATTAGTTGTTTCCTTTTCTACCTCCTCTTCTCCTCCTTTCTCCTTTTCTTTTTCTTTCTCCTCTTCTTCTTCTTGACCTATTATATCTTCTATCAATACATCCTCTTGGTTCTTAGGTGAAATATCACTGCATAGAATTTCTGCCTCTTGTGTACTTACAAAGGCTTCCTCAAATTTGTCTAAGTCTTTATTAGTGGCTGCCATTAATATTTCCACATTATCAATCATTATTGTGTTATCTTCTTGAGTTGGGGTCATGGGCGTAGACTTTATTTCAACTGCAGGCACTATTACTAAGGGCATTGAGTCATGTGGACCTATCATAGGTGTTTTTGTGACCTTGACTTCTTTAGATTTCTCAACAGGTGTTTGAGTGATGGGCGCAGATGGAGGTTGCATGTGTTGTTCAAGGAACACTTTCTCAAAAGCTTATTCTATCTCCTTGGTTATATGCTCATACTCCTTGTTCATTATGTGCAATGTCCTCATCTTAGTTCTGAGGTCTGGCTTCACCAAACCTAGCAGTAGTGTTTTCTCATCAATTTAACATACTGGAAAATTGTCATCCAGTGTTTTCTCTCTAATTCTGAAGTCTTCCTATGTTGCTTGTCTTTTCAAGGAATCCAAAATTTCCCAAACTTTATCCAAAATCATTGACTTCAGTTCTAGCATAGTCTTCTTGAATTTTATCATATGTTTGATCAACATATCATGGATTTCAGACTTGTCAATCTCATGATATCTACCATAGAACTTAGATATCTGATCTAACCTTCCTTCCTCTACCACTCTAGTCCTTAATACGTGAAGACTTGGTAGGAACCCTACCTTAGGAGGTGGTTGTACATTTATGCCTCTACTTCTTGTGGTTCTTGTTGAAGGGTGGCTTGTGGCTATTTGCTTCTTCCTCTTAGGCATCTTGGGAGATGCTTTAGTGGACTCCACATCAACTGTATCTATGGGTGCATGACTGATATTATCTATTTTACTTTCTTCTTCCTTTTGATCATTAGTTTTCTCAATTTTTACCTTCTTCATCTTGGGATCATTTGTCTTCTCTATCTTATTTTCCATAGAGGATGCACTCTCAATTTGTATAGTTATTTTTTATTCTCTAGCTTTATCCAGGTCTGCTTGTGTCACACCATGGATCTTCAAAATCTCAAAGGTGATCTTGGTGGCTTTTCTCTTGGTTGCAGCACCATTTAGGACTGCATCTACCTTTCTGGTCTTTTCTTCATATATTCCCCATCTAGGCTCATTAGGACCCTTGGGCACCGATAGTAGAACTTGTGTATAACCTTCCAAGACTTGCTCCTCCACTTCATAGCCAAGTGGATGAATCCACTTAGTTCTAGGCTCAACAACCTCCATACAAGTAAAGTCAGATTCTACCATAAAATAGATATTGTCCTTGTATTTTCAACAATGTTCTTAGGTATCCTATACTTCATTTGCATCTTTATCCTGAAGGTTTTCAACTCCAACTCCATGTAGTCTCTTAGTGTGCTCTCAACTGATGCCTTAAGGGATATTTGAGGCATTGTAGGTAAAATTTTATCTAAGTATAAGTCTGATATCTTTCCAACTATATGAAATTAATATAGATTATCAAAGACCCAAAAATGAATATTTTGGTCTTATCATGTTGGATTGCCCTTATGTTATCCATCAATTGTGCACGCGAGATTTCACATAGGTTGAATTCTCCATCCTCCTTTACTATCCTGATGCCTATAAAGCAATTTTTTCTGCCATTAATGCTTGTCATGTAAGTACAAAATTCAGATGTAAATTTCATTTTGTGTTTTCGCTAACAATCAGGCAGTGCGCTCTTGCATATAGCATCACATAGTCTTGAAATAGTTGAGGTCCAAGGTGCATACTCTGAAACTGAGTATACCAGTCGCGCAGGGGTCTAGAGCTAATCTAGCTCCCCTAATGACCATAAAAGTCATTTAACCATAAATAGGAGGTGCATCCAATGTGGATGCATGCTCAACTACTAAATCAACATTATCCTTCTTTTCTTCCTTCCAAATCAAGCTCGCATCTTCTGAAGTTTGTACAAACTTGACTTCTCTTGCTTCTTCTAATATTGAACTTTCTAACTTTTTAGGGCTTTCCTATCTTTGCGCTCTTGTTCTATAGAACCTAGAGATGTGTCTAGTCTTGTTACATGAGTGACAAATGACTAGAGGCCTGATATTCCTCGGTGCATTCATGTGGGTTACTATACTGCACTGTCTTGCTGTCTGACCAATATAATTACATATCTGACATGTAATATTTTGAGAGTTTCTTACATTCTTCTTGGAATGACTTTATTAATTTTGATTTCTTTGATTTTATTTACAATTCATAGCTCTATGACCAGACTTATTGCATGAATAACAATAACCATTAAAAGGTCTTCCCTGTTACAAGTAGCAGTTGTCATTGCACCAAAAGATCGACATGTTAATGTCTGATACAACCACTAGACTTATAGTAGACACAAGAGGCGGTTAAGCCATGTCACGAATCCCAAGGGGAGCATTGACCATTTTTTCAACAATCTCCCCCTCATCATTTCCTAAGGGGATTCAAATCTATGACCAAGCTCTAATACCACTTGTTACAAGTAGTGGTTGTCATTGCACCAAAATATTAGCATGTTAATGCTTGATACAACCACTAGACTTATAGTAGACACAAGAGGTGGTTAAACCATGTCACGAATCTTGAGGGGAGTGCTGATCATTTTTTCAACATTACCTCTTTACAATTTCTTGCTATGTGACCATGCTTGTTATAGGCATAACAAAACTTGTTTACTGGCTTGTGCTCATCCTTTGGTGGTTCAATTTCAGCTTCTGTATGATTTCCTATCTTCCTAGCTTCTGTATATTTTTTTTATGATTTCTTTCTTTCTTGCATATCATTGATCTAATTTTGTGCTTCATTGAATCCAATACCAATGGTGTCTACTTTAACCTTTTGTGCATACAATTGTGACTCTATTAGATCCTTTCTTGTGTGTAACTTGTTAATATGATTCTTTGCCTCAGTCGATTCAGATTCTATCTGTTTCTTAATATTTTGTAACTCCAATACTTTCATGTTTGCTTGGCTTAGTTCTTCATCTAATTGCTTGTTTTCTTTGACCTGTTCTTCATAGGCTTCTTGATTGTTAAGTAATTTTTCATCCAACTCTTCAATTTGATCTTTCAGAGAATTGTTTTCCTCATTTAGCTTTTTAACCATTTTTCCCAAATCACTTGTGGAGCAGTCTTTCAAGTATTTTCTCAAATTTTTAATGACTACATGAGAATCACTAACCTTTTCTTTTAGTTCTTCAATTTCTTTTTCAGATCTGTCAAGGTCTTCAAGAGCTACTTCCAGATTCTTTTTTAGATGTTTCATTTCTTCCTTATCCATGATCTCCTCAAGTGGTTAAACTTATCCTTAGAGGACCAGAGCTCTGATACCAATTATTAGAAATGGGAACACTGAGAGGGGGGGTGAATCAGTGTTCTATACTTTATTACCTTTTCTGCTATATTGAAACTTAAGTTAATTGATTAGTTACTGAGATGAACATTAATACAAGTAAGAGAAACATTCATAACACATGACACCAAATATGATTAAGAAGAAACCCAATAGGTAAAAACCCCAGTGACAATTGACACCCACTAAGAACTGCACTAGTGTATTATGATCCCTATTAGAAGATCTTGTAACCCTGTTAGGAGTTAATCTTTAAACTGCAATAAGTACAGTGACCTGGTCAAGGGTCAAACCTTGTTAGGAGTCTTTTACAATTAACCCTATTTGGAGTGGGGACACACTATCCTATAGCTCACTGTTGAAGTGGTGAAGGCTACAACCTTCTGGATATCATATACACACTATATCTACAAAGTGAACTGGTGTTGAGACACTGCTTTTCTAATCAGTTCCTTTTTGTGCATTGATGCTTGAGCCTCTTGTAAAGATCTACCACATTCTATCTGCTCTTTGCATACTTTCTCTCTACTTATATGATCTCTATTTTATCTGCCATGCCAAATTACAAGGGCACATGTCTTATTTATATGCGCATACAAAACTCTTCATCAAGTTGACCTATAACTAATTATATACAATGCTTCCAAATGAATTGGCTCAAGCCTATTTACATATATTCATACTAACATGTCTATGACCTAAATACAATAGGTGCATAGCCTTTACAAAACAATATTAGAAGCACTAATCAAATTACAAACAGTCATCCATGTACTCTGTTATGTTTTGTTGCTTACTGACTATGACTCTTCAACTAGTTGTATCTTCATCATGCTGACTCATCTGATCATGCACTCTTAGAATGAATATGATTATATATCAACAAGCTTATCTTCAAGGGCACATACCATAACTTGGTCATATGTACATGCACTGATGCTCTGATCACCTTGTGCTTTGTTATCTATCCAATCTTCTATACTTAGCCAGTTTTAGATCTTCTTCAATATGCGCTAACTCCAAAACTTCATATGACTTTGTTGCCATAATAACAACACTAAATATAGTCATATATTTTAGTATAGTCAACTTTCCAACAAAGTGTTGAAGGAGTAAAGTTTGTTAAGTGCATGAATATATTCCATGAAGATGTGAAACATAAGTTGGAGAAAAGTAATCAGAAATACAAAGATAGAGCTAATAGATCTAGAACACATAAGACTTTTGTTGTTAATGATGAAGTAATGGTACATTTGAAGAAAGAAATATTTCCTGTTGGAACATATGGGAAGCTGAAAATGAAGAAGTTTGGTCCTTGCAAGATTTTGAAGAGATTTGATAGTGGAAATTCTTATGAAATTGAGTTACCTGATGACATAGATATATCATCTATTTTCAACATTGCTGATTTGTATGAGTACCATGAGTCGGATGAATAAATGATAGTACTGAATGATTATCCTAAGAAATAGATAGAATAAGTTGAGTAGATTTTGAAGAAAAGAATTGGTAGAAGTATAAGAGGAAAATAGTATATAGAATATCTGGTAAAGTGGAAGAATAGACAGATTGAAGATAGTTCATGGATTTCACATTCTGAGTTGGATTCAACTTAGATCATACTTGCTTCATGATTCAGAGAATCATTTCAAATAACTCCAGGTGTCTGATGTAGGAGCATCTTGGGCCCTTGGCAATCATGTATGGCCAAAAACATGTTTGTGTTTTCTTGTGTTGCTCAATTCCTTCTTTGACCAAGTTGGTTTGGTGTTTCTCAGTTTCCTTTATTTATCGGTGTTGGTCAGTTATCTCTTTGGCACTCAGTGATGCTTGTCTAGCGCTCAGTTATCCTTTCTTACCGAGTTGTTTGTTTTAGTTTCTTGTTGAGGCTGACTCTTGCAATTAATTTTGGTTGTGCATTTAATGATGGTATCTAAATGGAATAAATGTGGAGTAAGGTTTTAAATAATTAATAGGTTAAAATATAGTGGAGGATTGTGTGTGTGATGGAAAATGTTTTGGACATATAAACTAAATAAAATAGAAATACTTATCTCAAAAGAAGGTTGATGTAGAAATCACTATTTTTTATGTTTGTGTACAATTTCAGGAGATTCTACAACTTGTTCCAAACTAGAAATACCCAAATAGAGAAAAAGCATAAAACTTTTGTCCTTCTAAGGTCAGGTTGACTTTGACCCAGATAGCGGGGCACAATCTTAACCCCCACTGAAGGTCATCCTTGATGGTGCAGGAGCATCTAAGCCATTCTATGGACACCATGACAACTAGAAGACTCCAAGC
This sequence comes from Chamaecyparis obtusa, assembly GCA_027943335.1. Lineage (NCBI taxonomy): Eukaryota > Viridiplantae > Streptophyta > Pinopsida > Cupressales > Cupressaceae > Chamaecyparis > Chamaecyparis obtusa. The sequence goes on along the minus strand of BSBK01000192.1, from coordinate 351,187 downwards.
ATGAAGATGACTCATTTATATCATGGTGGAATCAACTATGAAGTTCTAAGGCCTATTATGGCATCAAATATGCAAAAGATGTAATTCCTGGGTCTAGGAAGTCCAAAAAAAGGGCTAATTGAGCATATGGATGTAATAGGGATTAAATTAAGTTAGTTTTGTCTTTAGGAACTCTTAATAAGACTATTTGAGTCATTTGGAAAGGTTATATTGTTTAGATTGCTCTTAGAAATCAAAATTTGTAATGTTGCAAATTTAAATTTTGAATTGCAACAGTTAGTTAGTTTTAGGAGGGAAAAGGGATTTATTAGTGTTTTAACATTTTAATGACTCTTATACCAACCAAGGTTGGTTGGGAATGTTTCATGGAAGTCATATATATGGTAAAGAATCCCATTGTACAGAGAAGAAGTGTATGGTACGGACTGCACTTAGAATTTAATGAAGAAACTCTCTATTTTGGCAAAATTAATGAGTTTGTTGCATTGTTCTTACTGGTTTTGATAGGGGACTTGTTTTGTATGAGGGAAGAGTATTGATATATGGTTCAGACTTCTATTTCATGCCTTGATTGAGGATTTATACAAGTATTCTTTAACCTTTATTGCTGACTATCATAAACTGTCCAGATTTAATTAGCAATTTTGACATTTTTATGGAGATTGGTCATTCCAGGGTTGTAAAACCATGAGATTCATGGAATGACTCATTTTTTACATGAATCATACCCTACTAACATTCTAATATGCATTTGTGATGGAGAAGTGAAGGTTATTGGTGATCACCATACTAATTTCTAGTGTTTTTACATTGAAAGTTGTTGGTACAGTGTAGAAGCAGCACATTGGCCTTAAGGAGAGGTCATTTTTATGCTAGATTTTGTCTATGGGTGTCAAATATAGGTTTTTCCATCCATTTATTGTTGGAGAAAGTGTTGGGAGACCATAGATTGAAGAGGCCCTAGTTTTTGAGGGTTTTGAAGCCTAATTTAGGGCTTTTGCACTTGTAGCACCTAAAGACTCAAATTTATTGAAGATTCCTTTGATTCAACACATTTTATGATACTATAGAAAGTTTGGCAGTTTTGGGATAGGTATTGTGAGTACTTCCTTTGTAAAAGTGGGTGTTTTTGGGCTTAAAATAGGGCCTGTAGTGTAGCAGCAAGGACTTTGTCCAAAAAAACCATACCTAATAATTTGATATGTTATAGAGAAGCCAAATGGGTATCCAAATATGCAATTTATTTCTCTAATTTTTTGGAAAAGTTGTGAGAAAAATGTGTGATAACAACGGTGGAAGCCTAGTTGGGGTTTTAGGCCTAACTTGTGCATTTTTCAAGTTTGAACCATATTGAGTTTGTGGGAGGTTAAAACCAATTGAATCACTTTGGAATTTATGTTTTAAAGACATTAAAATCACATAGGATCATAGTAGAGATCTTGAAAAAACATTCATATGTTGGAGGCTTTAAGGTCATTTCCCTTGCATTGAAAACTTGTTATTTTGTGAGATCTCCTTACTCTTTCTAATTGGGCCTCATCCCACCAATACCATCTGCATCACCTGAAATGAAACATCTTTGACAAAAATTATGTTTGCGGATCCCAGAAGTTCACGGAAAAGGGTATCTAGATCTGCACTTCAATTAGTTATCTTGTACCTGTACCTATCAGAAAAATGATTTTGTTTGATGAGGGTTTTACCTTGGTCAAACCCCAGTTTGGAATCAACCTTAATAATGGAATTGAATTAGAGAATTCTAGCAAGTAGTAGAAGTAGATCTAACAATGAAGCTATGATATTCAATAGATATGCAATTGTATTTCAAATGTAAACAAGTATATTGAAATGAAATCTTGAACATAACAATGTACATCAAAACCATAAATGTAAATCCAAAACCTCCATGATTATATGATTGGAATCCACCTTGAGGGAAGAATGAATGGATCCTTAAGATGAACAAAGGATCATGAAGGAAGATCACACCAACATGATGGATAGATCTAAGGTTTTGAATGATGAATCTTGAATGCTTGAACCAAATCCCTTAAAAGGCTTGAATGCTTGAATCCTTGATCTTCAATGGAGAACTTGAATGGACAAGAGGACTTTAATGCCTCCTTGAAAATGCTTGCTTGATCTTTCTTGAGGGATTGATTGCAAAACTTGATGGAAATCAAATGCTATGAGATTGAAAGATGGACAAAATGAGAGAGGAAGGCTTCCTTTTATAGTGATCTAGAGCACAAAATTCTAGAGGGTATGACATTGGAGAATTAAATCCCAATTAACTTTAACCCCTAGAAATGGACCTAGATTAAATGTAATTTAAGGATTTACCATTCTGAACTCTGAAACAACTGACCCAAAAGTGGGAAAATGAAACTTTTTGAAACTTGACATCCTAAAACTTCTAGAAATTGAAATTTAGACCTGGGGTCAGGGTCAAGGTTGACTCTTCCCTAGGTCAAGGTTGAGGTCAACCTTAACCTAGGTTAGGTTCAAGGTCATCCTTGACCCAAAAAGTCAAAGTCTTCAGTTTCTCAGAGAAAGTTACCAGAAAGAGGCTAGAAACAAGGGGAGAGAAGCAGAACAGGGGGGAAATAGCCAGATCCATGTAAAGACCTAATCAAGGTGCTTGACATGATCCCAGACCACCTACTCAGAGGGCTAAACACTCTTAACATGGAAGTGATTCCATTTTAAGATGATACATTAAGCCCCCACTTTAGCAAGAGTATGGACTCAATGCAAACTCTTGGTAAAGGAGAAGAAAGAAGAGATCCAAGTGGATTCACCACGAGATAAAATAAAACTCAGCTAAGGACACAAGCCCCCAGGCCAAGGATTCTAACTCAACATACATGCATGAGGGTGCAAAAACAAAAAGAAAACTAAAAGACACAAAAGAGGGATTAGTACTAAATAAACCCAAATCAACTAGCATAAGAAACCTTGCAAAGAAATATTTCTCACACTAATATCATGTTTGGAAAGCTATCATAAAAGAATAAATGATTACATAAGAAAGACAAGAGCAACACTATAGCTTCATGATCTAGTCCTACTAGCATGAAAGTGAAAAGAGAGAAAATAGAAAGTGATTACCTCTCCCAGTAAGATGCTCACCTTACCATGAATCACCAAGGGAGGGAGAGCCAAACAGGTGGCCAAACCTGATCATTCACCCATAAACTATGCTTGCAATTGTAATGTGTCTTCTGAAAGCTTCTGGAATACCCATAGATCCACCTTCTTGTATCACTATGAATATGAAATGTGTGTCTCCTCGGGATTTAACAACTTATGTGTGTTACCTTCAAAAGTTTTAGCATATTGAAAATGTGTGTCTCTTCATGATTTAGCAACTTATGTGTGTTACCTTCCAAGATTTAGCATGTTGAAAATTTGAAAAATGTGTGTCTCTTCAGGATGTAGCAACTTATGTGTGTTACCTTCCAAGATTTAGCATGTAAATAAAAAACTATAGTACAATGGAGACCCTATATATTCCCTCCTCCTTATCATAGATGTCTACTATACATGATAGGCAAGAGGAAGAGGATACCTACTTCACAATGTAAGGAGATATCTTGCTTACAACAATGTATACCATATTCTTAACAAGGGATATTGACCCCTGCATCCAAGAGTATAGATAATTATCAAAAGGATATGTCACTCATGGAAAAAGGATCCTCAATGAAAAAGATCTTATCAACAAGACCCCCACCATAGAGGAGTGCTTTTAGATAAAATACCATCTTTCAAAGATAAATCAAGCGGGAACAAAGATTCAATCATCAAGGCCCCTACAAAGAAGAGGAAGAGGAATCTTTGGAATGAGGTAAACAATTCTTACAACAAAGCAAGGGTAAAAGTTTATAAAGAACATAATTTACAACATAGAGAAGAGGTTATGACATAGGAAAACAACCTCTCATATAAAAAGGTTATCCATAGTCAAAACATATGTCAATATGATGAAATAATATTGCAATATAAACAAATACCACTAAGATAAGGAAAGCAATTCCCTAGACAAAGAGAAAGAAGGAAGAACCTTTCCCCCTAGGGATGAAGACAAGGGATACCTTTGCAAAACAAATTTCTTAGAAAAGATATCTTGAATAGGATATATGGATGATTAAAAACATAATACAAAACTGTAGAGAGATAGGAAGCAAGAATACCAATTAAGCCCAATAAAAAGGCCTAATGGATCTTAGAAGACTGGATGGAAATACACCTCTTGCCCCCTAGTCTAGAGACAAGAGGAGAAGAGATCTATATTATATCAGAATGAGGGGAACCCCTAATATCAAAATTATGAAGGAATTGTAATACTACATGAGAGTGAGATATAATTCCTAAAGAAGCTCTTTCTCTAACATATAACTTGAAATGTTTACAATCAGAAAGTAAATGTGTATTACTATAATGAAAAGGACATTTTTACTTGGATAAAGCATCTTTCGGTATAGGTTTAAAGATTTCCTTTTCAGAATTCATTAATTAAACATACACCTTTTTAGCTACATCTTGACGAGTATCAGGATTATCTATTTTAGGTGTAGGGAGAAGAATATGAAGAGGAGGACGATGATCAACATCACCTACCTTAACTTGAGATTGTGAGTAGCCAACACTGTGCAAATCCTGTTTAGGGGGTATATGAACTAGAAACTTGATACCATGCTCATTAACTCCAAGCCCTAAACCTTTATAACCTTGTTTGGTTATCATACTATATCCTGTAGTATACATATCATGTAAAGATTCTACAAGAAGTGATTGTTTATCATGTTCATGAGTAAAGGTTGTATATGTTAGAAATAGGTAATACTGAGAGGGGGGCGTGAATCAGTATTCTAAAAACTTTTACTTTTGCCCAATTATGGATATAATAGATTAACTTGATACTTGAGAAATAGAGTAAACTAAATAACATGCATAGCAATAAAGAAAATGAACTCATAACACATTATTTGTTCTTGATGAAACCCTGGCCAAGGGAAAACTCTAGTGGTGATGACACCCACAATGATCCACTAATCAAAAGTATCATGTTAAGGATGTTGACCCTGTTAGGAGCCTGTTACATACATATAGTGTCTCAATCTCGATTAAGGGACTCTAGGCCTTGTTAGAAGGCTCAATCCTGCTAAGAGTTGGTAGTACAAATTGAAATGATTACAAGATGAGTCCACTACCCAAACATGTAATGTACAATGATTTCTGATTACAAAAAGGGCAAGGTATATAACCTTTTACTGCTTCTCTTACATATACAAAGTTTTCTTTCTTGACTTTCACAATTTAAAAATTTGCAACAATATATTTCACATACATATGTTACACTTCTGTCTTCTCATTAAATATGTCTTACATTTATACAAGTTATCGAGAATAATAACTTTTACTGTCGGCTTTACAAAACATAAAGCACTTCACAAAATACATATTGACTTGTTCTACCCAAGGGTTAACATCTAGGATGTCATCTCTTTATATGATTAAGTCATTATTTTGATAAACAAAATAATCCCTTAAATATTTACTTATTTTGTCTCATTCTCTATCCTGTCAGCTTCAACTTTATCTCTATAATACTACAATAACTTCTTCTTTACATGTTGTACAGACTTGCACTCTCAAGTGAGTCTTCAATATACATCATAGTATCCATGTTCACGTGCGCAATTACTGAACTTACTTCTATCAAAATCACCAATCAAAATTGTCTCTGGTTAGACTGGGAAAATGTTTCTTACACTTAGACAATTTTATTCTGCGCTCTGTCATAACTGCTCTCTATCATATGTGGTCTTCATATAGATCATGTGTTTCCATAATGACAACATCTAGATATCTAACTCAGCCAAATTGCCAACAATCTCCCCCTTTTTCATTGGTGGCAACATATGAGAAAATTAGCTAAGGTATACAAAACTTCAAAATTGTGGCCATAACAAAAATATATCTTCACTGTCCTTATATCTCCATATATCTTATATATTAGCTATACTCCCCCTAGGAATATAATTCCATATATATATAACAATATATCAATTTTATTCTATCACTCCCCCTTTGACAACAATGACAAAAAAAGAGTGCCAAAACTGTGTTCTCAAAAATGTTTACCTTTGATTCAAAATTGTAGAGCCGGTAGGCTTGCAATACAATCTATAAAATTTACTTTTATGTTCGCTATCTCCTTCTCCCATGCCTTCTTAATGGTGTCTACAACACTGAGTAGTGCACATAAACCATAAGATGCGATCTCACATGCATGAGGGTTTGCAAAGTTGAATTTCTCATAAGATGTCTTGGATGAAAGACATTCTTCCAATTGTCCTTCAATGATGCTTATATTAACTGAAATGTGCTCTCTTAGAAGAGGGAATATTCTCAATTTCCTTTCTCTTTCATCACTAAGAATTCTTATATCATCATTCAATTTACTGATTCTCTTTTCAGAATCTAATATCTTTGCATTTGGACTAGTTGAAATTTTTACCTCTATTTGAATTTCTAACTCTTTTGCTCTTATCTTCTCAGTTACTTCTGATACATGATTTTTAGTATTTGTACACTGAATATACAAAGCTTTTTCACTGTCCAAATTTTGTCTTAAGTCCTTGATACACACATCCAAATTATTGATATCATTTTTGATATTCTGACATATATCATGAAATACTTTAGCCTCATAGGCTACCCGAGCCTTTACTGTAGCTATGTCTGACAAGTTAGTGATTTCATTGTCAACTTCTTTAGCTTTTACCTATGGATCTACCTATGTTATTTGACTGGTCACAACACTCTACAACTTCTCTGTCACTTCCAGCAATGATCCTTCAATGCTTCTTACCTTCTTTTTCTTACCAATAATTTTGTTAAGGGATGAGATCAGCTCCATTTGATCATCATCATCAAATTTTTTCCCAAAATTAGCAAAAATGGATTCTATATGTTGTTTCTTTGCTACAATCTCAGGGGTAGGACTGAATTCTACTTTGCTTTGTGCTCCTTTATGTCCTTCAACCTCTGTATTTACTTGAATCTCTACTTGTTTTTCTTCTTCTATCCTTGTTTCCTTCATTTCTTCCTCAACTAATTTGTCATGCTCCTCCAAGGCTGAATTGTCAACAATGTTCTGAAGGTTGCTAAAAGGATTGTCATCACTATCCAATGTGATATGTGTTCCTTCCACATTCATTGATTCATCTTCAATGTTAATTGATGGTGGTGGAGAGGGACTTTTCTGGTGCTTAGCTTCCAAAGCTTGATATATTGCACTTGAGTGCTTACCAACACTTGTAGTCATTACCTTTTTTGACTACTTTTTCAGTTTCCTTATTAATTTCTTCATAATTTCCTCCCATTATTTGAATTGTTCTTCTTTTTTTTCTTAGTTGAATACCAAGATCTTTCATCATTTCCTTGAAATGGTCTTCATCTCTAATATCACAGATCTTTCTCACAAATTTTTCTCTAATCTTATTGTCTTCTTCAGCTACTCTCTTCTTCTTGTTTACAAATTTCTCAAACAATTCATCAAGTATCTTCCCTTGAATACTATCAAATTTCTTATCTGCTAAAATCATGTGCCTGGCAACTGTATTCTCCAAGTTTAATCTTTTTGAAAAGTTGTATAGCTCATAATATTTGTTCATCTTGGAAAAGTCTCCATCATTATGTTAGAAAGTAAAGTCCACCAAGATAACTAAGAGGGGGGGGGGGTTGAATTAGTTATCAAATAATTATAACCTTTATCAACTTCAACAACGTTTAACCATGCAAGCAATATAATTACCAACCATAGAAAGATATTCATACACAATGACACAATAACACAAGATATGTTGACTAGGGAACCTCTTGATCAAAGAGTAAACCCCGGTGGGAATGATGCCCACAAAAGATGCACTAATATGAATATTCCTTGTAAAAGGATGGAATCTGTTAGGAGTCTTATGAAATACATTCAGTACATATGAATCCCTATTAGGAGATTTTGAATCCCTGTTAAAAGATTCTAACCCTGTTAGGAGTTATGGAAGACAGAAGGACCCACTGCCCAAACAGCTTCAGGGTAAGATCACTAAACACACTATCCAAATAATCTTAATATTATTTAGTAGAATAATATAAAATAAGTTACCTCCTCACTATGCCAAACCACACTCACTGCTACACTAGATCTCAATTCCATATCTTTGTACTTCGCATGTCTTCCTTCACAATTTCGCTTTCACAACTTCATAGCCTATTTTCTTCACTTCATGCTTACATTCACATTCAACCATGCTACCAATCTCTCACTCACTACTCAATAAGGAAAAACATTCCTTCCTTTATACCACACTCAAATAATTACAAATGAGTCAGCACACAAATACAAAATAAAATTTTCCACACGCTACATAAAAAATACATAAAACTGTCAACTTCCAAATGCAATAACTCTTCACTCGTGTGACCTCAAATTTTGCATTGTGAACCATGTCACTATCAATGTGTCTCAAACTTCCCTTTAACTGTGAAAAACTAGATTCCATCCTGATTAGGAGATATCATCTGATTTCCACAAACCGCTACTCAAGAACACTGCCTAAATACTGCTTCCACCAAAATGCTCCTATCTTTCATGAATCAATGAATTACTATCTGCACTCTTAACCATAGCATATAACTTATCAAAGAGTATAACCTCAACACTACATAGCTCTAACTACAATATCCCACGTGTGCTAATCAAAACACTATCTGCTTCTCTGCTATTCTCTAGAAGATCACTGTGTTGACATCAATGACAATTATAGTCATGAATGCAACAACAACTACTATAGAATGACTACCAACATCCAGAATTCATTCCCAACAATCTCCCCCATTGGCATTGATGGCAACATAGATGAAAAACATCCAATGTTCCAAAAATCCAATATTGCAACACTGCTACTCTAACAAACATTTCACATCTTCATCAATAAAATCTTTCTTTGTTTTCCTATTCAGTTCTCTCCAACAGATGGTACACAGGGTTTTTCATGTACACTTCTCCCCCATTGGCATCAATGACAAAAATTTCATCACTATGTCAACAACAACTCAATTTCAAAAGACACTATTTAGAAAATACATTCACAAGAGTTCTCATGACTCAGCTTAGATACACATACTCCCCCATAGAGGAAGTACCAACATCCAATCCAGAAGATAGATAGGGCTTATATACCACTAGACAAATGAAACCAACCGCATCATTAATCAAAAGTAGGCTGGGGCATAACCCCAAGCATACCTCTCAAATACTCAAATGTATCCTTAGGCAAAGGCTTTGTAAATATGTCTGATATCTGCTCCTTTGTGCTTATGTACTCCAGTCTGACTTCTTTCTCAGCAAATTTCTCTCTTACAACATGATACTTGATCTCTATATGCTTTGTCTTAGAATGTAAAATAGGATTCTTAGACATACTAACTGTACTGGTATTGTCACAATGTATGACAATAGGCTCAACAAATTTTATTCCAATATCCTTCAGCATCTGCTTCATCTAAATTATCTAGTTATAATTGTTTGTTGCTGCTACATACTCTACTTCTGTTGTACTCTAAGAAATACAATTCTACTTCTTACTTAGCCAAGAAACTAATCTTCCTCCAAGAAAAAAGGCTCTACCACTGGTGCTTTTCTTATCATCAACACTACCTCCCTAATCAGCATCTGTATATGCACATAGGGTAAAGTCAACAGATTTTTCATACCACAATCCATAGTCCATTGTGCCTCTTAAATATCTCAGTATCCTCTTTACTGCTGCATAATGTGACTCTCTAGGTTTAGCTTGAAATCTTGCTACCATTCCAACTGAATGTTGTATATCTGGTCTTGTATGTGTTAAGTACTACAATCCTCCAATCATGGATTTATATTTCTTTTGCTCAACTGTCGGTGTTTCATCTTTGCTAGATAGTTTGTGTCCTGTAACCATAGGTGTTCCAACTAGTTTACAGTTCTCCATTCCAAATCTTTTCAACAAATTATTCAAGTACTTTGTCTAACATACAAAGATACCATCATTATTCTATGTTATTTGTAATCCCAAAAATTATTTCATCTCACCAATCATACTCATTACAAATTCAATCTTCATTTCATCAGCAAATTTGTCACTAGCTTCATCTTCTCCTCCAAAAATAATGTTATCAACAAAAATAACTATAACCAATAAACCATTTTCAATTTCTTTTGTGTACAAATTGCTATCATCTGTTCCTTTAGTAAATCCCAATTTCAACAAATACTTATCCAGTCTAGCATACCAAGTTCTAGGTGCTTGCTTTAGTCTATATAATGCTTTCTTCAGTTTACACACCATATCTCCTTCTTGAGTCAAAGGAAAACCTTCAGGTTGCTCAATGTAGACTTCTTCTTCTAATTCACCATTTAGAAATGCAGACTTCACATACATTTGATATACTTTGAATTTCTTAAAAGCTACATAGGCCAAGAACATTCTTATTGCTTCAATTCTTGCCACAGGTGCAAAATTTTCTTCATAGTCAATTCATTCTTGTTGTGAGTATCCCTTACATACCAATCTTTCTTTGTTTCTTACTACTTCTCCTTTTTCATTCATCTTGTTTCTGAATACCCATTTAGTTCCAATCACATTCTTGTGTTTAGGTCTAGGGACCAATTCCCATGTTTTGTTCTTTTCAATCTGATCTAGTTCTTCTTTCGTAGCATTAATCCAATGTTCATCTTCACAAGCTTCACTAGTAGATTCAGGTTCAATTTGAGAAATCAAACATAAATGTACCTTATTCTGAGTTAGAATTCCTCTATCCAAACTTCCAATCACTTGTTCAATAGGATGATGTCTAGATAGATACCTATTCGGTGTCATAGTCACAGATCTTGCTTCAACTGTAGATTCTTCTCTAGATTCTTCTCTGGTTTCTTCTGTAGGACTCTCATTCAATAATTCACTGTCAGACTCATAAAATAATTCATTAGATTTAGTATTAGGCTAAGGATGAGCTTCTTCATCAGATTCATAATCAAGCATTCTTTACTGAATTTTGAACTTCTCATCAACTTTAACATTTACGCTCTCAATAATAATCTTAGTTCTCTTATTATAACATCTATATGCTTTTTTTTTCAAAGAATATCTAGGAAAAATACCTTCATCACTTCTAGGATCAAGCTTTCCAATATCATCATCTCTCTTTATATAATAGTTTCTTCCAAAAATTCTAAAATACTTAATTGAGGGTGCATGTCCAAACCATAATTCATAAGGTGTCTTATCTATGTCTTCTATGATTTGTACTATGTTCATTGGATATACTATTGCATTCACTTCTTCTCTCCAAAATGTCTTCGCCAAAATATTCTCAAATAACATAGCTCTTGCTGCTTCAGTCACTAACCTATTTCTTCTTTCTACAATACCATTTTGTTCAGGTGTTCTAGGCGCTGAAAACTATCTCTTAATACCATTCACTTCACAAAAAGTGTTAAACTCCCTAGAAGTAAATTCACCACCTCTATCAGATCTCAAACATTTAATCTTCATTCTAGCTTTATTCTTAATGATCTTAAACTTATCAAATTCTTTAGATTTTTCTTTCAGAAATGCAATCCACATCATTCTTGTAAAATCATCAACAAGAATCATAAAATACATTTCTCCATAGAATCCTCTAGTCCTGGTAGGACCGCTCAAGTCTATATAAACAATCTCCAACTTCTCTGCCGATGTGAACTTCTTACTAGGAAATGAGCTTCTCTTCTTTTAGCCATCACACATTCTTTGTAAATCATGTTAGTAGGCTTCATAATTTTAGGAAAATCCCTTACCGCAAGTGTAGTACTCAGTTTCACAATGTTATCAAAGTTTATATGACAAAACCTTCTATGCCATAACCAACTGTCATCAATTTTAGTATTCAAACATGTCATCTTAGTAGGATTCAACTAAAATACATTTTTAGGAATGAATGCTAGATGTTGGCAGTCATTCTATAGCATTTGTTGTTGCATTCATGACTATGATTGTCATTGATGTCAACACAGTGATCTTCTGGAGACTAGCAAAGAAGCAGACAGTGTTTTGATTAGTGCACGTGGGATATTGCAGTTGGAGCTATGTGATGTTGAGGTTATACTCTTTGATATGTTATATGTATATGGTTAATAGCGCAAGTTAGTATGACATGTATGGAAAATGTTATAAGAATTTTAGTGGAAGCAGTATTCAGGCAGTGTTCCTGAGTAGTGGTTTGTGGAAATTGGATGATATCTCTTAATCAGGATGGAATCTAGTTTTGTCCAGTTAAAGAGAATTTTGAGACACATTAATGGTGATGTGGTTCATAGTGCAAACTTTGAGGTCACACGAGTGAAGATTTATTGCATTTGGAAGCAGACAGTTTTGAGTAATTTTGATGTAACATCTGGAAACTTTTATTTTGTATTTGTGTGCCAACTCAATTGTAATTATTTGATTTTGGTATAAAGGAAGGAATTGTATGGAGTAGTTGGAATGTGAAAGAATGTGAGCATGGTATGGTTGGATGCGAATGTAAGCATGAAGTGAAGAAAAGAGCCTAGAGATTGTGATAGCGAAATTGTGAAGGAAGACATGCGAAGTACAGAGATCTGGAATTGAGATCTTGTGTAGCAGTGAGTGCGGTTTGGCACAATGAGGAGGTAAAATATTTCATATTATTCTACTAAATAATAATAAGGTTATTTGGACAGTGTGTTCAGTGATCTTACCCTCAAGCTATTTGGGTAGTGGGTCCTTCTGTCTTCCATAACTCTTAACAGGGTTAGAATATTTTAATAGGGATTCAAACTCTCCTAACAGGGATTCATATGTACTAAATGTATTACTTATGACTCCTAATAGAGTCCATCCTTTCACAAGGAATATTCATATTAGTGCATCTTTGTGGGCATCATTCCCACCGTGCTTTACTCTCTGATCAAGAGGTTCCCTAGTCAACATATCTTGTGTTATTGTGTCATTGTGTATGAATATCTTTCTATGGTTGGTTATTATATTTCTTACATCATTAAATGTTGTTGAAGTTTATAACAATTATAATTATCTGATAATTGATTCACCTTCGCCCCCCTCTTAGTTATCTTGGTGGACTTTACTTTCTAACAACATTACCTTTGGTTGTAGATCTAGTTCCAATAAGATTTCCATCTTTATCCTTTATCACACAAGTTTTCTCAGTAAACCAAACTTGATATCCCTTATCCATAAACTATCCAACACTCAAAAGATTATGTTTCAATCCATCAACAAAGTAAAAATCATTAGTATTAGTCTTTCCATCAAGAGTAATAGATCCTATACCTTTAATCAAACAAGGTGCATTGTTACCAACTCTAACACCTCCTCCATCATAATTGTTAAACTTTATGAACTTCTTCATGTCACCGGTCATATGATGTGAACAACCACTATCTATAATCTAATCAAATTTCTTTTCAACTTGGGAAACTAAGGCTTTTTCTTCCTTAATATTAGATTTAGGATTCTCTTCTTTAATTGCTACAAATCCTATTTCATCATTATTCTCAGTATCACTTTCACTCAAAGTTCTTTCTATACTAGCTTCAAGATCCTCATCCTTAGCATAATAACAATCCTTAGATCTTCTAGGCTTAAAATTGCTTCTGTACTTTTTAACTCTCTTAGGACATTTAGATGCAAAATGACCATATTCTTGACAAGTCCAACATTTAAAAAATTTCTTACCATTTGGTTCTCTTTTCACAAGCAAGGCAATACCTTCTTCAATCTTCTTATCTTCTTCATTTCTAGATCCATTGCTGCTGGCATAATCTCCACTCACACTGGTACTTCTTGATAAAGTAGGACAAATACCAAGAGCACTGAATGCTATCTCCATTCTAGGTAAGTCTTCTGATACCCTAAGGTTCATTTCTGCTACTTCTAATCTTCCAAGAAGAGTCTCTCTTGTAAAGTTTGTAGTACAAGGTATAACTTGTTCAATCATCTATGTTGTCAAATTAAATATAGGAGTCAATGTCCTCAGAATTTTCCATATCACTTCATTCTCTATCTTTGATCCTCCATAAGATTTTATCCCTGCAATAATTTATGACATTCTACCAATATAGCTTCTAACAGATTCATCTTCCATCATTCTAATATCCTCAAATGCACATATCCAATTATGTAATCTAGCTCTCTTTGCATGTTCATCACCTTCAAAAGTAGAGTGTAAAGCTTTCCAAATTTCATGAGATTTTTTAAAACATTTTACCTGACTGTATTCATTTTCTGGAAGTGCTGTCAAAAGTGCTTCTCTTGCAAGTATGTTACACATGAATAGATCTACCTCATCTTTAGAAATTTGTTTCAAGACTATCTTCTTCAATGATAGTCTTATCATTCTTTGTAATCAACCAATAACCTGGTCCTAAACATAGTAGATGTTTCTTCATCTTTTCTTTCCAGCTGTCAAAATTTACTCCATCAAACTTACAGCTTTCTTTTCTGAAATTCGCCATGTATATCCTTAAGCTATTAAAATTTCCTTTCAAGGACCTGCTGCTCTAATACCAATTGTTAGAAAGTAAAGTCCACCAAGATAACTAAGAGGAGGGGGGGGTGAATTATTTATCAAATAATTATAATCATTATCAACTTCAATAGCATTCAACCACTAAGCAATATAATTACCAACCATAGAAAGATATTCATACACAATGACACAATAACACAAGATATGTTGACTAGGGAACCTCTTAATCAGAGAATAAACCCCGATGGGAATGATGCCCAAAAAAGATGCACTAATATGAATATTCCTTGTGAAAGGATGGACTCTATTAGGAGTCTTATGAAATATGTTCAGTACATATGAATCCCTGTTAGGAGATTTTGAATCCCTATTAAAAGATTCTAACCCTGTTAGGAGTTATGGAAGACAGAATGACCCACTACCCAAACAGCTTCAGGGTAAGATCACTGAACACACTGTCCAAATAATCTTAATATTATTCAAAAAAATAATATGAAATAAGTTACCTCCTCACTATGCCAAACCGCACTCACTGCTACACCAGATCTGAATTCTAGATCTCTGTACTTTGCATGTCTTCCTTCACAATTTCACTTTCACAACTTCATAGGCTCTTTTCTTCACTTCATGCTTACATTTGCATTCAACCATGCTACCAATATCTCACTCACTACTCAACAAGGAAAAACATTCCTTCCTTTATACCACACTCAAATAATTACAAATGAGTTGGCACACAAATACAAAATAAAATTTTCCACGCGCTACATCAAAATTACATAAAACTGTCAGCTTCCAAATGCAATAAATCTTCACTTGTGTGAACTCAAAGTTTTTTCTATGAACCACATCACTATCAATGTATCTCAAACTTCCCTTTAACTATGCAAAACTAGATTCCATCCCGATTAGGAGATATCATCTGATTTCCACAAACCGCTACTAAGGAACACTGCCTAAATACTGCTTCCACCAAAATGCTCATATCTTTCATGAATCAATGAATTATTGTCTATGATCTTAACCATAGACATATAACTTATCAAAGAGTATAACCTCAACATCACATAGCTCCAACTACAATATCCCACTTGTGCTAATTAAAACACTATCTACTTCTTTGCTAGTCTCCAGAAGATCACTGTGTTGACATCAATGACAATTATAGTCATGAATGCAACAACTACTACTAAAAAATGACTACCAACATCCAAAATTCATTCCTAACACATTAATAATTTGATCATTTACCTTTTCTATCTTTGGTTTCCATTTCTTCTTCTTGACTTTAGTATCTTCATCATCTCTAATTTCAGATACTTTCCTTTTGTATCATCTTAAAATGGAAGCACTTCCATATTGATAGGTTTAGCACCCTCTTTTAGTACATTTATCATTATATACTTGCATTTAGGATGCATTATGCACTTGACTTCTTCATTCTAGGTGAAATTAGGGTTAGGATCCCAAGGATTCTCCTTAATTTCCATCTTCCATGGCTCTATTTTCTAGGTAGGACTTAGACATAGGTCCTCCTAGTCTTCATCACAATCATCATAGGATTTTATGCCTATCCCTATCATTTTTTCCCATTCTGGCATCATTTCTAGGTCTCTGGACATCCTCGGGACCTCCTATCCTAATTCTGGGTGGATCTGGGCCCATAGGGTCAAAGTCGAGGTTGACCCTGACCTAGGTTAGAGTTGAGCTCATCCTTGACCTAGGTTAGAGATGATTTCATCTTTGACCTCCCCTGGAATCTGTGCCTCTTTTTCAAATTTGATCCCAATGAGCCCTAAAATCAATGTCGGGCCCTCGAATCCAAGTGCAAAAAGGTTTTAATTCAAAATTTATTTAATTATTTTCCCTCCTTAGTTGGTTATTTTGATTGGACCTTAATTCAAGGTGAAATTTGAATTACGGTTCCTCACATTGCTCTAGGAGCCTCACCTTGAAACCTCTATATAAAGACTCTCATTTGCATTCATTTTCACAACACATCAACACCAAGCAATTTCATGATCAAGTGCTCTCAAGGAGACAATTTCATGAACAAGAAGATTTCAAGCAAGAAAGGAATGGTGAAGATGCAAGATTGCAAGAGGATGATATAGAAGATTAAGCCATTATTGACACTAAGCATCTTTGTGAACACATACTTGGAGCAAGAGAGATCCTTTCTTCCTTGATCCACCATTATCAACTTTCAAGCATTCAAAGATACAATCATGGAGTAGCAATTATAGATTGTGAGTTTGGTAGAAGTACTTTAGCCTTGGGGGTTTGGTATGTTTTTCTATGTTATTCAAATCTATGCATTGTTTTTTCATATATATTCATGCTAGGGTTTTGATCTAGAGGATTAGATCTTGGCATTACACTTTCAATACATACACACACACATTCTATTTTAATCAACTATTTGTGGAGGTGGAGATCACCAAAATGGGGGTTTCACTAAGGCAAAACCCTATATAGCCACCCCAAAAACTCTCTTTTTCAGATATCTACAGTCGTTATTTTGGGAATTAGAGGACAGATCTGAGTACCTTTCTCGCCGAACTTCTAAGATCTACAAACAAAGTCAGAATCAACCTTTAGAATAAAAATGTAGCCTTTGACCTTTTATGAGGGTCAAAGACTACCTGCTGCCGAAAAGATGAATTTTTTCTGGGTTTTCTCTGTCTCAGCTTCCTGATCCCAGATCTGGTTACAGAATCTTCTGAAACCCCACACAGGCTTCATAAAATAGGTATTTCTAAATCTATTTCATGATGAGGTATGCATCTTGACCTAATTAATTTTCAAGTATTTCCAGATTTACTTATGCTATTCCAATTCAAAACAAAACAACATATTACAAATGAATAGTGTTGAATGTTAGGTGCATTGTTAAGGCTCCAATTTTAACCTATTCATTTTTGTGAACCCATTTACGAAAACTCTTTCTTTTATGGTGTTAGATTTAAATCTTGCATGCTTATAAGATTAGATTTCTTGCATTTATTTCTTGCATCTATATTTCAAAAATATTAAAAAAAATGCAAAATTCCTTTAAAAATACAAAAATATTTACATTTTCATGCTTTTAGTGCTTTCTTTGTATTTAACATGTATGATTCTTGTTTTGAGTACTTTGATGAGGCTTTTATTGTACAAGAGAATAGATTCCCTAATGAGGTACATGGTAGTGAGGATGACAATGGTTCGAATACGATCTCCATGGATCCTATTCCTATTTCACTCTCCTCCACAACCTCTCCAATTGACCTTTACCATAGGGTGTGTGCATGGTTACCTTCATGTCCCACTATTTGTAACATTGATAAACCTAAGATGATATATCCTACACCTTTGATGATAGTAAAAGGATGTCCTCGTATAACAATTAAGGGTAAACCTAGAGATCCTTTGGATTTCTTTGATAACACTAATTTCATTTCACATACTTATCACACATGGAATAACCCTCAGCCTACTATTCCAATTTCTTTACCTCCTCAACCTATGCTTCCTCAAGCACCTAGGTATCCATCTACCTTTAAGGAGTATAACTTAGTTGACGAATTATGTTCCACTCCTGCTAAGATATCTTTATGGGAATTACTTCAAACTTCCTTGACATATCATGAGGCATTGCAAAAAGCTTTATCTACTCTTCCTTCTTTTCCTCCTAATCAAGAGAACATTCATTCTATTTTGGATTGTATGCATACTATACCTTCTGTACTTCCTATTGTGTTTTCTGATAATGATTTGCCTTCCCTAGAGGTGAAAAATCAATATGATGCTCTTATGGTGGTTGTCTCTATTAATTAGAGTATCATTCAAAGAACCTTAATTGATAATGGATCTGGACTTAATATTTGTAGCATGGATATGCTCAAGGAAATTAAGGCTGATCTTACTACTATTCAATTGATAATCTTCCTATACGTGGATTTGACAATATTGCAGAGAGAACTTTGGGCATTATTACCTTACTTGTTAAAGTCAGTCCAGTTATTCTAAATACTCCTATTCATGTTATGCCTGGACCTCTCAATTATAACCTTCTTTTAGGAAGACGATGGTTACATACTATGCATGCAGTCCTTCTACTCTTCATCACAAGGTTAGTTTCATCTATAACAACTTAATGTATAGATTACATGTGGATGATGCCCCAAATCCTTGCTTAAATGCAGAATATGTCAAAATCTTTGAACCTCTTCAACCTAGTAAAGAGATTGAAAAACAATTGGAAATACAACAACCTAAAATTCAACAACAAGAAGCTCCATCTTCTTCTTCTTTGATTGAGGATGATCGGGGGACATTGGATTTTAATCCTACATTTATTGGACAATATGAGGTCTCTGATTTGGAATTCATGAAGCAACAAAATGAATTTGAGAAAAAATAAATTATTTCTTCTCTGTTGTCTGAGGAACTAAAAAGTAATTTTGTTTCCGCTTTGATTAATGAAATGATTGAAACTATAAAGCCTAATTGTTATGACATTGTGACATATGCTACTCCTTGGACTCCTTCTAACATAACTGGTTGATAAGGTCTTGGTTATCATTTGCTTAAGAAATCAAGATTTAATGGGAAAGGAAGTGGTAAATATGAACAAGGTATACAAGTACCTTTGGATAATGAAGTTTATGATCATACATATGGATTAGGATTCAATCCTTATAGACAACCATTGGTTTTTCCTCTTAATGTTGATCATATTTGCAGTGGACAGTTGAAGTTGGTTAACCCATTGCTTATTGACCTTAATCAAGAACCCTCTTTGGATATTTTTCCTAAAGATGAAGCCTTAATGGAATTTTTAGGGGTTTATGAGGATTTACCTAAGTTTCATCACAAACGAGGAAAGCCTTATTGTTTAAAAACTAATGCTTATTTTGGAGAACATGAAGAACATGATACTCTTCCTTTACCGATGGATTCTCTGTTAAGAAATGATTTATTAATCACTGAAACTATTGATATTCAAGTAGATGAAAACAACTCTGAAAGGATGATAAAAATTAGGAAATGTTTGAATCAGGATGAACGTGATCAGTTGGTTTCCCTTTTGCTCGAATTTAAGATATCTTTGCTTGGACATATTCAAATATGTTGGGTATATATTCTAAGATCATTACTCATAACATTGTTTTAAAATCGAGTATGAAACCTCTAAAACAAAAAATTTGAAAGATGAATCCACGAATCACTTTATTAGTCAATGGTGAAATTGAGAAATTATTGGATTCTGGATTTATCCATTCTATTGACTACTCAGATTGGATTTCAAACATTGTGCCTATGTCAAAAGGAGAAAATAACATAAGAATGTGTACTGATTTTAGAGATTTAAATAAGGCATCATTGAAAGATGATTTCCTGTTACCTAATATTGATATAATGATTTCCTGTTACAGCGGGCCATGCCTTGTTATGTTTTATGGATGGTTTTTTAGGATATAATAAAATCTTTATTCCTCCTAAAGATCAATTTAAAATTGCATTTATAACACCTTGGGGAACCTTTTATTGGGTCATGATGCCCTTTGGATTAAAAAATGTGGGAGCAACTTATCAACGAGTGATGACTCTGATTTTTCATGATTACATTCATAAGATTCTTGAAGATTATGTGGATGATATCTTGGCAAAATCTATACAAAGAGAAGATCACGTTACTATTTTACGGTAGATATTTGAAAGGATTAGAAGTTATAATATGAGATTGAATCCTAAGAAATGTGTCTTTGGAGTTGATTCCAGTAAATCATTAAGATTTATAATCTCTAAGCGAGGCATCGAAGTAGATACCAAAAAGATCAAAGCTATTGTTAATATGCCTCCTCCTAAGAATATTTCTCAGTTACGAAGTTTACAAGGAAAAATACAAGATATTTGTTGCTTTATTTCTAATTTAGTCGACTGAAATATCCCTTTTACTTCCTTTCTTAGAAAGGATACTACTTTCTCTTGGAACGATGAGTGTAAATAAACTTTTGAGCAATTTAAGGAGTATCTTGTGAATCCTCCTATCTTGCAGCCTGCTAATTTTGATAATCTATTTCATTTATACACTTCAGTGATTCCATGGGCCATGAGTGCATTGTTAGCTCAAATTGATGATAATGGTAAAGAAAGACCTGTGTATTACATTAGTCAAACTTTACTTGATTATGAAACAAGATATATAGATTTAGAAAGATAATGTCTGGCTATAGTTTATGCATGTTAGAAACTCAGGCATTATCTTATAAATGTGGAAGTTAATGTGATTGTCAAATTTGATCCTTTGAAACATATTTTCTCACAAATTGATCTCTCTGGTTAGTTAGAAAAATGGGTGATGTTACTTACTGAGTTTGATCTTAATTTTATTTCTCAGACATCTATTAAGGGACAAGCATTGATAGATTATCTAGCTGAAGCTCCTTGTTCTCATCAGATAAATGTTCTACTTCAATAGAATTTCCTAATGATAATATCCTAGCTATTCAACAGGATGATATTTGGGAATTATATTTTGATGGGTCTAAGTGTAAGATAGGTTCTAGTGTGGGTATCATTTTGATTCTGCCTATGAAAAAACCCATCCCTTTATCATATAAATTAACCTTTCCTTGTACTAATAACATTGTGGAGTATGAAGCTCTTATAGCTAGACTATGAGCAACTACATCCCTCAATATCAAACATTTACAAATATATGGAGATTCACAACTAATTGTTGAACAGATTAAAGGAGGATATCAAACTAAGAATACTAAAATGACACAATATAGAGATTTAGCTCTTGATGTGGTTTCACAATTCTCCTCTTATATGATTTAGACTTTACCTAGGAAGGATAATCGACATGCAGATGCCATGGCAAGTGCAGCTTCTTTGGTTTGTCTTGAGAACAATGCTGAAAACTTTCAATTTACTATACAAACTCTTAAATGCCCTAAAATTTCTGACAAGATTACCTCTGATTGTTTCAATTTGCATTCGAATGAATGGTATTCACATATTTTTCATTTTTTCAAGGATGGTACCTTTCTTGAATCAACAACAAGGAACACACATAATCGTATTAGGAAACTTGTAGCACGGTACATTATTTTAGGAGATACACTTTACAAATGCTCTTATGAAGGATTATTAGTAAGACATCTTAATAGAACTAAAATTCTTGTAGCTTTAGCAGAAGCTCATTCTAGTTCTTGTGGGGGACATTTTGGTGGAAAATCACTGGTTAATAAATTGCATCAAATGGGATATTATTGGCAAACAATGGAACATGATTCTTTTATGTTTGTTAAGAAATGTCCTCAATGTCAACAACATAGTAATTTGATTCATGCTCCTGCTCGTGAGCTTCGTAATCAAGTTTCTCCATGGCCTTTTAGTGTTTTGGGTTTTGATCTTGTTAGAAAAATCTCACCGACTTCTTCTTAATGACATACTTACATTCTCACTGCTATAGATTACTTCATGAAGTGGGTTGAAGCTGTCCCTCTTTATTCAAAAATGGCAGATGTTATTTGTGATTTCATCCTTAATAATATCATAACAAGATTTGGTATTCCTTTGACGATAATTTTAGATAATAAAACCTCTTCTAAAAATAAAGAAGTCACAAAATTCTTGGAGAAATATAGGATTCAACATATATTTTCAACTCCTTACTATCCTCAATCTAATGGTCAAGCTGAAGCATCAAATAATATTATTGAACAAATTTTGAGAAAAACAGTTAGTAAGCATGCGAAAGATTGGCATACTCAACTGACTTATGCTTTATGGGCCTATAGGACTAGTGTTCGTACTGCCACGGGTACTTCTCCTTACAACCTTGTTTATTGTACTGATGCTATTATGTTGTTGGAACTAGAAATACCTTCTCTACGTGTTTCATTTCATGGGATAATTGATAAAGATACTTTTTGTGAATAATGCTTACAAGAATTAGAAATGTTGGATGAACAACAAATACATGCATTAGAACATATAAAAGCTTATCATAAATCTCTTCAGAAACAATACAATCATAAGGTAATTGAATGAACATTTGCAGTTGGTGATTTAGTCCTTTATGAGAATCAACAAAATGTGAATGCTTTACCGGGTGAAAAAAGAAAATTTAGCCCTAATTGGCTTGGACCTTTTGTTCTTATTGAAGACTTTGGTTCAGGTGCTTATAAACTTGTTGATATGGATGGTGTTTCTTTTAAGGAACCCATTAATATTATGCATCTTAAACATCACTATCCTTAATTTCATTTGTTTTCCAGTGCATTTATGTATTCCTTATAAAGATTTATTTTATAGGTTATGTAGTTTAGCAAAATTACATATTGAATATGTTTATGCACTTTCTTTCTTTCTTTCTTTCTATTAAGTTTTGTATTGATGAAAGCATAGTAATCAAACATAGAACTAATCAGTAGAAAAAAAATTTCATTCATCAAAAAATATTTTTTCAAGTTTTGATACATATGTGGCCAATGGCCCTATCTATCAATACGTCTATCACTACATCGCTTTGATGGCCGATAGCTCCCGGATCTCTCTACTCTATGTTGGGAAGATGAAGATTTATGTGTCTGTGTATGGCTCCTAGATATGCTCATACCATGTGAACATCCTCAGAGACTCTGCACCTCTGCCATCAGCTTCTCCTCTCTTTCTCTACATAATCTAAGCTCTCGCCTGATACATGTAAAGATGTCGGCATGCCTATCAGGATCTCTGTGACTGATGGAAGACTCTTCCTCATTAGCTGGTAGTCGATAGGATATAATTGTATCCTTGAGAATCTTAGATACAAAGCTCCTCCACTCCGCCATGCTAGCTATAGAAAGAAAACTTTTATTAGTCTAGTGTCCTGTTTATCTCAAATCAAATCACATAGTCAATCCAATTTCATGTTTCATACCTAGGTCTCCCTCCTGGATGTCACTAAAGTGTCTAGATGGTGGGGGTATGGAGTGACTAATCTCTCCATGCTTGCTATATCTAGGTCTCGATGGTGGTGTCTCTATGTGGGGCTGTGAGGTCTATCATGATCTTAGTGGTGATGTGCAAGTAATAGGTATATCTACACTAGTATCACTAGCTAGGGGCATGTCCTCGGCTCTCTCCTCCACTCTATCCTCTACTCTATCTATTCTCTCCTCCTCCTTTATGGGATCTCCCTCAGAGATGTGCTCCTCCTCATCTCTGATATTCTCATCCTCCTCAGTGGCACTACTATCCTAGTGTATCCCCTCTATAAAGCCTAGATCACCCATAGGATAATCCTCAAGAAAGATAGGATGAATCCCTTGTAAACTCTAGTACCTGATATAATCCCAACTCGAGCCTGAATAGGTCACATTTGATGGTACCTCTATGTCCTATGTCTCCTTTGCATTTCTATCCTCTATGTCTGCTATTGATGGTCGGTGTATGGTTTCGGGTCTCTGATAGTATCTCGTTGGATGTACATAGTGAGGTACTACTTTAGGGACTCCCTGTAATAGGCCAAACTACCTCATCACCTGATCATAATAGTAGGGCATCACTATATGACTCTAATGACCCTCTAGCAGCTTACACTGCTGTGAATGTCTCATCTAGAATCATGTATCAGGCCACTCTGTCATCTGACAGTAGGGTCTCCATATCACATCAGTACTCAAAATGCTGTCTAGATGTACTCTCTAGTAGAGCATATCTCCAAATTGCTAAATATCTCTCAAGGGATACATGAAGGCTCTCACTGTGCTCACATCTACCATCACTGGAACTCCCTATGGATGTGTACATGTGAAATGCTCAAACATCCAAATCTGTAGGAGTGTACATGCCAACAGACTCTCCCGTTGATACCTCACTAGCTGACCTAGCTCATGGTATAGCTGAGCTAGCATGCTGCAACCCCATGAGAACATGATCCTATCTCTCTCCATTCTCTGTATGAGATGTGTTAGAGGTGAGCAAAATATAGTACCCTTTGAGTTGGGTAACACAACAAAGGATACTATGCAAAGCATCACTTTTCATGCTAAAGGTGTAGGGCCTAACAGTATGGATGATAATAGGACATAATCTGACTGGGTCCGCATCTATGGAACCCATCCTATATAATACTCTATGTCTGCATGGATCTCCTCACAAGCATGTTGTACTCTAGGTTTGATAGTCTCACCTTAAACTAGAAGCTGCATGATCCTGTAGACATCCTCTAATGTCATTGTGAACTGTCTGAAGGGAAGATGGAAGGAGCATGTATCCTCATCCCACCTCTCTATTAGAGCCAATAGCATGGCTTGATGTAGTATGATCTATGGAAGGACTGATACCTAGTATAGTCCCACATCCTTTAGTAATTGCATCTCCTCATCATTAAGCTCAGACAGTCTCTCTCTGACCATGACTAGAAACTCTCCAAAGGGATGCTCTTAGAAATAGACCAAGTCCTGCAAGCACAAACAAACATCATATCAGTCATCAACATCATCAAATCTACAAATCTAACTAAACTAGGTCAAAGTTGACCTTAGTTAGGTCAAGGATGACCTTACTGGGTCAATGTCAACTTTTCTAGGTCAGCGTTGACCTTTTTGGGTCAAGGTCAACCTCATCCGAGAAACTAGCAAAACCCTCTGGTTAATGTTGACTTTCATGGGTCAAAGTCAACCTAGCTGGGTCAATGTCAACCTAGGTGGGTCAGGGTCAACCTAAAAGGGGTAAATTCAACCTTGCCTATAAAAAATAGGAATTTGGAAAGTACAAAGGTAGATAATAGCAAACTCACCTCAGGTAGTGACCGTCCGGTAGTCGGGCTGTCTCAAAATCTCTAGGCGTGTCGCTCGAAGTTCCTCTCTTCTTGGCATCTTACTTCCTCATTTCAAAAATGCAAATGGTAAGAATGATTAAGTATTTCTCTCTTTTCCTTATTTATAAATTAGGGTTTCTATTAGGTTTTCCTTAGGGTAAACTTAGATTTCCCTTCTTATGCATTTAGACAAACATTCACTCTTTTCATCATAGCTTGAGTTTGGTAACTCTATTTTCAGTGCCTTCAGTAGCATTGGAATCATGATTCAGATACCCAACTCCTTGCACTAGTTTAGGAAGGTTTGGAATCCTTCTAATTTGTTTAGAAAAGGACTTTTCAACACACTGCATATCCAGTATATAGAGTTTTTCTTATCACCCTATTTCACCCTTCCGAAGTAGAAAGCCGAAACAAGGGGGGCATAAGGGGCTCTATATACTTCCAAAATTGTCATATAGTAAGCCTTAGGTGATTTATGGATTTCCATTAACCTTGTGTGCTACAGGTTCTAATAGCTTTCTACAAGATCTTTACATCAAGGACTTGGCTATATCCTTTTTATTTAATATGATGTTTTCTTACTTTAGCTTGCATATTCACATAGTGTCATATCTGAGCTAAAGTGGGGGCTAAATGTATCATCTTAAAATGGAATCACTTCCATCTTGATAGGTTTTGCACCCTATTTTAGTACATTTATCATGATATACTTGTAGTTAGGATGCATTATGCACTTGACTTCTTCATTCTAGGTGAAATTAGGGTTAGGACCCCAAGGATTCTCCTTAATCTCCATCTTCCATGGCTCTATTTTATAGGTAGGACTTAGAAATAGGTCCTCCTAGCCTTCATCAAAATCATCATAGGATTTTATGCCTATCCCTAGCATTCTGTACCATTCTGGCATCATTTCTAGGTCTTCGGGCATCCCCGGGACCTCCTATCCTGATTTTGGCTGGATCTGGGCCCACAGGGTCAAAGTCGACATTGACCCTGACCTAGGTCAAAGTTGAGCTCAACCCTAACCTAGGTTAGAATTAAGCTCATCCCTAACCTAGGTTAGAGATGAGGTCATCTTTGATCTCCTCTGGAATCTATGCCCCTTTTTCAAATTTGGTCCTTATAGGCCCTGAAATCAATGTCGGGCCCTCAGATCCAAGTGCAAAAAGGTTTTAATTCAATATTCATTTAATTATTTTCCCTCCTTAGTTGTTTATTATGATTGGACCTTAGTTTGAGGTGAAATTTGAATTATGGGTCCTCACATTACTCTAGGAGCCTCACCTTGAAACCTCTATATAAAGACTTTCATTTGCATTCATTTTCACAACACATCAACACCAAGCAATTTCATGATCAAGTGCTCTCAATTAGACAATTTCATGAAAAATAAGATTTCAAGCAAGCAAGGAATGTTGAAGATGCAATATTGCAAGAGGATGATATAGAAGATCAAGCCATTGTTGACATCAAGCATCTTTGTGAACACATACTTGGAGCAAGAGAGATCCTTTCTTCCTCGATCCACCATTATCAACTTTCAAGCATTCAAAGATACAATCTGTTAGGAATAGTCCCAATAGATAACTGAGAGGGGGGGGTGGGGTGAATCAATTATCTACAAGATTCAATTCTTTATCCAATTAAGTATACTTAAACATAAGTATAAACATAATGAAAGAACACTTGAACACAACACCAATATTTTGGTTACGGGGAAACCCTAAAAGGTAAAAACCCTGGTGGGACTTGACAACCACTAATATTTTGTACTAGTGTATAATGATCCTTGTTAGAAGATCATTTACCCTACTAGGAGTAGCTTTACAATATATCAAGTATAGTAGACTTGGTCAAGGGTCAGACCTTGTTAGGATTCTTTTATAATTGTCCCTATTAAGGGAGAGGACACACTATCTGAGAGCTCATTGCTCAAAGGGACAAAGGCTACAACCTTCTGAATAATAGATAGACACTATATTTGGATCTTGGTGAATTGTACTTTGACCTACTATCTAGATCAATTCTAATATATAGCACAAATACTTTACTTTGTCACATAGACCTTCTTCTGATGATTCAACACTTTGCACACTCTGCTATGATCTACTTAATCAACCATGAACCACACCTAAGCAATCACAAATGACTGTCTATAATTATCTTTCCTCTAAATGATATAATCATGTTGGCCTGTTAGAACCACCTTGAAATTATATTAGAGAAATCATAAAAACCTCCAATAAACATTCTGTCAGCTCTACTATGCATGCAACACATTCTGGGACCTGTCTTAATAAGATAATTGTAGACGCATGCTACACACTGTAACCTTTACCAAAACAACTGGATCTTTCTCCTCAAGCTGAATTAACTCATGCGATCTTAACCAAACATCAATAACTCTTCTCCAAGCTTCTGCAAGCTTAAATCCAAGGTTGCATACCCCAAAGATAGGCACAACTCAAGAACCAATAAAATCTTTGTCGGCTCTTGAGAATAAACATAGGAAACTACTACTAGTGGATGACAACTACATAACTTCACTTCTACTAAATATATGACTATACATCCATAATTGAAACATCACTAATGTGTCTTTAACATATATCCAAGTGCGCAAGGCTCCATGATAACTATACAGACAACCATACATAGAACACTGCCTGTTACTCTGTCAGGAACACTACTGACACAAGCTGCTATATAAATGTATGTACTAATAGTTAACCTGCACCCATGATATCATCCTTATATCATGTCCATGCTACATATATATAAAGCTTACTACATAAGACTTCCACGCATGCTACTTTCCATATGTTTTTATCAATGACAAACATACAGTCAGTACTGGCCTGCTGCCAAATCTCCAACAATCTCCCCCTTTGGCATTGATGGAAACATGTGAATTGAAAAACCACCACCAACCCAAATAAACATTTCTTTTATAACATTCTCCATTTCCTCTTCAAAACTCCCCCAAAGATGAATCCTCCATCTACTGCAATATTTTTCAACATTCTTCATTTCCTCAACTGAACTGCTGCCACAGCTAAATACTGCTCCCCCTAAGTATATTACTCCTATTTTTCATGACTCTGTATATTAATCCTCCTTTGACATCAATGGAAAAGGGCACCATTCATTTTAAGCACTGGTACTACTCCTGAGGTAGAGTAGTCAACATTCCATCAGTCCCGGAGGACTGATGCCTTTCCTTCTTTCTTCTAAGTAGAATCAGGGAAGGGAATTACTCCCAACTTCTCCCTAAGATACTCAAAAGTATCCTTAGGCAAGGGCTTTGTGAATATTTCTACCAACTGATCTTTGGTATTCACATAGTCCAGCTTGACTTCTTTCTCTACCATTTTCTCTCTTAGGAAGTGATACTTGATCTCAATGTGCTTTGTCTTTGCATGCATCATAGGTTTCTTTGACATATTGATAGTGCTAGTGTTATCACAGTGAATAACAATAGGATAATCAATCTGAATTCCAAAGTCCTTTATCATCTACTTGATCCAAATAATTGTAGAACAATTCAAGTCTGTTGTAACATACCTCTCTTCTACTATTGACTGAGAAATACAATTTTGTTTCTTGCTTGTCCAAGTGACAAGTCTATCACCAAGAAACACTGCTCCACCTGATGTACTCTTTCTGTCATCAACACATCCTGCCCAATATACATTAGTGTACACATGAAGCTCAACATTTTCTAAATTGGGATACCATAGACCATAGTCTATAGTGCCTTGTAAGTATCTAAATATCCTTTTTAATACCATGAGGTGACTTTGTTTAGGCTCTACTGTAAATCTTCCAACTATGCCAACTGCATTAGAAATATCATGTCTAGTCTGAGTAAGATAAATAAGTGTTCCAATCATAGACTTGTACAATGTTATATCCACTACTAGCGAGTCATCTTCCTTTGTAAGCTTTCATCCAATAATCATAGGTGTCCCTACTAGATTGCAATCATCCATCTTGAATTTCTTTAATATTTCTTTGACATATTTAGACTGATTAATGAAAATACCTTTCTCTATCTGCTACACATTCAATCCCAAAAAGTATTTGATAGGACCAATCATACTCATCTCAAATTCATTATGCATCTCCTTAGAAAATTTTTCACTAAGTTTGTCATTACCTCCAAAGATAATGTCATCAACAAATATAGCTACAAGTAACAACCCTTCAGATGTCTCTCTTATGAATAGATTGCAATTTGTTGCTCCTTTCTTCAATCCAATCTTTATTAAGTATCCATCTAGTCTCTCATATCATGCTCTAGGGGCTTTCTTAAGTCCATAGAGGGCCTTCTTCTTCTTACTTCTTTCAAATCTCCATTCATGAATGCTGACTTTATATCCATCTGATAAACTTTAAAGTTTTTGACTGTAGCATAAGCTAGAAACAACTTAATAGCTTCTAATCTACTCACAGGTACAAATGTGTTTGAATAATCAATGCCTTCTCTTTGTTCGTATCCCTTACATACTAATCTTGCTTTGTTTCTTACAATTGTACCATCCTCATTCATCTTATTTCTGAATATCCACTTTGTTCCAATTACATTCTTATCACTAGATCTTGGGACCAGTTCCCAAGTGTCATTCTTAATAATCTGATCAAGTTCTTCTTTCATAGCATCATGCCAATCTAAATAATTACAAGCATCTTCAACACTTAAGGGTTCAATCTAAGATAGTAAACATACCGCTTCACTGCTAGCTGAGTTCTTTGCTTGTGATCTTGTTAAGACTTTGTCGCTCTGATCTCCAATGATGTCTTTCTTAGAATGGTTTCTAGATCTAAAATTTGGGACCTTAGTTGATGCTGACTCATCAGCCTTAGGATTTTCTTCTTCACTTGTTTTAGGGTCATTGAATAAAACATCAATGATGTCAAACATTTCTTCAATAACTGTCTCACGAGTGGAGGGTCTGGGTTCTTCTTCAATCATGGGTGAGTAATCATGATATCTTTCTTGAACCATGAATTTTTCATCACTCTTAACATGAGCACTTTCAATGATCTTTTTCAATCTTAAATTGAAACATCTATAAGCTTTACTTTTAGTAGAGTAACCAAGAAAAATACCTTCATCAATTCTTGCATCAAACTTGCCTACTGCTTCATCTCTCTTGATGTAGCACTTACTTCCAAAGATTCTAAAGTATGTTACTATGGGAACATTACCAAACCATAGCTCATATGGTGGTTTGTCAGTGCCAGGCCTTAATTGAATTCTATTGATGGTGTAGATTGTTGTATTGACTATATCTCTCCAATAGGTGTGTGCAACTTTTCCTTCAATCATGATGGTGCATGTTGTATCAAGGATGATCATATTCCTTCTCTCTACAATTCCATTCTGCTGAGGTGTTCTAGGTGCACTTAATTGTCTCTTTATGCCATGTTCATCACAGTACTAGTAAAATCTATCAGAGGTGAATTCTCCTCCTCTATCCAATCTCAAACATTTTATCTTTAGTCCAGATTCATTCTCAACCTTAGCTTTGAATATTTTGAACTTCTCAAATGTTTCTAACTTATCTTTTAAGAATGCAAACCACATCATCCTAGTATAATCATCAACAAACAAAATGAAATACCTTTCACCATAGTATAATCTTGTTTGAGTTGGACCACATAGGTCTGTATGAATCAGATCCAACTTGTTCTCTGTTGAATTGTGCTTACTCTTGAATGAATTCCTCACATGCTTTCCCATCACACATTCCCTGCATATAGTATCAACTAGCTTTACTATGCTAGGTAGATCTCTTAATGCCTTTACATTGCTTATCTTTACTATGTTATCAAAATTGATATGACATAGTCTTTCATGCCACAACCAACTGTCATCAACTTTAGCAACAAAATAACTTGCTTCTGAATTGAGTTGAAAAAAATTACCTCTTGTCTTTGAGCCTGATGCAATCATAACACCATCCTTGTTGTTAATGATGCATTTGTCATCTTTGAACTCTAATTGATAGCTATTTCCAAGTAACTTTTCAACACTGAGAAGGTTATGTTTAAAACCATCAACATAGAGAACATCATCAGTACTATTCTTTCCATCCAAGGTGATGGCTCCTCTACCAACTATTGGTTTAGGAGTGTTGTCTCCAAATCTAACCATACCACCATTGTATTTGTCCAGATGAACAAATATGCCTAAATCACATGTCATGTGATGTGAACAACCACTATCTAAAATCCAGTCTATCCTTATATCTGCTTGGGAAATCAATGCTAGTTTTTGTTCCTCTTTTTCATCATTATGATTTGTCTTATTATTCATTTTTTCTACAATAGCAATGAATCCAATTTCTTCTTCACCTGATTCTTCATCTGAAACTCCATCTCTAGAAAAAGAACATTCCTTAGAGTACTTAGGCATGTAATCCTTTTTGAACTTTCTAGCTCTAGTAGGACACTTAGATGCAAAGTGACCTATCTTATTGCATGAAAAGCACTTAAATGGCAATTGACCTTCATATTTACCTTTTCCTTTCTTTTCTCTTTTTGCAATCATAGAAATAAACTCATCTAAAGTTTTCTCTTCATCATCATCATCAAAATTACCATAAGTGTTTGCAGATTTCTTACCATGAACTGTTGCTTTGAAGGCTGTCTCACTTTTAGGTTCTGTCTTCAATCTAGAAATCTCAAAAGCTGAGATTTTTTTGATCAAGGTCTCTCTCTTGAAATTAGATGTAAGTTGCATGGTCTCATCAAGGATGTTGATCTTTGTTTCATATTCTAGAGTGAGAGTAGTCATCAACTTGTCCATAATATCTTCCTCTGAGATCTCTCCACCATTGTTCCCAATTCCAGCAACTACTTCATTGATCCTTTGATTATAAGCTCTGATGTTTTCTTCAGGAAGCATCTCTAATGTATTTTATCTTTTCTTCCATGTCTTTCTGCGTGCATCCTTTTCTTGTCTCTCTCCTTCAAATATGTCTTCTAGGTACTTCCATATCTTGTGGGTGGTGTCTACTCTCTTTATCTCTGAAAATTCACTATCATATAGGGCATTGATAAGGGCTTCTTTAGCTATAGCATTCTGATGAAACAATTCCTTTTGTGTGTTAGTAGCATCATCCTTTGCAAGGTCTTCTAAAGTAGGAATCTTGGCTTCTTTGACCATTACATTAAAAACTTCAAAAGAAATGCACTGCAAATGAGTCACCATCTTGTTCTTACAATCAAGATAATTCTCTCCATCAAACTTAGGACTCTCTTTCCTGAAGTAAGCCATCTGATCAACCTCAGGCTATTAAACTTTCTCTCTGAGGCACTTGGCTTTGATACCAATTGTTAGGAATAGTCCTAAGAGATATCTGAGAGGGGGAGCTGAATCAGTTATCTACAAGATTCAATTCTTTATCCAATTAAGTATACTTAAACATAAGAATAAACACAATGAAAGAACACTTGAACACAACACCAATATTTTGGTTACAGTGAAACCCAAATAGGTAAAAACCCTGGTGGGACTTGATACCCACTACTATTGTGTACTAGTGTATAATGATCCTTGTTAGAAGATCCTTTACCCTGTTAGGAGTAGCTTTACAATATATTAAGTACAGTAGACCTAGTCAAGGGTTAGACCCTATTAGGAGAAAATTAAAATTGTCCCTATTATGGGAGAGGATGCACTGTCTGAGAGCTCACTGCTCAAAGGGGCAAAGGCTACAACCTTCTGAATAATAGATACACACTATATCTGGATCTTGGTGAACTACACTTTGACCTACTATCTGGATCAGTTCCAATGTATAGTAAAAATACTTTACTTGGTCACATAGACCTTCTTCTGATGGTTCAACACTTCACACACTCTGCTTTGCTCTACTTAATCAACCATGAAATACACCTAAGCAATCATAAATGGCTGCCTATAAATATCTTTCCTTTAAATGATATAATCAAGTTAGTTTGTTAGAACCACCTTGAAATCATATTAGAGAAATCATAAAAAACTCTAATAAAATTTATGTCTGCTATAATATGCACGCAACACATTCTGGGACCTGTCTTAATAAGATAATTGTAGATGCACACTACACACTGTCAGGTCTACCAAAACAACTAGATCTTTCTCCTCAAGCTGAATTAACTCATGTGCTCTTAAAAAAACATCAATAACTCTTCTCTAAGCTTAAATCCAAGGGTGCATACCCCAAAGATAGATTCAACTCAAGAACCAATAAAATCTTTGTGGGCTCTTCAGAATAAACACAGGAAACTGCTATTGGCCGATGGTGACTGCATAACTTCACTACTACTAAATATCTAACTATGCATCCATAACTAAAACATCACTAATATGTCTTCAACATATATCCAAGTGTGCAAGGCTCCATGATAACTATATGGACAACCATACACAGAACACTACCTGTTACTCTATCAGGAACACTACTGACACAAGCTGCTATATAATTGTCTATACTAATAGTTAACCTCTGGGCCCATGATATCATGTTGATATCATGTCCATGCTACATATACAAAAATCTTACTGCATAAGACTTCCACACATGCTACTTTCCATATGTTGTCATCAATGACAAACATATAGTCAGTACTGGCCTACTGGGAAATCTCCAACACAATCATGGAGTAGCAATTATGGATTATGAGTTTGGTAGAAGTACTTTAGCCTTGGGGGCTTGGTATATTTTTCTATCTTATTCAAATCTATGCATTGTTGTTTCTGTTAGAAAGTAAAGTCCACCAAGATAACTGAGAGGGGGGGGTGAATCAGTTATCAGATAATTATAACCTTTATCAACTTCAACAACATTTAACCATGTAAGCAATGTAATTACCAACCATAGAAAGATATTCATAAACAATGACACAATAACACAAGATATGTTGACTAGGGAACCTCTTGATCAGAGAGTAAACCCCGGTGGGAATGATGCCTACAAAAGATGCACTAATATGAATTTTCCTTGTGAAAGGATGGACTTTGTTAGGAGTCTTATGAAATACATTCAATACATATAAATTCTTGCTAGGAGATTTTGAATCCCTATTAAAAGATTCTAACCCTATTAAGAGTTATGGAAGACAGAAGGACCCACTACCCAAACAGCTTCAAGGTAAGATCACTGACCACACTGTCCAAATAACCTTAATATTATTCAAAAGAATAATATGAAATATGTTACCTCCTCATTGTGCCAAACCACACTCACTGCTACACCAGATCTCAATTCCAAATCTTTGTACTTCGCATGTCTTCCTTCACAATCTCACTTTCACAACTTCATAAGCTCTCTTCTTCACTTCATGTATTCATTCGCATACCATGCTCAAATTCCTTCTTTCATATTACAACCACTACATTACAATTCTTATACAACAAGGAAAAACATTCCTTCCTTTATACCACACTCAAATAATTACAAATGAGTCGGCACACAAATACAAAATAAAAGTTTCCACACACTACATCAAAATTACATAAAATTGTCAGCTTCAAAATGCAATAACTCTTTACTCATGTGACCTTGAAGTTTGCACTATGAACCATGTCACCATCAATGTGTCTCAAAATTCCCTTTAACTACACAAAACCAAATTCCATCCTAATTAGGAGATATCATCCAATTTCCAAAAACTGCTACTCAGGAACACTACCTAAATACTGCTTCCACTAAAATGCTTATAACTTTTTTCATACATTCTATACTGACTTGTGCTCTTAACCATAGACATATAACACATCAAAGAGTATAACCTCAACATCGCATAGCTCCAACTACAATATCCCATGTACGGTAATCAAAACACTATCTGCTTCTCTGCTAGTCTCCAAAAGATCACTGTGTTGACATCAATGACAATCATAGTCATGAATGCAACAAAAACTACTACAGAATAACTACCAACATTCAACATTCATTCCTAACAATCTCCCCCATTGGCATTGATGGCAACATAGATGAAAAACATCCAATGTTCCAAAAATCCAATACTACAACACTGCTGCACTAATGCTCTGAAAATTCTTCAAGTCCTCTTCATTAATCAAATCTTGCTTCATTTTCATATTCAATTCTCTCCATCAAATATTACATAGGGTTTTTCATGTACAATTCTCCCCCATTAACATCAATGACATAAATTTCATCACTATGTCAACAACAACTCAATGTCAAAAGACACTGTTCAGAAAATACATTCACAAGAGTCCTCATGACTCAGCTCAGATACACATACTCCCCCATAGAGGAAGTACTGACATCCAATCTAAAAAATGATAGAGCTCATATATTACCACTGGACAGATGCAACCAACTGCATCATTACTCAAAAGTAGGCTGGGGCATAACCTCAAGCATACCTCTCAGATACTCGAATGTATCCTTAGGCAAAGGCTTTGTAAATATGTCTACTATCTATTCCTTTGTGCTTATGTACTCCAGTCTAACTTCTTTCTCAACAACTTTCTCTCTTACAACATGATACTTGATCTCTATATGCTTAGTCTTAGGATGCAATATAGGATTCTTAGACATACTAACTATACCGGCATTGTCACAATGTATGACAATAGGCTCAACAAATTTTATTCCAATATCCTTTAGCATCTGCTTCATCCAAATTATCTGGTTACAATTGTTTGCTAATGCTACATACTCTGCTTCTGTTGTACTCTGTGAAATATAATTCTGCTTCTTTCTTAGCCAAGAAACTAATCTTCCTCCAAAAAAAAAGGCTCCACCACTAGTGTTTTTCTTATCATCAACACTACCTCCCCAATCGGCATCTGTATATGCACATAGGGTAAAATCATCAGATATTTCATACCACAATCCATAATCCATTGTGCCTCTTAAATATCTTAGTATCCTATTTACTACTGCATAATGTGACTCTCTAGGTTCAGCTTGAAATCTTGCTACCATTCCAACTAAATGTTGTATTTCCAATCTAGTGTGTGTCAAGTACTGTAATCCTCCAATCATGGCTCTGTATTTCCTTTGCTCAACTGCTGGTGTTTCATCTTTACTCGATAGTTTATGTCCTATAACCATAGGTGTTCCAACTAGTTTACAGTTCTCCATTCCAAATATTTTCAGCAAATCATTTAAGTACTTTGTCTAGCTAACAAAGATACCATCATTGTTTTGTGTTATCTATAATCCCAAAAAGTATTTCATCTCACCAATCATGCTCATTTAAAATTCAGTCTTCATTTCATCTGCAAATTTGTCACTAGCTTCATCTTCTCCTCCAAAAATAATGTCATCAACAAAAATAACTATAACTAACAATCCATTTTCAATTTCTTTTGTGTACTGATTGCTATTTGTTGTTCCTTTAGTAAATCCCAATTTCAACAAATACTTATCCAATCTAGCATACCAAGTTCTAGGTGCTTGCTTTAGTCCATATAGTGCTTTCTTCAATTTACATACCATATCTCCTTCTTGAGTCAAAGGAAAACCTTCAGGCTGCTCAATATAGACTTCTTCCAATTCACCATTCAGAAATGCAGACTTCACATCCATCTGATACACTTTGAATTTCTTAAAAGATGTATAAGCCAAAAACATTCTTACTGCTTCAAGTCTTGCTACAGGTGCAAAAGTTTCTTCATAGTCGATTCCTTCTTGCTGCAAGTATCCTTTACATACCAATCTTGCTTTGTTTCTTATTACTTCTCCTTGTTCATTCATCTTGTTTCTGAATACCCATTTAGTTGCAATCACATTCTTGTCTTTAGGTCTAGGGACCAATTCCCATGTCTTGTTCTTTTCAATTTGATCTAGTTCTTCCTTCATAGCATTAATCCAATGTTCATCTTCACAAGCTTCATTAGTAGATTTAGGTTCAATTTGAGAAATCAAACATAAATGTACCTTATTTCTAGTCATAACTCCTCTATCCAAACTTCCAATCACTTGTTCAATAGGATGATATCTAGATATATACCTCTTCAGTGTCATAGTCATAGATCTTTCTTCAACTATAGATTCTTCTCTAGTTTCTTCTCTGGTTTCTTCTGCAGTATGATTCTCATTCAACAATTCATTGTCAGTCTCATATAATAATTCAGTAGTTTCAATGTTAGGCTAAGGATGAGCTTCTTCATCAAATTCATAATCAAGCAAAAACTTCTCATCAACTTTAACATTTGTTCTCTCAACAATAGTTTTAGTTCTCTTATTGTAACATCTATATGCTTTGCTCTTCAAAGAATATCCAAGAAAAATACCTTCATCACTTCTAGGGTCAAACTTTCCAATATCATCATCTCTCTTAATATAACATTTGCTTCCAAAAATTCTAAAATACTTAACTGAGGGTGCATGTCCAAACCATAATTCATAAGGTGTCTTGTCTGTTTCTTCTCTGATTTGTAATATGTTCATTGTATATACTATTGTATTCACTGCTTCTCTCCAAAATGTCTTCACCAAATCATTCTCAAATAACATAGCTCTTGCTACTTCTGTTACTGACCTATTTCTTCTTTCTGCAATACCATTTTGTTCAAGTGTTCTAGGGGCTGAAAACTGTCTCTTAATACCATTCACTTCACAAAAAGTGTTAAACTCTCTAGAAGTAAATTCCCCACCTCTATCAGATCTCAAACATTTAATCTTCATTCCAGATTCATTCTCAACTTTATTCTTAATCATCTTAAACTTATCAAATGCTTCAGATTTTTCTTTCAGAAATGCAATCCACATCATTCTTTTAAAATCATCAACAAGAATCATAAAATACCTTTCTCCATAGAATCCTCTAGTCCTGGTAGGATGGCTCAAGTCTGGATGAACAATCTCCAACTTCTCTATCGATGTGAACTTCTTACTAGGAAATGAATTTCTCTTATGTTTAGCCATCACACATTCTTTGCAAATCATGTTAGTAGGCTTCATAATTTTAGGCAAATCCCTTACTACAAGTGTAGTACTTACTTTCACAATATTATCAAAGTTTATATGACAAAACCTTGTATGCCATAACCAGATGTCATCAATTTTAGTAATCAAGCATGTCATCTCAGTAGGATTCAACTGAAATACATTACCTCTGATTCTAGATCTAGTTCCAATTAAAATTCCATCTTTAGCTTTTATCACACAAGTTTTATGAGTAAACCAATCTTGATATCCCTTATCCACTAACTGTCCAACACTCAAAATATTATGTTTCAATCCATCAACAAAGTAAACATCATCAGTATTAGTCTTTCCATCAAGAGTAATAGATCCTATACCTTTAATCAAACAAGGTGCATTGTTACCAATTCTAACAACTCCTCCATCATAATTGTTAAACTTTATGAACTTCTTCATATCTCCAGTCATATGATGTGAACAACCACTATCTATAATCCAATTAGCTTTCTTTTCAACTTGGGAAAATAATGGTTTTTCTTCTTTAAAATCAGATTCAGAATTTTCTTCTTTAATTCGTACAAATCCTATTTCATCATTATTCTCAGTATCACTTTCACTCAAAGTTCTTTCTATACTAGCTTCAAGATCTTCATCATTAGCATAATAATATTCCTTAGATCTTCTAGGCTTAAAATTGCTTCTATAATTTTTAACTCTCTTAGGACACTTAGATGCAAAATGACCATATTCATGACAAGTCCAACATTTAAATTTTTTTTTAATGTTCGGTTCTCTTTTCACAAGAAAGGCAACACCTTCTTTAATCTTCTTATCTTCTTCATTTCTAGATCTGTTGTTGCTGGCATAATCTCCACTCACACTGGTACTTCTTGACAAAGTAGGATGAATACTAAGAGCACTGAATGCTGTCTCCATTCTAGGTAAGTCTCCTATTAACCTCAGGTTCATCTCTGCTGCTTCCAATCTTCCAAGAAGAGTTTCTCTTGTAAAGTTTTTAGTACAAGGTATAACTTGTTCAATCATTTGCGGTGTCTTCTTAAATACAGGAGTTAATGTCCTCAAAGTTTTCCATATCACTTCATTCTCTATCTTTGATCCTCCACAAGATTTTATCCCTGTAATAATTTCTGAGATTCTACCAATATAGCTTCTAATAGATTCATCTTCCATCATTCTAATATCTTCAAACGCACATATCCAATTATGTAATCTAGCTCTTTCTGCATGTTCATCACCTTCAAAAGTAGAGTGTAAAGCTTTCCAAATTTCATTAGATTTCTTAAAACATTTTACCTGACTATATTCATTTTCTGGAAGTTCTATCAAAAGTGCTTCTCTTGCAAGTATGTTACACATGAATGGATCTACCTCATCTTTATAACTTGTTTCAAGACTATCTTCTTCAATCATATTCCTATCATTCTTTGTAATCAAACAATAGCCTGGTCCTAAACACAATAGATGTGTCTTCATCTTTTCCTTCCAGCTGTCAAAATTTACTCCGTCATACTTAGGGCTTTCTTTCCTGAAATTCACCATGGATCTCCTTAAGCTGTTAAACTTTCCTTTCAAGGACCTGCTGCTCTAATACCAATTGTTAGAAAGTAAAGTCCACCAAGATAATTGAGTGGGGGTGGTGAATCAGTTATTAGATAATTATAACCTTTATCAACTTCAACAACATTTAACCATGTAAGCAATGTAATTACCAACCATAGAAAGATATTCATACACAATGACACAATAACAAAAGATAAGTTGACTAGGGAACCTCTTGATCAGAGAGTAAACCCCAGTGGGAATGATGCCCACAAAAGATGCACTAATATGAATATTCCTTGTGAAATGATGGACTCTGTTAGTATTCTTATGAAATACATGTTGTCACTAGGGATTGCACCCGTGATGGCTAACTATAAAACCTAGAAATCCCATGAAACATGGGAATACTATCAAGATGTGGGACTGCTTCACTAAGAATAAACCTCTGGATTAAGGAACGGCTCCATGGTTTGTATCACCTGAAACTGAACTGAACTTGATGGGAAAGGGAGAGAGATTGAATGAAATTGAAATAACTAAAATTTAACTTAGGTGATTCACCAAACTAGATAGATCCACAAATTGAAGATAGACTCACAATGTAATCTAGCATATAACTTGAACATCACAACTCTTCCCAAATCTGATTCTTCCATTAGAAAATAATCAGGTGCTGGTTGTAAATGAGAAGGGAAAATAGATTCCACAACTCAAACACATATAAACACACATAGATTGAAACTTTAAGAAAAATCAGTGCTTGTAAACACCAAAATGAACAAAATATCAAGTAAAGAATCAAATTTCAATCACAATACATGACATTAAATCCATCAAATCAACTCACAAAGCCGTAGAAAAAGAAGGACAACTACTATTAACTGGAATAAAAGGAGTCAAAATATCAATTTGCTTCTCCTGGAGCTACAACATTAACCTCATGAAAATGAGGGAAGGAAGAACTAGCCTTCAATCACAAAAGGTGAGAGGCATATATAGGAAATCTGAAGCATCTGCATTGAAGTCCACTACTTCACCAAGCATAGAAAATTTTGCCACTAGGACCATGATCACATCACTCTAAAATTTGGATGCCCAATTCTTGAGAATCTAGGGGGATGAAAAAAGTGGGGGTCCCTAAAAATAGATGGTCAAAGGGAGACTATTACCCACTAAGTCATGCCTCATAAAAGAATTCTGACAATGGCCTATAAAACACCACTTGTCAAAAATTACAATAAGACTTTTGCAATGACTTTTAAAAAAAAAAATTAATTCCCCCTCCCAAATAAAGTGGACCATAAATATATTTAAGATATTCTCAACTCAATAATGAGGAGAATATCAAAGATATAATAATACCAAATCCACATCACATAATTAATTGTTCTTAAAAAGATAAGCCCCCCCCCCCCCCCCCCAATGCCAAAATATATGGTCTTGATATATTTTTAAAAAGGTTTCAACCCTAAATGAAAAAGGGGAAACAATTTCTAAAATATTTACATTTTAATAGAAGGGACCACACATCATAAGGTGCTAAAAACAATGGACTCAACCCTAGAAGGGGAGAAATGGAATGAAATAATAAGACATTTTATCAAACCCTTCCTTGAGAATGGAGAAACTGCTGGCACTGAACTTCTTGAAACCGCACTTGGCAAGTTTCTATCTTTCTCCTATGGCTTCCAAACTCAAATTTGGAAATAGCAACTCATTTTTTCTTCATGGCATCGATGAAATTGAGGTAGGTTTCATTCGGCATTGTGCATTTGATCTAGTCTTTAGTTTCTAGGGCCTTGCATTTGTATGATGAAAGATACTATTGTGTGTTCACTATTTTTCATACTGTGCACTGCAATTTATTCTCTGTTTGTGGCACTGTTATCATTTGAATCTCTCTATATTTGATTTCTAAGCATGTAATTAATGCCTTTGTTTGTGGTGTATTCGATGGCACCTCTGTAAAATCTTGGGCATTTTAGAGATTAAAATATCCAAACCCTCAATGGCGCCATGCTCTGTTTCCACATCTATTTAAAACTAGGGCATCATATATGCTGGTTTTAATGAGCTAGGGCACATGAATTATGTAGCATCATTGCTTTGATGAAGCCTTATGCTCGATACCTAGGGAATTTCTTTTACCATTACATATATAATGAGGGCACTGTCATGTTTGCTCAGTCTGCATTTGCTTTTGTAGTTGTATCTTGCAGGCACTGTAACCCTTGCGGCATTATTATATTTCTTTTCCCATTGTTTTGAATATATTTGTCACTGTTGTTTTTTATTACGGACCGAGAGCATGCCTACTATTGGTGCATTGTCATTTTCTTTATTATTGATCAGGGCACTGCATCTATATGTTTCAAAGTTTATCTGCATTTGTGAGGGTGCAAAGTATGTATTGTCTACTATATAACCCACGAGCCAGGAACTTAACCTATTGATTCTCATGGTTCTCCAATGCGACATCTTCACTTTTCATGGTATACTAAAAATTTGTTCTTCAATGAGGGCCTGAGCCTATAAAATTTGTATTTATATCTTATTGGCTCTCTGCATAACCCATGCTCAACCCTGGGAAACTTACTTATTATCTTTGATGTGGACTGTTACTGTGGAGGTCCCCCCGTATTTAATCTTGCATTTTATTTTTGATAGAATCTTGTAGGCATTGTTATTATTTAATAGCAAGGGCATCTTGTTTCGATTTGAGGGCACGAGCTCTGTATTTGTTGATCACTATTTGTTCTTGAGGGGCCCGAGTACATGAACACTTGTTAATAATGTAGTGCACCCTTGTTGTTCACTTGGTTATTATGCCATGTTATGCTCAAGTCTCGGCATCATACTTACTGTTATTGAGAGGCCGACAACTGGTTAAGCATTGTTGATACTTTGTTCATTCTGTGCTAGTGTACACCATGCTATTTTTGTATTTCATCCATGAATTGATGTCCTCTTGATTTTGTTGTATATTTGTGGATATTCATGGATCAATGATGTTGTAATTACATTGATATTTATTCATGCTACACCACATATATGATATGCCTTAGTGATCTTTACTAGTGCAATTAAGAACTACACCTATGCTGAGGTGTGGCCTGTTGATAGATGCCTCTAACATGCTGATGATGAATGCCTCCTGGATCTACCAGGGCCCTATTTTGACCATGATCCATTTGATTTGGCCTTATGTCTCACTGATACTACCATCCACTGAATGCTACACTATTGAGCATGGGTGTTTTTGACCTGTGATGTGGTCTCTCTCTAGGAAAATGAGATTCTCCCAAGAGAGCCCACATCATAGGGCATCATCATTCATCTGCACATGGAACAAACACATTAGTAAAAAAAATAATAGTATTTCATTTATTTCTAGGGGCTCCTTGATGCACATGCCCTGAGCACAGCCTATGCCAGAGGTACATGAATGAGTACATGTATGCATGTTCATAGATGTTGTGGCACCATTCATTGCTTAGATCCATTGGATCTAACCCATTTCTCTCTCTCTTCTTGTAGGTTTAGGATCATAGGAGCACATCGGGAACATAGAAGATGAACTCTC
Source organism: Chamaecyparis obtusa (assembly GCA_027943335.1). Classification (NCBI taxonomy): domain Eukaryota; kingdom Viridiplantae; phylum Streptophyta; class Pinopsida; order Cupressales; family Cupressaceae; genus Chamaecyparis; species Chamaecyparis obtusa. The sequence continues at coordinate 307,734 of BSBK01000192.1, read as the reverse complement.
ATTACCAGGCAAAGTCTGGTACCCCTGCGTCTAGCTCCTTATATTCCTATATATTTGTACTCATTTATGTAACTCTTTCATTTGCTATGCTCATGGCATGTGTGAGCTCATATGAATGTTTTCTTTTCAGTTCTCTCTTTTCTGTACAACATATTCAGGATATGACATGTAATCTCAGATGCAGCTATTTATCTTTCCTTTTCATGTACTTGCAATAAATGAACACAAATCTTAATCAAGACCACATAATAATGCAAACTAGGGTACAGAGCACATCTGGTAACTAGGTTTCCAAAATGTGCAAAAATATGACAACATTCTGGTGACCTCTCTGGAGTGCTTGCCTGCTAAGCAATTGACCAGCTGCCTAATAGATCCATTAGGCAATAGAGTCCATAAGCATGTAACTAAACTTGGCTCCCGACCAAAACAACCTCCTTCTCTCCCAAAATTGAACCAACTACCTGGCAAGTACTCGGGCTTTATTGCTAACTAAAACTCAACTAACTAAAAACAACTGTGCTGGGGCACTTAGGGGAAATAGGAAACAAAACTTCTACCCTACCCTATTCTAACCATTCAGCAAACTAGTCAAACACATCCATTAACTAGATTGTTAAAATAACTTCCCATTCTTCTCAAAAAATTGTACTTTTCACACTAATGCCAATAGGGAGAATATGAAATACAAAAATGTACTAAACTACTTGGCATATCAACTCTTGAAACTTGTAGTCCAGACAACTCACCTCAACCAAATCATAGGTTTTGTCCTCCTAGGGAGGCTGATAAGGCTGAATAAGCTCCTGGTCACCAGTGAGTGGACTATTGACATCACCCTCCATCAAATAATTAAGTATAGATGCCTTGCTTGACCCCATCTATGCTAGGTATCTGATAGGACATCCCCTAGAGATCATAAAACCAGCCCCTACTACGGCTCAGTGTGCATCTTACAAACATTTTCAACATGCTGATTGAAACTCTGCCCTTCCATGATAGTCTACCATAACATTTCTTCCTCTATAGTTAGAAGGTTATCCTCTTCATCAGTTGGAAAATCCAATAGCTCATCCAAGATATCACATTCCATTAGGTCCTTAGCAACCACTGGCCCCTCCTCAAGGTCCAAGAAACAAGACTCTTGAGATTCATCTACCACTTTACTATAGCTAAGTTCAAATTCTACAACTGAGACACCAATGCCCTCCTGAAATAGAGACTCTTCTTCAAGCACATCCAAGCCATTATCCTTTTCAGGAACATCAACAAGAGTGGAATAGAAAACATCAATTATAGAATCAAAATCATCTTGTTTTTCTAATTTAGCGACAACTACATCATCTTCCTTGTCATAATCAGTGAGCCTAACTAGTAAGTCTTATGCTATCTCTTCTTGCTCAATATAAGAAGGCATTTCTTCAAACAAATCAGCTAGACTCACACCTTCTTCACTTTCTTTCTTAACCTTATCTAAATGCTCTAACTCATCAACCTGTATCAAATTTACTTGTTCCTTATCTTCATCATGAAAAAGTACACCTAAGAGACAAGAATCATCTTCTTTCTGGTGGCTTGAAATACTATGAGGTGTAGGGGGATCTTTAGGAAGTGGTTTATAGGGCTTTATCTACTGTAGGACAGGCTCAATATAACTTAGGAAATCAAAACTTTTAGGTGTCTCCTTTATAGGGATAAAATTAGGTGGCTAGAGATTTGAGATAGGATCATGAATAGGCTCTAAAAAATCATGGATTTCAGGGGCTTGCTGACTAAGATTCTGAACTAGAGGAGAAATCCTAAAGCTTGGAATCTCAATAGGAGTGCTAGTGGACTTACTAGGCAATAAACTTGGGATTTGAACCTTGTGAGTCTCTTGTCTTGTTTGCAAAGCTTCTAGGTTCTCTTTAGTAGCATGGGGTATCTTCTTCTGGATCTCCTCCTTAACAAGAGTTGGCATCTCATAACCCAGATACAAGGTCCATGAGGGTCTCCAAGAATGCATTAAGTTTCCATTTCTCTCAAATGGATCTGGTGAGATTTCCTGCATCGGGGCAGCAATGACCTCATGATCTCCTTGCCTCTGGTTATAACTCTGAGTTTTCTATCTTTGAGCCCAAGCCCATGATCCTTCTTGTTGGAGGGCCTACTCATAGGCCTGTACAAGAGCATTTTGACTAGGGGCATACTGAATATATTGATATCCTCCTGAAGTATGGTAGCTTGGACTGAAAATAGACTTAGGATAATTTTCATATGGTGATTGATAGGAATGCTGCTAGGATGCTCGATGCTGGGTGGGAGGGTATGGTGGTGCATGCTAGTAACTTGTTGTTGCTTGGCCAGCTTGATATGGATTGAATGCTGGAACATGGGTAGGTTTCTCATGATATGGGGGGTGATAGGGATAAAATGCACTAGGCATTGACATGCTTGTTCATCAAATGAGCTGGTAAAAAGATATTTCTGAAACTTATCAACACTTGGACTGCTTAAACTAGTAGATCTTTATTAGAGTCATCATGGTGCTAGAAACAAACCACCTCCTAAAGGCTGATTGCACTGAGATCACACCAAAATCTTAGTCAATAATGGGAAACCAACAAGTCCCACTAGGCATGCCAAAAACTATTGTCACTAGGGATTGCACTCGTGATGGCTAAGTATAAAACCTAGCAATCCCATGAAACATGGGAATGCTCTCAGGATGTGGGACTACTTCACTAAGAATAAACCTTTGGATTAAGGGTCAGCTTCCCTGTCTGTATCACCTGAAACTGAACTGAACTTGAAGGGAAAGGGAGAGAGATTGAATGAAATTGAAATAACTAAAATTTAACTTAGGTGATTCACCAAACTGGATAGATCCATAAACTGAAGATACACTCACAATGTAATCCAGCATATAACCTGAACATCACAACTCTTCCCAAATCTGATTCCTCCCTTAGAAAATAATCAGGTGCTGGTTGTAAATGAGAAGGGAAAATAGATTCCACAACTCAAACACATATAAACACACACAAATTGAAACTTTAAGAAAAATCAGTGCTTGTAAACACCAAAATGAACAAAATATCAAGTAAAGGATCAAATTTCAATCACAATACATGACATTAAATCCATCAAATCAACTCACAAAGCTGTAGAAAAAGAAGGACAACTACTATTAACTGGAATAAAAGGAGTCAAAATATCAATTTGCTTCTCCTAGAGCTACAACATTAACCTCATGAAAATGAGGGAAGGAAGAAATAGCCTTCAATCACCAAAGGTGAGAGGCATATATAGGAAATCTGTAGAAGCTACATTGAAGTCCACTACTTCACCAAGAATAGAAAATTTTGCCACTAGGACCATGATCACATCACTCTGAAATTTGAATGCCCAATTCTTGAGAATCTAGGGGGACCGAAAAAGTGGGGGTCCCTAAAAATAAATGGTCAAAGGGAGACTATTACCCACTAAGTCATGCCTCATAAAAGAATTCTGACAATGGATTATAAAATGCCACTTGTCAGAAATTACAATAAGACTTTTGCAATGACTTTTATAAAAAAAAATTAATTCCCCCTCCCAAATAAAGTGGACCCTAAATATATTTAAGATATTCTCAACTCAATAATGAGGAGAATATCAAAGATATAATAATACCAAATCCACATCACATAATTAATTATTCTTAAAAAGATAAGCCCCCGCCCCCCCCCCCCCCCCATGCCAAAATATATGGTATTGATATATTTTTTAAAAGGTTTCAACCCTAAATGAAAAAGGGGAAATAATTTCTAAAATATTTACATTTTAATAGAAGGGACCACACATCATAAGGCACTAAAAACAATGGACTCAACCCTAGAAGGGGAGAAATGGAATGAAATAATAAGACATTTTATCAAACCCTTCCTTGAGAATGGAGAAACTGCTGGCACTGAACTTCTTGAAACTGCACTTGGCAAGTTTCTATCTTTCTCCAGTGGCTTCCAAACTCAAATTTGGAAATAGCAACTCATTTTTCCTTCATGGCGTCGATGAAATTGAGGTAGGTTTCATTCGGCATTGTGCATTTGATCTGGTCTTCAGTTTCTAGGGCCTTGCATTTGTATGATGAAAGATACTGTTGTGTGTTCACTATTTTTCATACTGTGCACTGCAATTTATTCTCTATCTATGGCACTATTATCATTTGAATCTCTTTGTATTTGATTGCTTAGCATGTAATTGATGCCTCTATTTGTGGTGTATCTGATGGCACCTCTATAAAATCTTGGGCATTTTAGAGATTAAAATAGCCAAACCCTCGATGGTGCCATGCTTTGTTTCCACATCTGTTTAAAACTAGGGCATCATTTATGCTGGTTTTAATGAGCTAGGGCACATGAATTATGTAGCATCATTGCTTTGATGAAGCCTCACACTTGATACCTAAGGCATTTCTTTTACCATTACATATATGATGAGGGCACTGTTGTGTTTTCTCGGTCCGCATTTGCTTTTGTAGTTGTATCTTGCAGGCACTGTAACCCTTGCGGCATTATTATATTTCTTTTGTCATTATTTTGAATATATTTTTCACTATTGTTTCTAATTACAGCCCGAGAGCATGCCTACTATTGGTGCATTTTCATTTGCATTATTATTGATCAGGGCACTGCATCTATATGTTTCAAAGTTTATCTGCATTTCTGACGGTGCAAAGTATGTATTATCTACTATATAACCCATGAGCTAGGAACTTAACCCGTTGATTGTCATGGTTCTCCAATGCTACATCTTCACTTTTCATGGTATGCTAAAAATGTGTTGTTTAATGAGGGCCCGAGCCTATGACATTTGTATCTATATCTTATTGGCTCTCTGCATAACCCGTGGTCGACCCTGGGAAACTTACTTATTATCTTTGGTGTGGATTGTTATTGTGGAGGTCCCCCCGTATTTAATCTTGCATTTGATTTTTGATAGAATCTTGTAGGCATTGTTATTTGTTAACAGTAGGGGCATCCTGTTGCTATTCGAGGGCATAGGCTCTGTATTTTTTGATCATTGTTTGTTCTTGAGGGGCTCGAGTGTATGAACACTTGTTAATAATGTAGTGCACCCTTGTTGTTCACTTGGTTATTGTGCCATGTTATGCTCAAGTCTCGGCATCATACTTACTATTATTGAGAAGCTGACAATTGTTTAAGCATTGTTGATACTTTGTTCATTCTGTGCCAATGTACACCATGCTATTTTTGTATTTCACCCATGAATTGATGTCCTCCTGATTTTTTTGTATATTTGTGGATATTCATGGATCAATGATGTTGTAATTACATTGATATTGATTCATGCTACACCACATATATGATATGCCTCAGTGATCTTTACTAGTGCAATTAAGAACTACACCTATGCCGAGGTGTGCCCTATTGATAGATGCCTCTAACATGCTGATGATGAATGTCTCTTGGATCTACCAAGGCCCTATTTTGACCATGCTCCATTTGATTTGGCCTTATGTCTCACTGAGACTGCCATCCACTAAATGCTACACTGTTGAGCATGGGTGTTTTTGACCTATGATGTGGTCTCTCTCTCCAGGAAAATGAGATTCTCCCAAGAGATCCCACATCACAAGGCATCATCATTCATCTGCACATGGAACAAACACATTAGTAAAAAAAAAAATGGTATTTCATTTATTTCCAGGGGCTCCTTGATGCACATGCCCTGAGGACAGCTCATGCCAGAGGTGCATGATTGATTACACATATGCATGTTCATAGATGTTGTGGCACCATTCATTGCTTAGATCCATTGGATCTAACCCATTTCTCTCTCTCTTCTTGAAAGTTCAGGATCATAGGAGCACACCAGGAACACAGAAGACCAGCTCTCATTACGAGGCAAAGTCTGGTACCCCTACATCTAGCTCCTTATATTCATGTATATTTGTACTCATTTATGTAACTCTTCATTTGCTATGCTCACGACATGTGTGAGCTCATATGAATGTTTTATTTTCAGTTCTCTCTTTTCTATACAACATATTTAGGATATGACATGTAATCTCAAATGCAGTTATTTATCTTTCCTTTTCATGTACTTGTAGTAAATGAACACAAATCTTAATCAAGACCACATAATAATGCAAACTAGGGTACATAGCACATCTAGTAACTAGGTTTCCAAAATGTGCAAAAATATGACAACAATACATTTAGTACATATAAATCCTTGTTAGGAGATTTTGAATCCCTATTAAAAGATTCTAACCCTATTAAGAGTTATGGAAGACAGAAGGACCCACTGCCCAAACAGCTTCAAGGTAAGATCACTAAACACACTATCCAAATAACCTTAATATTATTTAGTAGAATAATATGAAATATGTTACCTCCTCACTATGCCAAACCGCACTCACTACTACACCAAATCTCAATTCCAGATCTCCGTACTTCACATGTCTTCCTTCACAATCTCACTTTCACAACTTCATAGGCTCTCTTCTTCACTTCATGTATTCATTCGCATAGCATGCTCACATTCCTTCTTTCATATTACAACCACTACATTAGAATTCTTATACAACAAGGAAAAACAATCCTTCCTTTATACCACACTCAAATAATTACAAATGAGTCGGCACACAAATACAAAATAAAAGTTTCCACACGCTACATCAAAATTACACAAAACTGTTGGCTTCCAAATGCAATAACTCTTCACTCGTGTGACCTCAAAGTTTGCATTGTGAACCACATCACCATCAATGTGTCTCAAACTTCCCTTTAACTGCACAAAACCAAATTCCATCCCGATTAGGAGATATCATCCGATTTCCACAAACCATTACTCAGGAACACTGCCTAAATACTGCTTCCACTAAAATGCTTATAACTTTTTCCGTACATGTCATAATGACTTGCACTCTTAACCATAGACATATAACACATCAAATAGTATAACCTCAACATCGCATAGCTCCAACTGCAATATCCCACGTGCACTAATCAAAACACTATCTGCTTCTCTGCTAGTCTCCAGAAGATCACTGTGTTGACATCAATGACCATCATAGTCATGAATGCAACAACAACTGCTACAGAATCACTGCCAATATTCAGCATTCATTCCTAATAGTTTCATACATATTCATGCTAGGGTTTTGATCTAGAGGATTAGATCTTGGCATTACAATTTCAATACATACACACACACATTCTATTTCAACCGGCTTTTCATGGAGGTGGAGATCACCAATGGGGGTTTGACTAAGGCAAAACCCTATATAGCCACCCCAAAAACTCCCTTTTCCAGATATCTACAGTCATTGTTTTGGGAATTAGAGGACAGATCTGAGTATCCTTTTCACCAAACTTCCAATATTTTCAAACAAAGTTAGAATCAACCTTCAGAATAAAAATGTAGCCTTTGACCTTTTATGAGGGTCAAAGACTACCTACTGCCGTAAAGACAAAATTTTTCTAGGTTTTCTCTATCTCGGCTTTTTTATCCTAGATCTGGTTGTAGAATCTTTCAAAACCCCACATAGGCTTTAGAAATAGGTATTTCTAAATCTATTTCATGATGAGGTATGTATCTTGACCTAATTAATTTTCAAGTATTTCCAAATTTACTTATGCTATTCCAATTCAAAACAAAACAACATATTACAAATGAATAGTGTTGAATGTTAGGTGCATTTTTAAGGCTCCAATTTTAACCTATTCACCTTTGTCCTATTGCAACTATTGTTTTTTGTCTTTTACCTGGTCCACTAGCCATTTCCTTTACCATTTTACCTGGTGGAGTGGTGGAGGATCTTGTAGATTTTCTTGTTTCCTGTTCCTTTTCAACTTTCTCCACTTTCACTACATTCTAAATATTTCCAATCTGATCTACAACTGATGATAGGGGTGGAACAGACAAAACTTATTTTTGTCCAATGTCTCTTATTGCTATTGCGGTCTAGTTTGCAATTAGGAATTCTTGTTCTAACATTCTTGTATCCTTAAGAATTTTCTTAATGGTGCTTTCCACTCTCTTCTTTGATAACTTTTCTTCTTGTATAGACTTTTCAGAGTTGAATTTCTCCTCGTAAGTCCCAAATCTAGTGTTTTTTATATCCAATTTAGTTTTCAACAGTCTATTCACATATTCTTCTGCTTCAACTTCAGAAATTTCATATCCAAGAGAGTCTATGAATTCTACTCTAGGTTGAACTACTTCAATAAAGGTAAAGTTAGTGTCAACCATAAAGCATATTTCATATTTGTACTTCTCAACTATAGCCTATGGGATTCTTGATCTTTTCTTCATCAAGTTCTGAAATGATTTGATTACTAAGGTTACACTCTCATTAACCTTGTCTATAGGGTGTCTCAGATACACCTTCTTAATTATGTCCATGGTGGTTTTGTTATCATTCCAGTCTTCTCCAAAAGTGAATAGAAATCTTCTTAGTAAATGGAAAAACATATATGTAATCAAGGATGAGAATCTAAACTGTGATCTTTTTGTCTTCTTAATCTTCTCAAGGTTCTCAAATAACTGAATTCTCAAAATTTCACACATATCAACTTGAACTTTATCAACGCACATCAAATAGGCTGCATGAATCATTCCAACTACCATGTCATCTTCTCTAGAGTTAGCACAAAACTTGGATGTTAAGATCTTTCATAAATATCTAACATCATCTTGTTGTATCTTGTTGATTACTATTCCTCTACCATTGTAGGATGACTTATTATTGTCTAGTATTGTTTTCTTCACATTCTTCTCATTAAATGGTTTAACTCCAAATTTTGATAAACTAGTAACTTCATGAATTAGGTCTTTTGTTATATCAATCACTCTGTCATCTAACCAAAACTTCTAATTATTAATTCTGCTCAAAATGATTTTGGTGCATTCATCATCATCAAATTAATGTTTTAGTGAATACCTTATGATTTCATTTTCATTCACATGTTCAAACCCTCTTTCAATCACATATCCTGATTGTATAGTTTTTCATATTCCTGTATCATCTTAAAATGGAAGCACTTCCATGGTAAGAGTGTTTATCCATCCAAGTAAGTGGTTTGGGGTCATGTTAAGTTCTTTGATTGGGTCTTTCCATGTATTTGGCTTTATCCCCACTTTAAACTTCTTCCCCACACTTGATTTCTTCATTTTAGGTGAAATTAGGGTTAAGGTCTTAAGGACTTTCCTGATTTTCCCTCTTCCATGGCTCTATTTTCTAGGTAGGATTCATAAATGAGACCTCCTAGTCCTTCATCATATCATTTAGAGGATTTTCTATCTATTCCTGACATTGGGTCCTGTTCAGATATCAATTTCCAAGTTTTTGGCATCTCTTGGAATCTCTGTTGCAGAATCTGGCCAAGTTAGGGTTTGAGGTCAAAGTCAACCTTGACCTTGAGTAGGTCAGGGTTGACCTTGACCTTGACCTCTTCCCACCAGGATCTCAAATTTTCATTTCCCTCTAGTTTGGCTTTCGGGATAATTATTTCTCCGCCTCCGGGTTGACTGTTTCGAGCTCCGAAATGGTAAATCCTTTAATGGTATTTAATCAAGGTATATTTTCTAAAGATGAGGACCTATTTGTGATTTAATTCTCCAAGGTGGCCCATCTAGAGGAGTGTGCCCTAGATCACTATAAAAGGAGGCCTTCCTCTCTCATTTTCACATCACTCAAACATCAAGCTTTCATATCTCATCCAAGAAATCAAGCATCTAGTGCTCTCAAGTGCAAGCAAGTGTTCAAGAATTCAAGTGTTCAAGCATTCATCCATCAAGGATTTCCATTGTTAGCTATTGAAGGATTCAATCTCCTTGGAGCCCTCTTGAAGATCCATCCTTCTCCATCCATTCAAGCCTTCTCATGTGCAAATATCAAATCAAGATTGGTGTTGAAGATCAAGTACCATTGATTAGAGACATATTTCCATCCATTGAAGCATTCCTACTTGTGGATTTGAGGATTCGAATCCTCTACAAGGATTTCAACATAAGAAAGGTGATTTGTTTCAATTACTTTGTTTATGCATAATATATTTCAATTCAATTGCAGGGTTAATTCCTAAATTGGGGTTTGACCAAGGCAAACCCCCCATACAACCAAAAAACCCCATTTTCTTGTAGGTACAGGTGCAAAATCTCAGATCTGAGAGTGAATTCATATACACTTTTTGACAATCTTTCAAGATCTACAAACAGAATCAGAATCGGACTTCAAATAAATAATGTGATCTTTGACCTTTTAAAAGGTCAAAGTCGACCTGTGTGAATTTGGAGAAAAGATTTTTGGGTTTTATCCGCCTCAACATTTCCAGTCCAAAGTAGGTGACAGAATCTTCAGAAAGTTCATACATATGCTAGAATTCAGCATTTTCCAGATCTTCCCTAATTCAAGGTTAGTATTTGCACTTCAATTATTTCAATTTCAAAGTATAACATTTTCTATCTAGGGGAAACATCAAATTTATTCTTTCTTTCATAGTCTACCATAAATTGATTCGATTGTGTATTAACCTTTAGGCTGATCAAATTGGATCTCCTTGTGGGGAATTTGGATTTAAGAATAGATCTCATATTTCCCCCCCCTAAACAAATGAATGATGCTGAATCCATTTTAACCTTATTCATTTTGGTGAACCCGACTAGCTTACTCTCTTTCTTTTTGGTGTTAGATTTCCTTTTATCTTGTTAGTATTATATTTGTCCTTTATGATTGATCTTGCATGCTAATTAGATTTCATATTCATGCTTTATGCATTCTTAGTTTAGTTCATTTTTATTATATTGGTTTATGAGCTTTACTACCACTAGTCCTACTTATAACATTCTGATTAGAAGAAGTCGTAGACTCATGGGTGCCTTTGAGCTTGAATCTTCTCCTTTCCTTAGGATCCCTGATGATAACTTGATTCTTCATGATTCTAATCCTACTATGGAGCCAAACTCTTCTCACTCATCTCATGATGAGGATGATTCTTTAAGAATTCCTCCTTAACAAGTCCAAAAACTTTCCACTAAACTTGACAAAATGGGTAATTGGCTTCTTCAAGAAAACCATAGTCAAGATTCTATTCAAGCTATAGAAGCTCTTAAGAAATTTCTCCATGATAGTGATCAAGGTGTTAACCTCTTGTGTGGTATTACTCATCTTGTGCATTCCAATGTTACACCTTTAACTCAAGAGGCTCAAGATTTAGGTTTCACTGCTCTTATCACTAGTGTTGAACCTCCTTCTAATCCTTTACCTACTCTTCCTATCTATACTCCTTCTTTGGTGACTGTGATGGTTCCCTCTATTCCTATGAGTGTTCCTCCTATGTCCCTTCCTACATCACAACCTTCATATCATAGTGTTCCTTTCACTTATTCCACTCCGCTTCCAACTGTAGTTCCTAGTGTTCCTCCAATTGTGTCTTCTATTCCTGCAACTTCTTACACTTTACCTAGTGTGTCTAATGTTTCCACTCCTCCTATTTCCTCTAATGATTCAACAATCATTAGTTTGGCTCAAACTGTATCATCCTTACAACAACAACTTGCTTCCCTAACTTAAAACAAGTTTAGTATTCCCACATGTGACATGGGAAGTCCTTTGTCCCGGGATATTATTCGAACTCTTGTTCCTTAGCAAGTCGATATGCCTCATCTTGAGAATTATAATGGAAAGGGAGATCTTGTTCATCATGTTAAAACCTTCCAAATCCTTTGTAGTGATTATGCTCATGACCATAGGATTTTAGCCAAACTATTTTCTTGAACCTTTCATGACAAGGCCTTACAATGGTATTGTTCCTTCCCTCCTTATTCAATTGATTCCTTTCCACAACTTGCTAATGCCTTTATTCAACAATTTCAAAACAATATTGGCCCACAAGTGTCTTTGACTAATTTAATGTATTGTAAACAAAGTGCTAAACAAAAGTTAACTGAATTTATTGGTAGATTTAAGCATTTTCATGCTCAGATTTCCTATCTTGTTCCTAATATTGATATTCAACGTATGTTTATTTCAAATTTGCAAAAGGATATTAGAGATAAGATTATGCTTATTGAATTTACCTCTTTTCAACAACTTTGTGAAACAATTCATCATTATCAATTACAAGTGAGTTAATTTGAGAGCAACACTCCAATGGCTCCTATTCCAGTTGATAAGAGTGATGCTGCTCCTAATCCAAAAAAGTTTCAAAAATTCAACAACTATGTCAAAATAAACAAACAAGTGAATGCAGTTGCTGATCATGTTGTTGTTGCATCTCATAATGCCACTTCTACATCCACTTCTTTTCGATTAAATCATACGTTTACTCCTCTTTCTGAAACTTTACATGCTATTATGAATAGGTTGTTAGCTGCTAATATGATTACTTTACCTCCTATTTGACCTCTTTTACCTACTACGATTGCATCTAAATCTTTTGATCAAATGCTTTTTTTCAATATCATCATCAAAATGGTCATGATACTGAGAGATGTTATTCTTTAAAACATAACGTCCAACATCTCATTGATGCTAAAGCTTTATCTGTTGATAATCTGGATAGTAGTGGGAATCAATCTATCTCTCCTCCTAATTTGAACCTTCAAATGTATACGAATCCCCTACCTATGCATGATACTAATGCTATTGCTCAACCATTTGTTTAGGAACTTGTGTACGATTCCAAGATGGATGATCTTAATCATGTTGTTAATCAAGTGGAGCATGTTGACCCATCTATATCTCCACCTCAATCTTTATCTCAACTTAAACCTCAACCTTCATCTCAAGTTCAATCCCAACCTCAAGATAAACCTAAACCTAAAGTGAAACCTCAACCTAAACCTTGACAAAAATTCAAGAATAAAAGACCTCGGGAACTTTTTATTACCTTTGATGACTCTGAGACTATTAACACTCCTGATGGTCCCCTTTACATTGCTGCTAGGGTTTCTCAGAAACCTACTTATGGTTGTCTTGTTGATTCTACCTCCTTAGTCAATGTTATCACTGAAGAAAATATTTTTATGAAAAGTTTACAACGCAACTTCTATGATACATCAGATGTGTGGATTCAAACTTGTAATGGTTTTCTTTATCCCTCATTTGGTTCTATTACTTTACCGGTTGAAATTTTTGGAAAACTTGTGAACACTACCTTTGTTGTGGTTCCTACTTCTGATCAATTTCAAGTTAAGCTAGGTTTGCCTTGGTTGACTGCCATGCATGTTATTGCTTCACCTATCCATAAGTGTCTTAAGTTCATTCATGATGGCGAAGTGAAGATGATCAATCCTAGTTTATATCAACCTTCTCGGCCTAGAGATTGTGCTGCTTTGGATTTATTTTGGCCTTCATTACCTAATTCATGTCCTCCTCGCCCTGATAATGTTTTTCAATCATACCAAGCTTATAAGCATTGTAAGATTCTTCAATTAAGCATACCTCCTATGGATCTTAATCATGGTCTTTTATGTACACCTTTGATACCTCCTTCAACTATGGCTTCTAGTTCTGTTAATCAAGTTCCTCCTACCAAACCTATCAAAGATCCTGTGATTGTTCCTCCTATGGTTGATAATCCTATTGATCTTCCTAAAGAACTTGTGAAGGATCCTGCGATTGTTCCTCCTAGTTCTCAATCTATTTCAAATAAATCAAAACATAATCGATTTGCTAATGAACATCATAAAAAGCATCGTGCTCATACTAAAGCTAAAAGATCTCTACGTTTTGCAGACACGCCTATGAATGATGTATTAAGAGATGTTGTTACTACTAATGATGTTCACATGCATGATTATGATGATTCTATTTGTATCTTAGATCCTATTTTAATTAATTTGGATGAAGAAGATACTCTTGATGATGTTACTGATGAATATGAGACTATTGACATTGATATTGATTTGCCAAATATGCTTTCATCTCAATTAACTCTTACACCTAGTATTGAACATAGTGATTCTCAAGAGGATCCTTGTTTGGAACTGGCTATCATTCCTACTATATTGGATATAGCCCCTCTTGCGAGTTACCCACCTACCCTAAATGATATTCAATGAGATGGGGAAAGTAGGCGGCATGCTTGATTGGCTTGTCCTTTGTGGTAGCTTTGTTGTGTGTTTGCCTATTGTAATGTGCTTCTCCCATAATGTGATTGCTAAATGTTGTTAGATTCTTTTATATGATCCTTGCTACTCCATTGGTACAAGGTGATGAGAGAATTGAAACTATTGTTCAAATTCCTCTATATGTATCTCTATTCTTCTATGCATTGTTCAATGTTATGTTGTAACTGTGCTATTGTTCATAAATGTTTCCTTGTGTAATTTGCTTGGATTCGAGATATGGTAGCACTAAATCTTTTTGGTCTCCATGTCATGGTCCCAAAAGATTCTCCTTCATATATCTTACATAATATTTCCTCCTTTGTGACTGTAGTTCTACTTTCTTTGGGGAATGATGTCAATTTATTTGCAATAATATCATATATATATATTATCTTATGATCATACTAACCCATGGTAGGTAGATCCCTTCCATGTTCTCTGTATGTTTCTATGATATTTCCCTTGATTTGTCTTCATCTGGGGGCATCTCGATGTGGAAACATAATCAATGGAGTTTTTTATGTTTTTGTTAAAGCCATTGCTCCTATTAAAGTGTCAGCATTGACTTTAACGTGGGGGCATATGGTCTGCTCACTTATTACACGCACGCACTTATGAAAAATTCAAAACATGCTAAATCTTCTAAAGGTAATGCACATAATTTGCTAAATCCTGAGGAAGACACTAACTTTAAATTTACTTTTCAATCCTTTCTTTTTGGATTAATAACTAATCCTTAAGGTATGGATTTATATTAGGATCTCTTGATCCCTCCAGTTTCAAATACACATATCTTATGATCCCTTAAGGTCGGAAGTTTCCTTAAGACTGGATCTCTTTTTTGTTTTTGTTTTTATTTTTGGTTTTATTCTTATGGAATAGAATATTCCTAAGGATAAATCCTTGATGGGTTGACTAGTGAGTAGCCACATTCACTAGGCGGTTCAAATCCATCTTTCTAGTTGCACCTTTTTTCCTATGTGGTTCACAATGGGACATAAGTTCTCATTGGGTGAGGTAATCACAATTTTTCTTCCTCTCTTTAGAGATGTCTCTCTTATTTTTGATCTAGGAGTCGATGAAGACTTTAGTCCCTCGGGGCTTGGGATTTCTCTTTGTCCCTTAGATTATGATAAGATTATCTTGTTATTTTTATCTCCTTTACCAAGAGTTTTCATCGAGTCCATACTCTTGCTAAAGTGGGGGCTTAATGTATCATCTTAAAATGGAAGCACTTCCATGGTAAGAGCATTTAGCCCTCTGAGTAAGTGGTTTGGGCTCATGCTAAGTGCCTTGATTGGGTCTTTGCATGTATTTGGCTTTCTCCCCACTTTCCACTTCTTCCCCGCACTTGATTTCTTCATTTTAGGTGAAATTAGGGTTAAGGTCTTAAGGACTTTCCTAATTTTCCCTCTTCCATGGTTCTATTTTCTAGGTAGGATTCAGAAATGAGACCTCCTAGTCATTCATCATATCATTCAGAGGATTTTTTGTCTGTTCCTGACATTGGGTCCTATTCAGATATCAATTTCCAAGTTTCTGGCATCTCCTAGAATCTCTATTGCAGAATCTGGCCAAGTTAGGGTCTGAGGTCAAAGTTGACCTCGACCCTGACTAGGTCAAGGTTGACCTTGACCTTGATCTCTCCCCGCCGGGATTTCAAATTTTCATTTCCCACTAGTTTGGCTTTCAGGATAATTATTTCTCCGCCTCCAGGTTGGTTTTTTCGGGCTCCGAAATGGTAAATCCTTTAATGGTATTTAATCAAGGTATATTTTCTAAAGGTGAGGACCTATTTGTGATTTAATTCTCCAAGGTGGCCCATCTAGAGGAGTGTGCCCTAGATCACTATAAAAGGAGGCCTTCCTCTCTTATTTTCACATCACTCAAACATCAAGCTTTCATATCTCATCCAAGCAATCAAGCATCTAGTGCTCTCAAGTGCAAGCAAGTCTTCAAGCATTCAAGTGTTCAAGCATTCATCCATCAAGGATTTCCATTGTTAGCTATTGAAGGATTCAATCTCCTTGGAGCCCCCTTGAAGATCCATCCTTCTCCATCCATTCAAGCCTTCTCATGTGCAAAGATCAAATCAAGATTGGTGTTGATGATCAAGTACCATTGATTAGAGACATCTTTTCATCCATTGAAGCATTCCTACTTGTGGATTTGAGGATTCTAATCCTCTACAAGGATTTCAACATAAGTGAGGTGATTTATTTCAATTACTTTGTTTATGCACAATATATTTCAATTCAATTTCAAGGTTAATTCCTAAATTGGGGTTTGACCAAGGCAAACCCCCCATACAACCAAAAACCCCCATTTTCTTGTAGGTACAAGTGTGAAATCTCAAATCTGAGAGCAAATTCAGATACCCTTTTCAGCAATCTTTCAGGATCTGCGAACAGAATCAGAATCAGACTTCAAATAAATAATGTGGTCTTTGACCTTTTAAAAGGTCAAAGTTGACCTGTGTGAACTTGGAGAAAAGATTTCTAGGTTTTGTCTGCCTCGACATTTCCAGTCTAGAATAGGTGACAAAATCTTTAGAAAGTTCATACATAAGCTAGAATTCAGCATTTTCCAGATCTACCCTAATTCAAGGTTAGTATTTGCACTTCAATTATTTCAATTTCAAAGTATAACATTTTCTATCTAGGGGAAACATCAGATTTATTCTTTCTTTCATAGTCTACCATAAATTGATTCGATTGTGTATTAACCTTTAGGTTGATCAAATCAGATCTCCTTGTGGGGAATTTGCATTTAAGAATAGATCTCATATTTTCCCCCCCTAAAAAAAATGAATGATGTTGAATCCATTTTAACCTTATTCAATTCCTTAGTAAAATCACTTTCACTGAGGGTTTCAAGTTTGCATCCCAAATAGCCTCTAACATTCTCTAAATGCAAAAATCTGTCTGGTATGGAAGATAATGCTAGTCTAGGGTCTTCTTCCAAGGGTTCTATAGGTTCCCTTTTTATCTTAGGTCTAATTGTATCACTTATGTTGTGAACAAATGAAACATCCATATCTTCTGCAAATTCTCTAACTAACTAATAGATTTTCTCAGTAAAATACCTTAATTTTGCAATTTAGGGCTTTGCGTAGATCTGGCACAAAGTTCTTTCACCATATCCTTCAAAATTCCTTCAATCACTACTGCTTCGATCTCCTTAACACTTATAGTCACTTGAATGATTAACTAATACTGATCATAGGCTTTTAACTTCAAGATTCTATCATCGCATTCAATTCTTTTGCCGCTTCTTTCCAAAAAGTTGTTCATGCTTTCCTGCAAAACTTTAAACTTCTTGTGAACTCGCATAACTTCATATTAGCTCATGCGCTCTTAACCATAGCATCATTACATCACATACTACCTTAAATTAACTATGCAAGACTCACTTCATCCTATACTAACTTCTACACTATCCTAAGTTCCTATTCTAATGCATTCTTTATGAATTAAGTACTTTGAGATGGGTTAGGAAGAGATTCACTCTTACCATTAGATACTTCACCTTTTTTATTACCTTATGTGTTGAATGTGTCTCCTTGATCTGTGGCTTTAACAAATTTCACTTCTTCTGAATTACTACAGCATCCTCTTTGATTTTTGTTTGCATTATCATTTCTCCTTGTATGACTTCTAGGATTAGGGTTTCTCATGTTATTCATTCTACAAAACCTTGTTGTATGACCAAATTTGTTGCATATTTGATAAACTATTTAATTGTTTCCATATCTTGGTCCAATCTGGTTGATTTGTGATCTGCAATTCTTGGCAATGTGTCCAATCTTATTGCATCTATAAAATACTACATTTCTTCTATTCATATCTTTAGTAGTTCTCTTTTCTACATGGTTAGTATCTCTAAACATTCTACTATTATTATTATCATTAGATCTAGGCTTCTTACATTCAATAGCTCTATGTCCAAAACCATGACAATCATAATAATAGCCATTAAGAGGTTTGAATTGCTTACCTGTGTAATCTTTATTCATATGACCAAAAGTATTACATGCAAAACTTCTACCTTTAAATTCTCTCTACATACCTTCAGGTGATTCTTCTTGTTTAGGTGGTTCTTCTTCTTTAGGTATATCCTCAGATTTGTTAGCTTCATCAAATTTCTTTTCATCTATGTTTTCAGAAACTTTCAGATCTGGTTCCTTGCTTTCTTCACTTATCTTAGATGAGTTAAATCCAAGACTAGTTTTATCATAGAATGGTTTTTTATAAGACATTTTTTCATCAATCTTCTCAGTAGTGGAATATAGTCTCTCAAGTTGTTTCTTAAACTATGTCAATTCACCTTTCACAATTGTATTGTACTTTTCAAGTTCAGCATACTACAATTTTGTTTTCTCAAGTTCAGATGTCACTTTACAAAGTTTAGATTTCAGATCTTCATTCTCAAATTTTAGATTTGCTTCATTCTTGTTGTTTCCATCTTTCAAACTCAACTTCATATTTACTATCTTTAATTCATGTTTAAGGATCTCATTTTCTTTTTCCAGATTTTCATCACAATCTTCAATTTGAATTGTAGATTCCTTCTTCCATTTTAGTTCTTCCAACTTGTTTTTCAGTTTCTCAATGAGGTTCTTTGCATCATCATATTTTCCTTTCAGAGTATCTCTTTCTTCAGTTAGTATATCATTTTGTTCAAGAGCTTCTTCAAGATTCTTTTATAGCTGATCCATATCCATAGAAATCTTACTCAAGCTTCTAGGCTTTCTTTGAATGATTCTTTTCTGAGTAACTAGGTTGTGATACCAATTGTTAGAAATAGGGAATACTGAGAGGGGGGGTGAATCAGTATTCTACAAACTTTTACTTTTTCCCAATTATAGATATAATAGATTAAATTGATCCTTGCAAAATAAAGTAAACTAAATAACATGCATAGCAATAAACAAAATGAACTCATAACACATTATTTATTCTTGAGGAAACCCTGGGCAAGTGAAAACCCCGGTGGGGATGATACCTACAATGATCCAATAATCAAAAGTATCATGTTAAGGATGTTGACCCTATTAGGAGTTTGTTACATACATATAGTGTCTCAGTCCTGATTAAGGGACTCTAGGCCATGTTAGAAACCTCAACCCTGCTAAGAGTTGGTAGTACAAATTGAAATGATTACAAGATGAGCCCACTTCCCAAACATGTAATGTACAATAATTTCTGATTACAAAAAGGGAAATGTATATAACCTTTTACTGCTTCTCTTGCATATAAAAAGTCTACTTGCTTGAATTTCACAATTTACAACTTCGCAACAATATCTTTCGCATACATATGTTACACTTCTATCTTCACATTACATATGTCTTACATTTATACAAGTTATCAAGAATAATAACTTTTACAGTCGGCTTTACAAAACATAAAGCACTTCACAAACTACATATTAACTTGTTCTACCAAAGGGTTAACATCTAGGATGTTATCCCTTTATATGATTAAGTCATTATTTTGATAAACAAAATAATCCCTTAACTATTTACTTATTCTATCTCATTCTCTGTCCTATCGGCTTCAACTCTGTCTCTGTAACGCTGCAATAACTTCTTCCGTACATGTCGTACAGACTTGCACTCTTAGGTGAGTCTTCAATATACATCATAGTATCCATGTTCAAGTGCAAAAACATTGAACTTACTTCTATCGACATCACCAATCAAAACTGTCTCTGGTTACACTTGGAAAATCCTGCTTACACTTAGACAATTTTACTTTGCACTCTCTCATAACTGCTCTCTGTCCTATGTGGTCTTCATATAGATCATATGTTGCCAGAATGACAACATCTAGATATCTAACTCATCCAAATTTCCAATAGTATAAGGTGGAATAATAGGTTTTGAAGAAGTTTCTTTACCCTTTCCTTTAATATCATCATGAATCGGAGGAGAAGGTAAATCAAAGAAGTCTTTCACATCTACATCCTGAACTATAGCTTGAATCCCATCATAAGTATGGGAAGAATGAGGATGAACATATGGAGAATTAGGTATTGAATTAGGAATAGGAAGATTAAGATTTAAATTAGGAATGATAGGATTAGGATTAGGAAGATTAGGAGATGGTGTATCATCTACCAAATTCTTCACATAATCCAAAAGGACAATAAGTCTACCACATGAATCTTTAATGAAAGTTTTGAAAGTAGGAAGACTAGTATCGGTCAATTTCACAAAAGTATAGGCAAGAGAAAAATGAAGGGTCATCAACATAATGAAGTGAATGATACTCTCATAAACATCATAGGTATGGTAAAGAGATGCTAAAAGAAGGGTAATAAAGAACATGACCACACACCAAAGCATCTTAAGAATCTTCATAGTAAATGAAATGTAAGAAATGTTTTTGCATTTTGTTGAATATATAGATTTTTTTGTACTTTTCAATTTAAAATGCAAGAGTGTAAAATAAACCTAATCTTAATGTAAGAAAAGATTAACCACAAGTCTAACATAATAGGGCATCTTAATCCACAAAAGAAAAAGGGTAAGTTTGTCGGGTTCACCAAAATGAATGGAATAAATGTGGAGTAGGATTTTAAATAATGAATATGTTAAAATATAGTGGAGGGGTGTGTGTGTGATGGAAAATGTTGTGGACATATAAACTAAATAAAATAGAAATACTTATCTCAAAAGAAGGTTGATGCATAAATCATTGTTTTCTAATGTCTGTGTACAATTTTGGGAGATTCTACAACCTGTTCTGGACTAGAAATACCGAGACAAAGAAAACCTAGAAAAAAAATTTCCTTCTGAGGTTAGGTCAACTTTGACCCAAATAGCAGGGCACAATCTTACCCCCTAGTGAAGGTCATCCCTAACCTAAAATAGGTCTGACAAAAATTATGTTCGCGGATCCCGGACGTTTGCCGAAAAGGGTATCTAGATCTGCACTTCAATTCTCTATCTTGTACCTGTACCTGCAAGAAAAATGGTTTTCTTGTTTGGATGATGGGTTTTCCTTGGTCAAACCCTAGTTTGGAATTGACCTTAATAATGGAATTGAAATAGAGAATGCTAGCAAGTAGTAGAAGTAGATCTAATAATGAAGCTATGATATTCAATAGATATGCAATTATATTTCGAATGTAAACAAGTATATTGACATGAAAGCTTAAACATAACAATGTAAATCAAAACCATAAATACAAATCCAAAACCTCCATGATTATATGCTTGGAATCTACCTTGAGGGAAGAATGAAGGGATCTTGAAGATGAACAAAGGATCTTGAAGGAAGATCACACCACCATGATGGATAGATCTAGGGTTTTGAATGATGAATCTTGAATGCTTGAACCAAATCCCTTAAAAGGCTTGAATGCTTGAATCCTTGATCTTAAATGGAGAAATTGAATGGAGAAGAGGACTTGAATGCTTCCTTGAAAATACTTGATGAAAATTCTTGCTTGATCTTTCTTGAGAGATTGATTGCAAAAATTGATGGAAATCAAATGCTATGAGATTGAAAGATGGACAAAATGAGAGAGGAAGGTTTCCTTTTATAGTGATCTAGGGAAAAAAATTCTAGAGAGGCCGACATTGGAGAATTAAATCCTAATTAACCTTAACCCCTAGAAATGGACCTAGATTAAATGCAATTTAAGGATTTACCATTCTGAAATCTGAAACAGCCGACCCAAAAGCGGGAAAATGAAACTTTCTAAAACCTGACATCCCAAAACTTCCAAAAATTAAAATTTGGACCTGGGGTCAAGGTAGAGCTCAACTCTACCCTAGGTCAAGGTCGAGGTCATCCTTGACCTAGAAAGTCAAAGTCTTCAGTTTCTCATAGAAAGTTTCCAAAAAGAGGCTAGAAAAAAGGGGAGAGAAGTAGAACAGGGGAGTAATACCCAGATCCATGCAAAGACCTAATAAAGGCACTTGACATGACCCCAGACTACCTACTCAGAGGGCTAAACTCTCTTAATATGGAAGTGCTTCCATTTTAAGATGATACAATATCTATCATTGGGAAGCATGTGGACCTGGATCAGGTCATTCCTTTTTTTGATGGTGGACCAGATGGCCAACTTATTTGGTAGCCTCTTGTATATAATGTAATCTTTGTTTTTAGTTTTGGGACATCATTTTAGAATATCAGAGATAGAAGATTGTTTTAGATCCTTGCATATTGCAGGACTTCTATACTTGATTGTAATATATGGCCTAAACCAGGAAGCCCTTACAAACCGACATGTATGAATCAATTGAAATAAATATTTGAAAGATATCTTCATTCTCTCTCTCACTTGTGCATTTTTTCTTCCACGTGTGATCTCTACAAGGTGGATCTAGTTAGGGTGTGCCTTTTGCCCCTCTCCCCATCCTTCCTTGCATCATTCTGCTATCTCAATTTAAGGTTGTTGATTTTTATCATCACCCACCTCTTCATGGTCTTCTTCCAACACCTAGCTTAGATTACCCTGATACTCCTCAAGATGTTGCTAAGAAGGTGTATGTTTGGTTAATGAATTCTAAGAAAGAAATCTTTAAACCTATGCCAAAAGATGCTCACTCCAAGTACAAATGTCCTTTTCACTATAGTAATACACATTTACTTGTTGATTGTGTGCATTTCAAGTTGTATGTTAGAGAAAGAACTACTTTAGGAATTATATCCCACTCTCATGCGATTTTACAATTCCTTCATAATCTTGATACAGGGAATACTCCTCACTCTTCTATAATGTAGATATTTTCTCCTCTTTTCTTTTGATTGGGGGGAAAGAGGTATTTCTTCTAGTTCTCTATGATCCATTATGCTCTTAGCATGTATTTTGTATTGAGCTTAATTGGTTATCCTTTCTATATTTTATCCCTATGGTTTTATATTACATTCATAATCATCCATAGTTCTCTTTTATTATTCAAGATATATTTTCTAAAGATATTTGTTTTGTAAAGGTATCCCTTTCTTTCATCTCTTGGGGGGAAAGTTCTTCCATCTTTCTCTTTGTCTAGGGATCTACTTTCCCTAGCTTAGTGGCATTTATTTATTCTGCAACATTATTTCATTATACTGACCAATGTTTTGGATATGGATGTCCTTTTATGTGAGAGGTTGTTGTCCTAGGTCATCATTTCTTCTTTATTTTGAAAATTATGTTCTTTATAAATTCTTTCCCTTGTTGTAGGGTTAGAGTTTGATTCCTTCATTCCAAGATTTGTCTTGCTCTTGATTGTAGGGGGCATGATGATTGAATCTTTGGTCCCTCTTTGAAAGATGATATTTTATCTAAAGTACTCCTCTATGGTGGAGGTCTTGTTGATAATATTTATTTCTCTTTGAGGATCCTTTTTCCATAAGTGACATATCCTTTTTTTCATGATTATCTATGCTCTTTGATGAAAGGGTCAATACCCTTCGGTAAGAATATAGTGTACATTTTTGTTAACAGGATATCTCCTTACTTTGTGAAGTAGGTATCCTCCTTCTCTTACTTATCATGTCTAGTAAATAGCCACAATAAGGAGGGGGGCATATATATGGTCTCCTTTATGCTATAGTTTTCATTTTAAATATGTTAAATCTTTAGAAGGTAACAAACATAAGTTGTTAAATCCTAAAGAGACACGCATTTTCAATTTCAAATATGTTGAATCCTCAGAAGGTAACACACATAAGTTGCTAAATCCTGAAGAGACATGCATTTTCAATTTCAAATATGCTAAATCCTTGAAAGGTAATGCACATAAGTTGCTAAATCCTGAAGAGACACGCATTTTATATTCCATAGTGATATAAGAATGTGGATCTATGGGTATTCCAAAAGCCATCAGAAGATGTATTACAACTAAAAAGCACATTTTTTGGGTGAACTATTAGGTTTTTCTACCTGTTAGACTCTCCCTCCTTGGTGATTCATGGTAAGGTGGGCATCTTACTGGGTGAGGTAATCACTTTCTCTTTTCTCTCTTCTCACTTTCATGCTAGTAGGATTAGATCATGAAGCTATGTTATTTATAATGTTGTTCTTGTCTTTCTTATGTAATCATTTATGCTTTTATGATATATTTCCAAATATGATATTAGTATAGGAAGCATTTCTTAGCAAGGTTTCCTTCGCTAGTTGATTTGGGTTTATTTTTGTACTAACCCCTCTTTTATGTCTTTTGGCTTTGTCTTTATTTTCTCTTTGTTTTGCACCCTCGTGTGTGTATGTTGAGTTAGAATCCTTGCCCTGGGAGCTCATGTCCTCAACTGAGTGATATTCTACCTCATTATGAATCCACTAGAATCTTTCTTCTCTTTTACCAAGAGTTTGCATTGAGTTCATACTCTTGCTAAAGTGGGGGCTAAATTTAGCATCAGAAAATGGAAGAACTTCCATTTAGGACTGGTTTAGCCCTCCAATTAGGTGGTTTTGGGTCATGTCAAACACCTTGAATGGGTCTCTGACTTTTTTCTATCTTTTTCCCTTGTTCTGCCCTATTTTTTCACTTATTTCCAGCATGTTTCTCATACCTGGCTCTGTGAATCTGAGGTTCTTGACCTCAGGGTCAAGGTCAACCTTCTAGGTCAAGGTCGACCTTGACCCTGACCTAGGTCAAGGTTGACCTTGACCCTGACCCAAGGTTTAAATTTTAGATTCAAAGGATCTTCGGATGTTAGGTTTCAGAAATATTTATTTCCCGCTTTCGGGTCGACTGTTTTGGGTTTCAAAATGGTAAACTCTTAAATTATATTTAATTTACATCCACTTCCAAGGGTATAGGCTTAATAGGAATTTAATTCTCCTATGTCGGCCTCTCTAGAAGTTTGTGCCCTAGACTAGTATAAAAGGAGGCCTTCTCCTCTCATTTCACATCCATTCCAACTCAAGCAAGATCATCCATCTCAATCAAGTGTGCAAGGAACATCCAAGATCTCAAGCATTATCAAGAAAGCATTCTCAATCAAGGAAGAATTTAAGCAATCATCTACATTCAATTATTCAAGCATTCAATTTCTCCATTGAAGATCAAGGATTCAAACATTCAAGCCTTTGAAGGGATTTGGTTCAAGCATTCAAGATTCGTCATTTAAACCCTAGATCTATCCATCATGGTGGTGTGATCTTCCTTCAAGATCCTTTGTTCATCTTCAAGATCTATTCATTCTTCCTTCAAGGTGGATTCCAAGCATACAATCATGGAGATTTTGATTTATATTTATTAGTATTGACTCCAAGATTTCATATTAACATACTTGTTTACATTTCAAATATGATTGCATATCTATTGAATATCATAGCTTTGTTATTAGATCTACTTCTACTACTTGCTAGCATTCTCTAATTCAATTCCATTTTAAGGTTGATTCCAAATCAAGGTTTGACCAAGACAAACCCCTCATCCAAACAACAAAACCATTTTTCTTGCAAGAACAGGTGCAAAAAAATGAATTACGGTATAGATCTGGATACCCTTTTCGGCAACCTTTTGGGATCTGTGAACAAAATTTCTGTTGGAGTAGTGCAGGTCAAGGTCAACATAAAGGGGTCAAGGTCAACCTTTCTCAGAAAAGAAAATGATTTCTAGGTTTTCTCTATCTATGTGTTTCCAAGCCACTTTTGGTTGCAAAATTTTCAAAAACTGAGTACAAACACCATAAAATAGTGATTTCCAAAATTTCTACCTTTCAAGATAAGTGTTTATGTTTTGTTAAATTTTATATCTCCACAACATTTTCCCACACACCCCCACACATACACAACATATATATATATATATATATATATATATATATATATATATATATATATATATATATATATATATATATATATTTATTTATTTATTTATTTATTTATTTATTTATTTTTTATTTTTATTTTATTTTTTTATAATATCTTACAAACCCTATGATCAGTTGGTTCATATCTCTAAAGATCACCCCCATTGTTATGGACATAAAATATTAAAGAGGCGCTAGAATGGAAAATCAAGATTCAAAGTTTTACGGACTCAAAGTGTTCCAAACGAGAAGAATGGAGTACAAAATGCTATTTACTTCAGGAAATTAAAAAGTGATTTAATTCACGATAGTTCATAATACCTTCACTCATGTCAAGGTCTGCCACCCCAAACACGACATGAACATATCATCATAAATGAAACTTAAACCTTTAATATCTTTTAATTCCTTCAAATGATGATGATGAAATCATAGAATGATAGGTTGTTTTAACATGATGACAGTCATCTCAAAAAGACAAAAAAAAATGTATTTTCATCCTTTACATGCTAACGTTTAGGTTTGAAAAATATGGAATATTCCCCTCCCCCAACTAAGTTTAAGGTCCCACCAAGCCAAGACGTACAAGAGTAAAAATTAAAACAACATGTAACCCTAATAAAAATGAATAAAATAAAATATGTACAAAGGTATGTGTCATGAACCTAGTAAGCGTTGTAGGAACATTGTTTGAAAATATGACATGTACTAGTGGAGTGATGCAATGGTGCAGAAAAGTGGGAGAGAGAGGAGGTGAGGTGAATTGTTATTACAGAGAAATAATTTCACATGGAGTGAAACGTTTATTATAGAATCTTTGATAGGAATCAAAGATCATTGTAAATCTAGGTGGAAGACCTAGATACTTCTATTGCAGGAGTGTTGTTGTCATCGCGGTGCTTAAACTGCTACAATAAGTTTTCTTGACTCACAAGTTTTTGATAAATCTTGATTCGATGACCGTTGACAAGAAATTTGAATCATAGAGGATTAATAGTAGACAAATGGACTACTCTATTTTCAAATAGTGAAACTATCTCATAAGGTCCTAGCCATCATGTCTGAAATTTACCTAGGGTATGCTAATAATGTGAGTCATCTAGTAGTGCCAAATCACCAATTGAAAATTTATTCTCCTTGATGAACTTGTCATGCCACTTCTTCCTCTGCTTCTGAATCAATTTAGTATTGTAAAGTAAAGATTTATGATACTCATCCAGTCCATTCAACTGCAATATCTATTCCTCCTATGCATTGGTAAGGTCAATGTCTAATTCCAATGCCAACTTGAGAGTCTTGTGTTGAAATTTGATCAACATTGATGTCTTTTTTCCATAAACCAATTCAAAAGGGGTAAAACCAGTTGTTGTTTTCCAAGTCATTTTGTAAGCCCATATAGCTTTAGGAATATGGGTAGCCCAATCCTTCTTATAAACAACAACTATTTTGGTCAGGATTGCTTCAATTTCTTGATTTGTTATCTCTTCTTGTCCATTGGCTTGTGGATGGTACGGTAAATATTTACCATGTCTCACTATTTATTCATGCATCAATTCAATGATAAGATTAGAAGTAAACTATGCACCTTGATCTGTTACTATTTCATGAGGCACTCCAAACCTAGTAAAGATATATTCATATAAAAATTCTCCTACTTTGTGATCTATGGCATGCTTCATTGCTTTAGCCTCTATCCATTTTTTTGCATAGTCAGTACACACTAAGATATATGAATTACCATGAGAAGATGACTCTATGGGTCCAACAAAATCAATGCCCCATTTTTTAAATGGTGTCACCACTACCTAAGGCTGCAAGGGAATTTCATCTAACTTAGTTGGGCGTCCCATGTGCTGGCATCTGTCACAGTGCCTTGTATGCTTAGTTGCATCCTTATGTAAGGTAGGCCAATAGTATCCTATTGTCAAGATTTTTTATATTGTATGCTTTGCTGTAAAGTGGCCGCCACATGGTTCATCATGAAAATCCATAAGGATGTCATAGGTCTCATCCTCTTGAACACACCTTCTGGTGACCTGATCAGGACCTATGTAGGACATAAAAATTGAGATCCATAAAAAATTGAAGCTTTTCTCAACCAGAAGTCTGTGTTGTCTAGGTGAGAAATGAGGTGGTGTCCTTCCTATAGCAAGGTATTTTTCTATGTCATCATACCATGTATTGTAAGTATTAATAGAGAATAGGTGCTCATCAGGGAAGCTATCATCAATTGTGATGGGATCAACTGGAACTTATAATCTAGATAAGAAGTTAGCCACGACATTAGCTTTGCCTAGTTTATCAATGATTTTCACATCAAACTCCTGCATAAGAAGTAACCATCCTGCTAACCTGCTAGTGATAGCAGGCTTGTTCATCAAGTATTTGATAGTTAAATGATCAGTGTATACAAATACCTCATAACCAGTGATATAATGTCTGAACTTATTAAGGGCATAGATTATTGCTAGCAATTATTTCTAGTGATAGTATAGTTCAATTCAACATATTGTAAGGTTTTACTAATATAATATATAACATTCTTAATTGTACCTTCATTCTATCCTAACAACGTGCCAATGACATAGTCTGATGCATCAGTGTGAATATGAAATGGTGGCTTCTAGTTAGGTCTCCTAAGGATAGGTGTCTTTGTTAAAACATCTTTTAGATACTGGAATGACTATTTACAGTCATCTATCCATTCAAACTTTGATTCTTTCTTCAACATAATGTACAATGGGGCAACAAGTTGGCTAAAGTCTTTGATGAATCTCTTATAGTAACCAGTGTGTCCAAGGAAACTCCTTACATCATTTTGCTTCACTAGAGTTGGAAGTGTATTGATGACCTCAATCTTTGCAGGATTAACCCGAATGCCAAAGGATGAAAGGTAATGTCCTAAAACAACTCCTTCTTCCATCATTAGGTAGCACTTCTCACTATTAAGGGAGAGGTTATACTCCTGACACCTTTAGAGAAATATTTCCAAGTTAGCATGTGCCTCCTCAAATGTAGTTCCATATGTAGTGAAGTCATCCATATATATCTCAACACAATTAGTAGAAATGTCAAAGAAAATATTGATTACCGCTCTCTAGAAAGTAGCAAGTACATTGCACAATCCAAATGGAAAGAATGAATAAGAAAATGTTCCCTAAGGACAAGTGAACATTGTCTTATCCCGGTCTTCTAGTGATATATAGATTTGGTTATATCCACTGAAACCATCTAGAAATGAGAAATAATTTTTACTAGCAAGGTTGTCAAGTACTTGGTCAATGAAAGGTAATATAAATTGATCCTTTTTAGTGGCTTTGTTAATCTCCCTATAGTCTACACAAACTCTCCATTTCCCCCCTTCTTTGGAAAAATCACTAAAGGATAAACCCATTGACTGTCAGAAATAGGATATATAAAACCAACACTAAGGATTTTTTTGTAACTCAGTCTTCACTATATCTCGCAGAGAAGGGTTAATTCTTCTCTAGAGCTGTCTAATTGGCTTGGACTCAGGACTTATGTAAATCCTATGGGTACAAAGCTTAGGGTCAAACCATTTCATATCAGTGTATTCCCATGCAAAGGCTTGTTGAATTTCTTGCAAAAGTTGGAGAAGACTATTAATCTGAGATGTAGTGAGGTTCTTATTTATATTCAACTCCCTGCCTAAGGCAATTTCAACTCTTTTTACTTTATCTAGCATTATAATTTTTGTAAATGACGGTGACTTTATCTCATGAGGTAACAAGGTATGGAGGTAATCAGTTGTTGCATGAAACTTAGTTGAGGTCTGCTTGGGTAGTATGGTTTGGAGGGAATATTTATGGATAGCACAAGAAGATGCTTCGGAGCCATACTTATTGGTAATAATCACCACTAATATGTCATCTTCTTCTTGTGAGACCATAAATGGATCTCTTCTGATAACAATGATTTGTTGCACTGAATTTTCTTCAAGGGTAGCATCACCTAGATCTAGCCAGAGAACTTGGTCAAGTTAAACTTAGGGTTTGGCTGGAGAATACAAAGTCAGTTTCTTGATATTTATTTGATGTAGGAGTGTCTTGGGTCCTTAGCAATCATGTGTCACCAAAAATATGTTTGGAGATTTCTATATTGTTTGGTTCCTTCTTTGACCGAGTTGGTTCGATGTTGCTTGGTTTCCTTTGTTCACCGGTGTTGGTTGGTTATCTCGCTGACAGTTGATTAATTCTCTATCGCTTAGTGATGCCTATCTGACACTCGATTATCCTTTCTTTCTGAGTGGTTTCTTTTTGTTTTCTTTTGAGGCTGACTCTTGCAATTAATTTGGGTCATGAATTTAATGCTAGCATCTATCATTGGGAAGCATGTGGACTTAAATCTGGTTGTTCCTTCTATTAATGGTGGATCTAAAGGCCGACTTTTCTCAGTAGCCTCTTGTATAAATGTAGTTATTTGGTTAGAGTTTAGGGATGAAGTTTTGAGTAAGTTAGTTAGGAAGTTGATAAGAGATAGTAGATAGAAGATAGAAGATTGTTCTGACATCCTCGCATGTTGGAGGACTTTTGTACTTGATTGTAATATCTTGCCTAAACCGGGAAGGTCTTATAGCCTGATATGTATGAATCTATTGAAGTAAATATATGAAAGCTGATTTGCATTCTCTCTCTCACTTGTTGTATTGTTGCTTTCGTGTGTTGTCTGCAAGGTTGGATCTGGTTAGGCTGTGCCTCTGGTCCCTCTCTCTTTATCCTCCCTTGCATCATTATTCCATCAGATATTATCATTTTTCCTGAGTGACATGTAATGCAAACATCTGTTGTGGCTAGCCAAGGTCTTCCTAAAATTAATGGATATCCTCCTGGGGTGGCTTTAAGAGACAAGATTATGAGATCTAAGGGGTAATCCAAGGAATCAAGTGTTACAATGATGCCTTCTACCATGCCATCTGACTTAACAATGGAATTATCAGCTAACTAGAGTATTGTAGGTGTTTCCCTTAAACCAACGATGATAAGCCTCAAAAAAAATCCCCTAGTCATTACATTGATGAATTCTCCTAAATCAATCGAGACATTCTGTATTTGTATACCATTAATATGGATAGTAACCACTAGGCTTCCTGGATCAGAGTATTTAGGCATTAAAACTTTATTTAACATAAGATTAGAAAGTTGCCCAATGACATGGACAGTATTAGGATCTTTCTTCTTTCTACTAGGTTGATTAATGCAGGCCTCCTTAATTTCCTTATTATCAATTGGAACTTCCTTAAGAGCATAAAATAAAGGGATTTGGATAGTCATTTTCTTAAGTTGGCCAATCAAATCAGCTACAATAGGATTTTATTTTGGATATGTTGATTGGGCCAATCTCTATAAGGTAGATTTTTCAATATTGGAGTAGATTGTGGAATAGATGGAACAAAAGTGGTTCGGTTGACAGGTATTTCCTTAGTATCCACAACTTTAGTTATTATAGGCTCCTTAGGTGCAAGAAATTTAGTTATTGATCTTAAGTGAATATCATTCACTTAGAGGGAATAAGCTAGCTACTGATTATTCTTCTTGTTATTAGGATTTGGAGCTACTTGTGTAGGTAGTTGTGTTTATTTCTGAGGGCCATTATTGGCTACAAAAGGTGGAGGCATGATAGCTTGTTGCTAATTAGGTTGATTGGGCCCCCACTAAGGTTGATGTTGTCAGTTACCATGTGGTTGCCATTGGTTATTCTATTGTGGTTGCTGATATTGGTTAAGTTGTTGTTGGTATGGGCTAAATGGAGGTTGTTGCTGATAATTATGGTTATCCTGTGGTTGTTGGTTAGACCAATTATAATTACAATTCAGTCCTTGAGGGGCAGAATTTTGGGGATTTTGGTGTTGCCATTGACTACTATTATTATAACCAAAGTTATTCAAGGGGTCTTGAGGCATACCTTGTCTTTGAGCCCATGGCCTCCTTTGAGAAATGTAGAAGACCTCTCTATTATCCTCATTTATAGCTTTAAAATTGGTGGGTATTGAATGAGTATCCATAGATGCAACTATTTTTCATTTACAGTTCCTCTTCCTTTCTTTGCAGTGAGAGCAAAGTTCATCCAGCATAGCTTTTTCTTCTTCATGCTTCCTCTTAGCTTGCATTGTGTCCATGTCCAGCTGAGTAGCCATGGGGTTGATAATGTCTTGCTTGAAGTTCACTAAGAGATGAGATATCTCTAGCTTTGAAATACCAGAGCTATTGACTTTGCTACTTGTATGTCTGATTCCTCTTCCTTTTTTTACTATAGCCCTTGAGTAGTTTAGGCATATTTTCTTGTTCTCCTCCCATGTGCTTTGTGTGATATCTCCTCCCACCATCAAACCCAAAGCTTCAATGCAAGAGTCATTAACAACTCTCAAGAAGAGATGTTTCTGAGACTCCTTGTTCAAAGCATACTAAGTGTTCTTTTGCAGGTTAAACAAAAACCTTAACACATAGTCCTCTAGTGTCTCTTCCTCCTGTGACATTTTAAAAATGTCATCTTCTTTTAAATCACTACCTCTACAATATTCCTTATATTTTTCCAAGAAAGCATTCTTCATGGCATCTCAATCCCCTACAACATTTGCACCTAGACCCATGAACCATCTTGTGAATAGTGAGTTCTAAAGGTGGATTTAACCTTCTTTGGCTAGTTAGCCTTGGGTAGTGAGCCCTCCCTTTATTCTTGACTCCTAAAAGGGTATGTCCTCTAACAAGAACTATGTACTGTAATGTTTCAATAAGCTCCTAACAGGGCTAAATATTCTAATAAGGATACTGTACTCTTAGTACATCATTTGTGGGTGCTAATTCCCACTAGGGTTTTTACCTTTAATAGGGTCTCCCCGACACCAAAATATTGTGTTATTGTGTTGGGAATTATTGTGTTCATTGGATCTGATATTGTTGCTACTTAAAGTTTAAAGTTTAATAATCTTCTATACAACTAATTCACCCCCCCTCTTAGTTGTATTGTGGTATGTTATTCCTAACAATTGGTATCAGAGCTTGTGGGCCTCAAAGAGAACTTGCTTAACAACTTGAGGTGATCTTGGATATGGAACTCTATAGGAAGGATGGTCCAAAATTTGATCCTAAAAACTTTGATAGTTGGAAGAACAGGATGTGAACTCATTTGCTATGTTTGGGCATTGACTATTGCTTGATCACAAAGAATAAGGTGGCTATAAAGATTGAGAGTGATTTTCCATCAGCTACTGATGATGAAAATAAGGTATTCACATACAACATGGTTGTATGGGAAGTACTGATAAGCGCACTATCTGAAGGTGAGTTTACTGAAGTTAAAGACTTGAATTCGGCATATGAGATTTGGAGAAGATTAGAAGATTTATATGAAGGAGACAAATATACCAAGCAAGCGAAGTTACAAAATTGGAAAACCAAGATGGAGAAGCTGCAAATGAAGGATGATGAAAGCATTAGGGCTTATGTTCAAAGGGTTACAAAAGTTGTGGTTGGAATCAAAAATTGTGGAGGCACTTATGATGAAGAAGTTGTTTTGAAGAACCTTAGATCATTGAAACCTGTATAGAAGGTCAAGACTATGTCTATCCAAGAGACTATACCCTTAACTCCAATTTTTAGCAGAGAGATGTTGATTGCAAAGATAACTACCTTTGAGGCTGTTGAAATGGGAGATTCGGTACCTAAAGTGGAATCTGCATTCAAGGAATCTGCACACAAGAAAATGTCTGCACTTTCGAGCACCAGCAGTGAAGACCTAAAAGAAGAGATTGGTGAGTATGCTAAGGAATGGGAATAGATAATGGCAGAGGAAAGAAAGATGGATGAACTTGTTGCACTAATTGCTAGAAGAGAAAAGAGAGGTAAGGGCAAATTTGAAGGCAAGTTACCCTTGAAATGTTTTTCATGCAATAAGGTAGGTCATTTTGCATCTAGATGTCCTACAAGAGTCCCTAAGTACAAACCTAAGTTTTTCAAGTCTAAAAAGGATAAAGAAAGTTATTATGCTAGTGAAAGGATGTCTAATGATGATGATTTAGATTATGAAGAGATTGGATTTGTTTCTATTAGAGATGAACCAGTGCATAAGGAAAAAGCTTTAGTATCTCATGTTGACAAGAAAACTAAATGGATAATAGACAGTGGTTGTTCACATCATATGACTGGAGATATAAAAAAGTTTGTTAAATTAATGAAGTATGATGGTGGTGTTGTGAGATGCAGAGATAATCTTCCTAAACCTATCATAGGTGTAGATCTATTACTTTGGATGGAAAGACTAATACAGATAATGTGTTGCTTGTTGATGGATTGAAACATAACTTGTTGAGTGTTGGACAGTTAATGGATAAAGAGTTTCAATTAAGCTTTGTTAATGATGAATGTTTTATCAGAAGTAAGGCAGGTAAGCTTATTGAAACTGGTACTAAATCTAGAGGTAATGTATTTGAATTAAATACATTTGGATCCTCTTGTTTTGTTACAAAGGTAGATGATAGTTGATTATGGCATAGAAGATTTTTTCATGTTGATTTTGATGACATTGTGAAGGAAAGTATGGCTAATGTAGTAAGAGATCTGCCGAAGATTGTGAAACCATCTAACACTATATGAAGAGAATGTGTTATGGGAAAATAGAATAGAAGCAGTTACAAAAGAAAAGCATATACATCAAAAGGAAAGTTGGATCTGGTACATATAGATCTATGTGGACCTACAAGGACAAGATCATACTATGGTGAAAGGTACTTCATACTTTTTGTTGATGACTTTTCGAGAATGATGTGGGTTAATTATTTAAAAGAAAAATCAGAAGCATTTGATAAATTCAAGTTGTTTAAAGTAAAAGTAGAGAATGAATCAAGTTTAAAAATTAAGTGCTTAAGGTCAGACAGAGGTGGAGAGTTTACTTTAAACTTATTCAATTCAAATTGCGAAGAGCGTAGAATAAAGAGATAGACATCTACTCCTAGGGCTCCACAACAGAATGGGATAGAAGA
Organism: Chamaecyparis obtusa; assembly: GCA_027943335.1. Classification (NCBI taxonomy): domain Eukaryota; kingdom Viridiplantae; phylum Streptophyta; class Pinopsida; order Cupressales; family Cupressaceae; genus Chamaecyparis; species Chamaecyparis obtusa. The sequence continues at coordinate 272,871 of BSBK01000192.1, read as the reverse complement.
GTGAAGGAACAAGACTATACTTGATGCTACTAGGACAATGTTGCTTGAAGGATATGTATCTCATGTACATTGGAGAGAGGTTGTTGGGATAGTAATGTATACATTAAAAATAATTCAAAGCAGAGAAGGTACAAGTAAGACTCCTTATGAATTATGGTTTGATCATACTCCTATAAAATACTTCAGAATATTTGGTAGTAAGTGCTATATCAAGAGAGATGATGAGATATGAAAGTTTGATGCTAGAAATGATGAAGAAATTTTTCTTGGTTACTCTACCAAGAGCAAGGCTTACAAATGTTTCAATCTGAGATTAAAAAAGATGGATGAACTTGTTGCACTGATTGCTAGAAGAAAAAAGAGAGGTAAGGGAAAATTTGAAGGAAAGTTTTCCTTGAAATGTTTTTCATTCAATAAGGTGGGTCATTTTGCATCTAGATGTCCTACAAGAGTCCCTAAGTACAAACCTAAGTTTTTCAAGTCTAAAAAGGATAAATAATTGATAAGTATCAATTAATGAGCTTAAGGGGCTTTCTAATGAGTGGTTCATAAGGCACAATACTTGGTGAGGGTTTTGCAAATGGGGTTGCAAGCAGAGTGGGTTTAACCATGGAGGAAACTCCATAGTTAAGTGCTCTCAAGCAGGAGTAGTACTGGGATGGGTGACCTCCAGGGAGGTCTCAGTGCTTTACCTTTATGAGCATCATCTAGATCCAATGAGTTCTAAGTGTTCAATTCATTCTCATGAGAGATGGGTTCATGTGAACCACTACTCATGAAACATGGGTCAATCAGTTTGACTCAAAAAACTACACAGTTGAATCTCGATAGCAATATCACAAGGATAAAGAATGTTATTATGATAGTGAAGGCATTTCTGATGATGATGATTTAGATTATGAAGAGATTGGATTTGTTTCTATTAGAGATGAACTAGTGCATGAGGAAAAGGCTTTAGTATCTCATGTTGACAAGAAAATTGAATGGATAATAGACAATGGTTGTTCACATCATATGACTGGAGATAGAAACAAGTTTATTAAATTAATGAAGTATGATGGTGGTGTTGTCAGATTCGGAGATAATCTTCCTAAAAGTGTAACCCACTATTGTGGGGTCACCCATAAAGACGAATAACACTTCAGAATTGGCTCCTAGACCTAAAAACAAAAATGTAATAGGAACAAAATGGGTTTTCAGAAACAAAATGAATGAAGAAGGAACTGTTGTAAGAAACAAAGCAAGACTAGTATGTAAAGGATATTCATAGGAAGAGGGCATAGAATTTGAAGAAACATTTACTTGTGTTTCTAGAATAGAGGTAGTGAGATTGTTCTTGGCTTATGCTGCACATAAAAACTTCAAGGTGTATCAGATGGATGTGAAATCTGCATTCTTGAATGGTGATCTTGAAGAAGAAGTATACATTGATCTAGGTGGATTTTGAAGACCTCAAAAATTTAACCCACCCAGAATCTCCCAAGATTGGCATCAATGCATAGAGAACGGTGAAACATTCTTAACACAACTTGAAGCGTGTCAAAAGGAGTCTGTTTGCTAGAGCTATTCTCAATCAAAGATTTGGTCAAACAAGGGAAACAGAGGTTGACCAAAAAGGTGAAATTTGACCATCTCAAAAGTGGTTAACAATGGGTTTCAAATTAAAGAACTCATCGAGAGCTTTCCAATAGCATTTTTTTCATCGAAAACAGAGATCGTATGTGGAAGTTATGCTCGTTGGAAGTTACCCAGGGAAATGGTTAACCAGGGGGACAAGTGATGACATCAGCATCCTAGTTAGCATCTTCACCCAATCCTATAATGACACATGCCATTTAATGGTGATGTGGCAGTCAAAATTAACATGTGGCAAGCTCATGATGACATTGCATTTTGAGTGATCAATATAGTGACATGGCAATGCAATATAATCAAATAAAAGTGGGACACATGTCAATGCTAAGCGAATAACCTTTTGCCATGTGGCACCTCATATTGTTGAGGGTTGAAGGAAAATAGATGGTGAGGTTTGAACCGAAAAACTCCTCTTTTTAATATTTTCTTTTCTACCATTTCACCACTCTCATTTCCTTGTTTGGTATTGGCAGCAACTATCTTTTGTCATATGATTTAATGCATATAAGACAAAATCTGCTACAGGAAAAAAATGACCTTAGTGGGAGTTGAACCCGCAACTACCAAAATCTATTTCCATTCTCAACCAACTGGGCTAACGGAATTTTTGCGATTATAAGTGGTGGATGTTCTATTTAGCATGAGATGGCAAGTTATGTAGGAGTCGAATCCCCTATCTTCATTAACCATAAATGTGCTCAAATTAATATGAGCCATTTAAATAGTAGTAAATTTGAAAATATAATGGATTTAATTAGGAAAAGAGGTTAATATAGGAGATATGAGGATATTATACAAAATCAATTGGTTACTCACTAAATTGGGTCAAATTGTAATATAAAAAGAAGACTTGATGAGCCTGGGAAGAACAATGAGATTTGATAAGTCTTTGTAATTCTCAAAAGGAGAATTTGAGAGAGAATGCTCTACAAAATTTAGTGGTCTCATAATATGAGATAAAAACTTAGAATTTTCTTGTGAGTATTTTTCACGACTTTATGTTGTTATTGTAAAGGCTTAATATCCATTGAGAGAGAGAGAGAGAGAGAGAGAGATGCAGTTTTATTTCTTAGCATTGTAAAAAGTGGCGAAGGAGCTAGGCACAAACATGTTGCTAGCAAGTTCCTATCATTACAGTGTGGAAGTGGGAAGAAGATTGTAACTCCATGGAAGACCATGGTGATGTAAGAGTTTTGCATCATAATAATAGCATCAATCTTGTGTGTTTACAAATCCGGAGACATAGCCAGAGTCTGGTGAACTCTAAAATCAAATCCTTTGTCTCTTATTCTTTCTGATGCATGTTTTTGTCTACTAGTTATTTTATGCATTTCTAAGAATTATTTGCTCAGTTCACAAGCAACGTCAGTATCGATCTTCATTTTAAATCTGTATCTTGGTGAATCTTAAAATTAAGTGATTCATAATAATAAGGTTATAGATCATACATAGAACAACTAGATGGATTTCCCCTATCCGAAGACAGAGACATGGTATGCAAGTTGAAGAAGGCACTGTATGGACTAAAGAAAGCTCCAAGGGCTTGGTATGCAAGGTTGGATAAATACTTACTTCACCTTGGATTTAGAAATGGTAATGCTGACAACAATTTATACTTAAGAACTAGTGAAGATAGAGTTGTGATAATTGAAGTTTTTGTTGATGATATTATCTTTGGAGGCAATGATGAATTATGCAAGAAATTCTCTAAGGAGATGGAAAATGAATTTGAAATATCCATGATAGGTGAAATGAAATTCTTTCTTGGACTGTAAATAATTCAGAATGAGAATGGTATCTTTATTTATCAGACTAAGTATCTCAAAGAAATGCTAAAGAAATTTAGAATGGAAGAGTGTAAACCAGTAGGAACACCCATGGTGATAGGTAATAAGCTATCATGTAATGATGAGACTCGGTGTGTATATTAGACCAAGTATAGATCAATGGTTGGAGGATTACAATATTTGACTCATACCAGACCATATATTGCTAATGATGTTGGAATTGTAGCTAGATATCAGGTATAGCCAAAGGAGACACACCTAGCTTCTGTGAAAAGGATATTCAGATATCTAAAAGGGACAATTGAATATGGCATGTTGTATGATAGGAATGATAGTTTTGAACTTCATGCTAATACTAATGTTGATTGGGTAAGAAACATTGATGACAGAAAGAGTACTAGTGGTGGTGCATTTTTCCTTGAGAAAAAGTTGGTTTCATGACTAAGTAATAAGCAAGATTGTATAGCTCAATCTACTGTGGAATCAAAGTATGTTGTTATTGTTAACTGCACTCAAATTGTTTAGATGAAGCAAATACTGAAGGATATTAGAATAACTTTTGATGAGCTAGTGGTTATCCATTGTGATAACACCAGTATAGTGAATATGTCAATGAATCTGGTGATGCACTCTAAAACCAAATATATTTCTATCAAATATCACTTCTTGAGAGACAAGGTGGAAGAGAAGGAAATAAAATTAGAATATATTAGTACAAAAGAGAAGATTGCAGACATCTTCACAAAGCCTCTACCAAAAGATACCTTTGAATATCTCAGAGGTATGTTGGGGGTTCAGGCTCCTCCTAGTTAGAATTAAATGATGTAGAGATGCATCAATCTAGAGGTTTTCAGAGCCTTATATCATATTCCAAACTGGATGTAGGGATCTACTCCTCAAGGGGAGTGATCATGGAAGAAAGATGTTGGAAAGCAGTTGATGACTCATGGCACCCTTTTCCATTGTTGTCAAAGGGGGAGTGTTGCTATGAGAAAATCCCTACTGTATGGGGAGATTGCATGTAGTATTGTTTGGTTACAGAACTTTGGATTGATTGAACTTTGGGATGATGGATTTTCCCATTTGTTGACATCAATGCCAAAGGGGGAGATTGTTGGATATTGCTAATGCATGGGGAGGTGATTGAGATATTTTATATGTTTAATCACTACATTACTGAATGAGCACTCATTCTATTGTCATTTGTGTTTTGTCACTGATGTCAACTTATGTTTATGTGAGGAGAACATGCTGGTTATCACAGTGTATGGATACTATATAGATGTGTTAGATGTTGTGAAGTCAGATGAGAGTTCAAAAAGGTGTTGTGATCTTATATCCAAGATCGTATCATGAAATTTTTCATATTGGATGAGTTACAGATGTTTTGGTGAAGATTGGTCTCTGTACTGACAATGAGAAATGATAGACTTAGTCTCTGTGTTTCTGGTATATCTTCCAGATGATATGGATTCAAGGTATGCGAGCTTGAGGGATGACAAACAAGGTGAAAGATGTTCATTAGTCAGGTATAGAATGCTTGGCGATGTCAGCTATGACGTGTTTTCTGGAGAAGACCTATTTGGAAGCTGACTTAGGAGATGTAGCGTGTGTTTTTCTTGGCAAACATAAATTAAGGATGCCAGTCCTTAAATATTGTAATTTAATCATTGTATACTTGTTTTAGATACCGTGTGTATCTTAGCAAGGGTTTATGTAATTATTTAAAATTAGAAAAGGCTTATGGGCCGACCTGATCATGAGAATTGTAATAAGGTATAAATGAGAGGTCTTTTCTTTGGAAAAGACATGGATGAAATAAAAGGTGATATAAAGCAATTGTGAAAGCTGCGAGCTTGTGTCTATTATATGTAGAGAAGAGATTTACTAGTGGACTTCATTGGGACTGACCAAGCAAACAGAGTTGCTTCCGAATAGTTCAAAAGATTGTGTATTTATTCATATACACTTGCATTGAGAACAGTGAGTTCTGAAGGTGGATTTAACCTTCTTTGGGCAGTGAGCCTTGGGTAGTGAGCCCTCCCTTTCTTCTTGAATCCTAACATGGTCTATCCTCTAACAAGGATTATGTACTATAATGTTTCAATAAGCTCCTAACATGGCTAGATCTTCTAACAAGGATACTATACTCTCAGTACATCATTTGTGGGTGCTAATTCCCACCGAGGTTTTAACCTTTAACAGGGCTTCCCCGACACCAAAATATTGTGCTATTGTGTTGGGATTTATTGTGTTCATTGGATCTGATATTGCTGCTACTTAAAGTTTAAAGTTTAATAACCTTCTATATAACTCATTCACCCCCCTTCTCAGTTGTATTGTGGATTGTTATTCCTAACAGAAGACATGTAAACATAACTACATATAAGAATTTTGTTTGTAATTAAATGCAACCAACCATGGAAAGAAACTTATTTGACCAAAGATCAAGTTTATTTTGAGTTAGTGAATGAACCATTTCAAAATCTCAAATAAAGAAACTCCTATCCCAAAGGGAATGCTAGGATATCATGAAATTACACCATGGTTGATATTATTATGGAGGTATCTAAGGAGGTGTGATGTAGGGGCATTCTAGGGTACTCGGTGAACTCTGCATCGAGGTGTGTATTTTGGTTCTGTGGTACTCGGTTGTAGCTTTAACCAATAGTCTTGGTTATTGAAGGAAGCTCGGTTGCTGAAGGAACTCGATGGAACTTCTGGTGCTCGGTGGAACTTGTGCTCGGTAATGCCTATGTTGTTCGGTGTTGCTTGTCTTGGTTAGTTGTTTCACTGGTGCTCAGTTGTTTCTCTAGCGCTCGGTAATTCTGGTTTACCGACCGGAGTTCTTAGTAGTTTGGTTGGCTGACTTGGTGCATTTATTGTTTGTATCTTTTGTTTCATTCACCTATGTAAATCTAGAGGCCGACATGGAGAATTAAATAATTGTAAGGCTATTTGAGAGCCGACTTGTATTGCATTTAATATTTATTTGTAGGAGTTAATTGTTTCTTCTAGCCGACTTGTGGTTGAAGATTAGTATTTAAGGAGTGTTTGGGTAGTTGTTTAGGACAAGAATTTGGGAGATCAATTTGGTGAAAGATAGTATTTTGGATCTTGTGAGATCTTGAAGATCAAATTGTTATTTGATAGTTTGTAATAGCAGAGCTAGTAGTTGTTTGCTTGGAGACAAGGATATTTCTTAGAGGCTTGCGAGCTCAAGTTCAGATCTACCTTAGGGTTTCCATCAGCTACTGATTTGTTTCAAAATTGGACTAGCTGGCGTTGGATTGGATCTTTGTTGATCTTTTAGAATTGTTTCTTGATTGTAATTGGCCATAATCCAGAAGGTCTTACAGCCGGGCATGTTAATGAAAATCTAATTTGAACATATCTTGTTGTGTTATTCCGTTGTGTTGGTAGTTGGCTGCAAGGTTGGACTGTCCTTAATTGGATCCACCATCCTTGACTACGTTAGGTAGTATCAGAGTGAATGTTATTCTTGAGCGAAGGTTGATCTTGCAAAGTTGACCTTGTTAGCGAAGAAATCGTATGATCTGAGTTGCAAATCCGTGGCACTAAACTTGTGGAATTTTGACCTAATTATGCATGCAAGGTGGCAAGTTAATCTGACTTGCATACAACTTGGGGGTTGTCACAAGGTGGTCGGTATAAGGTTTTGTTGCTTTTGGTTTTCTTATCTTTAAGGATGCCTCTGAGAAGATTGGACCCTAGAGCGATTGCAAATCTATGTGATGATGTAGAATCGAAGATTACAGAGAAGGTGAAATATGATTTTAGATCTGAGATGGAGCTGATGAAGAATGATATGATTGTTGAGATCATGAGAGCTATGATTGGTGTACCTCAAAATGTTGGTACTGAGGATGGGTATGAGTAAGCTGTTGAAGACTTTGAAGCTGCTAGATCTAGTGGTGATGACCGGAGAGACAGATCTGGTGAAGATAGAACTAGTCAGTTACATAGATCTGGAGCTCGGTTAAGTACTAATTACTGAATGGAAGTTTCTACTTTCTCTGGTAATTTGAAACCTAAGGACTTGATTGATTGGATTGGTGAGCTTGAAGACTTCTTTGAGCTAGAAGAAATTGAAGATCCTCTTCGGGTGAGATTGGGACAAACTAAGTTGAAAGGACATGTTGCTCTTTGGTGGAAGAAATTACAAAGAGATAGAGAAGATGAAGGTGAAATGAAGATCAATCAATGGAAGTTGCTGGTGACTAAATTGAAAGCTAAGTTCATACCTTCCAAATATGAGCTTGACTTGTTTAAGAATTTGCAGAATCTGAAGAAAAAATATTTGACTATTGAAGATTATACTGAGGAGTTCTACAAACTTACTATTCGGTTTGGACACAGAGAACTTGGTAAGGAAAAGGTAGCCCAGTATGTGAATGGTTTGAGATTCAATATTCAGGATGAGTTTGGTATGCTGAAGATTGATTATGTTGAAGATGATTATCAATATGCTCTGAAGGCAAAAGATAAGTTGAAAAGGAAACAACATAGTAATCCTCGAGGGAAGGAAAAGATTGATCAATCGATAAAGGGTAAACTGACTGCAGAAGATGAACCGAAACCTGTGGAACTAAAGAAGAAGACACGTAGAGTTATCTTTAAGGGTACTTATTATAATTATGGTGAAGAAGGACACCATTCTTTTGAATGTACACAGAAAAAGCTTGGTGACCAACAAACTATTGTGGTGAATGAGAATGTTGAGAATGAACCTGAATCTGAGAACTTGCTAGTTTGGTGAACATTGCTTGGTACAAAGGAGGAACCTTGTCAGAGGAGTAACTTGTTTAGAACTCGGTGCAAGTCTAGAGGTAAACTTTGTGATGTTATTATTGACAGTGGTAGTACTGATAACCTTGTTGTTGAGGACATGGTTCAAAAATTTGGTTTGAAGAGAATGAGGCATCCTTATCCTTATAGGATTGGCTGGTTGCAAGATAGTCATGCTCTGGAAGTAAGGGAGCAGTGCTTTGTTGATGTTCAGATTGGCTAGTATAAGGATCTTGTGTTATGTGATATTGTGGAGATGAATAGTTGTCATATATTGTTTGGTAGACCTTGGCAATATGATTGTAGAGCTATGTATGATTGTGTGAAGAATGTATTTACTGTTGTGAAGGATGACATGAAGTTTTCCCTAATGCCTTTGTTGGATACAATGCTTGGTAGGAGAAGCCTGAGTATTAGTAGTCGAGTTGAGTTGGTGGATCCTAAAGGTATGTATGATCAGTATGGAGAAAATACCTATGTTTTATCTAGAAAAGACCTGAAAAGATAGAGGAAATTGAAGTGGAAGAGTATGCAAATTGAAAAGTTGGAGGACATGTATGTGAAGAACCAGTTCGGGGTTTATGTGCTGAATCTTGGAAGATGTTCTTCCAGCCTATGAGAAGATCTTTTCGAACCTGGGGTGTCTGATGCAAGGGCATTCTAGGGTACTCAGTGAACTCTACATGGAGGTGTGTATTTTGGTTATGTGGTACGCGGTTGCAACTTTAACTAATAGTCTTAGTTATTGAAGGAAGCTCGATCGCTGAAGGAACTCGGTGGAACTTCTGGTGCTCGGTGGAACTTGTGCTCAGTAATGCCTATGTTGCTCAGTGTTTCTTGGCTTGGTCAATTATTTCACTGGTGCTCGGTTGTTTCTCTAGCTCGGTAGTTCCAATTTATCGACTAAAGTTCTTGGTAGTTTGGTTGGCTGACTTGGTGCATTTATTATTTGTATATCTTGTTGCATTCTCCTATGTAGATCTAGAGGCCGACATGGAGAGCTAAATAATTGTAATGCTATTTGAGAGCCGACTTGTATTGCATTTAATATTTGTTTGTAGGAGTTCATTCATTTCTTCTAACCAACTTGTGGCTGAAGATTTCTTCCAGTCGACTTGTGGCTGAAGATTAGTATTTAAGGAGTGTTTGGGTAGTTGTTTAGGATAGGAATTTGGGAGATCAATTTGGTGAAAGATAGTATTTTAGATCTTGCGAGATCTTGAAGATCAGATTGTTATCTGATAGTTTGTAATAGCAAAGCTAGTGGTTGTTTGCTTGGAGACAAGGAGATTGCTTGGAGGCTTGCGAGCTCATGTTCAGATTTGCCTTAGGGTTTCCATCAGTTGCTAATTTGTTTCAGAACTGGACTAGCTGGTGTAGGATTGGATCTTTGTTGATCTTGCAGAATTATTTCTTGATTGTAATTGGCCATAACCCAGAAGGCCTTACAGCCGGGCATGTTAATGAAAATCTGATTTGAACATATCTTGTTATGTTATTCCGTTATGTTGGTAGTTGGCTGCAAGGTTGGACTGTCCTTAATTGGATCCACCATCCTTGACTGCATCAAGGTGGGCAATCAGAAAAAGCCATCCAACATTCAATTTTATTGAGAGAGAGTTGGGAGCTTGAAACTAAACAAAAAAAAGTCCAATACTTCAAAGGTGTTATTGGGATCTTCTTCAGAGTTTTGAATGAAAAGAAGATTGTCATTAGCAAATAGAAATGAAGAGAAACATCATCTCCTGGTAGAGAAATGCAATGAATGAGTTTATGTTATTTTGTATTTTTTACAAAAGGTATCCAAGAGCATCAACAGTGAAAACATAGAGGAAAGGAGCTAAGGGATAGCCTTGTCCTAGATCGATCTTTGAAGAGAAAAAGTTTGAGTGATTGACCCATTAATTGCAAGGTAAGCATTAGCATCAATATAGAGGAGATTTATATGAGAAATGATCTTGGGACCAAATCTTAACCATTTAATTATCTTTAGAATATTAAATTACCACCCGATTCTATCATATGCTTTGTCAAAATCCAATTTAATGAGGAGACAATTTCGACTAGTCTGTTGATCCCATTCCATAGTTTCCCAAGCTAACACCAAGTTGTTTGGAATGAATCATCCTCTAATAAATCTATTTATTCATGACTTAGAATCTCTTGCATCACAAGTTTAATTATTTTGGCAATAGCTTTGGCTATAATCTTGTAAGAGGTATAATAAAGAGTAATTAGTATCCATCTCAAAATGTTATTATTTTCCCCTTTAGGAATTAATTTAATTAGCCCTTGATTGATAAAGGTCCCTAATGATCCTTGTGATAAATCTTTTCTATAAACCTCATAGAAATCCAATTAATATTGATAATAAGTAATTTTAGTGTATTTGTAATTATGAAATAGTTGAAAAATCAAACGTAAATTTTTATATGTAAATGCACTACCATTGACTATTTGTTTCATCTATCGATTGTAGTGCAATTTGACATTGGAAATTTTCATAAGGCAAAGAAATATAAATAACACCCGTGCATTGTTAAAATTCTGTAAAAGATTAACATTTACTAACAATGGTTAGTTGCAAGTGATTTAAGATAAAATGCATTGTCTATTTGCTTTATCTATTTAGTTATTATTTTATTCTATTTTCTTATTTTTAAAAATATTTATATAATAATTATGAATAAAAAATTAAATATTTAGTGATATTTTATATTCAAATCATAATTAAATAATGTTATATTAATATGCTAAATTATTACAATTACCCTTAACTATTGTTGCACTCGTAGGAAACAACACAATGAATATGAATTTGAAGTTTTCAAAGTTGAGGTTCAGCCCGAAGAGTCTTGTGATCAAGTTCTCAAGTGATATGTAAGATTGATCTTAGAAAAAGAAAGTGTTAACTTTGAGATAATGAATCAATGCATAGATATGAGTATGATAAATGACATCTAAATAGTGTGAATATATGTAAATGAATATCACTAAAAATAATAAAATAAAAATAAAAATAAAAAATAAAGTGAAAAATCATTCAAATTTAATATAAAAAATATATAATGATATTAGATATTTTTATCAAAATAAAAATTTAATTAGGTAATAATTACTATAAATGTTTTAATTTCACTATTATAAATTATACATTAACTAAAAATATAATTGTTCGGCCTGTAATTTTTTTATTTATTTTTAAAATGTAATCTATATAACTATTACACATGGAATCAAACAAGAGGCATCACATCTTAAAACTTTTATTTAACACTACACCACCAACGTCTTATCACTTCCTTGGAAACCCTCAATGGCGCATTTGATTCCATATCTTTAGACGTGGCGGCAACGGCTATCCAACCATATCATTCGATATGGCTGGATGTGTTCCATACATCCATACAATTGTACGTGATGTAGCATTCATTTCAACGTACAGTGGTGTAGCATTCATTTCAACGTACGCAACATTAATTTCAACTTTCAACGTACAGTGTTGCAGCGGCTTAAAACTATTATAGAGGAAATGTAAACGCATATTCACTAAGGGGACACTTAGTTAAAACTCTTCTTATATATTATATGGTTAAGTTTGGTGCACAGCCACGGGTTTAGATAAAGATGAATTTAAAAAAAAATATTATAATATAATATAATAATTATATTATCTATTTTAAATAATAAATTTATATTCTCTTACAAATATCATATATTAAAATAAATAATAATTATAATATAAATATTATGTAAACTATTTATGGTATTAAAATTATACAAATTAACTTTACCATTAATCTATTCTCTATTAATAAAATTATTAAATATGATGAATTACTTATATAAATTAATATCAATATAACTTTTTTACATTTAGTTTTTAACATAAATTAATTTTATCTATTATATTTAATATTTTTTAAATTTTAATTATTTATTTAAATTATTATTTTTTTGAATTATATATTGATTGGTCAAAAAAGGAAGAGTACAAAAGGAGGAGTGGGGAAGCAGAGCCTCAACCCACCAAGTTCACAATATGGTAACTAGTACAAAGTAGGATAGATCATTACAAAAAATTAACAGTTAGGATATGCGCAAATAATTCAAGTCTATCAAAATAGGGTCCTCTAGTATCCCTGATTTTCTTAAGCAGATTTTTGAGAGCATCATCAAAGGCAGCCTGATTATCCACAATGCTGGCCCATTCAAAACCATTCTTCATTTCATAGATAAACATGGTGGCATGGCCATCATGGAGAAATTTTTGCAGCTTCTCCTTCTCAAGTCGCATCACATAGCAAACCTGCGAAATAATCTTAAAACATATGAGTTTTCGAAGAAACCCAGTAAGAAATCTGCCATTACCTTGAAATTTTTCCTCATTTCTAAATTTCCATATAAACCAAAGGATCTAAGAAGATAGGATATGCCAGAAAAGGTTAGCATCTTTTTTAAGACCAAGAATAGAACCAGAAATGATATCAAAAGTATAAGCATGAATAGTTAAAGAAATTCCAAATAACACCCAAATTTCTCTGGCAAAAGAATAGTCAAAGAAAATGTGCCTCATACTCTCAGGCCTTTTACAAACAAGACAAGTATCAGAGCCACCTTGATGAGTTCTAATAGGCAGTTTGTCCAGCATGAGCTACCATCTGAAGCATTTAATCTTGGGGGGAATAGGGGACTTCCAAAGTTTTTCTAAGGTTTTCTGCCAATCAAGGAGGTTAACAGTAGTATACCAAATAGAATTAAGGTGTTCCAGAATCGAGGAGTCTCTATTAAGGATCTTATAAATGTCTTTAGCTTTAACTTTGGGGAGGAGGGATCCATCATCCCAACGGAAGGTGAGGTATCTGTGGGAATCCACATCAATGCTGCGGGGAAGGTTAAGAGGGGCACAAGCATTCTTAACCATGTTGAAAGTTCTTTTGTGAGAGTCAGGGAGATCAAAATTGCTACTAAGCGATTGCCAGCTTATAAGGTTATCATTGTCCGAGATGTCCATAAAGCACTTAATCCCTTTACTATGCTAGTATCTAGCATAGCAGCCTTGGGTTAAAGCAAGAGGCTTACCATTGTGGTGGAGGTTCCACCAAATTGAACGTTCACCATGTAGAGAGTTACTGTTATTAAATGTAGAGTTATAAATTATTTAGTTTAAAAGGCAAATAAGAATGGAGATTTAAATTAATTTTTTAAATTCTAAATATTTTCCAAGTTTTCTTTATACAATTGTTCATTTTTTTAATGTTAGAATGGAAAAGGCAAATAAGAATGGAGATTTAAACTAATTTTTTTAATTCTAAATATTTTCCACTTTATGGAGGATTCTTAATACAATTGTTCATTTTTTTAATGTTTAATAGAAATAAAATATATTTTTTCAATTTAAGAAAGAATTTATTTTAAATTTTTCTTTCATAAATTAACAAGATAATAAATATAATATTTATAAGAAAACTATGTTTTAGTGTTTGTATAGTTTACTTGTTCCATTGCTTTAATTTTTTATTAATAAATTATGTTTTATTTTTTTAATATAAAAAATATATATGTTGTAATTTTTTTTTTATCAAATTTTATTTATTTTCATAATAATTATACTATAACATATAATTTATAATTTAATAATTTTAAGATATATTATATTAAAAATTCAATAATTCTATTATTTAGCTATTAAAAGAAAATATATAAGTAAATCATAATTAGTTTATATGTAAATATCTTTTATAATATATAGGTGTGTTTAATTTTTTCTAAACTATTCTTATTTATATCAATAATAATTATATTATACATATCTAATACATAATTAAAATTAAAGTTTATATATATATATATATATATATATATATATATATATATATATATATATATATATATATATATATATATATATATATATATATATATATATATATATATATAATACATAAAATTTATTATTAAAATTTTAAATATGTAATCTCATATATATCTTTAAAAAATTGTATTGTATATTACATGTTATAATATAATAATTATTAAAATAAAAATATTTATTTTTTAAAATATGTAATTTTAAAAATGATTTTATTTACTTAAAATTTATTATTATTTATATATGATTGAGGTAAGTATAAAAAAGTTTGTAATAAAAAGATTCTTTTAAATATTTTTTTATTAATGGACAACATTTCTTATTTAAGACCTGATTGTACTTTATAGAAATAGTTGTCTAAATAGCTATTACTATAATATTATAATAAATATTAAATTAAACAAACAAATATAATAAATAAATAAAATTATAAAAAAATAAAATAAATTATTTAGATAATATTATGTCTTGGTCCATCAAATTTCATAAAAATAAATTATGCACAACATTTGTTATTTAAGACTTGACTGTATTTTATAGAAATATTTATTGTCTTGAGTTTTTTTATTACAGCACAGTATGCCCATTTCATTTTACTAAGTCTGACTCGTAGGAAAAGTTTATTACTGCATGCCATTCACCATTTGGAACTGGAGGTACTATTTTGCTGACGAATGCGCTGACATGAGGTACGGTAATGCCATGCATGACAGGGAGGGACGATGCATCCAGCCATATCGAATGATATGGCTGGATAGCCGTTGCCGTGGCCGACACAATCACTGTGCAAACCAAATCTAATGCAATCTCCTTTATGTTTCCGCGGAACGCATTCTCCTCCTTTCTACCCTCGAGTGCGGAACTACTTTATTCTTTGTACAGGTCGGGAACTGTAATTTGTAAGCAATTTCATTCGCTTTTTTATGGTCTTAGGTGTGTCGAGAGACGACTGAATCTGCTTTCTTCTCTGTGCAGGTTGTCTCCTTCTGTAATCTGTAAGCGTTTTCTTTACTTTTCGTTGAGGAAACGAGGAGGAAAATACTGAACCTGCCTGTCGTATGATCGATTTTATTCACGCTAGACTCCCACGCCCCCATAAATCCTATTCACTCTGCTCTTTCTCTCTCTAATTTTAAGGGGTTATGAGTGTTTGAATTGGAATCAATGGCATCTTCTTCCTCATCTCATCAGCAAAAGGGGAGATTTAATATTTTCTCTGAAATAGAGCCTGCCAGCAAAACAAGGAAGGTTTCTGAATCTTCCAAACTCTATGATGTGTTCATCAACCACAGAGGCCCCGATGTCAAACATACTCTGGCTACTGTTCTTTACAACTCTCTTCAGCGGCTGGGAATACGGGCATTTCTTGATTCAGAAGAGAAAGAACTTGGGAGTTCCTTTCCCTCTACTATTGAGACTGCCATCAGCACTGCTTCGGTACACATAGCCATCTTTTCCAAAAGATATGCAGAGTCTCCATGGTGCCTGGCTGAGCTGGTTCTCATGTTACAAAATCAGGCCAAAATTATTCCTGTGTTTTGTCAAGTGGAGCCATGGGAACTCCGCCACATTGATAAGGGAGTGTACGGTGATGCATTCGTAAAATATGAAGAAAAGGGCAGGTACCTCGAGAAGCTCGAGGAGTGGAAGGAAGCTCTTAAATCTGTTTCGTTTGTAGCTGGAATAGAATGTCAGAGGTAATCTTTCTGTGGTTTTCGTAATTCTACTTTATGTGATTCTGTTTTCCCTTCAGATCTTGTTTACTATTTCTCATAGAAATCTGCTATAATAATTCCTTCAAATCTGGTTTAACATTTTTCTCACGAAATCCTCCTATCATTTACAATGTTTCAGTGATTGGGATTGCCCAAAAATAGTAGCAGCTGTGCAAAAAGAAGTGCAAAGGAAAACATATTTACATGTTGCTAATTACCCAGTGGGGATTGACAATCTCGTGGAAGATTTTGAAAGGCGATGCCTTGATAAACTTGTACAGGATTTTGAAAGTCAGTGCGGCCAGAAGGAAGGGAAGCGTAAGGCTCAGGTAGTGGGCATCTTTGGCATGGGGGGTGCGGGGAAGACAACTCTCGCTAAAGAATTGTTTAACCGAAAGCGTTTGTATTACGCAAGAGCAAGTTTTCTGTTTGATGTGCGAGAAAAGTCTGGTACAGGCCAATTGCCTTCTTTGCAAAGTAAGCTTGTCAAAGATCTCTTTGGCAAAGCGATCACTTTTACGAGTACAGACGAAGGAACAGCCTATCTCAAAGGTCTTCTACAAAGAAGCCCCCTTGTAAGTGTCTTAATTGTTGTAGATGACATCAATCATGTGGAGCAGTTAAATGCTCTCGCGATCATGGATGTCTTCCAACATTCTGCTAATTATAGTCTGGCTATTGTCACAACCCGTGACGTTGGTGTGCTCATAACCGCAGGGATTACTGTTTGTTATAATTTAAAAGGAATGGACATAAATTATGCGAGGGAACTATTCTGTTGGCATGCCTTTCGCCGAGTCCATCCATATAGCGGGTATGAGAGGCTGGTTGAGGATTTCGTAGATGTGTGTGGAGGGTTACCTTTGACCCTTCAGGTTCTGGGCAGACATGTTCATGGTAAATCTCATATTTACTGGAGGTCAGAATTGACAAAAGTTAGGAGGATGCTGCCGCGGGACGTGAAACGAAGATTGTTAATGAGTTTTAACTCATTGGATGATGAAGAAAAACAGATGTTCATGGATAGTGCCTGTTTTTTTCATGACAAACCGAAGAGTATAGCCGAACGAATATGGGAGGCATCAGGATGGAACGCACAACATGCACTGCAAAAACTCAAAGATAGGTGTCTTGTAGAAGAAATCGTAAATTTGGATCAGAATATAGAAGGGGGAATTCTTTTGAGAATGCATGACCACCTGAGGGACTTGGGAAGAGAAATGGCAATCAAGCTCAGCCCTCCTCGTCGTCTGTGGCATCCTGGGGATCTGCAACATTTGGTATGCTTCTTACTCCTTCAGATTTCTTTTTAGTTTTGTAACAGTAGAAATCATAACCTGCTATATAGTAATAAGAACCTGAACTGCTTCTGTGTGCAGACATCTGTGAATTCCATACACGTCCTCACAAAAAACCATGTTAGGGGTTTCCATTCCATTTTTGACGAGTCCACGGGTTCTAAAGTTACATTCTTCATAGGCGACTCATCTTCCTTACCATGGCTCCAGCTTGAGGGGAATTCCAAAGAACAGCCAAGCCTTCCGTCATGGCTTCCTCTTCAAAATTTGCAATGTTTGAAAATCCACTTGGGACGATTCAAAACGTTGTGGGAGAATAGAATACAGGTATTTTGGTCCTCTCACAAAATTTGAATTTCCGTTAGTCTATGGTGAAATGCACTATGATATGGGTTTCCGCGGACTATTTTCTTTCCTTTATTATTGAGAGCTTTACACACATGTATCTTTAATTTCAGGCACCGTCCCAGTTGAAAGAGCTACAAATTTCTCAGACCTCTTTAAAGGAGTTTCCAGATAGTCTAGGTATGTCAGATAATTTAGAGAATGTGGATTTGAATGGAAAGACCCGACTGAGCGACCTTGAAAAGCTAGAGATTAGTAGTGAGAAATTTGTATCCAGGATCTTAATTAGTGGAATTGACTATCCAAGTCTTCAATCTATCAAACTTAATTACATGGAAAATCTTTTGGAAGTGAGTTTAACGGGGGTAGAGACATTAAATTATCTTGACATAAGTAATTGTCAAAAACTCAAAAGACTGGCAGCAGCATCTGATCTTCCTAAGCTTGTGCTGTTGAATATTAGTCAATGCCCAGAGCTTAAGCAACTAAGTTTTGGTCATCTGAGCTCTCCGGAGAGGTTCACAACTGTGGATTGTGAACATTCGAAGTGTGTGTCAGAAATTCCAGATATCATGGGTCTTGTAGAGAAGGAGGTTAAAGATTGTACGGTTTTGGTAGCAGCTGACTATTTAAAGAGTTTGTCGGGGGCACCCGTTCTTACTATACTGGCACAACTGAAAATTAGTGAATGTTCGGAGCTTGAAGAGCTAATACTTGGACACCTGAGTTGTCTGGAAAAAATTACCATTGAAAACTGCAATCGTTTGAAAAGTGTGTCAGGAATATCTAACCTTACAAAGCTTGTGGAATTGGAATGTTCTGATTGTGAGAAGCTTGAGTTTGAGTCCTTGTGCCTCAGTAATATGCAGTATCTGGAGAGGATAATATTGGGGAAAAATGTGATGGTTAAATATTTTGAGTTGGATAGTTGTCTAAATGTTAAAACTGCCAAGTTTTGTTGTGAAAAGCTTGTCGATTTAAGCATTCGGGGCTGTCCGGAGCTTAAGGAGATGCCAGCTTTTATAGGACCGAGTTGCCTTGAGAGGATTTTAATTGATGGATGTGGGAAGTTTGATTATCTTGAAGTAAATGGGTGTCATAATTTGAAAATTGTGTCAGGTAACTCTGAGATTAGATGGTTGTATATTAGTGGTTGTCCCGAGCTTAAGGAGTTGCCAAATTTAGCCACACTGAGCTGCTTGGAGCACATTGAGATTGACCATTGTGAGAAACTAGAGAACATTACACTGCCAACAACACTTATCAGTCTGTCTGTACGAAGTTGCAGAAATTTGCAAAGAGTAGAAGGAACCGATGATCTTATGAAGCTGGAAGAATTTGAAATTTCTGATTGTGGAAAGCTAGAGTTTGAGTACTCGTGGAAGGACAAAGAGCACGTAAATACCTTGCTTTACTGTTCCATTTGAATCTATAATTTCAATTATGTTTTCTATTTCACTAAAATTGAATATGGGTGCAGGCTCCTTTGCAGTTGAGAGAGCTGATTATTACTGGTACCTGGAGCGCTAGTTTTGAAAAGTTCCCAAGTTCAATATCATATCTGAACAATTTGAAAAAAATAGCATTGTTAGGTGATGTTGGTAAAGAGTTTGGTATTAAAGAACTGCCAGAAGAGTTTTGTCGTCTCCAATCGCTTGAGCGTCTGGAGCTACGACACTGTACATTGCTGTCATCACTACCCGCCCAATTCGGGGATTTAGAAAACCTGCAGCATCTGGATTTGTGTTTTTGCAAGGAGTTGAGGATGTTGCCAGTTTCTTTTCAGCAATTGACACTGCTCAAATATCTAGATTTATCTGGTTGCGAGAGGCTTATCTTGCAAGAAGACGTTCTAGAAAACATCAGAGAGCTGGAGAATCTGCACCTTTCAGGATGCCTCGCATTGCTGAAATTACCTCATCAAATCACAGATCAGGCATGCTTGAGAGAGCTCAAACTTCAACATACTCATTTAGAGGATTTACCAGGTAACATTGGACAACTAAGCAGATTAGAAGTGCTGACAATTGGGAGTCCATTATTGCAAAGCTTGCCAGAATCTCTTGGAAATTTATCCAGCTTGAAAAGCCTTTTAATTACCAATTGCTTAGCCTTGGAATCTTTACCGAATACTCTTGGGCATCTAGTACTTTTAGAGTATCTGTGTATAGAGGCCACAGGAGTGTCGTCTTTACCAGAAGGATTTAGGCAACTGGCTAATCTTCGAGCATTGAAGATTCATGATTGCCCGCTCAGTGACCTAGATTTTGAGTTTGTGTCTTCTTTTATGTTGGAGAAGCTCACGGAGATAGATCTAAGCGAGACACTTGTGAACAGAATTTCGATACCTGAAGGCTGTTGTCCTGGACTTGAGACTCTCCGGCTTAGCAAAAATGACAATTTAGAGGTGATTGAAACCCTGCCAGCAACAGTGAAGAACATAGATTTATCAGAATGTGAAACGCTGAAGAATATAAAGGGTATTCTTGCTCTCCCAATCCCTCTAAATTTGACAATATCAGATTGTCCGGAGGTCGAAAAGTCTTGAACTTTTCCATTTAAAAATCCGTTGACATAGCGGGAAGCATGTACTTTAGTTACGTGCATTGCAAATGTTTGCTATCCAAAATAAATATCTTTTGCAAGGCCTTTTCATTCGAAATAGCAGAGGCTTTATGGTTTAATTAAACTAAACTGATGCAGGCGCCTAAGATTGTCTTTGTGTATTCTAATTTTTCTAGATAGAATAATAAGTGGCTGTAAATTCATCCGAATCAATTTGTTTCAACAAAAACGTTAAAGGAGATTATTAGAGGGAAACTAGTAACTGTTATTCAGTTTCCTAAATAATGGGACAGGTACCAGATTAGGTTTGGGCATGAATTAACTAATAATTAGTTAATATGTGTGTAAACAATGCCTTGTATGTAGCAGCAAGGGAGGAGAGTTACTGATTAATTGCAATATCAATTGTGGAGAGAAATACTCTCATTTGCTTGTGTTATTATCACTACTTTATATCTTCTATTTTGCACGTTGATTTTAGCTTCTGGTTGTTTACCATTGTAGTATCAGAGCCGGCAGATCGTGGAAGGGCAGAATTTTTGTTGATTATGTTTGCTGAGAGATGAGGATCCCAAAGGGAGATCATAATTTGAGAAAAGATGAATTAAAATGTTGATGCCGCCAATGTTACTGCTAAGAACAGCAAATTGCATCAAAGGGTTGGAGCTGTCCATTTAGAGTAACGCTCTTTTACAAATTCTCAGTCAAAAAGGAGATCGCAGTCCTGTAATATTACAAGGAGGAGATGCTGCAGCGTGAAAGTGAAGAGAGCCAAAATTAAAAGTTCGATTGATAGAAGACTGCTGAAGTTTTAAACCACTGTAGCCGCTGTTACCAATGAACAATAATCAGCTAGTAGTTCTCTAAGGATAGTCCAAATTGTTGGTTCTCAGTCTTACGTTTCAATAGCTACCAGTATACGTTTCAATAGCTACCAGTATATTCACTATCAATTCTAAAGAGTTGCGAATTTCAATGATCAAACTTCTTAAGAGGACTAGATCAATTGACAAAGATATTAATTCCTTCTGCACTTCTAGCTCTACAAAATCAAGACGGGTATACCTAAATTCAATGAAATACTACTCTCAAGACACATATTGCTGAATTTAATAAATATATTATTTCACAAATAGCTAACAAGAAAATACTAAGTAATGGTTAACTACTTATTGAATTCCAATTTTTATGGACCATGAGATACATACCATAAGTAAAACTAATAAATGAGAAGAATTTTTATCAATATGGTTTAACCAAACAACATGGACCAACAAGGTAACAATTACAGTTGATTTAGATCATGATTGTATCATTGGACAATATTCTCAACCCACAACTTATCATATAAATGACATAAAATTGTTATTGATTCAAGACTTACATTATTATTGCATTACAATAATATCTATTCATGTAATCATAATTTGGACTTGTTATAAGGATCCTTGCACTAACCTTATGAACTTACGAATTAATTTTCAACAATTAAATTGATCCTTAATCAAAGCTTAAAATTAAGACATACACATGAAATATATGAATTTTGAATTATTGAATTCACAACTCATAAAACTAACACATAGGAGAGGACCAAATCTGATTTATATTTCAATTGACTTCAAAATCACTCTCTTCATACATTGATTGGCTCTGTAAAATGCTATACATGACTCATGACCTCTATAAAGCCTGACTAAGATTGAACAGACTTTTATAATCTCAACACCAAAATCTTTTAACCTAAAATTTCTCATCCCTTATTAAGTGATCTTGAAAATCCTTTTATAGAACAAGAATTGCAACAAGCTACAAATCACTTGTGGAACTCAAACTCCTAACTGCTTAACAACAAAATCTGAAAGATCAATTCTCAGAAAATAACGGGAACTTATCAATATAACCATGTCCTCTCTGAAGTCGCAATGTTGGAAACAAGACGTTAGCCTCTTGATTACTGGAAATCTCCAACTGATCATGAGCACTCCAGAAGCACCAGTTATAGCCCTTGTATATCGGCACCAAGTCATAACACATAACAGTCACCTAAACACCTTTGCATGGTCGCCCACAGAAAAAAACTGTAGTAAAGAAGACCTGCGAATTTCACGATGACCGTCAAACTTCAGTCCTCAGCTCAGCTCCGCCAGGTGTCACAATCCTGGGAATATTTTCTCTTTTTGTCAATCGGGATCATGGGAACATAGAATTTTGCCATGTGTCCACCCTGACCCGCATTCTACTTCATCCTACAACTGCCACATGTCACAATCCTGCGTTCCCGAGGTGTTTCTCTTTCTTCATTAGCCGGATCACGAGATGATGCCACCTATCACCTCGGACCCACCATCTACCTTGACCTTCTGTGTTCTCCAATGGATGATGAAGCTGCCCTTCAGCCTCTCTAATCCAGACCATTAGCACCTCGAACGTTAATTATTCGCTCCAAAGCATGGGCCCCATTCTTTCCTTCGGAATTTTGAGATTTCCCTTGCTCTGCTTCCAATTTCGATCACTTTCACTGCGAATTTCAATTCTCCATTTTAACGGATGGGCCCCAGTCTTTTCTTTCGAAATTTCAGGATTCATACTTCTTTGCTTATTCCAGAAGATTTTCTTTTGAATCTGTTCATGCATGAAATTTTTTTTCATTAAGAAACTTTGTTATCGTGTTCTGAAAGAGAATGAATCTGGAAACTTATGAGTGAGTAAACGGTAATTTTGTTCCTCAAATAACAATTGTGAGTTTTAGTTATCAGATCACTGGAATTTGATGTCAACTAATTGGGTGGTGTGCTGTGATTTTTTTTTTTAATGTTTTTTTTTAATATATAATTGTTTGTTTACTCCTTTGGTTAGCGGCTCACTTGAATTCCTCTTTTAATGTTAAGTTTACAAAAATGATACATATAACTACTATTTTTTGCTTACCAACGATTTATTTATTTTTCCTAAATTCGTCGTTGGGCTGCATTCAAAATTGGGGCATGATTGTCTGATTTTTTAATTTTTGCTATGAGAAACTCTGTAGAATTTATGCGTGCTGTCAGAGACTTATTATATTTTCTTTTTAGTTGAAAATGTCTACCATCGCTGAAAATGTTTTGTTCTAAGCGTTTCCCATTACTTCGTGGAGCTGCTGGCTATCATGGTATGGTTGGATGCGATCCATTTAGCTGCGTATGTCAACCTTTATCGTACCTTATTTTCCTCCCTTTCGGCTGCATATTGGATTGAAAAGTTTTTACTTTGCTATGCCTTGTCATCGATTTTGGTTTGGGTAAATACGACTTTGTCTTATTTTTTAAAATCTGTGATGTATCGCTGCCTTGGGCGATTTTTTTTCTTTTACTTTCTGCCTTAAGAATCGAGACCTCCTTTTTGAATTACAGATGTGCTTATCGTTACTGGTTAGTAAAATTCGCAAGGAATTTAAACGATACTCGTGTTGTCCTTGGGAAAATTCTAGGAGTCAACTTACCTTCAAATTTTTTTAAAAAAAAATTAAATTTGGAAATACTTTTTAAAACATTCTTGGGAACAGAGTAAATGTCAAGTCGATGTCTAACTATATTTTTTTTTACCAATGAGCTTTTGTCTGCCTGAAACTGGTGAAAGAATGTCGTCTGGCTAGTGATTCTTTACACTGATTGAATGAATGACGGAACTGAATTTAGGAAACCTCTGTTCTATGTTTTTTGGGATTCTAAGAAAAGTTCTAAGATCATTTTTCAGCATGCTGTATAAAATTAACTTTGGATCTATAAGCTATGATTCTCTAATGTGATATCTCTCTCTCTCTTCTTCTTTAAGAGAATGAACCAGTAAAGCTTAGGGGAATTATAACCTCTCAGCTCGCAAATACTGTTATATTTTTTAATTTTGACAGTAATTAGTGCTAAAATCGTGATCTTGTGTGAAGTAAATTCTGTTTAAATTTTTTTCAATAAGAAAGTTTAAAACAAAAAGAAATTAGCAAAATGAGTTTATATGGGAAGGGTGCTGAACGTGGATCACCGGAGAACGGTAGAATATAAAATGTTGTACTTTTCTATCTGTCAATTAAATCTGATTTTGCTTTGGCCAAAGCTACTTTACCATATGTTTCTTAATATGCATGATTAATTGTTCCATTTTCCTGCCACATTTGTGATTATGTTCTACTTTAGGTAGTTAGTTACATGGTTGCACCAGATCCATCTGACCCTGCAGTCCTGGAATGCTAGGCTTCTCGGATAGGGGAGGGGAGCTCTTCATGTCAGGAAGAGTCCCAAGGGAGCTAACCACTCTAACCACTGTGTAGTTGGGCAGTAAAGCATTTGGGTCACACTCCCGTCTCAAGATAGCAAATGGACAGGATCCGATCCGTAGGCTTATGAGACCGGGAATGATTACTCTCAAGATAGTAGATGGACATAGATATGAGGGCTTGTGAGAGTGATCATCCAGATGGACAGATGTCCGAGGACGTATGAGATAGTGATCATGCACATGGATAGGCGTCCAAGGACAATCATGTTTATGGATATTCTTATTGTGTATGATCTTGATGTATTCCCTTAATGTACAAATTTTATGTAATCTTGATGTGTAAATTCAAGTGTGTTTTGAATTATGTAATGATGTATCGTAATGTACAATTTGTTATTATTTTCTTTTTCATGAATGGAATAAAATCCGCTGACTAATCTATCTGTGTTAATAGACTTCGACTCTCATCAGACTTTCGCATTTTCCAGTTCAATCTTTACCTATGTTACCAGAAATAAGAAACGAGAAACCTAACCGCAAGGACAACATGACAGGAAACGTCATATGTATACATATATACACATAATTCATTATAAAATTTTATATTTCTATATTTTAACTTTATATACCAGCACTTGCATCAGTGAGGTGCAATGTTTATGCCGATAGCAGCATATTGCATTTAATTATGTTTTATCAAATGAATATAGATATGTATTATGGTTATGGTTAAGGAATATTTTTAAAATATAGTAAAATTGAATTTTCCTTGGTGGCAAATTTGTGATCTCTAAAATGTTAAAGTATTCTTTGAGAGTGTCATTTGAGAGCCTTCTTACCATTTTTCAATAGTAATGTCTTCCTCATAGCTTATGTTGTCAAATACTTGTACTTCTTTTTACTTGGTTTTATATTTCAAACAAGTAAAACATAAATGGAAGGTGCAGTTATTGATAAGCTTGTGTGAAGTAGTTTTATCTTCCAGAATGGAGTCAGAGTGTTACCAAATCAATAGAAGATGCAAGTTTCCAAGTAGTAAAGAACAACTCATTGTTCCACAACAAAGCTACAAGGAAGCTGATAAGAGTGTGAAGAACTGTCCACTATCAAACAATAATCATTAGTACCTGTCAGATTTGCATTTGTTAAAGATTGTTGAAAAATTTAATAGGTGCAAGGCCAAAAGGGGAGAGGGAAATATTAATTAAACCTTAATCAATTTGAATTTAATTGTATATTTAATCAAGTAAAGTACGTTACTGGTAAAAGAATCTTTTATTTGTTTTTTCAATGATACAAAATTCTCTAACGACTGGCTGATAAGATTTTGCCAATCAAAAGTATAAATTGTTTGGTCTAAAAATAGCATGAATTCTTATCCTCCATATAGTATATTGGCACTATAGAACAACCAAAATTTTAACTTAAAATAAAAATTGATATTTCAGATTTCAAAATCATATAAAGTTAAAGTTTATATCCATTGTTTTTGTTGTTGCAGAATAAACTCCAATTGACAAGTTGCTACAATTCATTAACTGCTCAAAGTTTGAGTATATTTTAAACAAGTAACCAGTATGAGAAAGACGATGAAATGTTCTTCAACGTAGCTCCTTCAATTTAGATCATAAAACTTTCTTCCTCGTCTTTAAATATAAATATAAAAGTAAAACATAAATACATTCTCAATCTACGGAAACAAGAGGCAAAGGTGATGTCTTATATAATACTAATTACTATTAAAACAGCTGCATGGAACTATGTTTATTAATTTAGAGATCTCTGTAACATGACAGTACATATCTGCCCAACTCTTATTTCTTAATATGCCCTCTCGCAATTAAGAGCCAGAAATGGACTTCAGATATTTTGCCCATCTTACTTAGTATACCGTATGGAGTGAGGGGATGATCAGTGCACAATTAATGAGCAATGGAATGACCAAAAACATAGGAGCTTAACCAAAAATGGAGGAACTTATTCCGAACATCTTGTGCCCTGTCGCTCAAAATCTCACAAACTCGGGTTGAGGAGGGAAGAGAAACCTGTAGAAACTCACCAGAGTCTACGTTTGCTATTTTTTAATGACTAATGGGATAGACTGACTGGATATTCAGACAATTCCGTTAGTGGGCTATGCCCACAAAAAAGCCTATCAACAAATTTAATTTTTTTATTAAAAATTAATCTATATTATTAAATATTTAAAATTCACCACATTGAATCATATTTGTGAATTTTAGATAAATTATTATATCAAATAATTATTTAAAAAATACAAATCTTAACTAGTTCCATTAGGAGCTTATTCCACATTGCATGTATCCAAATCTACAGTATTCTGAAATTGACGGTTATTTAACTTCATTTGGCGTGTAAATATTATACAGTTAAACATTAACATTTAATAACAATGTTACAACTAAAACAGTGCAAAAATTTATGGAGATACATAGAAACATTAATAATGGAGTTAAAAAAAGTCTACAGAAAGTACATAAGTTTTGTGAAACTTGAATACGGTGCGATGACACAGAAATGACTGTCTCACAACGAGAAACACGGTGTCGTCGTTGAATTGCAAATGCTCATAGGCCATTGAACATGTTGGTAGCTTTAATTAGCACATACTCATGAAATAAACTGCAGTTGCATGGGCAACATTCCTGCAAAAATTTGTGGATTGATCATTCATCTTCTGCATTGTGGATTTATATACTTCTTTTTTTTTATTCATCCTTTGTCACCATCCTGACGGATTTCGGCACATTCACCAACTTGACTAGTTTTGGCACGTTCACCAACTCCATTAAACTGTAATTTTGCTCAAGCTGGAGAATTTCAAGGTTGGGACAACAATCTTTAGAGAATGATATTCTCATCAATGTTGTTCTTGTGGGGCCCATTTGTTTGCGGGAATTGGACTAGAATTGGCTTCGACACTTCCTGATTTTCACCAAATCCGTCGTTTGGGAGAGTAAAATCAAAATCAAGGTTTAGGGTTCAAAATCAGGTTTTGGCCCTAAAATGGGCGGCACCATCTTCCCACCGAAGAGGTGGAATTCAAAAATAAAATGGGGTTTTGGAAAATATCGAAGCAAAACAAACTTTTACATCGGGTCCGTGAACTTCCCACATTTGTTTTTGGGGTTTTCAAAGGGGGTTGAAACGCCTCATTTTCTCGTGCTCGCTCTGTGTTTCCACCGTCTACAAATCTGGTCATCAATTTTCCACCTATCTTGCGCTCGCCTTCTCTACAAATCAGGTATTTCTAGTTTGCATTTTCATTTTTTGTTTCCACTGGTGTAGTGTGGAGAGGGTTGTCGATGGCAGATGATTTTTTCAAGTCATGGCTCCTGTATATGACTTGAGGGTTTGATTTGTTTGCAAAATATTTGCTTTTCAATGTATGTTTTTATTTTTGGATGGTGCCACTAGAGCAGGAACGGATGGTTTCAAATCCATATTCTGTATCTTTTCCACTCCACTGCATCTTATGTTCTATATTGTTGATCTTACTTGACAGTGGTAGCCTCTTATCCAGAATAGGGCAATGGTAGATGGAATATCCCAATTACTTGTGTACATATGTTTATACGTATACTAAACCTACAAACTGCATCAAAGCACGAGTGCCAAATTGTTCCTCCATGCATTGAGTCTTATTCCTACACGTACTGCAGACTGTATTCATGCTTGAATAGACTAGTCAATAAAAAGGAGGCATACTTTGAGGGAAATATGAGGTTGAACCAAAAAGCTACATGTAATACCTTTCTATGAAGATTCTTTGTTGTTGTTGTTGCTCTGCTCTCGCAAAGAACTCCATTTCTCTGGAGGTTGGAACATCTCTCCTACTTTCACCTTGCAATCTGCTTCTACCAGAGCTGTGACAAGAAGGTCTAGTTGTAGAACCAGGAGCTTCCAAGGTCTCACCATCTCCTATAAGACTAGAAGGGGTACTTTCTCTAATATGCTTACAAATACCTGCCCATAAAATCCATATAAATTTTGAAAACTGAAAACTAAGCCCCAAAAATACCAATGGAAACAAGGACAAGAGACAAGTTCATTTTGACAAATGAGAACACCATTGAACCCAAGTAGGAAAAACATATATTTAAGAGTAAATAGTAATTAATGATTATGCATACCTGTCCCTACCTTCTTGATCTATGGCATTCTCTCTGAATGAGCCCTCAATGGGAGTGGGGGTCTCATCCTCAAAAACTTGCAACTGTCATGCTTGTGCTCTTATGCTACTCTGAGGCACACTATCTTGTGTTTCGTCATTGGGTTTCTTCACTTGCAATTCCTGATTTCTTCTATCAAGGAGATGCAGGTCTCTAGTGCAATACAGTGGATTGTTTGAATGGAAGGACTTAGAACAATCATTTCAGCGTTCTTCCATTTAGCTTTGCTTTTAAATATTTCTCTTCTAGAAATTTCTTCCTTATATTGTTGTTATTATATGTAGATTAAATTCAATATCTCAGTATGAGTTACTTCAAATATTTGTCATCATAACAGCTATGTGTTTTTGGATCTACATGCAATAACAACAATATAAGACTACCACATACTCCTTCAAATAACTTCACATGTGATTTATTTGATCATAGTAGCTACAGATGAATGCAGATACATCTAGTCTCTGCATTCATCTATAGCAATTCCAGATATCTTCGATGTAAAGAGATATTCATGACTCATTTGTAGCTCAATTCTCGATTTCTTCTATCAAGGAGATGCAGGTCTCTAGTGCAATACAGTGGATTATTTGAATGGAAGGACTTAGAACAATCATTTCAGAGTTCTTCCATTTAGCTTTGCTTTAGTTCTGGCATGCCTAAATTGAACATAAATGTTGAATAGAAAGAAGGATAGCTAAATTGTTTAGAATGGTGAAAGTTTCCATCCATCAAGTTTTCATTCCAAGGTAATTGAATTTCTCCCTTGAGTGGCTGACTTGGCCATTTCAATCAATTGTAATTCAAAACTTGATTATCCACTTCCACCTCTAGCATACAAACGTAAATGAGATGCTATTTTTTTTAAATGGTGCATATTTTTGTGAGAAACAAGAATATGCAAAAATGTCAACCTTTGATTCCCTTTGACTATTGTTTTTGGATCAGCAATAAAGTTGCACATTTAGGACATGATCTTGATAGTCTAGGTGTCAAATACAAGATCCAATTATTTATCTTACACCCCCAACTAGGAAGGCTTTTGCTTCCAAATTGTCATTTAAACAGAGAACAGACTGAAGAATTCCCAAGCACTCACATATAGCCTCAAGAATCTTTGTGAGCCAATCATAGGCACCAATCCATGTCCCTTCACAGATCCACTTGTTACAGTAGAAAAACTGAAAGGAAAAGGTTTGACCACCTTTTATAGTTACTATCTTGAATTCACATTGTTTTCCTTTCTTCATTCATATGTTCTTTTCATTTTGTGACGGCCCTATACCCTATTAGTCAGTGTCATTTTGAGGTTTAAAAGTTATATTTGCCACCCCTTTGTTCACATATAGTTCCTCATCCAGTTAAGAATCCAACCTCCCAAAAGCACTTATTAGCCTCTTTGCGTTTGAGGTGCTAGCAATTGTAATTCTATGCCTACCTACATATGAATTCACAAATAATTTCCTACCCTTTAACCAAAGGATATATTCATCCTTGTGTCTAAAATAAATAGAATCCCTCATAAATAGCTGGTAGGACTACCAAAAATCAGGTCACACACTTCTAATGGAACAACATCAAATAAAACTTCATTCTTATTCTCCAAATGTAGACTAAATGCCAACTTGTGTTACTTACTAACTCTCATATTGACACTATTTTGCAATCACCCCAAAGATTATGGATGTGGGTGTTAATGCAATGTCCAATGAGATTGGACTTATGAAATATAAGACTACCATATTTTTCATCATAACAGCTGTGTTTTTGGATCTACATACAATAAAAACAATATAAGACTACCACATACTCCTTCAAATAACTTTACATGTGATTTATTTGATCATAGTCACTACAGATGAATGCAAAGACATCTAGTCTCTGCATTCATCTGTAGCAATTCTAGATATCTTCGATGTAAAGAGATATTCATGACTCATCTGTCGCTCAATTCCCGATTTCTTCTATCAAGGAGATGTAGGTCTCTAGTGCAATACAGTGGATTGTTTGAATGGAAGGACTTAGAACAATCGTTTCAGAGTTCTTCCATTTAGCTTTGCTTTTAAATATTTCTCTTCTATAAATTTCTTCCTTATATTGTTGTTATTGTATGTAGATCCAAAAACACATAGCTGTTATGATTATGGTTCTTATTTGAAGGAGTATGTGGTAGTCTTATATTGCTGTTATTGTATGTAGATCCAAAAACACATAGCTATTATGATGACAAATATTTGAAGTAACTCATACTGAGATATTTCATAAATCCAACTGGGCGATTGGAAAATCAATAATCTTCAAATATTGAAGATTAGCTAGTCGCCTAAGACCTTCTGGAAAATACCTCATCTTTTCACAGGAGTTTATGAATAAATATTCTAAATGCTCGAGAAGCTTTAGGGCCCGTTTGGTGCTGCAAATTAACTTATCTAGAATAGGCCTATTCTAGAATAAGGACCTATTCTGGAATTAATTAATGCTCAAAACAAAAGCTGGAATAAGGTTTGGACCTGTTTGGTGCACCTAGAATATGACTAAGAATTAATCTATTCTGAGTTTGGAGCCCATAATGTGGAATGGGAATAAGGATTATTTTTTATTTTTTAACTTATCATTTTGTTGCTGGTTTTTTAATTAAAATGTATATGTATTTCTAACATATATTTTTTTAAATTAAAATATGTATTATTAACTTTAAAAAATTAAGATTCTAGAAACAATTATTTTCTTACAAATTTTAAAATTTTCAACTTTTATCAATTTTGTTGCTCGTTTTATTAATTTTTAATATTTTTCTATCCAAAGTCATATCAAAGTAAAAACTAAAAAATTGGCATGACAACATAATAAAAAAGTTACCACATATATAAAAAATTGACATGATAACATTATAAACAAGTCACCTCATATATTATAATACATCGTAAACTAGTTACATGTGCATATTTTGTCTCGAATTATTTGGGATACATTCAAAGTTCATCTTGTCATATGTTCCCAACAAACAAATGCAATTAAAATACAAATAAATACAATAAAAATGCTGTGAAGCCGTCGTAAAAAATTTATTTCAGCCTTCGCCATTGACAGAATCTCATCCATAGCCACCTCTCGAGAGCACAAGCTAAACTGATGAGCTTCGTCGACAACAGGTCCAAATGGGCGAACATATGCAGCTGACACATCATCTACCCACCTAAAGTAGCCGCAGCCATTGTCGCCCTACAATATCAACTCTACATTACTTCATACTCCAATGAATAGTATGTACATTTTTAAAAAACATAAAATACATTACCACTACCAACCTTCTTGCTAAGTGGACAACACCAAAATTGTCGCTCAGGGTTCTTCTTCGTGTGTGAGGTTTTCAAAATGCAAGCCCCTTCACCACACTCGCAGTCTGGGACATTTAGCATAGCCATTGATATCCCCCACAAAACTGTAAAAAAAAAACTCATGTTGCAATGATCAAACAGATATAAAAAAAGAAACTCTTACTACGGTATCGTCAAAAAGTGTTCTAGAGTATTTAAATATACAGTAGGCTCAATGAGGTGCCTGGATCTTAATGCAAAATGTAAATATCCATCGTGATTGGTCAACAAAACTAAATATTATGTAACTCCTATGTCAAAACATGTCATAATATCATTCACCAAACTAGAGCATATCTTACTCATCTATACAAAAATTCTATTAGAATATGTTTGGCTAGCATGAGCTCTTACAAAATCACAAATCTACAATATTCATCTTAAGCATTTAATATATGCTTTGTAATAGGAAGCCTTGGTTTGTTTGATTTTTTTTCTGATTCTAATGAGTAGATTGATGTGTTTGATACTAATTTATGCATTCATTAATGAAATACAGTAATGAAATGCAACATTTTTAAATTATTGAAAGACATTATCTCAGAAAATAGCACCCTAGATGCACACTAGATACTTCCACAATTTTCAATACAGATATGAATAAGAGATTCTCTTATTATAGTGAAGAAAATAATATGTAGTCCCGTTTTTTCTTTCTCAAGAAATTGAGTAGTGTAAGAAGTGGAGATCCCATCTCTGGGTTTTCCTGTATCATTTGTCAAGAGAAGATGGATGAAAAAATCAAGTCTTGGATGGCCGAAAATAGAGAGCGTGCAAACTGTGTGGGTGTTGTAATTGAAGAGATTGATAAAAAATGTAGTAACCACAAAAAAATTAATATAACTGTAGAATACTGGCAGAGAATACTCACACTAATGTTAACATTTAGAATATCCCATAAACTGGCATAGAAATGGTAGCTATTGATACATGATATATTTATTAATAGATTTTTAATTATCATTATTCAGAAGATTGACAAAGAATAAATGATAATTGAAACATGAAGAATTAGTGAAACTCTTCCCATCATACTAGTAATGTTAAATATTTTGAACCTCACAAAAGTGAAAACTAAAGGTGAACAATTGACTAAAGCAACACATTGTGTTAATCGAGGGAAGAAAACTGCAAATTTAAAATGGTATCAGCAACTATGTATGGTTGGATTATATGGAAAGATCACCCATTGACAATATAAACAAAGCTATAATCTGATTGTATTCATACATTGATTCCAAAACTAACGGGCATAGCTTATCCAAAAAAAAAGAAAGTTGCCCGTGTTGTCTCCAATTTCTTGCTAATCACTCTCATGTTTCTTGAATATATCGACGGGAGTCGAACAGCACAGGAAAAGACAGTAAGCTGAAATAAACGATGTATGAAAAATGTCAAGAAAAAGAAGAGATTCTATTGTTTGTATCGAGATGAAGATTTGAATAGATATGTAAATGTCGTGTTTCATTTCACTAAAGAGTGCAAATTTGTGAGTTATATAAGCGTGCAATCCTTGTTTCTTGCATGGGCAGTAGTTGGCTTTCCTCTGATTAAGTTGGGCTTGTAATATTTGGATTCATCACCCAAAATATGGCCAAGATATCATTTCATACTCATTCCTTACCAGATCTCCATGTTTGTGTTAATTCATGCAATAATTCCCTCTCTGCAAAACCCACAAGTTATTCATTAAGGAGGACAAAGCTGTAAAGGGCAAAGCTTACCATAAGGGCTATGAGCAATACAATGGAGGGGGCCATGACATTGTATGATGTGTTGTCTATGTATCAGAGTGTGGTATTGAGTGAATTGAAGAAAGCTTATAGAGAAAAGGTGAGAGTTTACCATCTAGATGTTTGTCCACCTGCTGAAAGAGAGGAATCAAGCAAGATATTTCTTTTAGTGCAGGAAGCCTATGAGACTCTGTTTGATCCCATGCTCAGGGCTGACTATGATTTTAACTTGCATTTCAACCCCCAAATAATGTTGTTGAGAAAGAGGAATGGGAGTGTGAGGGATGCTTCTTCCAAGCAGCAATGGGCGGAACAACTTGAAAGGCTGAATAGAGGAAGAATGCAGGTTGGGAGAGAGAGTTGGGGAGGAAGAATGCGTAGAAACCAAACAGTTGCCCAAGTTCCCTCTTAAAACCCAGTTTTCTGAACACAGGGGCAGCCTAAAATGAACTTGAATAGATAAGTGAACATATGAACTTTGTGGTTTCACTATTTGAGTATGCCTAAAATCTGTATGACATATTTTAAGACTTGACCAAGGATGAACTTTTGGGTGTCATTCCGAAGTCTATCTACACCAATCACACATAAGAGCAGGAACAAAAGTTATCTTCTCCTGATTGAGGAGAAGATGGTAACTTGAAAAACAATCTCAACAAAAGAAACATATATATACCAGATTTAGCCATATTTGCACACTTATTACTAAGATTTGGCAAAATAATACTATGGTTTTTTTGCTCTCTAATTGTTTCTTTCATTCTGAAACATTGATGATAGTTAGATCAGAATTGAAAAACATAAACATCACAGATTCTAAAATTTACATAACTCTATAAAACTATGGCAAGTTTATGAGAACAGGAAAAATGCATTAAATCTCAAAAATTTATGAGAACAGGAAGCCCAACATCAAACCCAATTGATGTATCGAGTCGCAAATTTAATCCCAGAATTTCCAAATGAGGTAATAAAAAATTGACAGTGGCTTCTAAAGAGTACAAGCATACAAGTATAACAACAAAATTATACAAGTATAACAACAAAATAGCCTTCTTTCTTTAAATATATTCGGTCTAAAAATTTTGATAGTTTTAAGAAAATTATAGACTACCAAACTTTCTTTCAATGTATGTGACCCTCTGCAATTCAGTCATTATCAAGAACCCCGTTGCTCTTGCAGGTTCAGCTAGTAAAGTGTCATATGCATCAACCAAGGTTGCTTCACTAAGCCCAGGGATTTCTTGTAGTGCAACATGTACTTTTTCATAGACAACATTCATTTCAAATGCATCCACTTTCATATTTTGAGTCTCCCTCATGTTGTCACCTATCTTACCTATGGTTTCACATATGGCATCTAAGGAACCTACCATGCTAGAACGCTTCCTCTTTGACCTCTTTGATGTCATTGATGAGCGAATCCCACTGTCGGATGTAGTAGATTGAGTGGGTACATGTGTAGGGATATCATCATCATTCAAATCAGCGACACTTTCAAAAGGTCCATTGAACTCCTCCTCATAATCTGGAACAAAGCTATCATTTATGTTTATCCCTTCTTCAGTCTCTAGAGGTGTTGCAACTGCGTTCCCTTCGGCTATGTCATTGCCCACAATGATAGATAACTCGTTGAAGTAGTAAAGGGACGCCTCTTAAACACCTTTGCATTTCTGAAATCTTTTCGCTGCATGTTGGGAAAATGAATCAATTAATTATTTGTATTTGATTAGTAACTTGTTAAGATAGATTAACTTATAACAAAAAATTGTAAAGAGCATTTCACCTTCAAGAGCTCCTCCCAAACCTTCTCATCAGCATCCATACATTGTGTGCTCCATAAAAGTACAAAGCTGTGTCACACTTTTATAAAGGAAAAGGTCAAAAACACACAAAATTTTTAACTTTAATGACATAAAAATAGCATTTATGTTTAAAATTTGGAGATGATGTAAACTAATGAAATGTGTAAAAGTGGATGAAGTTTATGGCTATAATTTTTTTAAATTTTTTTGAACAAGAATTCACATAGTTTTAAAAAAATTTAAGTCCATTTTTTAATTGCTGAAAAATGAGGGTCTTGTCCGCACCAAAAAAGTATATGCAAATAATCTCTTTTTCCTTTGATTTCAAAATATGTCATAGATAAAATGTATAGCTAGTGCAAAAAAGAAAAAAAATTAGTTTTCAATGTATATTTTCTCTGTTATAACTACTCAAAGTCGAACATATCTAAAATCAACAGTTTTCATCTCGTGTCAAATTTCCCCTATCAAATCTACACCATTCAGAAAATAAATTACACACTCTTGAAGATAACTCTCTCCTCTAGTGTTAAATATAAATTTTCAATTTTTTTGATAAGCTTTACTATTTTTTTTATTTTTGAAGCATCTTGTTCTCGAATGTTAAAATACCTACTTGTAGTATTTTGAAATTATAATATATTAGATCTAATTAAAATACTATAAAAATTATATGATGATAATCTTGACTCTATTCTCTAAAAAAGGGTATTTTTATATTTGTAAAAAAAATCATTAAAAAGAGTAAGAGTTATTGAAACGTCGCTTTTTTGAAATAATTTTATTTTTTTAGTAATTGTTATAAAACATGCATTTAATAGATATTTCCAATTGGAAAAGGTGAAGAACTTATCTAACTTAGCTAGAATGAATCTAGCTAGACCATATGTTTGACAAAAAATAATTTTAGTTAGAAATACTCAAATTCAGCTGTGCTAATAAGTTGTCTTGAAATGTGACACAACTTTGTGCTTTTACCAGCTGCACTCTCGTTCCATTCAAACCCACTTGTGTTTTTTAACTCTTTCATCATTCTATAATCCTGTTTCCAAGTTTTCAGTTTGTTCTTGCAGTTTTCTTTTGTCAAACTCATCTTCATTTCTTCCTTGAACCTCTTTTCAATAGAGGTCCAAGCTTCCTTTTTAAAACTGCCTTCAGCTTTTCTTCCCAACTGAACTTGCTCGTGGAGCAAGTCTAGAAGCTTTCTTTCCATCTCTTTGGTCCATACAATCTTGATAGAAGGATTACCATGGCTGTTATGAACAACATCATTGTCCAATTCATGGTTCATTTGAGAAGCATTGTTATCTATGCTTGTCATAAGGTCTGTGAATGACATCGCTGAATCACATGAACATTTAAGAGACAAAACTATGTCAACATGCATGCTAGTAGATAATGCTACTACTACTGTCATGAATGCTAATGCTACTGTCATACATCAATGTTACACTAATTATTAGTTTATACTATGTATGCTACAATCGTAATCTAGATCATTAGTTTATACTGTGTATGCTACAGTCATAATCATAGCTATTTTTTTTTTACGTTAGATGTAGCAGGAATAGAAAAGGGGTTATTAGATGTAGTAGAGCAATTTACAGGCGTGAGGAAAAAGTCATGGAAAATGACAGCAGTGTTGCTGCTCAATATAATCACCCATCTCTCTGATAAAGAAAACTGTTCAACTCCTCATCATTTTCCTGTAGAGGTCATTAACAATTGTAGATCTCATATAGGGTCTAGGCGCTACTATCCTAATCTTTCATATGCTTGACAAATTTGACTATCCTATGAATATTACATTATTTATGTGATTTGATAGAATGTTTTGTTGAACAGTAAACACCTACATTATCTCAAATTTAGTAGTGACTTTCATTCACAACTTTTTTGCTCAACATTATATCTATCTATTATAGTGTGTAGGGCCTTAATGAATAATGAGAAAAAGCTTTGAAAATAAGTAATACATTAAACATAATCCGCTCGAGAACCATGTAAATAGGACAATGTTTGATAAGGTTGACTTACAAAAACTCCAATATGGTTTAAAAATAAAACCAAGGACAATTACAATGATCCCAAATGCCACATGAAACAGATTTACAAATAAAATAAAAAATAGTAGTATGTTTTGATTTAAATTTCCATCATAAACTAATACTATAGACTTGATTGCAAGCACTAAATAAAGCCATGTGACAATCTGTGTTTCGGTAAAACATGATGGTAAACCAAAAAAATTATTAACGATGGATTTTGATATTACAAAAAGTTTTGCAAAAAAAATCTTGCATTCTAAAACTCATCTCCAGTCTAAAAGTTAGTGTAAATCAAAATAATTGATATTCCACATTAATGAGTAGAGTTGGTTGAAGAATGTGAAACAAGGCACAAATTCGGTGAAATGTATGGCGATGTTCTGAGCATATGATTTAATAGATAGGCAACAAATGAAACTAATTCAGTGCCAGTCTCCATTAAGCTTAAAATATCATGGAAAATTTCTTAAATACACAATAAAAACTTCACAAAATTAGTGAGATCTATAGTCTTCCCACATCCTTCTTGCTATTTCATCTCGAAACATCCCCCAGTCATCTCTATCATGCTGAGTCAAACCATAAGTCTCAAGCATTGGTACATCTATCCCATCACGACTGTCTTCCTCTTCACATTCTTCCACCGGTGGAAGGCCATCCTCTCTCGTAATGAAGTTGTGTAAAATGCAACATGCCAAAACAATCTTGGTTTGTGTCATGGTTTTATAAGATGTCGCATGCCTCAATATAGGAAAATGTTGCTTCAAAATGCCAAATGTACGCTCTATTGTATTCCTCAGTGATGAGTGTCTATAGTTAAACAACTCCTTCGCTGTGTTTATGGGGTTTTCTCTTACAAATTCCTTTAGGTGGTAACGTGTACACCTATAAGGAGCGAGAAATCTTGGTGCATTTGGATATCCAACATCGACCAAATAATACTTTCCTGTATATAATAAAGAATAAAGAATATTAATATAACAGTGTAAAATTTATCATATGCAGGAATATGACAATCATACTCTACATACTTGGGGGAACCACAAGTGGATCTGATCTAGAGAGAGTCGAAGCTAGAACACGCCTATCTACAGCAGACCCTTCCCAACCAGCAAGGACGTATTGAAATTGGTAATCAAATGAACATACACCCATAACATTTTGTGACAAATTACCTTTTCTATCACGATATTTGGGTTGGAGGTCAACATCAATAGTGACTGGTATATGTGATCCATCAATTGCTCCCACACAATCCTATAGTCAGCAAATGGATAATCCAATGAAAATGTGGAAATAGGATTAAGACTCAATCAAATAAATGTGTATGGCAAGGAGATTTACCTTGAAGTATGGGTCAAACTGGGTCTTCCCACTAATTTCTGGAGGAGTGTTAGGACCAAGGGGTAGAAGATAATCTGCATTGAGTGCTAGGATAGCCGTCAACACCTTGTGGAAGTATCGACTAACTGTCTCTCCTGAGTGCCCAAAGTTATGGGCAATCTTACGATTACGCAGATTGTGCCCAATGGTATGTAGGAACATCACCAGTTGTTCTTCTAATGTGATATTTTCTATATTTGTGATGCTTCCTTTTTGCCTTAGAAGATTTGCTAGCTAAAAGAAGGCTCGTCTAGTAATGTGTATTTGGTCATGACAATCTGTTTTGTTGGATTCGATGATACGCTTATAAAAAGGAATTTCATCCCTTAAGCGTTTAGGCATTTGTCTTCTGTCTTCATCTGCAATTGCCACTATGGCTGCCGCAATGGCTGCAAGCGCGCATGCAAGACAAATACTAACTCTCTTCTTCCTAAGAGTGAGACCTTGAAGGTGTGATAGTTTGGTAAGATCCATTACCTAAAAGGCAAGAAAACTTAGTAGTTATTTCCCCTACTTACCTATGCCACAAAATATTTGATATATTGATGAACATTTGATGATCTTATTGATAAAACAATACAACATTATATTATTGGGTAACTGTTTACAGGAAAGGAAACATTAAAAATATTTTGCTGACTACAAAGGCCAATTATGGAACTCTATTTCAACTGCTCTATCATTATTGTCAAACCTTTTATTGGCCATTGATTCAACAAGAAGCAAGTCCAGTAATAGAAAAAAAACATGGGAAACACTCCATTAAGTTCTACTAAAGGATTCCTATGATCAGTCATTTATTAGAGTAGCTAACATTTGAGCTGAGAAATATACTGATTGACTCCGATATTTCTTTTGGCATAATCAAATAACCAGTTGTTTTGTGCACTGTTTCTTTGGAATTGTATAGATAGGATTTTTACAAAATTGTTTATACTATCATTATCAACTCATGACCTGTCACTTGGTGGGACTGAATTTTGTAAACACACAGGACTAAATTTTTAGTTTTTACAATTATAATAGATTCAATATATTGCTGCTACAGTCAGAACAAGACATGTACAGACTGGCTCAAATACTTCTTTTGGCATAATCAAATCACTGGTTGTTTTGTGCACTGTTTCTTTGGAAATATATAGACAAAAAATTTAACAGATTTGTTTATACTATCATTATCCAGTATCCACCAATGTCCTGTCACTTAGTGGAGCTGATTTTTGTATAAACATAGGACTAAATTTTTAGTTTACAATTATAGTAGATCCATAGATTGCCTGTACAATAAGAACAAAATATTTTCTCACACCAAGAAATATAACATAGCTGACATTCCAGCTTTTATGGGCTTACTACTAAACAAAATGTATATTCTAAACCATTAAATAAAGAATGTTGACGATTCTTTTACATAGGATGTGCCAACACTTTTATTGTGAAGAACAAACAGCTAAATTGACATATCTATAACATATATAAATATATAGACTATCTTGAACCCCTATTATCTTGCTCATTGGTATGAGACAACTTATGCAATGAGAAACAGCTACAATATGAAGCCATAGTTATTTGATAATATAAAACCTCTTACACTTCAATGATCAATCTTCTCAAATCAAGGCATTTCAGTTAGCTATTGTTTTCATGTATAAACCTGTTATTCAAAATCCATGATAAAACATTAGGTACATAAAATTTACTAGTTTATTAAAGTTTCACATTAGGTACATCAAGATATAGAATATTTCAATATTAAAAGTTTCACAAATACTATGTATGCAAACAAAAAAAATAAATGTAAACTCCTACGAAAATGTCAAAAAAGCAGTCAGTGTTTTAGATGAAATGCTTAACAAGGGTTATATTGTGGATGTCCTCACCTACACTACGCTGCTCAACAGTTTATGTAGAAAAAAGAGACTGTGTGAGGCCCAAAAGCTCCTCAATAGGATGAAGGTGATGGGTTGCAATCCTGATGTAATTAATTACAATACAGTAATAATGGGCTTTTGCAGGGAAGGCAGGGCTATATTCTTCTCTCAGTCCTATCTGCTCAACATTCTACTCAGTTCATATCTCTGGTAACAATAAGACATGGCAATTTAAGAAAAGGGGGAGCCACAAAATATCGCGACTACAATTCTCATGCCAATGCTTACTTACCATGTCTTTGTACAACAAACATTAATAGTGCCAATGCTTAATTACCAGGGCTATGTAAGGCTAGACCTAAAATACCTCAAATTCCTCTTTAAGCTAAGCCAATATAACAATGCACTAAGACAAAATTCGGTAATTAAAAATAAAAGCTAACCTCGACAATTCCTCTGTCAGATAATATGTCACTAGTTCTTCATCAGGATAACAATTTCGCCCTTCTCTATATAACCCCTCCCTCCATGATCTTCACAGCTATAATACCAAGCTCAAGCACACTAAAAATCTTATTTTATTATACAGGTTGCATCCAACAATTGTAACTTACCTATTCTCAATTCGGAATTGTTTTAACACCCACCTATCATCTTTTATGATTTGAGGAATCAACTATTTTTGTTGGTCAAAATTAGTAATTTTTTTTTCTCTTTATTTATACCTTTCCTTCGAGAGCCAATCAGAGACTAACTAGAGATGCTCTTCCATGGAAGGAACTTGGGCTTCGATTTTAAGGAGAGGTCAATCCTATGAAATTGACTGTAGAATTATAATGAATCTCCGCTAAAAATAGAAGCTAATTGTAGAATTATAATGACTCCACTAAACATAGGAGCTAACTGTAGAACTATTATGACTCTCCGTTGAAAATGGGAGCTTACCATATTGCAAACAGCTTCCTTGCTTTACCATACAAACTCTTTTTGAATTCTATTATTGATATAGATATAGTTGCTATAAGTACTCATTTTGACCTCATTGACTGGGAAAACTTAATGTTTACCCCGAAATTGTAGTTTAAAAATAAAGTTCCTAATCAAAAACCCTTGAGGAGCTCAGATCCCCATTAAATTTACAAAATGAAAAAAAATTGTCGATTGACAAAAAAAAATAACACAGGCATGGAGAGTGGTTGTGATACATTTCTACTATATGTATGTACTCATGTAGTGCTACCCAGTAGTTGCAAAAAAAAACCATAGAAACATATCAGGGTAAACAGGCAACGTGAGGTTAAATGGGATCAGCGCATAAAAATAGGAAAACTAGTGAAGAGAATGCATGAAATAAAACATCCCGAGAGAAGACCAACCTCTGGTGTTTGAAGACGCTTCAAACACTAATTTGCAGGCACGCTGGGATCTCACGCACGCTTTGAAGAGGCTGTAGATGCGAATGAACTGAGGATTTGCAGGCACACTGGGAGGTTGCGGATGCGAATGAACAGAATAAAATGCGAATGAAAAAACCTAACTTTTTCATAAAAAACCCTATTTGCAAACGCCCGGACCCGACGACACTATAAATTGCCATCTAATTTCGAATTCTTGAATAGAGTTATTCGAGAATAAAACTAATTCCATCTTTTTTTTGGAATTAGTTAATCCATGCATAAGCCTTAAAACGGGAATTAAATTTCCTATTCAAGAATTAGAAAAGATCCGCCAAACAAAGAATTATTTTATTCGGGCATTATTGAATGCCTACTCTAGGCTAATTCCAGGTGCCAAACGAGCCCTTACGGACTTAGGCAAGGATTCAAGGTTCATGCATCTTGTAATTACAAGACGTTTCAAGCTTGACAAACAGCCAAGAGACTCTGGAAATCCTTTCAAGTGCGGACTTCCAATCACCAGCTTTTCCAATCTGCTTAGTCGGCTGATATCATTTGGTAGATTCTGTAGACCAGTATCTTTCAGGTGTAGCTTTCTCAGGAACTTTTTCTCTACAATTTGAAGAGGTAACCCTTTCAACTTGGCGTGTCCTGAGAAGTACAATTTCTTAAGATTTGTCATGTTTTCAAGAATTTCTGGCATAGGTGAGAGCTTCTCACAACCTGATAAAATCAGGTATTCCAAGTTTACCAGCTTCTTAAAAGAATGTGGCAATTTCCTTAGCATCTTGCAAGAGAAAAAATCTAGATGCCGTAGTTTACATAGGTCCCCGAAACAGATGGGTAATTTCGACAAATGGTTACACAGATGTAGCTTCAGGTGCTCAAGCGATTGGAGCTAACAGAATTCATTCGACAGTTTTTTAAAGCTAAATTCCTCCCCATGATAAGAAATCAAGGCTATCTTTATCAAATGCTTCAGACCTAATATTTGACATGGAAAGTTGCAAAAACTGTTGCCTTCAGTAGCAGTAATAATCATCTCTCTCAAATCTTTTGGAGGTTGCACCTAATTTTTAGTTCAATTCAGTTACCAACTGGAATTAAGATTTTTAAATAAGTATCATAAAGCACGATATCCTACTTACATGTACGTTATTTTCCCACAAATCTTGTAAGCTGGATGCGTCGTAAATCTCTAAAACCCTAAAGTTTGTCACTGAAAGCCAAGATGGAGCATTTGTGTCCTAAAAATTAAACCAACGAAGCCACTGATAGTTTGGCAAAGTTTGGATGTGAAATTATCTCCGGCAACAACGAGAAGTTGTAATAGAATCCGTAATCCAAGATACATGAAAACTTGAAAAGGAGGCTCTTAAAACTTGCAGCATTCAGTGAACACAAAGGAAAGATCAGAAATAAATTTGGATCAAAGCAATCAGTAGAGTAAGTGCACAAATATGGGGATAAAAAATGGGCATAAGATGTCACTTTTTTCCTAAAATAGCAAATTCTGAATTTCAACAAGAAATTAGTTAGACTTAAATTTTTAAGATGCGACAAGATCAAGAGTTGTAATAATCTGAATCTAGTTCCTAAACTACTAATTTATTTTAAAAATAATTAAGATTAAGGTCTTCAAAAAGGGGGAGCACAAAAATTAGTCCTTTTTTTTGTAAAAAAAACATAACATAGCGTCCGGTGTGCTCCCCCTAAAATGTTAACTTTTTTTTTTGAATTTTTTTAATCGCTCTAATGAGAAGTTAGCTAACACCACGTAGTTTATCTTAGATTTTTTTGTTAATTTTTTGATGAATGTATAATTTTTTATAATTTTAGGAAGTGCACACATCCTGAAAATGTGAAATTTCTGTGTGCTCCCCCTAGAAATCATTTAAAACTAATCGAAAATTATTTTTTTAAAAAGTGTGTAGAATGGAGTCTAGTTTCTAAAAACATAATTTGTTGCAAAATTCAATGAACGAGTCAAAATATATGCCCAAAATACTACACGTTGGTTTTTGACAAAAAATAGAAATACACACAAAAGAAATTAGAGATGAAAAACTTAACATAATCAGAATTCAAAATAAATTATATGGTTAGATAGCTAATAGAGAGATCTACAATATCACGTCGTCTGATTTTAATATTATTGAACCATGAGTAACCTTGATGGGGAGGACACAAAAAAGATGTTTTTTTTGTATGTCTGTTGAAAAACACGTCTCAAGCCTATTTGAATCCTCCAAGCCTTTGG
This sequence comes from Chamaecyparis obtusa, assembly GCA_027943335.1. Lineage (NCBI taxonomy): Eukaryota > Viridiplantae > Streptophyta > Pinopsida > Cupressales > Cupressaceae > Chamaecyparis > Chamaecyparis obtusa. Next base: position 228,527 of record BSBK01000192.1, on the reverse strand, counting down.
GTTGGATCTCCAAGGCAAATCCAAGCCTTAAGATTGGTGGATTCCAATGTCTTAAAAATTGTGTGTACGCCCTATAACGCATGCGCACTAGTGTGAGCACACTAGATGCAAATCTATGACTTTCATAGGGTGTTCTCTCTATAGCGTGTGCACCATATTCAAGTCATAGATTTCAATAGTGAGAGAGAAAGAGCAAGAAGGTGGCGGGGGCTGAGAGAGGAAGAGAGAGAGTGAGAAGCTGAGAAGGATAGAGGAAGAGAGAGAGAGAGAGGGGTGGGGAGAGTGAGTGTGAGAGAGAGGGGGAGAGAGGGTAGGAAGGTGGGAGAGAGTGAGAGAGAGAGAGATTGAGAGAGGGAGATGAAAGAGGGTGACAAGAGTCTATCTCTCTCTCTCACCCTCTCCCCTATATATATATATATATATATATATATCATCTCTCTCTCACCACTCTCTCTCTCTCTCATCACCCTCTCTCTCTAGTTTTGCATAGGGCGCACTCATGCTATGCAAGAGTATGCATTACACTTTTGTGGTTTTGCATAGGGCGAATGCGCTATGCAAGACTAAAATAAATGGTCTTATATGTTAACGATCTCATGAAAGAGGCCTACTTTTTCTGTATACTATCTGATTTCTATGTTTTATCTGACAAATATTCACTTTTCATGGTGTTGAAGGTGACAAAGAAGTATATCTATCGATTTGCACCATTTTTTTGTTTAAAAATCAACATCAAATTGTGAAAGTCAATCATTCTTCATTGAAATTTATCGATTGAGGTAAGTTTTTTAATTTTTTACATGTGAAATGTGAATAAAGAGTCTTTTGGTTTATAATTGGTATGATATAGACTTGTTGAATACATAATTTGATATAATTGTAATAAATTTATAGTATAATTTGTCATATTGTAAGATATTTATATTATAATTTGACTTATTGTAATAGATTTAAATTATATTTTTCAAATTGTAATAAATTCATATGTAGAAATCATCATCATGCCAAGGAAATAAGCAAAGACTTTAATACCAAAAGAGCATGAAAAAGACAAAAAGAAGAAAAGGGAAAGAATGAGACAACTTCGTGAACAAAAGAAATTCGATATCATATAAGAAGATTTTTCTTTGGATGAGGAATATGAAACATCAATACAAAGTAAGAGAGAATTGGAATTGGAAACCAAAAGACAACGAATGAGAAACTTGCGTGCAACAAGACAATTGAATTATGAAGATGAGAGCACATCATCTATGAGTTCCCAAGTTGAAGAGACATCATCATCCAATGTTGGAGGCACACCATTGTATCATGTTGAAGGCACACCATTGTCTACTTCTAAAGGTGTGGGCATACCCTTGTATCATGTTGAAGGCACACCATCATCTACATCCCAAGGTGTACGCATCCCCTTGTATCATGTTGAAGGCACACCATTGTCTACATCCCAAAGTGGAGGCACACAATTGTATCATGTTGAATGCATGCCATTATCTACATCCCAAGGTGTAGGCACAACATCGTGTCATGTTGAAAGCACTCAACATGGTATGCAATTCCAACATAATATTTTTGATAGAAAGCCAAAATATTTGATTGATATTGATACTAATATTTTGCAAGCAATGCCTGACAAGATTCTCAAGCGTACTTGTCAAAGAAATACTAATCGTATTTGGAGATCATTTTTTGAGAATTTAAACATGACACTAAGATGTCAACTATTTGTTGAAATGATGAGAAATTTGAAATTTAGGTCCATCGTGAAGATTCTTTGACTAAGAACGATGGATAAGCTAAGTGAAAAATCTATTGTAAAGAATCTAATGACTACATATGATAGTGTGGGTTCTACATCACACACAAAAGATAGTAATGTCACACAACGTGTACTTACATCAACAATAGTAAGCACTCAAATGAATAAATCTGGACTCATTAGAAAGACAAGCAAAACATTGAGAAGAAGTGGAAAGTCTCTAATGAGATCCCTAGGAAGGTGTTAAAGAGTGGAAGATCCAAATAACAATGAGTTATATGGGCATTTTATGATAGACTACCATGAAAAGATAAAGCAATTATTGAAGCTTTGAAATCCTTGATTGAATAATTTTGGAAGAATAACACGTGTATCTCCTAATCGAAGAGATGTTGTAAGAAGGAGGATTGGTAGTCGAATTCATGTTCCACATCCAAAATATTTTTTGGATTCAATTCAAACCCAATTCTTTGCAAAATTTACGCATATGTATCCTCAAATTAAAATTAGTTAGAGATATTTTGAAGTGTGTAAACTTTTTTATGTGAAGATAAATCACACACGCACAACTTGTTGTAGTATACATATTAAATTTTCCAACCATTTTGAAGTTTATAGGAATATATTTGTAGATTTGCACTCTAACAATGTTTTGTAGGATTGTAACATAAATGTCCCACCTAGATCTTCAAGGGAATTAATATCTACCATTTTATGTAAAAGAGTCAATGGTCAACAATTTTACAAGCTCTCAATGCTTAAATGGTAGATGCATAGATTGTGGAGGTTTGCGACATTTTCCAATTTGTCAACATACAGAGAGTACACATGCAATCGATAATGAAATAGTGAAATTTGGAAAATATAAGACCATGACATACAATCTAAAAGATGGAAAAGAGGCTAAAAGATGTGATTTAGTAATTGAAAAAATTTAGTGTATCAGTTCATGGATATTTTTTGTAAAAATATTATTTATGAGTATGCAAGGCATACACATAGACCATGATGGTTGGATATGAAATTTAATTTGTGCAAGGACACATTCCCACTTGATACCATTATTTTAGTTGTGGACTTTATAGAGAACTACACACTAAAACTACAAAATGAGGTGCAAGCAAAGTATTACAGCTCTCAACATGTTGCTATATTTGTTCATATAGCATTCATGCATTCACTTGACAATACAGAGGAGAACGGGAAGATATTGAGGGAGTATCATTTTTTATATTAGGGATGATTTCTCACATTCTATAGAGTTTGTACACAGTTGCTTTTTACTATTTTATGGTCATTTGGCTAACAGGGGCATAAAATATCATCGACATATCGTATGGTCAGATAATTGTGCATCACAATTCAAGAATTCTCGGATATTTTATTGGTTGTGTAGGATGCATATAAGATTACTGAAATTTAATATATGTAGAATTTCACAGAGTCCAGTCATGGAAAGAGAGAGCACGATGGTGCAAGTGCATGTATTAAAAGAGCCTTAGCATGTGAGAATTAAAGTACAAAGAGCAAGCAACATTGTCAGATGTGAGATGTATTGTCCAGTAGTGTAATGCTACAATGGGTCTAGGTAATGAAGGTGAGTCTATGGTTCATAGATGTATTTGGTTTATGGATGAAACTAACATTGCACCATATGAGGATTGGTGTACAATGATAGGATCGAGTGAGCTACACTCTTTTAGAAGTTGTAATGTAGGTTCATGGAGTATCCACACACGACATATGACATGCTTTTGTTCATCATTTGTAGATGAAGATTGGGATGGGTGCGAGTCAAAGGAATGGGTTGACAAATGGTATACATGTATTTTGAGCCCCCTTACCTCCTATCATCCCCATGAATCGCTACAACTGACAAAAATAGAATCATCCTTTGACTTTGATCACTTATCTGATCTAGTACAACTAGGTAAATTTTTCACATACAAATAATCTCAAATTTAGTACTTTATCATAAATATTCAGTAAACTAAAGTCATCATTATGTTTATATCATTACAGGCCATGTTTTTGCTATTATTGCACATGAAGACAATGAAGAAGGGACATATTATTATTTGTGTGGTTGTGTTGAGGCAAAAAAGAAATTGTATCACTTGGTTATCAATGCTGAAGAATTAGAATACCCTAGAGGAGCAGTGGTTATAATTGGTACATGGCTTAGGCGGTGTGATATGAAGAACCCTAGGTTGTGGTTGTTCGAGGATTGAGAGACACACATAAAAATTCTTCAATATTCAAACCTCATCATTGCATCAAATGTCCACTTGATCAGATATGGGGGAAGACCACATAATAAAACTCTTTGGAAGGTTCGTGAGTTAGACCATGAGGCAATACTTGAGACAATCAAGGGTAGGGCAGATCCAATTGGTTCATTGGACTAAATGGAGATACAAATTATTGTAATATCAAATCTATTTGAATACATGTGCATATAACATGTATATTTATATATAACTATATATTTATATATGCCATGGACCCCAATCTAGGCACAAGTTCACTTCCTCTAATCTCTTATTCCAACTTATCTTGGCACCACACACAAGGACCCCAATCTAGGCTTCCCAATGCACCTAGAGCCTCCATTATGTCAAGAATTAAAATAGGGTTTCCACCTTGATTATAACACCATATAACATCTTAACATGGTCCATATTCCATGTTTTACCAACCCACAAAGTCTAGTTAACTCATCTTCCACCAATAAACTCCAACAACCCTTTAGGCTTGTAGCCTTCACTAGTCACAAATCAGATGTTTTCTTCCAATTTTCCCAAACAAATCTAGATACTAATCACTGATTTAGATACCCTTTTAGGTTCTCTAAATCCTCCCCAAGTCTCTGGGTAGAATTATTTGGACCATATGTTCAATCTAATAACCTAGCGCCCACCAAATAGGCCTAATTCAGCTTCATTTGCAAAGAAACTCACAAAGATACTCACCCCCTTGACTCCCAACCAAGGAAAATTCTTTAATAAGGTTTAAAAATAAAATATTCTCAAGGTTTTAAGGCTTCATCCCTCACCTACACTTCTAGCCACCAAACCCTTGCTTCTAGGGTCACACAACTAGGGTATGTTCAAAAAGACCTTCAACACTATCTCCAGATCAAACCAATGGTTCCAAAAAATCATTTTGATCCCATAAAAAAATAATCCATCATGAAATTTATATATTCTTAAGGGCCTTCGCTCTCCTGGTAGTGACTAGTGCAAGACCATGACCCTTCAATCAGCAAACTACCACCTCTTTGTGGCTTCCAAACTACATATCAGCCTTTTTCTCCCAATTTTGTCAAACAAATATAGAAACTAATCAATTATTTATATACCCTTTTAGGTTCTCTAAATCCTCCACAAGTCTCAGGGTAGACTCCTTTAAAACATATGTTCGATCTAATAACCTAGCACCCACCAAATAGGCCTAATTAACCCTCATTTGCAAAGCAACTCATAAAGATACTCATCCCCTTGATTCCCAACCAAGGAAAAGTCTTTACTAAGGTTTAAAAACAAAATATTCTCAAGGATTTAAGGCTTCATCCCTCACCTACACTTCTAGCCACCAAACCCTTGCTTCTAGGATCACACAACTAGGGTATGTTCAAAAAGACCTTCAACACTATCTCCAGATCAAACCAATGGTTCCAACACATAATTTTTATCCCATACAACAATAATACATCATGAAATGTATCTATTCTTAAGGTCCTTCACTCTCCAAGTGATTGGTGCAAGACTGACACCCTTCAATCAGCAAACTACCACCTCTTTGTGGCTTCCAAACACATCATCTCCATATCCCTTCATAAACACACTATGATGCAAGGATAAAAATACATATTTAAACCTCTCCCACCAATCACAGTAGCCACATTGGTGGGAGAGTCACTTCATTGTGAAGTCTTCAAATCCAAAATGCTGATTGTACCCTCTATCCAAGCATATGAATGCATTGTTACACTAACTGTTCCATGGGAAGATTCACTGTTGCAGAGAATTTGATTGTTTTAATTGATTCAAAATTATTAAATTGGTTCTTCTTCACACCATACTCCACCATGCCATGTCCACTCACGTGGATCTCCAATGAAATAGACTCCTACACTCCAAGAACTGACTACAACCATTCCTAACTACCCAAAAAACTATCTAAAAACTGATTATCAACCAAAATATGATTAAATAGTGTTGTCAAGTTGACAACCAATGTTGTCAACTTGACAACATGATTCTAATTCCCTTCTTATAACCTTTAAAAGGTTTAAAATAACCTTATTAATCCAAACTAACCCTCTAACCTCCATATGAGCCATATCAACCATAGTTGCATTAACATGCAAGTTTACATCTTTTTAGTATCTTTTGCACTTTTGAGTGCATTTACATGTTTTGATGGCATTAATAGCCATATAACAATCTTAGATATCCATATAGGTCCTTGGCCCTTATATTTGACCTTGGATTCATTAAGTGATCCTAAGGTTACATAGTTAATAGCTCTGAATGGTTGGGTAAACACTAGTGGCAACCTTGTTTAGCACACAGAGTCACTCAAACGCTACTGACCACTCTGAGCCAAAGTGTCCTTCAAGGTCCCTTCATCATGAAATCAGTGATCTTTACAAGGTCATATCTCAAAGCTCATGCGGGGTAGCATCGAACCGTTAGGTGCTACAAGACCGTGTTGCTGAGGCCTACCATAACCTATCTTAGTTTTTAGAGATTCAAGTTCATTTATATTTGGCTAAACATTCTCGGTCAATGTCAAAACTCGAAGTGTTCCTTAGTTGAAATGGACAACATTGTGGATCTTTCAAACCATCGGTCATAGCATCAAACTGTCTATTCCAACAGCTTCGAATGGTTGGGTAAATGCTAGTGGCAACCTCATTTGGCACACAGAGTCACTCAAATGTTGTCAACCACTCCGGGCTGAAGTGTCCCTCGAGGTCCCTTCAACATAAAATTGGTGATCTTTATGAGGTCATATCTCAGAGCTCATGCGAGGTAGCATCAAACCATCATGTGCTACATGACCGTGTTGCCTAGGCCTGTAATAACCTATCTCAATTTTTAGATATTCAAGTTCGTTTATATTTGGAAATACATTCTCGGTCAATGTCAAAACTCAAAGTGTTCCTTAGTTGAAATGGACAACATTGTGCATCTTTCAAACCGTTGGTTGTAGCATCGAACCATCTATTCTAACAGCCTCAAATGGCCAAGTAAACGCTAGTGACAACCTCGTTTGGCACACAGAGTCACCCGAATGCTGTCGACCACTCCAGGTCAAAGTGTCCCTCAAGGTCCCTTCAACATGAAATTGGTGATCTTTACAAGGTCATATCTCAGAGATCGTACGGGGTAGCATTGAATTGTTAGGTGCTACAAGACTGTGTTGTCGAGGCCTACAATAACTTGTCTCAATTTTTAGATATTCAAGTTTGTTTATATTTGGCAACACATTCTCGATCGATGTCAAAACTCGAAGTGTTCCTTAATTGAAATGGACAACATTGTGTATCTTTCAAACCATCAATTGTACCATCAAACCGTCTATTCCAATAGCTCTGAATGGACGGGTAAACTCTAGTGGTAACCTCATTTGGCACACAGAGTCGCTCGAACACTGTCGACCACTCCGGGCCAAAGTGTCCCTCAAGGTGTGAGCATGAGGATGAGTGCAAAAATGTATTATATCCTTGTTTTGTAGTTTGTTCATGTAAGGATGTAATTTAATGTTGTTTGAAGATCACTGAATTAAGATGGGCTGCTGGACCATGTGGTTTGTATGGAAGAACTAGTGTAGGGCACCCTAATGAAGGTAGGAGGGTCACTTGGGTGCCTAATTAGTTTGAAGAATATACAAGACCTATAGGGTCTTTGCAATGTTGTAATATTTCTATTAAGCCATTTTATGTAATGATTTGATCCATGAAGGATGGAAAACTTGTAATAATGCACTTGGTGCACAAATTGATGTAACGCCTAGTTACCAAAGGAGGGAAAAATAAAAAATAAGTTTAGTTTGTGTTTTTTGGAGTTCCAATTGATTTGGATCAGTTGAGGAGGTTGATAGGACTTTATTTAAGTGCTTGGAGGTCTACTATTTCAGATGGTGCGGACTGGAGGCAAGATTTGTACAGACTGTGTCTTGTTTGAGCAATAAATTTCAGATTTATTATAATTTCTCATAGTTTTTGGATGTATCGTTGAAATCCATACTTGTGCATGGTTGAGATACATTGTAAACACCTCTTTTGAATACATTTTATAGTTTTTTCATTGATTTGTTGCATTTCCTTTTGATTGGTCTAAAATAGTGTTGGGAATTGTCTTGTTTTAAGATGTAAATGGAACGATCCATCCCCTTTTTGTAATTACTGTCACTTGGGAATGGATCCAATCATTTTATTATAGAATTATAACAATTTAAATGCAGGAATAAGAAGGATTTTGTAGGTGGGCATTGATTGGAGGAGTTGTTGGGGTTGAGGAGTGACCAAGGGTCATTGAAATGAAGCCATAGGTATAGCAGTGGAGAATCAAGCCCTTGGAGGTGGTCATTTTATGATTAAATCCATCTGATGATGGTATAAGAATGGTGGAACAACTTTCATTTGGTTGGTATGGTGTTGGGAGGTCATGCATTGAGAGAGCCCTAGTTTATAGGGGTTTTTAAGACCAATTTGGGGCTTTCATATCCAAAAGTGTCATAGAGTTGAATTGATAGAATATTCTTCTAATTAGATCCATTTCATAGGAATTTTGAAGAGGGAAAGGTCTGGGAGATTACCCATGATAGGGTTCCTTTGCTAAATGGGTGAATTAGGCCTCTCTAGCAAAACGGAATCAACAATTTTAAAGTAGTTTGTCTCAAAACAAGTTGGGTTGTATTTGGGATGTGTTTTAAAAATTCCAAAAGGGTATCTAGATCATTGATTATTTTTTTAAATCTTTTGGGAAGATGTGGATAAAAATACCATTTTATGACTGGCGAAGGTTACTAGGAGCAGTCCTAGAATGACAGTTTGATAGTTTGGATCCAACCAATGCAAGTGCATTGGGTGAAGCCTAGATAGTGGAACCTTATGAAGGATGTTTGATGTGAGAAGATTTTCTCACTTGTTACTGATTGTTGTATTTCTATAAGGGTATGGGTTCAGAGTGTCTTACACACCACCTCTGCATCACATTTATATTATAATAAAGTATAAATCATACAGTAACAATATACATCGATAAACATACAAGCATAAATATATAAGGCATGAGAAATGTACAAAGCATAAGACATCCACATAAACATAAATTAGTATACATCAATACACCAAACACATGAATTGCATACCTAAAATATAAAAAAAATGTTCATAGGACATGAAGCCAAATATATATGTCCAATAATGTCATACATCGAATATATCCAACACAAATAAACTGATTTCCTTAAAGACAAATGGATGTACAATGTATCACTTATACAATATGCAAGAAATATGTCCACTAATGTCATATAGACATACAATCTATATCCCTAATCTAGTCCTTTCTAGCCAGGGGAAGAAAACAAATCTCAAGCTATCTTCGATCGTCACATCAATGGAGATGTAGTGGATGTTGTAGTCTTCCAAGTACGCTCACTAGTCCTCATGTCTATACTCTTCTGTAGCTCGAGCTGATAAAAAAAAATTTAAGCATCAATAACTAATATACATCAAAATTGAATTATACAATGACATAAAATAGAATATTCTCTTACTGCTAGCAAATAGTCACGATGAACATCCATCAAAGGTGCATGCTGACGATCTGGCATAATAAGCCCCTACAAAAATGATCAAATAACAATTAAAATATATACATGAATATCATTATAAAATTCAATACAAACTATTAAAATAATAATTAAAATTATGTGATCTCTTTCATACCTCAGTCAGTGCTTCAAAACTAGCTACTGCTACAGCTACTCCACAATCCAAAGTATCATGAATAGAAGGAGTCTCTGATGTCAATAACTAAAAATGAAACAACAAAAGTATTATGTAGTTACCAAGATTACATATATTTTTTACAACCCTACTAATGAATAAATGATACCTCCATGAAGGTTCCACCGCATCCTTTGGTGTGTGGTGTCAATGTTGAAGCTCCAACATTCAACTAGAGCACATGTACATGGAAATTTATAAGACACTCATTCATATAAGAATGTACTACTGACATGTTAGTTATAATACATTATTACATATATACCTATGGACTCAATGATGATGTCACAAAGCCAAGTGAAAGAATGTAATCACCACAATGACGACTTTGCCTTTGGATTTTGATCATAATTTTTCTAGTAATTTAGTTATTTATTCATTTATTAATTAAATATAATCAAATAAATCAAATTAACATGCAAATAAAGACACCTCAAGGAAAGTCGCACGATGCCCTTCATTATATGTTGTGAATGTTGATGGTCCACCAGTGAACTAATGCAAATGCATAATAAGTTATGATACAATCATTCATATAATTACATAATAATCAAATATATTAATTAAAATATTTTATTCGATACATACTTGTGGACTTGACAAAGATGTGTAGAAGGGGAAAAAAGGATCATTTCCACTACCACTGCCACTGACACTCTTGTCCTGAATTTTGATCATAATCAATAGATACTCAATTAATTAGTTATTCTTTTATAAATGAAATATGATCAAAGAAATTTAATAAACTTGGAAATATTTACTTATATGTCAATGCCAAATATCATATTTAGAAAATCATCAGTCATGATTCCACAATCCTCTTCCTCTCTCTCAGTAGTACCGAATGTGCACAAGGATCCACATGACCGACAAATATGCCCCCTCAAAGATTGACCATGGTCACCCTCAACTAAAGGAGTGGCACACTGAATGTGAGTCTTTGTCAAAGCACTAATCATGCCTAGTGTGTCCACCTCTACATGTTCCTTCACAACAAAAGGAATACTAACATGATCCGCCTGTGGCTTGCCAATAGGAGCCCTAGGTGTGTTAGGGTCACGATGTGCCCCCACTCTATCAAATGATGACTCCTCTCCTCTACTCTGAGAATCTAGAACGTCAAAATAATTTGGCACCTCCTTGAGTACAAACTCACAATAGAGTTTCCTCAAAAAAAATATAGGAACCTCATGATTGTTACAGGGACGAAAATCAAAGACCATCCACCATCTCTCCCAAAAGTTGTTTCTTACATCTTCATTCAAGCACCAATGAATTGGGAACCTCCTTGTTTTAGTTCTAAGAGTATCAGTGTCCCCTGCTTTTTTAAAGAGTTTGCAAATGTCATATTTTGTGATTTTTTCTTTTTTTATGTCCTCATACGAAAATTTATTTACATAATATTATTTTTGTTCTTCTCTTTTATCATGGCATAAATTAAGTTGCCCACTAATTGAGCCTATGTGGGTCAAGATTGATTCCAATAATTTTGCAAGTCTTTCCCTTCCAGGATTTGTAGCAATAGAATCTTTTAACCTCCTAATTAAGTATTCTAATTCTTTTTTCCCTCTTTCAATTTGGTTGATTGAATTTTCCTATGTTTCAGGAGGAGGTTTCTTGATTGGTGGAGGCGGTTGAGGTTCATTTTCTTGGTTATTTTCTTCATTCATTTGTTCATGAGGAGAGGATGGAGGGTTTGGTTGAAGGTTTTGTTCAAGGAGATCATTTCTTCCTGGCAATTAAAAAAAATAGATTTTAAAATCTTAATTACACATAAAATCTAATAAAATAAATTTTAACAAAATAAATTGCTTCAAAACTAAAATTTCAATACAAATAAGAGGTAAGGGCTATAAAAACACTTACCTCTTCTTCCGACTCAAACTTAACGATGTCATGGAGCCATTCTTTATCAAAATTGATGGATTGACCAAGAAAAGTGATTTTATGTATGCGCTTGGGAAGCCCTCTTTCACTGCAAATGTTAGTTTGGCAAGAAAAATGGGCTTTTCAAATGTACAAAACACTTTATAGTGTTTTACGAAGTGCGTGTGCCCTATAGGACGCACACGCTATGGTTTGAATTGTCCAAGCCTAAGGCTTGGGCAACCCAAGCCATAGCGTGTGCACCCTATAGGGTGCATGCGCTTTAGTACGTACACACTATGGCTGTTGGGGGACCAAAAAGGAAAGTGGCACCTTTTTGGTCCCCCATCTTTGTGCATATACCCAATAGGACAAACCAACGTGTTTTAGATCCTTAATAAAGTAATAGTACATTCAAACAAAGTATCAATGTACCAATGTGCATTCTATAATCCTAGTTAAATGCTTAGGGGACCAAAGACGAGGTGGCCAGCTTTCAATTGCGATTTGCCTTCCCAAATCACAAAGAATTTCATTCATTCTTATGCGGTTCTTCTTGTTGACCTTAACGAGACACTTGTTCACAAGTTTTTCCAATGTCTCCAAACCTTTCCTGTCATCTACTTCCCACACTCTAATGGCCAAATTTATCTTTTAATCGACAAAGTAAAAAGCCACATCCAAAAATATATATTTCTCTATCTTTTAGTGCATCATAAATAGGTCTCAGCTTCTGTATCTCCTTGAGATTCATTCTAGAGGTCTCATTTAACTTAGATCTCCCCTCATCATTGAACTTCCCATACAACATTCTTGCAACAACCTCAATAAACAAGGGGAATCGATCGCAAGCCTTTATGAACTCTTTAACAAGTTCTTGAAAGGTTTTCGGTGGAGTGCGTTTTGAGAAATCATGCCAACAAAAAAGCTCCTCTACGTGACACAGATCCAGTCCTTCCATTTTGTAAGTGGAGATGCCCCATGGTTTAAGGACCTCGCGATTGCATGTAGTGATAATAATAAAAGTACCAGATCCAAGGTTTATGCCCTTGTCTGGAAGAGGGTGTCCAATTGATTGCAGTCATCAACATCATCCAAAATGATGAGCACTAGAGCGGTCAATGCTTTGAAACGCCTAGCTAAAATAGGCTTGAGTTCATTTGCATGTGCAAATGGTAGCATATCCTTGAGTTGTACCAGGTCCCACAATAGTTTTCTCTATAAATCGGGCAAATTGCCCTTTCTTACTTCAAATAGAAAGCTATACCTATCGTACACAAAGTTTTTCAGGTTACAAAACTTTTTGGCAAGTGTGGTTTTACCAAAACCACTCATGCCGAAAATTTCCACAATTTTTACACTTTCATGAACTTGAGAAGATTCTAGAAATTTTACGGCTTTTCCCAAACCAACAAGATGTTCAGGTTCATCAAATGGCACATTCACTTTTAGTATCGCACCCCTTACGCACCTCAAAATTGTTTCTAATAGAATCCCTTCATCATCCTTGGCCATCATAAAAAAATATCATTGTGACGGTAATGATTTTTGGAAGTAAAATAGAGAAAAACACAAAATAACTTTGATGTGTCTGATACATGGAGGGCACAAAGTATATGATACATACCCATCCTTGAGTATATTTCCTTTAGTATCGACAATTTTTTGAAGCGTGTGTTTCCATGCTTCAACCCTTTGTGGGTATCTCTTTTTGTATTTAGAAAAGTTGTCAACATAAGGTTCCTCATTTAATCACCATCTGAATTTAGCAGGGTTGACTATATAGAAAACAAGAATAATTGGGGCCTAAGTGTGTTCTTGCATAAATGATAGTTCGGCCAAACACTAGGGTGACCTCACATTACCTTCGGATAATATAGCAATGAGAATTTGAGTGCTATACATTTCATCTTCGATCATTTTTGGTGTGAGGTCACCCAACTCAAGGTCTTTTTGGTCCAGAAAGGCTTTCACTCCAAGGAGATCAAGGGCATGGTAGATGGTGCTGGCCAGTTTCCATTTCACATATGTCCACGATGATTGATAAAAAAAATCATAGGGTAGCTTTTTCTGTGGTATTGATGATGAAGCAAATGAAGCAGATGGTGTTATTCCATGAAAAGACACTGCCATGGAGTTAAATTGGAAATTAAAGAGATGCAATTCGAGCAAGACTTTAGGAATAAAAATGATAGGGAGACTCTTAAATTCTTCCTAAGTTGCTTAGAACTCACCTTAGGTCTCTCATAGGACCTCTTAGGGCTTCCTCAATCCACCCCTCTTCACTTGGAAAGAGCTACTCTTTCCCTACTTCCAAGAATCTTCCTATCTTCTTAGGTTACCTTCTCTTGTCTTCAAAATGAACACTCCTAATCCATGTTCCTCAAGCCCTAACCATAGGTTTGTTTTGTAGGAGGCCAAGGGCTTCTATTAAACTCACTTATAGACTCCTGACATGGGTCTCTACTTGCCAAGATTAGTCTTTTCTCTATCGCTCATTAGGTTCCTATGTTTTAGGCCTTGTAGCCTTTTTGCCCCAATTAGCCCTCCTAAAACTTAGGAAATGCAATTCTAGGAAAAACTCCTCAAAGGACCCCCAAATAAGATTTGGTAGTTCAAATATGTACTACTAGACCTCCAATATTTTCTTGGTCTTAACCCTCAACTCTGTCCGTACATCCTGTTTGGGATTTAGGGACTTTAGCTTGGTTTTAGACCAGTCTTTGGGTTTTGGCTTCAAAACTTGGCAAATAAACTTTTTGGGAACTCCTCCTTATTCTTGAGTACCTTCACATCATAGATAAACACATCCATGGCCTTCTTGGCTCATGAATTCATTCCTCATGCAATTTCTATACACTGTTTCTTGGTCTTCCTAGCCAGGCTTCCTTCACTACTCGCCTAGGGAAAGACCCCACAAATCTCTCCAAGAACTTGCATGGCCCATTCTTGTGGAAAACTATAGTACATTGACCCTATTCCCCATCCTCAAAAGGCCGTACAAAAATTACAATGGGAAATAGAGCTAGGTCTACATCTTTTAAACACTGTCAAAACAGGACAGGAAATTAAACAAACAAAAAGAATTTACAAAATGATTTAAAACCTAGTCTAAGAAGCAAACCAAAAGTTTGAAACACACTAACACATGCCAAAATCTGGATTCCAAGTATTACATTCCTTAATCTAATCCATGCAAGGCCTAAAACTACCACTGGTATTCAAAAAACCTCTCAACTATTCTAAAAAAATCTCTTGTGCTCAGTATGCTAGGCCGTACAAATGATCACCAACCCTCTAAATTAGGGTTCTCTTACCTTATATCCCCTCACCTCACGTGTCTAATCCTTTTAGGAAACCCTAAGCCTTACTAAGACCAAAAACCTTAAGGCTAGCCAAGTTGTCAGCAACTTTTTGAAAAGCTGCAAATGTTGCTCGAGCAACATTTGCAACATTTTTACATCTTTTTACATGTTCTATATTTTTAGAAGAAATACCTTAACTAGATCCTATCCAAGCTTGGATAGATCACCTAGGGCATCTAAGGACCCTGAAAACAATAATGACACCATCTTGGCACCTGATGACATCATCAAGTATAGTGCCTTCATCAAGGTAACTTGGAAGTCTTTAGCCTAGAAAAGAGCACTAAACTAAACTCACTCTCATCAAACTTGGTCAACATGACCTTATGTATTTACATTTTCCTTCAAGAGGGTCTTTCACACTAAAATGGAGTAGCCAACCGGCTTACCCAGGGGTGCTCCACCATGCTACCAAGGCTAATAATTTAAGTCGCCACTAGTGACAGGAGTGTAGGATCAACTACATGCTTCTTGAACTCATTCTCAGCTACCCAAGTAGCTTCGGCCTCTGATTTACCTTGCCACTGAATCAGGTGTTCCATGTATGTTCCCTTCCTAGTCTTTTTACTCACCTTAGAGTCCAAAATATTCATTGCTACTAGTTTGGATGTATTGGAAACCTGAATATCTTTGTTGAGGTCTTCAATCCTTGTTTGTGGCATTGAATGTTTTGTTTTGGGCCCTTTGTACTATACCAAATCCTACACATTGAAGACAAGAGATATAGACAAGTCTGATGGCAAGTCTATTTTATAAGCATTTTGGCCATACTTTACCAAGATTTTGCAAGGGCCTATCCTTCTCATTTGGACTTTGATGGGTATCCCTCTCTGCAACCTAGACTTGTTGAGATGTACCATCACAAGATCTCCCACAACAAACTGAATGTCCTTCCTTCTTTCATCAACTTTGGCCTTCAACTTTTGTGTGGCCTCTTAAAGTTGCTTCTTCACCTATTCATGAACTTCCTTCATGGATTGAGTGAAGTCCTCTTCATATCCACTCCTTCCTTCTTCATTTTCCAAGTGTCTCAACTCACACACACCTCTAGGATGTATCCCATAAACAATTTCAAATGGGCTTTTTCCCGTTGTTCTATTAACATTGTCATTGTAGGCATACTTTGCATGTGGTAACAATTGATCCCACATTAGTCCATACTCTTTTGTCAAACATCTAAGGAGATTACCTAGTACCCTGTTAATTACCTTAGTCTGACCATCAGTTTGGGGATGGTAGGCTGATCCAAATGAAAGATTTGTGCCTAATCTTTTCCACATGGTCTTCCAAAAATGGCCCATAAATTTCACATCTCTATCAGATACTATGCTTAGGGGTAGGCCATGAATCCTTACCACCTCTTTAAAGAACAAATGTGCAATGTGACTAGCATCATGAGTGGTTTTACAAGCAATTAAGTGACTCATCTTGCTAAACCTATCTACAACCATAAATATATTATCTAAACCAGTCTTGGTCCTAGGCAATCCAACTATAAAATCCATGTTGATGCATTCCCAAGGCCTACTAGGAATGGGTAAAGGTTGATACAAACCTATATTTGATGAGGTACCTTTGGCTTTTTGGAAAACCAAACATTGCTCTACATACTTCCTGATGTCCTTCTGCATCCTAGGCCAAAAATAGAACCTATGTACTAGCTCAAGTGTTTTTTTTAGGCCAAAGTGCCCACTCAAACTTTCATTGTGTTTCTCTTGTATCACATTCTCTCTCATTGACCCCTTAGGAACACACAACTGTCTTCCTCTAAACAAGAGATCATTCTGAATTGTATAGTCTGCAAATTGACTATGGGAATGGTTCTTGAACTCTTTACCTACCTTCTATGCTTCTGAGAAGTCCTCATCCCCTTCATAAAGCTCCTTGAAGCTGTCTATGCCTATACTTTACAACTGTACTTCCTGGACTGTCATAAGTCTCCTACTCAAGGCATCAGCCACCTTGTTCAATTGTCCTTTCTTATGTTTTATAGTCAAGGTATAGGCTTGTAAATATTCCATCCACTTGAGATGTCTATTGCTCAACTTCTCCTGAGAATTGATGAAACTCAAAGCTTTGTTATTAGTATATACCACAAATTCTTTAGGCAGCAAATAGTGCCTCCATTTCCTCAAAGATTGTACCAATGCATATAACTCTAGGTCATAAGAAGAATATCTCTTCTTAGCCTCATTTAGCTTCTCACTATAGAATGCTACTGGCCTATTCTCTTGGTTCAATACTACTCAAATTACTATGCCACTTGCATCACATTCTAAGGTGAATAACTTATCAAAAATTGGCAAGACCAATATAGGTTGTGTAGCCACTCTCTTCTTCAACAACTCAAAACCCTTTCTAGCCTCTGGAGTCTAGTTGAATTTAGTCTTCACTCCACCTTTGATTGTATCTAAGACTAGTGCACATATCTCATTAAAACCCTTGATGAACTTCCTATAAAATTGGGTAAGTCCATGAAAACTCCTTACCTCATTGTTGCTTGTAGGAGTAGGCTAGTTGAGTATTGTTTCTACCTTGCTAGGATCCATCTTTAAGGTACCTTGGGACACCACAAAGCCAAGATAGATTAGCTCTTACTTCATAAATTCACACTTTTCTAGGTTGATAGATAACTTTTCCTCATGGAGTCTTTTCAACACAATCTACAAATGTTAGAGGTGTTCTTCTTTAGTCTTGCTAAAAATTAGGATATCATCTAGGTGCACTACTACAAATCTGCCAATGTAGTCTTTCAACACCTCATTCATCAACCTTGTGAAGGTGCTTGGGTCATTGCTAAGCCCAAAGGGCATGACCAACCATTCATAGAGCCCTTATGTGGCCTTCAATGCAGTCTTCCACTCATCCCCCTCCTTAATCCTAATTTGATGGTACCCACTCTTCAAATCCAGCTTGTAGTACCTTGCTTCTCCTAAACAGTCCATAAGATCTTCAATCCTTGGAATGAGAAATTTGTACCTTATAGTGATCCTATTTATTGCTCTTGAGTTAGTACAAAGCCTCCACTTGCCTCCCTTCTTTGTTGCTAGGACTACTGGCACTGCACGTGGGCTTATGCTTTTCTTGATTAGTCCTTGGTCCAAAAGATCTTGCACTTGTCTAGATATCTCCTTGTTTTGATCATGAGTCATCTTGTACGTTTCTTTATTTGGAAGAGATGCTCCTGGGATGAAGTCAATCTGATGACTAATTACTCTAGGAGGTGGCAAAATTGTAGATGATCCATCACTAAATATATCCTTAAACTCCTTCAACAACTCCTGCACTTCATTTGGTAATGGTGCTTGTTCCACTTTCTTCTTCTCATTAGGTTTAACCATGACAACATAGTGTGTCCCTTCTCCATTCTTTACATCTTGGATGTATTCCTTACCTTCTTGTAATAAGATATTAGGTCTTGCTAATGTAAACCCCTCATCATCCATTAATGACTGAATTCTATTTGTGACCCCATCTTTCTTGAAAGAATAGGAGTTCCTTTCTCCATCATGAATTATTTTCCTATCAAATTGCCATGGCCTACCTAAGAGTAGGTGGCATACATCCATTGTGAGTATATCACTCAAGATTCTGTCCACATATTTACCTGTTGAAAAATCAACCCATGCTTCTTCATTTACAAGGACATGTTGTCCCTTATTCAACCATGTAACTCTATAAGGGTATGTATGAGGTATTTTGGTTAATCCAAGCTTTCTTATTGCCTCCTCTGATACGATGTTGTCAGTAGACCCTGAGTCTATGATCATCTTGCAGACTTTACCAAGTATTTTGCACTTCACTCTGAAAAGTGCCCTCCTTTGTTTAAATTATTCTTTGATAGGATCTTTAATGAGAATCCTTCTAATCATTAGATTCTCCCCACTTTCTAATTCAAGGTTAACTTCAGGTGACTTAACACTGCTAGTTTCCTCTTGGGCAACATAATTTACCCTCTTGTCACCATGTGAACTAGAAGCCTTCTCAGGGCATCTATAAGCTGTATGACCTAGTTGGTTACAATGGAAACATTTCATAGTTGCAAAATGAGAGGCTCTGTCTGAACCACCAAACCTGCCTCTTCCTCCACCTTGGAAGCTGCCTCTACCTCTATTCATATTTCCTCTTCCACTGGTTTCATTAATCATCTATGTCAGTTTGGACTCTCCTTGAGCTCTAAACTCATTGCTCTTGCCTACAAAACTACCTCTATTTCCTCTTTTTTCTTTTCCTCTACCTCTTCCCCTTGAGGTCTGTTCATACTTTCTTTTTCCTTTCTCCTCAATTTTCAAGGCCATTTGATAGCATTGTCGAACATTCTTGAAGGTGACCAGACTCATGTCTTCTTGTATAGACCACTTGAGTCCATTCTGATACCTAGTTAATCTGACACTCTCATCTTCTACTACCTTTGACCTTAGACACAACTTTTGGAACTCTACGGTGTATGCTTGGACATCCAAATCTTTCTGCCTAAGATTATGTCTCCTTCTATTCAGCCGAATCTCATAGTCCTTAGGTAAGTAGGTCTTCTTCAATTTAGTCACCATGCCCTTCCATGTAACAATGGGACTCTTACCCTCTTTCTCTCTTTCAGTCTGAAAAAACTTCCACCAGGTGAGTGCTGATCCCCTCAACCTAGATTTGGCCACCTTTACCTAAAGTAACTTTTCACCTTTTTCCTTTCTTTTAATTTTAGGGGAAAAGTGGGTATTGATATTTTTACCCTACTATTCATTTGATTTTAGTTTTTCAATTGCAAATAAAATCAATTTATTAATGTATATTTTTTAGATGATGAAGTTATTTTAGGTTTCCAAAATTATATGTATTTTCGTACTGTTGTAATATTATTTTACATTAGGAAAATTTTGTAACATTAGTAGATGGTTTTGATTTTAGGGTAAATGCATTTCTCCTTTTAGTAAAGTGGAATACAAAACTCTTTTACCCTAATGTTACTTCTAAAGCATTTCCATATTATATTTACATTACGTTGTGAATATGGATGAATTTATTATGTTTTATTTTGAAAATAAAGATGAAATACTAAAGCCTAATGTCATTTTATTAATTCTAGAAATTATCTCATTATATAAATCCTTCATGATTTAATAATTAATGTGATTGAAGTATAATTAAATTTTAATTTTAATTTTTAATTTTTAATTTTTCAAGTATGTATATAAAGTATGACACTTACTTATTTTTGATTTATTATTAATAAATAATAGATAGTTTTTATACAAGATTAATACACTACATATATAATGATTTTTGCTTTTAGGTTTAAGATAAACTAATATTGAGTATTTTTTGTGTGTGCAGGAAATTAAAAGGTAAACTATTATGCATGGGACACAAATTAATGTCATTATAGGGGATATTTTTCCTGAACAAACATTGTTATGGTTTGTTATGTACATTTTTAGGGGTAGTATAATTAGGTCCTGTGAAAGGGCATGTCCTTTCACAGGGAACTATTGGGATTCATATTTATAATCATTCAAGTGTAAGAAAAATAACACAATGAATCACAACAAAAATCTACCCTCTCACAGATTGGAATTTAATGCCCAAAATCTTATGTACGAATATCAGATAAGTTTTTGTACCCTATTGTTAATATACTTTTTTACATTCAATTAATTTCTCGGATTACTCTCTAGCCAGGGTATCCTACTATGTTTTCTATTTCATGCATTTATTTATGATTAATTTGTACAATTTGAGTAATGGTAGCATGGTCTGAGAACCTGTTATTGTTTCCTTTCGGGCTCTTCAGTTGAGTTAAAAACCATAGGACCTATTGTATAAATTATTGTAAATTTTGTTTCAGTAGAAGATTGTAGGGTGATGGTCTCATTTTACAGAAGCGAGTTATCTTAAAACTGTCTCCAGTTACACATAGCATTGAATGTATCAGACTCTATTCCTATTTTTGCATCAGGTACTGGTCTATTCGTTCATTTGAAATTGTCATTTAATTCTTCTATGATTTACATTTCATATCTTATCTGTTATCCTATTTACAAAGCATTCAATTAGGTTTAGCATTACATTCTAGCCTTAGTTTAGATTTGAAGCATTTCTGACAAGTAGGATATTTGGTTGTTTTTTCCTCCAAGGATCATTAACCCCTTTGGAAGGAATTTATGTTGTTTATGCATGTGTTTGTGCAGTTAGATAGCATATTCGATTTAGGCCTACCAACCTTAGTTTGATCGAACCAGAATTGTAGAGGCATTTATCGTGCCTGTCAGTTGGCCTCAAAACGGTCCAACATTTTTGAGCACCAACAAATTGGTGACTCTGTTGGGGACCTATCAGTGAAAGGCAGTTTCAGGATCTCTAGTTAATGTTGTAAAGACTCTACTGGGATATAGGAACTCAGAGCAGTTATTAATTCCGCACAGAAGGTGAGGTGGCGACTCTAAAATTCAATTTCAGGTGAAGCCTATGTTAGGGAGAAGATCTCTAAAAAATGAGCGGTTCATCGAATTGGAACCAAACAATGAAGAAAGGATTACAAGAAGTGACAATGATCGGTTTAAAGTTTTTTCTAATCCATTGTATAACATGGATAACTATCGAGAGAACATTAATGATCAACACCAAGGGGATGAATCAAGCATGTATCCCTTGAACGCATTCATTACTTTAGAATGGTATGATAATGAAAATGTGGTGAGTTTATTTATGAGGATGATTGATATCTTCGGTAAAATACCTTCTGATATCAAGCCAAGTTTTTCAAACAAAATACATAGTTTAGGAGTAACTCATGAATAGGTACAGCTTCTTAAAATTGCATACGAAGTTGTAATGGTAGAAAATGATAAAGTTACAACAAGGGCATAGAAACCTAATGATGTTCTAGATTCAGATGAACAAGAAAATTTAAATCAGGTTGAAGAAGAATCTGTACAAGGTAAGATTTGTATGGAGATAGGTATCAATGGCCATGATGGTGAGGAAGAAAATCACCTTAGTACAGAACAAATTTCAGATTTATTGGATATCGAATATCAAAAGTATGTGCAGAAGAATGGCCCATGTTTTTTCTATAACCATCATAGTAAGCATGTGCATGTGGTATTTGATGAAGTAAATGATAAATCCTAGGAAAATAATACATTAAAAGAATACATGCACTATGATGCATATAATAGGGACAATACGTCTCGAAACCATTTTGAAAATATCTCAAATCTTCAATATAGTCAATTTCCATAGGATTGTGAGGAAATGATTCCCAAATATCAAATAAATGTTGACCACCTAGAATGTGAGAACAAAGTGGATTCATATTCAATTTATGGAGAGGAAGAAATTTTTGAGAGAATTAATGGTGACGTATATTGTGTCAATAATGTCGATGGTGATTCACAGGATGATATTTTTAATGAAACTGCACATTATGATATGTCAAAAGAATTATCTTGTGATGAAATACTAGGGTTTTCAAATAAGCATAAAGCCAATTGCAAATTTGAAATACCAGGAATAAGAGATGAGGAATATTTTAATAATATATTTTCAAAATGCATCTGCCAGAAATATTACAGTAAGGTGGTGAAAAGGGATGTAACAGGAAATGGGGATGGTGAAGGAAGCAAGGATATTTTCAAAAGGTACATATCATTACATGATCAAAATCATGTGTACGATAGAGGAAAGCATTCAATCATTTCTGGTTGTCATCTATTTCAGGGAGTTATTCCTTTCTCCCTGTATTACGCTAGTTTATTTTTTATTTAGTTTACTATATTTATAAGTTTATTTTGATACATCTTTAGTTTAGTATTTTTCTTTATATTATTATATTATCATATACATTGTAGCTTACAAAATTTTCTACTATTATTACTTTATGAGGAAAATGCTGGAATAGAAATAAAACAAGCCAGAAAGAATTAATGTCATTTGAGCAGTTTTTGGGGATGAGTATGCCTTGTAAATAAAAATCTGAAGTAATAAATGATTGCCCAAATCATTTACTAGACCTTGGGGAGCATTTTTGAAATGTTAATAATTTTTTGGAAGTGCTGGAAAGTCGGGAAAGCCCAGAGATTTCTAAAAATGGCCAGCAGAATTGTATTCGCGTACAAATATTTGGAGCCATTTTTGGGGGTCATATAGGTGTTGTAAATGAATATTTTAATCATAAAATGACTGCCCTAGCCATTTGCCTTAATATGGGGGACATTTTTTTAATGTTTTTGATTATTTTGGAGTGCGAGAAAGCCGAGAAGTAGCCCAGATTTGCAAAAAATGTGGCCAGCATGTTGAAACCAAAGCATGCATGTGGAGATCACGATAGAGATAGCTTTGATTATGAAGGAGATAATGATGCACAACAACAGTAGAGTGATAATGGAAATCAGTTGAATGGACTTGAGCAGCATAAGAATATCATACCATATAATTAAGTCAACGTACAATACCATATGGATACTGCGCAGCATAAACATGGATAAAGTAGTATGGCATTTTGAGCCCCATATCCGTAGCAGGTCCAAGCGGAGCATATCACCTCAGGAATCGCTATAAGAGTTTTCTAAAGAGTTAAGGGCTCTATGAGGGTCCCGAGGAAGCCACATTACAGAAGGAAGTGCTGGCTGTAATTTTTGAGATTGTGAAATCATGGGTCAAACACATCATAAAATTATAGCAATAACAACAATGCCAATGGCAATGATGGAGACGAGTCTTTACTCCTCCTGAATTTTTAAATTCATGTGGGTTCCATTCCAATGACCAAGCTCTAACTAGCAGGTGATTTCATGCACACTGGACAATACTAAAGTTGTTGTTCTTGATTGCGAAAATACTTAGAATATCGGTAGCTAGTTTAACTACCTAGCAAGGACTTACAAGTCCCATTATAGAGGAGTTGTTTGTGTATTAGCTTTACACTAATAGTAATTCTCAACGTACAAACGAAGCTCACAATTAGGGCAAGTCAATGCACCCACGCCAGTAGACATGGTAGGCATGGCATTGTTTATTGTGGGTCACTGGTGTGCTCACATATATATTCCATCTACATCAATGCTATAGGAGGACGTCACCCACAAAAATGAGTGACATTTTGGGTGAAGAAATTTGTAATCAATGAATTTAATTGCCTTTTGACCTCAATCCTTGAACAAATGGTTGAGGATGCTAATGCTATTTTTTTACATTTGGGTTGTATCGATTATCTGTTCATGATCAACTGGGAGAGATATGATCAATTGAGATGGTTCACAAGTGCTTTGAGAGTTTTCCTGAAGCATTCATAAAAAACCTTTTACCATCAAAATTAAATAGGCTGGAAGATGATAGAGCTGTGGCACAACCATCTTCAGGCATGAACAAGAGCTATGCTTCTAAGTTTTCTCCTATCTGAATGAAATTGTTAAAAGTCTCCACGAAGAAGATTATATAACTAATCGTGAGATGGAATTGCTTCTCATTCCAAGTAATAGTGGAGGCTTAAATATAGTACAGTGGCTATTATTTCTTCTCTCCAGCAAGATTTTTATGGCAATAGATTTAGCTATTGAATGCAAAGACTCACAGAATGAATGGTGGACGAAAATCACAAGAGATGAATATATGGGCTATGCAGTTGTTGAATGCTATTATAATGCAGAGACAATAATGGTTGCTATTGTAATAATCTACCTTGAAAAAGGGTAATAGAGGTAAGTATACATTGAGGTAATATAACTTTCTTTAATTACTTTGATAGTTAATATTATTGTTTCTCTATACTTTTATTATTTACATTTTAATGCTTGAAAACATATTATTATGAAATAATCTTTACAAAGGACATTAACATTATGTTTTAAAGTGGTCTGGTCCCTCCAGAGAAGTCTGGATTCTCGCTGTGTCCAGGTATGGACACACGTCCCCAATTGGAGCCATTGTTGGCACCTGAAAAATTCAGGCCAAAATATATACAAAATGTCAGGGATGTATGATCTTAATTTTTAGTTTTGTATAATTTCCTATGATAAAAAATTGAAATGATTAAAAGGCATGTATATTTGCCACTTTCTATTTTCATGTATTAGGCCTTTAGTTATTTCAATTAATTTAATGTATATTCATTTTGAAATATAATAATTCTAAAAATAAAAAATAAAATAGGTTGAGAAAAAGGGCGGTGAGAGGGAGTTGAACACTCGACCTCTCAAGCCGACCTTTTTCCTACCTATCTACCCTCATACCCCCTAACCAGTTAGTCTATTTGTTTTCTTCGAGAGGGTTAAGAGAAGATACTTATTTATCTTAGTTTTTATATGTAGGTGAGAAGTAAAGTACAACTTCTTACTCAGGGAGCAATTTCTTCCCTAATTAACTTTCAAATTAAATTAGGAATTTATTTATGTATTTATTTATTTTTCAATTTTAGGAAAAAGAATGGAGAGAGGGAGTTGAACACTCAACCTCTCGACCCATTCCTTTTCCTACCTAACTACCCAACCCTACCCCTACCAATTGTTCTATATTTTTCCTTGGGAGTGTAGTTGTAGACAAATGTATAAATTAAAGAAAATCTTATCTCTTTTTAAATAAAATGTTAAAATGAATATTGTTTATGAGATATAAATTTTATGATCATTAATAATTTTTTTAATTTTAATTTGTTTCTTGCTCCTATAACCCTAAAAGTTAAAATTTAGGATAAGGTAAAAGTATAATTTGATAAATATCAATTTGTTTAGGGTTTTGATGTAGGTTGATTTTTAATATCTATTTAGGGTGTGAATAATGATTAATTGTTATTTACCTTGTGGTTTCAAATACCTAAAAGTAACTTTTCACCTTTTTCCTTTCTTTTAATTTTAGGGTAAAAGTGAGTATTGATATTTTTACCCTACTATTCATTTGATTTTAGTTTTTCAATTGCAAATAAAATCAATTTATTAATATATATTTTTTAGATGATGAAGTTATTTTAGGTTTCCAAAATTATATGTATTTTCATATGGTTGTAATATTATTTTACATTAGGAAAATTTTGTAACATTAGTAGATGGTTTTGATTTTAGGGTAAATGCATTTCTCCTTTTATTAAAGTGGAATACAAAACTCTTTTACCCTAATGTTACTTCTAAAGCATTTCCATATTATATTTACATTACGTTGTGAATATGGATGAATTTATTATGTTTTATTTTGAAAATAAAGATGAAATACTAAAGCCTAATGTCATTTTATTAATTCTAGAAATTATCTCATTATATAAATCCTTCATGATTTAATAATTAATGTGATTGAAGTATAATTAAATTTTAATTTTAATTTTTAATTTTTAATTTTTCATGTATATAAAGTATGATACTTACTTATTTTTTATTAATTATTAATAAATAATAGATAGTTTTTATACAAGATTAATACACTACATATATAATGATTTTTATTTTTAGGTTTAAGATAAACTAATATTGAGTGTTTTTTGTGTGTGCAGGAAATTAAAAGGTAAACTATTATGCACGGGACACAAATTAATGTCATTATAGGGGAGATTTTTCCCGAACAAACATTGTTATGGTTTGTTATGTACATTTTTAGGGGTAGTTATATAATTAGGTCCTGTGAAAGGGCATGTCCTTTCACAGGAAACTATTGGGATTCATATTTATAATCATTCAAGTGTAAGAAAAATAACATAATGAATCACGACAAAAATCTACCATCTCACGGATTGGAATTTAATGCCCAAAATCTTATGTAGGAATATCATATAAGTTTTTGTAAGCTACTGTTAATATAGTTTTTTACATTCAATTAGTTTCTCGGATTACTCTCTAGCTAGGGTATCCTACTGTGTTTTCTATTTCATGCATTTATTTATGATTAATTTGTACAATTTGAATAATGGTAGCATGGTCTGAGAACCTATTATTATTTCCTTTCGGGCTCTTCAGTTGAGTTAAAAACCATAGAACCTATTGTATAAATTGTTGTAAATTTTGTTTCAGTAGAAGATTGTAGGGTGATGGTCTCATTTTATAGAAGTGAGTTATCTTAAAACTGTCTCCAGTTACACATAGCATTTAATGTATCAGACTCTATTCCCATTTTGGTATCAGGCACTGGTCTATTTGTTCATTTGAAATTGTCATTTTATTCTTCTGTGATTTACATTTCATATCTTATCTATTATCCTGTTTACAAAGCATTCAATTAGGTTTAGCATTACATTCTAGCCTTAGTTTAGATTTGAAGCATTTCTGACAATTAGGATATTAGGTTGTTTTTTCCTCCAAGGATCATTAACCCCTTTGGAAGGAATTTATGTTGTTTATGCATGTGTTTGTGTAGTTAGATAGCATATTCAATTTAGGCCTACCAGCCTTGGTTCGATCGAACCAGAATTGTAGAGGCATTTATTGTGCCTGTCAGTTGGCCTCAAAATGGTCCAGCATTTTTGAGCACCAACACAATCCACCCCTCTTCACTTGGAAAGAGCTACTTTTTCCCTACTTCCAAGAATTTTCCTATCTTCTCAGGTTACCTTCTCCTATCTTCAAAATAAACACTCCTAATCCATGTTCCTCAAGCCCTAACCACAGGTTTGTTTTTCAGGAGGCCAAGGGATTCTATTAACTCATGACATGGGTCTCTGCTTGCCAAGATTAGTCTTTTCTCTATCGCTCATTAGGTTCCTATGTTTTAGGTCTTGTAGCCTTTTTGCCCCAATTAGCCCTCCTAAAACTTAGGAAATGCAATTCTAGGTAAAACTCCTCAGAGGACCCCCAAATAAGATTTGGTAGTTCAAATATGTACTACTAGACCTCCTAGATTTTCTTGGTCTTAACCCTCAACTCTATTCGTACACCCTATTTGGGATTTAGGGCCTTTAGCTTGGTTTTGGACTAGTCTTTGGGTTTTGGCTTCAAAACTTGGCAAGTAACTTCTTGGGCACTCCTCCTTGTTCTTGAGTACCTACACATCATAGATCAACACATCCATGGCCTTCTTGTCTCATGACTTCATTCCTCCTGCAATTTCTATACACTATTTCTTGGTCTTCCTAGCCAGGCTTCCTTCACTGCTCGTCTAGGGCAAGACCCCATAAATCTCTCCAAGCACTTGCAAGGCCCATTCTTGTGGAAAATTGTAGTACATTGACCCTAGTCTCCATCCCCAAAAGGTTGTACAAAAACTACGATGGGAAATGGAGCTAGGTCCACATCTTTTTAACACTGTCAAAACAAGACAGGAAACTGAACAAACAAAAAGAATTTACAAAATGCTTTAAAACCTAGTCTAAGAAGCAAACCAAAAGTTTGAAACACACTAACACATGCGAAAATATGGATTCCAAGTATTACAGTCCTTAATGTAATCCATGCAAGGCCTAAAACTACCATTGGTATTCAAAAAACCTCTCAACTATTCTCAAAAAATCTCTTGTGCTCAGTATGCCAGGCCATACAAATGATCACCAACCCTCTAAATTAGGGTTCTCTTACCTTATATCCCCTCACCTCACGTGTCTAAGCCTTTTAGGCAACCCTAAGCCTTGCTAAGGCCGAAAACGTTAAGGCTAGCCAAGTTGTCAGCAACTTTTTGAAAAGTTGCAAATGTTGCTCGAGTAACATTTGCAACATTTTTACATCTTTTTACATCTTCTATCTTTTTAGAAGAAATACCTTAACTAGATCCTATCCAAACTTGGATAGATCACCTAGGGCATCTAAGGACCCTGAAACAATAATGACATCATCCTGGTACTTGTTGACATCATCAAGTACAATGCCTTCATCAAGGTAACTTGGAAGTCTTTAGCCTAGAAAAGAGCACTAAACTAAACTCACTCTCATCACACTTGGTCAACATGACCTTATGTATTTACATTGCCCTTCAAGAGGGTATTTCACACCAAAATGGAGTAGCCAACTGGCTTACCCAGGGGTGCTCCTGCACCAAACAAGAACCGAGCTTTGAAAGTTTCTGAGGTGTTATATTAAATGGGCAAGGGAGGAAAGACGGGGGAAAACAGGGGGAACTAGGTGATGCGTTGGAGCCGGAGGCATGGGGGAGGGAACTGGTGGATACAATTCTGCTTAGGAACAATCGCATCCAAGGTACCACAAAAATGTTGTCCTCTTTATTTGTAAAAGCGCGTTATGTAGACATTAACAATTGGATCTTTAACAAGGATGCAAAGTTCCTCTGTAAGCTAAATGAGACTTAATCAGTAAGAAATTATAATAATTGAAGTGTTAGTTTTGGTCACAAAATATGCATTAGAATAGAGAAATTGACAACATGACATTAATTAATTGTAATATTTTAATAAAATTAGATATCAATGAAGCACGTACAACAAATTATCCAAATATTAATTTATAAAATGTAAGACAAAATAGCTATAGTATATATTTAGCATCAAAGTTCTTGCCAAAGTCAAATGTAATTTGTTGAAAGCTAATGAGTAAGATATTGTAAAATTTAAAGTTTTAGTTTTAGATGCATGGTCCCTTACATAGTAATCTTAATCTAGCTTCAAGCATATTAAAGAGTTAGTGGACAATCACTACTATTTCATTATTGAAGGGTTGGAGGTTGTTGCCACTAATATTATTAGCTCAGAGGTTATTTTGTAGCTAAAATCATCACTAATGAAGTAGGAGATTGAGAGTAAGTAATGTTGTTGAAAATAAAGGCATAATTGTAGATTGCTTAGTCATCTCCTATGAGTGTCATTGAAATGTTGTAATACTTATTCTTTCTTTTCTTCAGACTCAAAGGAAAATCTTTGGAATTGGAAAGTTTCCTTAAACGGTTAATGACCTTGAGAAAGAACATGTTTGTGTGAAATAAGATAGAAAAATGTGGTTTTATTTTTAAAAAACCTCCCCGCCCTTATATATTATGTAGGTATATCTTCATATTGGCATAACCACCTTGTTGGAGTGCAATTGCTAGTTAATTATTTTAACAAATAAATTTTATAAACTTTCTTTTTCATACACAATAATATTCTATCATTAGAATTTTTCATGTCTGCATTGTCTCTCATAAATGGACCTTGCCACCTAAGAACTTAAGTTTGGGGTGCTTATATACACAATCCCCCGTCTCTTCAATTTCTACCCAAGGATCAAATGAGAGTTGTTGTATAGGCATCAAAGGAGTATTTGATATGACAACTTTTTTCATTTAATAATTAAATTAATAATTAGAATAGAACTGTATTCTGATTTTTAATTTAATTATTAAATATAAAAAATTGTCGAGCACATATTTTGCCTATGCACTCCTTTCATAAAACTGCGAAATACATCAAAACTATGAAGTTTATAAGGAGGATCATGTGCTTGATATTTTTGGAGAAAAGTAATATAGTTTCCCATAGAAACTTTTTTGTAAGGCTTCTTTTTGTAATGACTTGTTCGAGATGTGATTTTCTTCTTAGTATGTCTTTTGTAATGACTTGTTGCAGATGTAGTCTTCCTTTAAGTGTTCTTTCAAGACTCATGCCTTAAAGACATCTACTTTATAACTATTTAATTATTAATATAAATACATTTTTCCAAAAAAAATTAAAAAGTGTGGAATAGAAGTGAAAGCTGGAATTGCCAATTTTGTCTCCATCAATCTAAAATAAAATTCAGTGCAGTGGAAATTGAAGGAATCAGTCTTCTGTCAATATAAAATAAAGTCTAATACAGTGAAAGATACTGAAAGGTTTTGTCTGCTCCGTGCAAATTTATGTAGTCGCTTTCACTTTCAATTTTTCTCGAGTTGTCAAAATCTCATGGAGATGATTTCGAATCTTTTATAACTATTGTGTTTAGAGGCAAGATCTATTTCCGTGCAAGATGTGACTAGAGTCACTTCAATTGGGCCCTGATTCCACAAAGAATATGCCAGAGTGGTAAGGAATTCGAATAATCTATTTTCATCAACATAAAATATTGTGAAAGCCAGATGTAATCCACTAAATAAATCAGAGAATTGGTAAAAGATGGCATCATGCATCCAACATGGAGAAAAATAAGGAATCGATCGCCATCAACATAAAATAAATTGAAAGAAAGACAATAAGCAATCCACTACGTAACTTTAATTTGGTCAAAGATGCCATATCCTGACCCATTCCACCACGCCGGCGGCTATCCTCCATCCAAAATGCACCGAACGACCATGCAATGACCTGACACACAATGAAAGCAAGCATCTCGTGGGAGGAACAGTGGTAAGAAATTACAAGAATCGATCGCTATCAACATTAAATAAGTGAATGAAACGCGGATGGGATCCACTATAGAAAGCAAGCAAGTGGTGGAAAATGGCATACCTATACCTAGTTAGGTATTAAAATAATATAATATCACACTCCACCGACACGAATGGACCCCGGTCCTACACAGAGCGAAGCCCATGCTTTGCGTGTATAAGCAGGTACCGTATATTATGAAAATCTTACGAAAAAGATTTGCGTATTCGGAGCCAAATGTTTTCTGCACAAGATGGAAGATAAAGTCGGTCAAAATCGATGATGTATTCCACTAAAATGGTTTATCTCGTGTCAGAGGGATACAAAGCCGTCTTTATCAATATAAATAATGTAAAGACTGAGATTTCGACACAAAAAGCCACAACAGTAAAATCTGTAATTTTAAAGAGTCGGTCAACAAGTCAATGGTCGAATACAAAAGTTAACAAGAAACCAATAGATTCTCTACCAAATAGAAGAATAGAGATACGATTACAACTATATATGTCGAAAAGATAAATCATACCTTTGATCAAAGACGAGTGAAACGTCGACCATATGTCGAGTGTCCATGTTGAATACCACAAACTTATAGCACTGTAAGGTAAAGTCCTTCCTAAAAAGTTCTTCAGAAACCTGTTCACAAAGTCAGCTAGGGCAAGAATATTGTGGGAGTGCGTTTCCACCCAACCACACAAAGCATTAACGTTTCCCCTGAACCTTTCCTGACATGAAAGATACCCAGCCCAGCTAGAAGTAATCTAATCAAGTAAAACTGTATGAAGTAATGGAATTGTGTAAAACAACAATACAAACTTCCTATACCATTAAACACATTATAATGTTGTTACATGATTGAGTACCATAGAATTGAATAACATCATTTTCAAATAGTATAAAATACTTCCAGCTCTTAGTTCTCACTCTTTTAGATCAGTCAAAGAAACTAACATAACCCATAAAGCATCACAATACAATAATTCATTACTTCAAAAGATCAAACAATCTCAATACATGCAAAGTTCATGGAAAATTCTATTTCTAGAAGTTCAAACATCCTCATTATTTAATCTTTATTCTCAATATTAGCACAACTCAAATTCATAATCAATCATGGTTCATATTTCTCACTCATATAACATGTTAAAATCTAGTACTCGAAATAATCAATGTATGCATCAATTTATTATATTTCCAAATCATAAAAAGAATAGGAATCACCATTGATAACAATATAAGTTGATAAGTAGGAGATATTTTTCCACAGCAAGTCAAATTGTGATATTGCTATCAGAATTTAACTGTGTAGTTTTTGAGTCAAACTCATTGACCCATAATTCATGAGTAGTGGTTCAACATGAACCCATCTCTCACGAGAATGAATGGAACACTTAGCACTCATTGGATCTAGGTGATGCTCACAGAGGTGAAGCACCGGGACTTCCCGGGAGGTCACCCATCCTAGTACTACTCCAGCTCGAGCACGCTTAACTACGGAGTTTCCTCCATGGTTAAACCCACTCTACTTGCATCCTCATTTGAAAAACCTTCACCAAGTGTTGTGCCTTATGAACCATTCATTAGAAAGCCCCTTAAGCCTCATCAATTGATAAGTAGGAGATATTTTTGCACAGCAAGTCAAATTGTGATATTGATATTAGGATTTAACTGTGTAGTTGCTAAGTGTTCCATTCATTCTCGTGAGAGATGGGTTCATGTTGAACCACTACTCATGAATTATGGGTCAATGAGTTTGACTCAAAAACTACACAGTTAAATCCTGATAGCAATATCACAATTTGACTTGCTGTGGAAAAATATCTCCTACTTATCAATTGATGAGGCTTAAGGGGCTTTCTAATGAATGGTTCATAAGGCACAACACTTGGTGAAGGTTTTGCAAATGAGGATGCAAGTAGAGTGGGTTTAACCATGGAGGAAACTTCGTAGTTAAGCGCGCTCGAGCTGGAGTAGTACTGGGATGGGTGACCTCCCGGGAAGTCCCGGTGCTTCACCTCTGTGAGCATCACCTAGATCCAATGAGTGCTAAGTGTTCCATTCATTCTCGTGAGAGATGGGTTCATGTTGAACCACTACTCATGAATTATGGGTCAATGAGTTTGACTCAAAAAATACACAGTTAAATCCTGATAGCAATATCACAACAATATAAGTGTTTATCGACCATCTAGTACATTATTAGAGAATCTTTCATGATATATCATATATGGTTATCTCAATTAGGTAACCTTTCTCGCTTTATATAATATTGGGTGTTTCCAAAATGATTCAATGCCATAGGATAGACCGAATGATTTTCCTAATATAACAAACCTTAAGAACATATTAAATATAATCATCCAACAAATCCAAATTGAATCCAAAGCTGTGACATGACACAACATCTAGTAAGCATTGTTAGGTTTTGGCAAGGCAACTAACTTGGTGTTTAGCATTCCAAAAGTAATTACAGGCAATCAGGTTAGAAGTTCAAGATGTTTTCCTGTCCTAAGGCATCTGATATATATGTGAATTCTCAATCAATCCAGAAGTAGTAATTTGTTATTGACTCAATATATTATTTGTAGTGCTTTCTTTATACCTTTGAAAGTAGTTTTAGAAATTTGCCCCATGTCAAAGCTCGTATATGAATACTGTCATCCAAAGGCCATGTACACCTGAAATTTCCTAGTACCAAAAGGTAGGTGAATTTTCCAAACTGCAAATTTACTTATATTCACTGCAAAGGGCACTAATAAATATTAAAAATTAGCCAGACCCTAATAGCTAGCATGGAGTCACCACGGGCATCCAATATTTCAAATCGCTTTAAATTTATGCAAGAACAGGGTTGACATGAGTTTAGTTAATTAAAAAGTACTAGATTTAATTTCATTATATTCTATTAACTTCCCCACCACTAACTGTCAAGATAAATCATCCTTCAAAATAGTCACACATTAATTGCAATTACTAGAGTTTAGTTGAAAAAGAAATGAAGACTAAACTGTTTAGCACATATTATAAAATTAAATACATTTTCAGAATGCTATGAGGAACCCCAATTTAAGATAAAAACATCATACACTTATATATATTTTCAAATTTAATACTGCTGGATAATTGAGAGTTTGTCAAAATCTTAAAATAATTACAATAGCCATCAAACTCAGCCTACTCATCTATTTATATATCAAATCACTTGGCATAGCCAAGAATCAAACTTTTTAACTACGCAAGATGCTGTTGGGGATTAAACTAACGGCAATAACAAGGCTTCTTTTATTAATTAATATGCATCCAATTTAACCATAAATCATCTATTCCCATTTGTTAATAGTAATTTCAGTGCTTTTTCCTATCTAGCATCTAAAGTCATCTATTTTATTAATAAATAAATCCAATTCCTGATGCTGGGAATGGATTTAGCAAGGATAGAGGAGCTTCTGTACCATTGCCAAATCAAAGTGAAATTATAATAGAAAGAAGATACGCATGATACTCATAATCAAAGAAATAAGATCGTTGGTGTGTTATGGAGAATAAAAAGCCTGATGGAACCGAAGGCAGGTGTGTGATAATAAGATAGCAGTTCGCAAGGGGCATGGATTCATATCCTAATTACTGCCAAACTCTATTCAAATATAACAGCCTTCAAGCTTCGCCTACGCAAATACTTACCAAAATTCTTGGCATGAACAAGATTCAAGTTTCGATGACTTTGAAAGGTGTTGTTGGTGGATTCAAGATTTGATGACTATGAAAGGTGCTATTGGTGGATTCAACTAACGGTTAAATAGGGCATTTATACATTTACTAATACGCTGCCGAACTATGGCAAAACAGAGCATTTATACAATTACTAATACACTGCCGAACTACGGCTAAACAGAGCATTTATACAATTATTAATACATTGCCGAACTCTTCATTTTGCAAGATCGACCAATATCAGGATTTGCACATTTGTGCGTTGCTAAAATCGACTTACAAGTCTTAGACAAAGAAATTAACACAAACTAGGACAACGAAATCATTGTTTATTTTCCATCCATTAAAGAGTGAGCTCTTGAATGAAATTGATATTTGACATTTTGACCGATCTCTAAAAAAAATACGAGCTTGAAATGTGTTGTAAATGGGGTCTTGTGGAAATGAATATTCTAGACATTCTAGTAATGGAAAGTGGTATTATAAGAAAACATAACAGGTTTAACGTTTCGCACCCAAAACTGAGATAAAGATATTAACAGTTTCCCCAAAGTAATTAACATTTCCAGACATATTTAACATAGCAATTGACAAAGAAAGGAACCTGAATTTAAAAAGTGATTGGAGAAGTCCAAAGTATTTCTCCTCCTTCTTGCCATGCAATTCCCTGTGACCTCTGCTCTGTTCCCATCACTGCCCATCTTCTTTTCATAGACTCAAACTCAAATTCACAAGGAAACTTCCACAGATTCCCAGCACAAAAACTAGAAATAATTGCACCATGCCTATGTCTGGTGGCAATATCCTTCAATATGTTCCAACCAATTCTCCTTCCGGCTGTTGCCATTGCCATCCCCCATTCATCGAATTATCTCGAGAGGAACGTTGTAACAATCTAGCGTAGCATCACCAAACCACACCTTCAGGGGATCCGAATGCCAGACCGACAAAATGAATTTAAAGATAATTGGCCAGCTGCTAGCTCAACACCATGCAAACGAGGCCTTTATTCACTTCGCTAAAACCCACTCTTCGTCAAAATAAATTCAATTAGGAGATGTGTCATTTCTTTTGCGATAAATCAGTTGAAATCCCCAAATAGCAAATAACAAAGTCTTAGTTAAATAACGTCACTCAAAAACAGTTCCTAAACTGAGCGACTTCTTAATGATTAAAAAAATTTTATTACTTTTGAGGCATGAATCTAGGATTCAAAAAAATAGTTATGACATCCTTCCCCTCTAAGAAAATGCATCGTCTCTGATGCTTCATGATGAAGTTAGAATATAACCATATTCAGATATTAAGTTCAAATTCAAAATTTTCACATCCAAACACAATCGCTCAAGCAAGAGTAAAGAAAGAAATCTATTCTCCTACTATTTAATCCAAACATTCACTCTTGACATGATTTATAAATCATCGTCCATTCTTCAAATTTTCAAGGTAACACATGTATATACTTTTAGATTCTAGCATAAAGTCAACAAAATTCAATTTCATTTTCTTATATAAAATCAAATTCTCATCAGTTATGCATTATAGTAAGTATACACACCAAAAACAAACACATATGGAGCAAAAAAAAACGCACATGAATCATAATTATTTCAATAATATTTTCCATGTGAGTGTGTGAATTCCATTACTACTTTCAATTTTACAAGGTTAGAGTTACCTCTTTCCAACAATATTCTCCCTCTATTATTATGTGTCGTTCCATCTGTGATACATAGGAACAACATCAAAGCATCAGTACATATTTTTCAACATAATCAAGATATAGCATTCCTTCATCCTAATGCTTTTAGTCATAAATATGTATAATACCTTCAATTTACAAAAGAGCACACACGTACCTGTGCTGCTTACCATACCTTGGCATCATGCCGACGTAATCAATGGATTGAGTACTTCGTATCAAATTTCTATCATACTTATATGTAGACACTTATCATATTTTTAGTTCAATCAATTACAATTCTTCATAGAAGTAATTTCCAATGATAAATATTCCAGAATAAAGATAATACATGGAATATTGCAAATGCTCAGCAAATATGTTTTAAATCTTAACTTGATAATAAGTAAATAAATCATTCATACATACCATCTGACATGTCGTACTTACTAAGTGAGAAAATCATCCGTCCATTTCGCAAATCACCTGAAAAGATTAGTGGATCCATTTTTCCATTTATTTAATCTAGGCCCTCATGCCCATCTTGTCACAATAACATTTCAAAGAAATTTTTATTATCTGTAGAATAATATAAGTCCTACAATTCTTACATCTTAATATGAATAAGCATTCACATTTCCATCAATATAATACTAGAGTACTTCACCTAAGCATAAGCATCCTAGTAAATCATGATAATTCATCACCATATAAAATCAACACATCAATGTATG
This sequence comes from Chamaecyparis obtusa, assembly GCA_027943335.1. Taxonomy (NCBI): domain Eukaryota; kingdom Viridiplantae; phylum Streptophyta; class Pinopsida; order Cupressales; family Cupressaceae; genus Chamaecyparis; species Chamaecyparis obtusa. Next base: position 191,151 of record BSBK01000192.1, on the reverse strand, counting down.
TTACACATCTATAAAAATGCATCCAAAACCATAACCATGAAGGTTAATCATGAAATAAGACACTTAATAGTAATTGGACATTTGTCCTTCTATAAGTCCATGTCTCCTATGCCATTGGACAGTCAGTCGTCCATTTGCAAATCTTGAGACAAGAATGTGGCTTGGACACTTGTCCATTCTATCCAAAAAGCCTTACACTTCCTTGGGATTCTACCTACTCATTGAATTCTCAACCCTGAAATGCCCAAAAATAAAAGGCAGGGGGTATCTGGTGTAACCATGAAACTTTCTATTGTTCATGAATGTGGCAGGAAGATGAAACATGGGCAGCATATTTATGAAAACATATGCGAACAAGCTTTGGCCAAAGCATCTTTTTATCACCAGGAATGAAAACTGGCAGGTAGAGAAACATCCCTTTCTACCCTTCCCTGTATACTTCTTCCACATTAGCACCCTCACTGAAAGGTAAGCTTTCCAATACTCATATAAAGTAAGCAAAAAAATGCAATTCATGCATTTCATATATTTTCCTTTCATGCAATAATACATCTTACAAGAACATGCAAGTCATGCAAAAATCCACTAATCCAAAAGATTTATGCTCTTCATCTTGAAAAAAAAATCTTATTCATCATAAGCAATCACATATTTTGAATCATCTAGTCAAATAAACATACACATACAAATAAGAGGGTGTTGACCATTCTGTCAAAAACACCAATTATGCATCATAGTTCCAAATAACTCTATTTCAGTTCCATAAAAGAAAAATAAATGTCAACCTACTTGTTGATCATCAAACGCATCAAATGTTACATCTATTTCAATCATCTCATAATAATTTCATACAAGGTCTCCAATAAAATCACCCATGTGATAGTAATATCTTATAATATTAAAAAAAAATGTATTTTCCCTGGATTCCATCATTCTGTGAATATTTATGCAATGCTCCTCATAGCATTTAAACTCATATCAAATAATATCAATCATTGTAAATTTTTTTTTCATAAAATTCATTTCTAATATACACAATCCATTGCATGTAAATTCAGTTGAATACTTATTTCAAATAACGTATGAATACAAGATTATGATTGGTGTGTTCTTCACAATCTACTTCCTTTCCCAATCTATAAATGTTATATGTTGAACATGACAAATGACATCACTTCACATCACAGGACTAGAAATATAAAACACATATTCTAGCTACCCTAAGATCAATATATTTCAAGTTACAAATTTTAATTCAAACCCTCAATGGTCATAATAAAAATCAAGAAGTGTGAACAAAATCTTAGTTGATTGAGAAACTCAAAATTTAGTGGCTAGGTGGTCACAAGAGAAACCTAAAATCTCAAGCTAGTCCTTCACGACTTCCAAAATTTATTAGATTTCAAAATAAAACATCAATTGAAAACCCATATTCATATTTATAGAGTGACTAATACTAGCCACAAGAAGGAAGTCAAAACTACACGTCACCTTGCATCCAAAGTACGTTAAGAAACATGACCATACCCATAGAACATAAATCTGAACGTTTACATTATCATGCAATAACACATTCGATTACCTATAACAAATTTTCTCTATACTCTAAATTATCCCACATGAATTTGTTAATTCTCTTTTTTCTTTTGAAATCTCATGCCGTGCAAGGTAAAACATAAATATATTTTCACAAATTTTCAACAAGTCTATGTTTCATATAAAACATGTTGAATTCTTCTTCCCAAAGAATTTCATAAGCTTCTAGTATTAAAATAATTTCATATCACTTGCAAATATACATTTCAATAATTCATGTTTCCATCATTTATCACAAGCCAAGTCCTAAATGCTTACAAGTTCTCACAACTTTATTGCATAACCATCATTATTTACTACACAATTTCTCATAGAATTTTATATTCTTCCTTGTTAAACCAATGTAGAGAAATAGATATCAAATTTTTAAGTGTATCTCACACACAACATACCTCATAATTGTTTTCACATATTCCTACATTTTTCAATATAAAATAGAAAACAATCACACCACTCAAAGGTAGATAGTTATCAAGCTCACATAATTGTTTCAAACTTCCATAGTTTCAAGAGAAACCAAGGATATTCAAAAAATTTCACACATAAGAAATATTGTCCCTCAAATGTCTTATTTTTCATTAGACAAGAAACATCCTATCCTTTTCTATCAAGATAATTGAAATTGAAAGACACTCAAATCAATCTAGGGAAATATTCATAAACCAAACATTAATCGACTCACAATTTATGCGACTAAGGGTTGCAACTAGGCATAGTGAACTCAAGGCCCTAGTGTGGAACCCAGAGCTCTAATACCATATGTAAAGACTGAGATTTTGACACAAAAAGCCACAACAGTAAAATCCATAATTTTAAGGAGTTGGTCAACAAGTCAATGGTCGAATACAAAAGTTAACAAGAAACCAATAGATTCTCTACCAAATAGAAGAATAGAGATACGATTAAGACCATATCTGTCAAAAAGATAAATCATACCTTTGATCAAAGACGAGTGAAACGTCGACCATATGTCGAGTGTCCATGTCGAATACCACAAGCTTGTAGCACTGTAAGGTAAAGTCCTTCCTAAAAAGTTCTTCAGAAACCTATTCACAAAGTCAGCTAGGGCAAGAATATTGTGGGAGTGCGTTTCCACCCAACCATAAAGCATTAACGCTTCCTCAGAACCTTTCCTGACATGAAAGATACCCAGCCCAGCTAGAAGTAATCTAATCAAGTAAAACTGTATGAAGTAATGGAATTGTGTAAAACAACAATACGAACTTCCTATACCATTAAACACATCATAATGTTGTTACATGATTGAGTACCATAGGATTGAATAACATCCTTTTCAAATAGTATAAAATACTTCTAGCTCTTAGTTCTCACTCTTTTAGATTGGTCAAAGAAACTAACATAACCCATAAAGCATCACAATACAATAATTCATTACTTCAAAAGATCAAACAATCTCAATACATGCAAAGTTCATGGAAAATTCTATTTCTAGAAGTTCAAACATTTTCATTATTTAATCTTTATTCTCAACATTAGCACAACTCAAATTCATAATCAATCATGGATTCATATCCTGATTACTGCCAAACTCTATTCGAATATAACAGCCTTCAAGCTTCGCCTACACAAATACTTACCAAAACTCTTGGCGTGAACAAGATTCAAGTTTCGATGACTTTGAAAGGTGCTGTTGGTGGATTCAAGATTCGATGACTATGAAAGGTGCTATTGGTGGATTGAACTAACGGTTAAATAGGGCATTTATACATTTACTAATACACTGCCGAACTATGGCAAAACATAGCATTTATACAATTACTGATACACTGCCGAACTACGGCTAAACAGAGCATTTATACAATTATTAATACGTTGCCGAACTCTTCATTTTTCAATATCGACCAATATCAAGATTTGCACGTTTGTGCGTTGCTAAAATCGACTTACAAGTCTTAGACAAAGAAATTAACACAAACTAGGACAACGAAATCATTGTTTATTTTCCATCCATTAAAGAGTGAGCTCCTAAATGAAATTGATATTTGACATTTTGACCGATCTCTAAAAAAAATACGAGCTTGAAATGTGTTGTAAATGGGGTCTTGTGGAAATGAATATTCTAGACATTCTAGTAATGGAAAGTGGTATTATAAGAAAACATAATAGGTTTAACGTTTCGCACCCAAAACTGAGATAAAGATCTTAACAGTTTCCCCAAAGTAATTAACATTTCCAGACATATTTAACATAGCAATTGACAAAGAAAGGAACCTGAATTTAAAAAGTGATTGGAGAAGTCCAAAGTATTTCTCCTCCTTGTCGTGCAATTCCCTGTGACCTCTGCTATGTTCCCATCACTACCCATCCTCTTTTCATAGACTTAAACTCAGATTCACAAGGAAACTTCCGCAGATTCCCAACACAAAAACTAGAAATAATTGCACCATGCCTATGTCTGGTGGCGATATCCTTCAATATGTTCCAACCAATTCTCCTTTCGGCTGTCACCATTGCCATCCCCCATTCACCGAATTATCTCGAGAGGAACGTTGTAACAATCCAACGTAGCATCGCCAAACCACGCCTTCAGGGGATCCGAATGCCAGACCGACAAAATGAATTTAAAGATAATTGGCCAGTTGCTAGCTCAACACCATGCAAACGAGGCCTTTATTCACTTTGCTGAAACCCACTCTTCGTCAAAATAAATTCAACTAGGAAATGTGTCATTTCTTTTGCGATAAATCAGTTGAAATCCCCAAATAGCAAATAACAAAGTCTTAGTTAAATAACGTCAATCAAAAATAGTTCCTAAATTGAGCGACTTCTTAATGATTAAAAAAAAATTTACTACTTTTGAGGCATGAATCTAGGATTCAAACAAACGGTTATGACAAATAAACAGTGAAAGACAGCTATAATCAACTGGCCCTTTCCCCAACCCTTCACTCCCTCTCAAATGTGAAGACAAAATAAATCAGATTGTCTGGAGAATCCATTTACAGACAAAGGGATCATCATCACTAATGTCTGGTAAAATGAATTTTTATCAAATTAACGGTACCCCATGTAAGGTTAGCGTTTTAATTTGTTGTTTAGACATTTAAACGATGGTTTTTCATTTCATTTTGGCTCACATTAACGAAACTTTTCCCTGGGACATAATCTGACCGTTTTGTCGAGTAATTTGTATCAAGGACTTATTCAGTTTATTCTTTAATTGTTTTATTTTCAAATTTATTTTAAAAGCATGTTGGTTCTCTTTTCTTAATTTTGCTTAGCTTATGTGTTTTCCACTGTTTAAAACTTTTATCTTTTATCATTTTAATTGTTAGTTATTTAAATTAGATTTGAATCTATTGTTAAGATTTACATTTATTTTATCTTTGTTTTATAATTTTCTTAAGTCTTATTTACTTCAAAATTCAATTGAAACATCAATTCATTTTGAAGGAGAAGTGTTTATTTAAACCTTTAATTTACTTCTCTTTTTATACTCAAAGTCTACAATTAATATTCTATGTATGTCATCAATGATACATAATTCGACCCAATATGTCGATATACAATAATGATAATAAGGTGTTATAAATTACAACATTCGACCAAATCGTCGAAAAGAACCATCATATAACCAGTGTAAATACATCATAATTACAAAAAAATTGACCTTTTGTGGATCCAACCATATAAGTCATTAATTTACATTAATAAATAAAAAACTATATTTCCCAACCATCAATTTTATAGTAACATGGCACCACACTGTCAGCAATCCCTGCCTCCTAAGCCTCTAGATAGCACATCCACCTGCAAATCTTGAGACAGGAGTGTGGCCCAGGTGCTTTTTCCTCCCAACTGTGGAGTGGTTAGCTCCCCCGCGGCTTACCCTGAAATGGAAGCACACCGACCCTGCTCGAGGAGACTACCATCTCGGCACTGATGGATCAAAAGAATATAAAGCAACTATGAATTTAACTACTAATCATTTTTTAGACTAAGTAGAAATCCTATTCACAGGGTGGCAGAGAGAAAAAAAAACAACAGCTAACCAAACATATAAATGAGACATATGTGAAATAAGCTTTGGCCAAAGAATCTTAAACAGTCAGTTTTACTAAAAGGTAAATACAACTAATTTACCCTTCTCTATTGGTTCCACATTACGCTTTAAATTCAAAATCAAAACAAAATCTTCTAATCTACCAATTGACCTGTTATCACTGTTTAAAAATTTTTCAGCTCCATTCAAGTATTTTTGGAAAATATTCAAGTGTCAACCTATTGGAAATATTTCATGAGAAAATCTTATGTTTGGAAAACCCTAGTTTCAAACCTGAAAGTCCTGTTATAATTTCTCATTACCTTTTTCGAACTTACTAATCGCTCAAATAAACATGTGCTATTTATTTACCCCTTTATCCTTTATGTGTCAAGCGGTTAGGTTTTACTTCGACTTTCCCCTTCAAAGTAAATTAATCCTTAAAAGCCTAAGTTTTGGGTTAATCTTCCAAAAAATTCAAGCCTTTAAATGAGTGGTTGTCATTGCACCGTAAGACTCCCGGTTGTCAGATTCTCTGACATGCGAAATAGTGACACTGCGCCACCTGTCCTTGCGGGCCCGTTTGTTTTTGTAAAGCGCTGACCTTTAACAAGTGATTTAAATCAATGACTGTCATTATACTGTTGGCCCAAGATGCATGCTTGTTAATCTTGCGAAATGGCGACAACTATCAGATCTCCTTTATTTGAAATAGTGCTCGGTGGGTCCTGACTGTGCCAGCTCATTAAAATTTGTCCGCCTTCTATTGGTTTTCAGATGGTGATGGGGCGGCTGACAAGGTTTTAAAAGCATAAAGGAATAGTTAGAAGGGGCCTGCTTTATATACACATGGCATAATATGATTTGATAAGGAGTGATGTGTCATCGTGGGGCCTGAGTTATTTTCAAAGGCTAAAGTATGGAAAGATCTTATGGTCATCGTTATAACGTTAAGCGGAGATGCATGTTTTTTATGCATCGCGATATAGTGATGACTGTCAATCTTGATTTAAGGATATGAATTGTTCAGTGGGTCCTTGGTTGTCAGAGCTTTAGTCGATGTGCTTCTTCCTAATTGGCCCGTGATGATGATGACAAGATGTGATTGCCGGGTGTTTCTGACACCGCATATGACATGGGTTTTTCCGACTTGCTGCCTCTCATCCAGGTGTCATCTCTTGATTTGTTGAAGGATTTTTTAAGGGAATAGTGGGGCCTTGTCTTTGGGAATGATTAAGATGTTGCAAGATCTCATGGCTGTCGTAATACCACTAGGATGAGATGCACATCTTTTAGCGTTGTGATATAGCGATAGCCGTTGATTTAGGTAAAGAGATGCAGACTGCTCATTGGGACCAAAAATTTGCCTAAGGAAAGTGATTGTCCGATCAAAGATACATCGACGATTGTCATTATATCTTAAGATGGTTTTTCTGACAGTTTTGGGCTAGTGCTTTAGCGACAGGGTGACATCTGGCTTATCTGGACAAAAGTTAAGTTAAGTCATTTCTTTTCTCCACACGCCAAATTTTCAAATGTTCTCATTGGTCGAGAACTAACCTAGGGAAAAGTATTGAAGGGTTCTGCTGTCAAGTTTCTCAGCTGTCCGATGCGCTGAAATAAAAAGATATCAACGACTAGAATTTAAATTTCCTTCTGTGATGTTTCTCATGTCCTGCGAACGCCGAGGCTACCAAATTTCAATAATGGTGAAGTTAATTTGCTACGTGCGGATGAATTGCAAGTAGTTGGTGAAAGTTATGTATCGAATTTTAGTCGTTGTTTCCCTTCACTGCTCTCACAAGTTTCTTTGGTGATAAATTTTCTGCAAGAAGCGTTTTCCAAGCAAAGGATTTCTCAGGTGCCTGGTAGGTCTATTCCGATTTCAAACTTGTTTAAATCTTTGTGAACGTGTTGTGAGAAAGCTTTCTGTCATAATTTGATAAGGTTTAGGGTTTTCTTCATAGTTCATATCTTTAGTAAGAAAACCTAGTTTCAGAATGCCGCCAAAGAGGAATTTATCTGGACAAACAAAGTATAGTAAAAGAGGGATTTTTGAGGATTTGATGCAGTTGCTCCCACATTCTAATAATGGGGCACAAAGAATAAAAGAGCTCACTCCGAGACACCCTAGAGATTCAGTTGCAGAGGGTCTCCATGATAGGGGAAATTGGATGAGAGATGCCAAGGTGGGTGACAAGCACAATGGTCTCATCCTTTTCAGATCAGCTTATTCACAAAGGAACGCTTGTGCACCCCTGAGTAATGTGTGGCAGTTTGACATCGGGAGGTTGGTGTGCCCTGGTGTTTTCATGGATGATGAGTTATTAATAGAAATTGCCAAGTGTTATGATCTTGTCACAAGATGTGTCAAGGATATAAATGGGAGAGACCTGATCAGCATCACAAAGGATGAGATTAGGCAAGTTTTCTCACTTAATGAACCATTTGTGGGGTTAGAGAAGATAGATTTCATGGATTTTATTGAAATCTATGAAGCACAGAAGGATTATCTAAGGACAGGGCCTTTGAGGCAATTCTTTGATCAAATAGGATCAATGTGTGCTGTCAGTCCAAGCACACCAGAGCCCATTAGATTAGATTTATTCAGTAAAAAGGCACAAGAAGTTTCTAAATCTCTGTCTTTGATTCTAGGGCATGATGAGAAGACTCATATGCCAATACCTTATATGTTCATGATGGTATAGTCACTGCACCCCCAACTAGTCCTTATATTTTACTTTGCTTCTCATTTAGCTGATATAATTCATGAAGGGTTAATAGGGATCAAGAATATGAAGGTCTCTAGACCATTTGGGTGGTACTCAATGCTTATGCACATGTTTTTGTATAAAGGTGAGAACTTTTTCAACACAACGGTGAACATTGAAAAAGAAAGATATGGAGAGACCCTCCCAGTGCAATTATGGACTACAACCCTGTCATGGGATAGAACTGATGCTAGTTATATTGCCTTTGATAGAGATTTTGCATCAAGGCTTAGGTCTCTTTTATTTTTTGATAACCCAAGGGTCCCAAGAGAGTTACTAAGGTTGATAAGGCCAAAAGAATATTGCCAGGACATTACCATTGTCCACAATTTTGGTGACATAATTCTATACCCTGTTTCTACAGTTTTTAGAGTATATGGTTGCAAGGTGGCACCATATATCCTTCCTTACTAGGTTCCATTGAAGTTAGGCTATGTTGAGATCCTAAGGTAGATTGGTAATTTATAGGAAACCACACTCACTGGTAAGGGTAGAGGAACATTCTTTCCTGATGTGACTCTAGCACATCAATATGTAATTACAAAGGGAGGATGGGTACACTTGCATAAGGTTCTACAACCTTATAGGATGTCAAAGGCAGTGGTAAGGTGTGCAGACACAGAGGGTTTCCTCTTAGGTATTTTTAAAGATAAGGTGAGGTGTGCTCTTATTGAGCATCAATTCAATTTCCTTGAGGATATAGTCAGAAATGAGTTTGATCTCCAAGCTCAAGAGGTGAAAAAGGAAAAATGGATCATATACAAAAAGACCATCGATTTTATTCAAAATTTTGACAAAACTTATGACCCATTGGTTGGTTTTGAGCCATGGGCTAGAAAAGTTGATGCCCTTGTGGAACATTTGGAGGGAATCATGCATGCTGTGAATGAAAAAAGAGCAGCTGTAAGCAAGATGAATCCTGAGGTGGCTAAGAAAATTTTAAGCCAGCCAAGATACATGAAGTTGACCCCAAAGGGTGTCTATACAATGCAGAAAAGAAGTAAATACACTGTTCTCCTACCCTCACAGCAAAAAGGTGAAGATGTCCCTTCCACTTCAAAAGGGAAGAGACCAAATGATGATTCAACAATGCAGGCACCTTCCCCAAAGAGGCAGAGAAAAGAAGAAGAAAGACCAAAAGATGTAGCCTACTCCCCCTCTCAATTCCCTATCTAATTAGATGAACATGGGATAGCAGAGAAATTGGTACAATTGAGAAATGAGGGAAACTTCTTTGTTTCCAATGATGATTTGCAGGAGGGAATGCGTGAGGCACCCAAAGAAGTGGCCATGGATCTTACAGTTGAAGAATTTGAGGGTAAACAATTGGACCCTATTCTGAAGAGGGCAAGTGACTCTTTCCTTGCCGATGATGAATTTGTTAAGACTAGGGCCTTCTCACAATTCTTATGGAGAATGAAAATTAATCAGTTCAAAGAGATTTGTGAAAAGAAGAAGGAAGAACTTCCTGATAAAGATATGAAAGAAATAGAGGAGGAGACCAAGGCACAAATGGCCAAACAATTTGAGAAAATTATTCCTGAAGTAGGGAGGACCATGATTCATACAGTAGGGATTTTAATTCTACCAGAATGGGACATTGCTGGTGCAATTGTCTTCGATCAACTTAGAAAAAGAAAGGTAAAGACTCTTGCTACAGCTGAACAATTAAAACAAGCTGCAAGGGGGATTGCTTTCTCTGAGGATCATGCTGCCTTGGTAATGTGGTCCTTAAACCAGAGGGAAGATAAAGAAAAAAGGAAAGATTTCTCTGAAGGCTATGCAAGGAGTCTGATGGTACAGAGAGTAGGGGAAACATCAGGTGTTGAAGCATCAAATTTAATTTTGGAGACTGCTAAGTTTAATGTCAGCGTTGCAGAAAGGGAGGCAAAAGAGAAAGAAGAGCTCAGGCTCAAATTTGAGATAGTCTTAAAATCCTATAATGAGCTCAAAGTTGAACTGATTCAAAAGGATAATTTGATTGCACAATTATCAGGACCTTTGAGCCATAGATCTCCTCAATTGGTGATTTCTGATAAACCTATAGAAGCTTCACTTCAAGCCCAATTTTTGAGTTTCCACCCTCACCATTCCCAGAAACAAACATTGATGCAAGAGTAATTTGGGAAAAGTAGAGGCTAACAGAAGAGACAAATATGCTGAGGGAAATAAGGATATGGTTCGAAAAAGAAAAAGATGAGAATGTAAAGGCCATAGCTTTAGAAAACTAGAAATATGAAGAAAGAATAATAAGTGCAATCATGGAGTTTTCTGTTGACCTGAAGCCTTCCATTGTACATAATCATATTGATAAATTAAATTATTTGCTCAAGGTTTTAAATAAGGAGAAGGATGAAATGGATCTAGTTTTGAATAAATGGATTGAAAGGTCTCCTAATGTGAAGTTATTGCGTATGTTATCTAAAGGATAGGAGGACCCAGACCCTCTGATAAAGCCAGTGCATCAAATTGTGAAGAAAATGGTGTAGTTTGACATCTTTTTGGATGGTTTTATCAGAAGATCAAATATGTTGAAAGCTGAATTAATGCTTTCAAACTATGAACTAGTACCTCCTATTTTCACATACAAAGGAGAATTCAAAGAGGCTTATCAATGGAGGGAGGAGTTAGATGGACTTCTCATAGAAAGAATAACTAATGTTTTGAGTGATAAGTTTTCTTTCAATGGCACTATTAAAATGTTAATAAATGCCAAGTCAATGTTTGACACCATTCAGCAAAGAGTCACCCAAATTGTGAGTGAATGGGAGCAGTTGTCAATCAAGAAAGCTGAGTTTGTCAGCTTTGACTTCCCAAGTGAAGAAGTATACAATAAATGGAGGTATCAGTATATACTAGTTGTGGAGAAACCACTAGTTTCATAAAGCAGCTCGAGGTGGTCATTTTGGGTCACAAGAGGTGGTTGAAAATACAAGAAAGCATTCATTGTAGAATGGACAATGAGTATTGCAGATCAGATTTGAAGAAGGAAAGCCAAGGACAACATTAAAGACATGAAAAGGGGTCAGCTCGACTGCAATTTGCTCACCTACTTGACTAGGTGTATTTATTGTAAATTTTTAGTTGTTGTAAAGTTTTAGGGTTGATATTTTTGTAAACCCTAGAATGACGGGAAGCTTATTGCATTTCCTTGTATAAAAAGATTTCCCAAGGTTATTCAGGGTATTGAGAGTTTAGGAGAAAAAAGGGGGAAGAAATTCTAAAACCCTAACTTTCAGTCAAGGATTGTAAAATATTATATTATTTTATCAAGATAATAGAAAAGAAGTACAGGTTGCTGCCATTGTTTTTGCAAGCTTACTATTCAGGGTATTTTGTATGCGAATGGTGAAAGGTTATACTTAATACAAGTTTCAAATCTTTTTCTCTCCTCTATTCTATTTTGTGAATTTTTAAATCTTCTACAGGTTTATATGTATGTATTGATGCTTTGAGTTCCAACCGAGGGTTAGATTAAATACTACTCAAAGTAAAATATGTGTTCATGAAATTTATATGAAGGATTCTTATAAGTAGAAAGGGTTTGGGATAATTGTGTTTATGCTCAGAGACCATCTCTTTTACATGCACCTTTGTGTTCGTCTTGTCTCCTAAGATTTTGCCCAATGGATAGGGCACTGGCCTATATTTTCCTATCTTTGTTTTGTATGGAATGATTGAAGTCTTGTAATCCAAAAAATCTTTTAAATCATTACCAGTCTTTACTTTTCATTTATATTTATGTATTTTCCTACCCAGTGATGGAGGATCAATGAACAATAGGTTGTTGTTTAGTATTCTCTCACTATTTTTATCTGTTGAAAGATCCAATAAAGAAATAAGGGGCAGAGTTATAGTTATCAGTTAGAGTTACAACTATTGGATCAGATTTACTCGCCTTGGTTTTATAGAGCCAGAAGTAGAAGAGGGAAAATCCATCCCTATAGTTGGCCCAGTTGCCTATAGATTGCCCACATTTGGAACTAACCAGTCCTTAATATCCATCATAGGCATATTGGCAGCCCTAGTTAGCATAAGCATTTTTGAACACCAACATGACCCTTTTATTTAGAACCACAAATTTCATTTCTTTTAAAAAAAAAAAATAAATAATTTAAATACAAACAAAGAGTTCCCAAATGGAGGTATCTACTTTACTATTATCATTTACTTTTCCTGAACTCGAAAATAACTTCTTTCACTAGTTAACTAATATCTTGGTCCCGTTAAATAAAATAATTGCTAAATTTTATAATATAGCCAAAATAAATAAAGAAAAAGACATAACTAACATAATATTCATTTTAAATCCTTAGTCTTGATTTTATACAGCAAGAGTTTGAAAAAAAATCAGTTTACACCATTTCCCTTCACAATAATATTTATATTGTGGAATCTCTATAAGAAAAATAAACTAGTTTCCTTTCCCAACGTGAATAGAGATATATAATAAGAAAGGAAAATGTAATTTTCTAATACTCCTAGCGAAACCAGGAAGTGACGGAAATGGTTACAGAGAGATATATCAATATTTGGATTTCATCTAGATCATTTTCTATTATGGAAAAGTAGCCATCGTGAATGAAGAGGATCACATTTTGGGCCGAGTATTTGCTACAACAACACTAAGGAAGATCAAAGTAAACTTGACTTACAGGATTCTGATTCAGGGAATCCATAAATAAAGACGTCGGACCAAATCCTAAAACTATATTTCATCTTCTTAATTGATCTGCGTTTAGTTGATTGCAGAGAGCCATGTTTGGTTTAAAAGAAAAAGAAAGTAAATTCAAAAGCTGAAGTTAACTAAGTAACTTCCCAATTCAACGAAAATTGCTTGAGATCATTTTAAGAGAAAAGAAAAGGATTCAAGAGTTTAATGGAAAATAAATGAATACCTCATTCCAAACATTAGGCAAGTGCCATAATTCTATGAAAGTAAGATACAAAATGACAAGGTTGAACGAATTTGTTTATCAACAATAAATCTATCTTTTCTATTAAATAAAAAATAGTAAACAACCTATTAAAACAAAATTTCAATATTGACCATTCTCGACACTCAAGTCTAAGAATATGATTTGCCAGTTCATTCCTTCACCAAATAAGAAAAATAAGAATAAGTCCTATGTTTTACAATTTATACTGGCTTGAGAAGATAAAAACCTGGCTACACGCTCTGTGTCTTTCAATGGCGGAGGTGATCTGCTCCCCTTGTTTCCCATGTGGTGTCCTCCTTGGACCTCTCTTGTTTTTCTTCTTCTACTTCAGCTCCCCGTACTCTCCCTTTCTAACTCCCACGCACCTCCTTTCCTCTTTGTTCCCTCTTCTTAATCTTGCATAGATCTTTGTATTCTTTTTATTACTTTCTCCCTGCGTTTTTTACTTCCTCTCTACATTTTTTACTTCCTCTTTCTCTCTTAGCTACACAGCTCTCCTTGTTATCATCTCCCCTCCCATTACTTGGCTGTCGGTTTTCCCTCCCTTCACTGCAGTCATCACAAAGATTTATTTTGCGCCTCCCTACACCCACGCGCAGTGGTGTCCTGCATGCCTCCGTCTAAGGGTGAAGACTCCTTCAATTCATAGCGTAACTGCCCAAATGAAATAGTCTCCTCCCTCCATCCATGCCAGCAAGACAAAGATAAGCAGTTTGCTTAATAAAAATAGAATATTCCAATCTCCCATTGGTTATACCTATAGGGAATATTAATTCCTCCTAAAATCTTTCCCTTAAACCATCCGTAACTTATTTCTAGAATAAAATCAAACACACTTAGTCTAATTAAACATATGAATATTAAATTGTATTCTAGAGATAAAATCTAAATTCACCATAATATCCCAATTGATAAAAGAATACTAAATAAAGAAATTAACCACACCTTTTTCTTGAAAGAATTCAAATGTACTCTAAGCATAGATTATAATGCATACATACACAAATGAAAAAGATATTATACATTTCAATCCATAATTTACTTCTGAAAACTTAAAACGTCTAAGTGGTGTGTGATTTAATCATATAATTTTGATCTCATCCTTACCGAGGAGGTAGGCTCCTCTACCTCGGCCAAACCCCTGTCTTCCATCCTATCAACAAATTGAACACTCAAATTTTTCATCAATAGGTTAGTTCCCGAAAACAATAACCAATTTAATTTGAAAAACATTCGTCATGAGCATAATTAATCATATCAAATAAAAATGATATTTTATAATATTGTCCCTTCTTAGCATGATAATGTAATACCCCAAAAACGTGCTATAGGTTCATTAACCTCCTACATCGACAAATCGAATGAAATAAACATCGAAGTCCTAACCTAAGGCACATCTGCACATTATCGAATCCTAATTGATTATCTTGAATTCTGCATCGAGGAATATTCCTAGCAATATTTCTAATTATCTTAATTATTTTTAATTTAATAATTATTTGGTGATAAATCACATTTATCCTAAGTTTGATTAATTGAATATTTTCATATTTAATTAATTAGATTTAATATTTGCCACCTAATTGTTTAATTAAATTTAATTCTATCTATTATTAATTGTATTATTTAATTTTGACAATAAATCCAATATCCTATGAATAATTGATTAAATCCTTATTTAATTGATTAAAGCAAGTTGTCATTATTTAATAATATAGTTTTTAATAAAAGTTTGATTAAATAGTTAATTAACCAATAAATTAATTATTTATTTTCAAAAATCAGTTAAGTTGAGAATAAATCACTTTATTTATTTATTTAATTCTTAATTATTGTGCACATTTAAAAGAAACAGTTAAACTCCAAATTAGAAAATCAATGCAAGTTATTGACTTTTTGGAACTCAACATCCTTTTGGAGTTCAAAAAGCTGATCTAAACTCTAATTTGAGTTAAAAAGTTGTTTTTGCATAATTTTGAGAATTAACTATCTTTCATGATCAGATAACTCAAAAATCAATCTGAGCTATTTGAGTGATTTATGGCTTTCTTCCATGCACCTCCAAAGCCCCAGATTTCTAAAAATTAAGGCCTCAGCTCTTCACAAATCATCCACAAATTTGCATACTTACGCTGTCAGTATCAATTCAAGAGTTGCACAATCAAGCTAGAGAATTGGAATTGGGAGAATCAAAGCTCTTGCGAATCAACATCTTTGTGAGATCAATCTTGTTTTTGCATATCATTGTTAGATAGATTTCATATCAAGTTTTTCATATAGATTAGTTTCATATCAAGTTTTCATTCTTATTGCATCATAAAATCAAAAATATAAATCAATTGCATTCAAATCCTTCGTCTAGGTGTCGTCTAGGTCACTGATCTCGATTACAATCTAAGAACATCAATCTCGCACCTATTAGAAGTCAGTAAATCGCTTGGTTAGATTAGATTTTAATTTTGCACGATTTTGATTATAGCTAACCTCTAATGTTCTACTGAAGTGTTTTGTCTACAGATCAGGTACAATTTTCACACACACATTTCTAGCGCCCACTGTGGGGCAACCCACCTTTACATGCTGGTTTTGATTTTATTTTTTTTGGAGCTAAAGCCCTAAAGTTTCAAAGATTTAATTTTATCTCTCAAACAGCTTAGATTTTTGCTCTAAATTTTTTTTTTTCAAGTTGGATACATATCAGGGAAGCTACAATAAAAAATTTAGAATTTTCTGAGCTTTTTTGAATTTTTAATAATTTTTTCTTGAAATTTTGAAAAAAATTAATATCTGATGCAAATCAGAATATTTTTTGGAAATTTTTATATTTTCGGAAATCTCTTTACATTATACAGGGGGTCCATTCTTTTTGTTTTAAATTTGGATGCAATATAATAGCTCAAATAGTCAATTTATAAAAACTAGTCTGTTTTGATAAAATGGGTCTCTAGGGCACAAATGAAGAGATTTTTCTAAAAATTTTATATTTTTGGAAAGCTCTCTATTTTTTAGTAGGGGTCTCTATTTTGAATTTCTATTTTTGTGGCCAAAATCATTAAAAAAAAATCAGATCTTGTTGACTAGGTCAAATGCAGTGCAAAAAAATAAAAAATTTGTGATGGGTATGCACTTATTTTTCATATGATTCAATGCATGATATGAGTTGTCATTTGAATTAATTTTTGGTTATTATTGCTCCTAATAATTGATTTTTGGATCTAACCCTAGGGTTTTCATAAGTTGAATTGACCTTGCATATCTTGTTTGCTTGTTGGCTTGTTGGAGAGTTCGTAGCTTGCTTGCATGGTAAAGTTCAACAAGAATTGCTAAAAATTAGGTAAAATCTACTAAGCGCATTGTGAGGATCTCAAGTATTCTCCTTGTTCTGAAAATATTTCGATTTGGACTTAAAATAAATCTCTTATGTGTCAAGCTTGTGTGCATCTTTTCATGCTTTTGATCTATTTTTACACACTTGCATAATTGATACTAGGTTGTGACCCCTTAAGGATTCATTAAGTAGTCTTAGAATACTTGTGATTGATCTTGATTGCTATTTTGGGTTATTGGACTCGCTAATCTGTCGGCCCCTCGTTCCACCCCGTGGTTGCAAGGTCAGCACCACATTAAAGGGGAGGGGTCAACATGACAGAAGCGTTAAGTGTTCCACTTGGCAACCCATTTGTGCTTTTAGGAACTCACTTGTTTTCTAAGTTGGGGACTCATTTTTAGCTTGTGTGAGGTGTTAAGTGTTCCACCTTGTGGACTCACCTCATATTTTCTCTAAGCATTAAGTGTTCCTCTTTCTTCTTTTTGGGTACTTTTGGTAGATTTTCTTTTGGAAATAAACATCTGTGCTCACATAGTAATTAGGCCCTATGAACTCTATTCGTGATTCTTGAGAGATTGGATTCCTAGAGAAATCCTTCCTTGACGATGAAATCCTTGTAGGTAGGGAGGATACTTAGTGCGTTTCACATTCAACTTGGTTAGTGCGTCTTCTCTTATTGATCAACACATTCTCTCTCCGGAGAGGTTGATAGATCACGTGGAGTTGACATCATGAGCTTTGGTGAATCAAAATTGGTTAGTGCGTTTTCTCTTATTGATTGATACATTCTCTCCCCGGAGAGGTTGATAGATCACGTGGAGTTGATATCACAAACCTTGGTGAAGCAAAACTTTGTCTTAGCGTGTTGGATTCATCTGCTTGCTTTGTTTGGGTTAAAAGTGAAGAGGTGTCAAAACCTTGGATCTGGAGCCAAGTCCCCTTGTGGTATAAATCTGTGAGTCACCTTTAGAGAGGGTTAACCGTAGCGAACAATCCCTTCACAGGGAAAACTGCGTTGACGGAACCTCAAGTGGTAATAGCCATTTCAGACGTGGTAGTGACAGCCGCTATATAAATGTCCTTGTGGAAGAAATCTTCACAGGTGTGGTTCATTGTTGGGTTGTCAGATCTCCCTAGTAGTTCTTGAAGATTAAGTTCTCGAGCTATGTCAAAACCCTGGTGCGCCGGGATTAGAGTTCACTCCTTTGAATCATAAAAGTTGCAGAGTCAAACCATTACTAAAAACCTTAGAGAGGCCAATTTTTTATTTTCAGGTATATGTGTGTTATTGCAAAATTTTTCAGAACATACACAATTAGTACTCTCAGGGATTGGCACAATTTGGTCACTTGATTGTTCATGCGCAAGGTTGCTTTCGCCCTTGTTCATTGTTTTCAGACGTGCTTACAATCACTTGCTTGCTTCTACGTGCTTGTTTATCTACTTGGCTACCAAAAACAAACAAATCTAGTATAATCTTCAAATCTAGACAGTACAATTTGGAAACAATCCAAAATTGAAAACCCTAAAATTGCAAAATCTGAAGTGAAAAAATTCTTTTCTGGAGACAAAAGTCATACGAGTTTCCACCAAATGTCATTTCAGTACTGCCCATCTGTCATATGATTGAGTACCCAGTGTTGTACGAGTCTTCATGCCAGTAAATTAAAAAAAAAGTCAAATCCTGCTAGCAACTGTCGTATGAGTCTTTGCAACTATCGTATGAGCTTTTCAACTGTCGTTTCATAGACTATCCACTATCGTATGAGTTTGCAGAGTGTCATTTGGGAAAATTGTCAGAAAATTGTCAGAAAATTGTCAAATTACATGATATCTAATGTTTCTAGCCTAGTTCTAGAATCTGTCGAACAAATCACTATGTCAGGAACAGAGCAGTAGCTATTGAGAATCAGTACACATGTCTCAAAGAGTCAGTACACATGAGGAAAAAACTCTGATGAGGGCCATGATGAAACAGATGCACGCTATGCAAGTCAAGATTAACAAACTTGAGAAAGAAAAGGAATGTAAAGAATTCTCCATGGAGCCCCTTTGCCCTTTTCCAGTTGATAAAGACTTGTACATGTCACCATGCCCCCGGACAGAATTTGAGCAATGTGACAACCCTTATGATACCTCTTCCATGGAGAGTGACACATCCATCTTTGGAGACTATGATGACTATGATGATAGACAATGTAATGATACCTATGACACCTCTGTTCCTAACAATCCTCCTCATCGTTCATTCCTACTTACTACAAATGGGCCATCACATTGGATAGATCATGAGGGTGATCCATATGATTCTAATTTTGAAAGAGACTTTGATGATTTCTGTGAACAATACCTAGATGACACGTCTACTTCACTTGAGGAAGAGAAAGTTTTTCGTGCTGATTACAAAAGTAAATACTATAAGAATCTCTCCTCTAAGAAATCTTAGGCTGAAAATAAAGATTACACTCTCAAGCAAGATCATGTTAATGTTGGACCTTTGTCTTGTGATGGGTCTCTTCCATCCCCTACTTCCTCCAATACTCATATGTTTCCTAAAGCTTTCGAGTCTTTCAAATCTCTCACAGACCCTTCATTTAACACAAGCCCTGATGCTTTTCATACGATTCCCTATAGTTATCCTCCAAGGCTACCTCTTAAAGAAACTCAAGCTAACCTTCACTTGGCTGCAAATACTTTCAATAATGATAAACCTAAAGAGCCTAAGCCTTCATATGCTATAATCCCTACTTCAGCTAGTCCTCCAACATCTCTGCAACAGTCTTCCATACAATCCCAACATGCTTCCTTTTCCTTAGAAGTAGCTCCATGTCAAGAGGACTCTAAAAATGATGAAGAAAAGAACATAAAGAAAGATCAAGATCAAGAACCCTCCATGTCATCCACTCCTTTTCATGATGTCTCTTATCTGCCTCAGGGTTCTTTTGATCCTGCACACCCTTTCCCATTCATTCCACCATGTCTTAAGTCTTCTCCTAAGCAAGATCAAGCTATTACTTACACTATTGAGCTTATTGACAATCAAAATAACCTTACTACACTTGCGCTTTCCAAAGATGATACTTCCATTTAGGTTGATAAAAATGGTGTTGTTACTTCTAATGTTAAGCCTATGGAAAATCAAGAGAAAAATTATACGCTGATGCTATCCAAAGATCCTTGTCAAGATCAAAGTCTTCCATCTTCTTTTTCTACCACTCCATGTTCACTTCCACTTTCTACTCTTCCCAAGTCTTTGCAAGCTTTGAACAATCCTATCAAAGAAGGTGCTCATATTCAAGATGTCCACAATCCTATTGAAAATTATTATGCTCACTTTAAAGATGCTGATATCCTTGGTTGTCATATAGATGCTGATGAACTTATTGATTATCCTTTTGTATCTTTCACATCCATCCTTGGACCTCCACCAAAACTAAGGGCTTCACGTCTGCCTTCCATCTTGGGTCCTTATGTCCTTCACTTTCCCCTCCTAACTCTCCTAATTCACCATCCATCTTGGGTCCTTACACCCCTCCATCTCCCATCTTTCCTCAAGATCAACATAGATGCATACTCTTGAATCCTTTTCATCCACCCACCCATCTAAACCAGTCATATCCTCCTTCCAAAAGTCCCAGGTCTTTTGAAAGTAACTTGAATGTTCAATACAAGAAAAAGAAGCGATACAAGAATCCATCAAAAAAGGAATATCACCATGTCTCCTCTAAACGACATGGAGGCATAAAGTCAAAAGAGATATCTAAGAAGAAAACTACAAGACAAGTATGGGTTCCAAAATCCATCATTGAATATATTCTCTCCAAATTACCAAAAAGAAATGAAAAGCCTATGGCTATATGGATTCCAAAGTCTCTCTTGAAAGAGTCTGGTGTTGAACAAAAAGTGAAGTTGACATTCAAGCTTCCAAAGACTTCCACTTCATCTTCTTCCAAAAACATTCTTCCATTCCATGTGCCTAAACCACAACCTCTGCTATCCATTTCGCCATATTCCTTCACATATTCCTTCATTCATGTTTCCTCCATCCTCTCGCCACCCTTCAAGGTGTGTTTACGTTGATCTTTCCTTCCTTTCCATTTCCCCTTTCACAACCATTCCATTCATTATCCTTCTACCTTCTATCATTTTTTCTCATTTGCCTATTCCTCCTATCTTCCAACCTCACTCGCTTTACATAAAACTTTATCTTCCATTTTTCTCTTCCATCTCCCTTTCCATATCAGCATCTTTGAGCATATCATTTTGAATCATTGACATATCATGGTTTATCCTTTCAAGGAGAATTATCTAAAGAACTTGCTTTCTTCCAAAAAAAAATAAAAAAATAAAAAGAAAAAGAAATGAAAAAAAATAAAAATTGAAAATGTGCCTTGGTGAAAACTTGGAAACGGGCACCTTGGTAGCAAAAGTAAAGAGAAATAAATTCATCCTATGGTGAAAACCACTCCCATGTGGTGCCTTGGATAACCTGACAATCATGCATCATGCGTAGTTCTTCTACATATTTCAACCATTCCATCTTCTCTCTTTGATCTTGACAAGGTTGATCTATACACGAACATTTGGCTATTTTATGAGCTATCTTACGATGATCTTGCTTTCATTTCCTTCATGTTTAGCCTTCATATCTATCTTCCTCCATTCTTTTTTGCCTATCACTATCTTTTTCCCCTTTGATCTTGATCTAATAAGAAAGAAGAGTAAAACACAATGCTTTGAAACCTCTTGACATGTCTACTCCTTTGGATTGCATCCTGTCTTTTTTTGGCATTACGCTTTTGTGACTTATCCTATGCTGGCATTTCATTGCTTGTCCAAATGCACCTTACATGACAATTTTTCCCTAGCTTGGGTATTCTTGAGGAGTTTGCCCTTGAGGATTTCTTCTCCTTCATTATCTTTTCTTCCATATCTTCCACCAACTTGCTAATCCCTCTTGTTCTCCACCTTGCTAGACATTGGGACTACATGATATGATCTTGCTTGAGAGTGTGCAATGGAGAAAGATGGAATCAAGTTTACTGAGAATTGTCAAAAGTTTCAAGTACATGGCATCTTGATTCATGCTCCAGAGAGAGATCTAATTCCCTCTACTATGGAATGGCCTTTTCAACAATGGGCATTTGATCTCATGGGTGCTATCCATCCACACTCTTCCAATGGACATACCCATATAATCACAGCTACAGATTATTTTACAAAATGGGTAGAAGCGGTTCCTCTAACACAAGCAATGAAGAAACAAATATCTATGTTCATCTTGAACTACATCATTTGCAGATATGTGATTCCTCACTCTATAATCAAAGATAACAGAGGATAATTCAAAAATAGGGACCTAGATAATTTATGTGCTAAATTCAAAATTACACAATATTGGTCTTCTATCTACTATCCTCAAGGGAATGGACAAACTGAGGCTTCAAACAAGAATCTCTTGAAAATCTTGCATAGAACAGTTAATAAAACAGGAAGAGACTTGCATCTCATGATCAATCCAGCTCTCCGGGCCTACATAACAAGCATCAGAATACCCACTGGGGCTACACCATTCACTTTAGTTTATGGGTCTGAAGCGGTACTGCCTATTGAGGTTGAAATCTCATCACTAAGAATCAGAATGCATGGTCTAGTAACTGATGAAGACTATAGAGTGTCTAGGTTGCAAGAACTTGAACTACTAGATGAGCACAGACAAGCAGCGTATGATCATCTCAGAGTATATCAGAAGAGAATGTCTAGAGGTTACAATAAGAAAGTCAGACACAGAGAATTTCAAGTTGGTGATCTAGTCTTGAGAGAGAATCTAAAAAATCAATCCCATAGAGAGCGCAAGGGGAAGTTTGAACCCAACTGGCTGGGTCCCTTTGTTATCACTGCTACTTTTGGCTCTGGTGCAGATCAACTCTCAACGATTGAAGGAGAACAACTCCGAGAACCAATCAACGTTCTCCATCTGAAGAAATTCTATGCCTAAAGCATTTAGTGCTTGGTAAAATGTCCTGAAAAAATCTTAAAAATTAGAAAAAAAACCTGAAAAAATGAACATCTTGGTGAAAACCTAGCAATAGGCACCTTGATGATTCACAAAAAAGTAAAAAATATCAAAAGTACAAAAAATTTGAAAAAATGAAAAATATAAAAAAATGAAAAATACAAAAAAAATGAAAAGAAAAAAAAAGTGCCTTGGTGAAAACCTGAAAACAAGCACCTTGGTAGAAAAAATAGAATCTCTACCAAGATGGTGAAAATCCGGCAAATGGGCGCCACTTGTTTCAAAATGCTCCATCTATCAGCGCAATCTTGGTCTTTCTGAGCTTTCAGTCTGCTTTAGTCTGTATATATCATTGTTTCAATAAAGTCAGTTTGTACACCAATCAGCTCAAGCGTCTGTATCCTATCAAATGTTCAAAATTAGGGGCAATCAATGTCATATCCTATGGCCTCCAATGTATCTTAGACGTATCATATCCAGTCAGAGTCCTTCAAGGCTTTAAGTTGAGTCAGTCAGTCAGTCTTGTCTCCAGAAAAGATTTTGCATCTACAACAACGCAATCAAACATCAAACAAATGAACTGAAAACAATCCGTGCTTCATGCTTTTATCTCCTTGTATGCTTACTGATCGCATTGAGATTTTTGCATATTGTGTCCCTTCGAGCTCTTCGATGATGTCCTTCACAGGATTTAGGGAGTGATGACTGGGGGCATAATCTTTTCTTTATCTTCTGCTTGTATGTGAAAATCTAACAACTTTGGAAATTCTGAATTGAAATGGTGTCCGACTGTAAGAGCCTCTATCTCAAATTGGATGGCCATGCGTACCTCGACCATTGATACCCAAAAAATTCAAGGAAGTTTGATCTAACTATTATCTTTTTGAAATGAGTTCTTTCTCCTACTGTGAAACACGATCTTGCCTAAGGCTGTGAACTATAAAGGGTCACTACAGGTAATTCACACTGGATTTAGAATGATCTTTTGATTGTTTGATGTGTTTATAATGGAAAGCGTATTCAGGTCATCACGACGTTTATGTTTTGATGCTTATACAAATTGCAATATCAAAATAGACATGATATTCAGGTCATCCTAGCGTTTATGCCTTGGTGCTTATATCTAATCTGACATTCCGAAAACAAAACCAATATTCATATGTCCATGGTTGTTTTGACCAGTGGGTGTTGTATTGGTTCTTGGGCATTACAAATCGATATTCATATGTCTATGGTTTCATAGCTAGTAGGCATTGTATTGATTTATCCGGTTACCTAAAAGTTCAACGATGATAACAAATCGACACATGATCAGTGACTAGGTCCTAGGTCTTAGGTTGCATTTCATTTTGCATGTCTCTTTGCATTTTGCTTGTTTGCATGATCTCACAATGGCTGAATAAAGTTCAACGCTTAAACAATTCTTCAATCACCTATTCAAATCTAACAAGAGCTGAATCTCACATGAAGGTTTCTCCAACGAAATAGCAAGTAGAATCCTTTTTGGGGATCAAAATCAAAATCTGAGATCATTTATATTATTAATAGCTTACATATTCAACCTTCAATTATCACAGAAATTTAGAATTTGACTTAACTGATTATCTTACATCAAACTATCAAATTTTCAACTTGGTCAACTATGGTCAACTATGGTCAACTCATGGTCAAACCTAGTCAAACTTGGTCTTCAAGACCTCTAAACGATACAGAATGCGTTCTTGGACGTGTATAACTATTTCTCAAATCAATTAACATGCTTCTAAACTATAACGCTGACTTTTCTTGTCAGATTTCAATTTTAATCCCGAAGGGGGCATGGTATTGCATATCATTCAAGTTTGTAAATCTAAATTTTGTCTGGAATCATATCTTTCATCAGTGATCAAGACAACAACCACGTCTAGTCTCTGATTCATCAAAAGTCCTGATCGCTTGGGGCAAATCTATCATCACTTGGGGCATATCAGATTCATCGATCCATATCGATCTGGTATTCTCCTAATCTTGTAATTTGTACCAGCTTTTCACAACCATCGGTTCATCAGTGTTATTTCCTTAGTTCTTCGGCAATGGAAGGGTTCAGATGTGATACCTCTATCATGGTTCTACTAAGAAAATCGAGTCTAGAATCGGTCACTCGCTTCTTCGCAATCCTAAAGTTCAGAATCAAGCGTTTTGGCACTCTTTCGCAATCATCAATTTATCGCTGCTATAGTGAACATTATCTTTGGTCATTTAGGACCTAATATCTCCATATCTTTCAATCGGTTTCTATCTTGAGATCGGTTAATATTTTGAATCAATTTCATATCTTTATCATACATAGACTATCTTTGAACCACTGCGCTTCGCACAGTAACTCAAAGAGGGGCAAAATGTAATACCCCAAAAACGGGCTATAGGTTCATTAACCTCCTACATCGACAAATCGAATGAAATAAACATCGAAGTCCTAACCTAAGGCACATCTGCACATTATCGAATCCTAATTGATTATCTTGAATTTTGCATCGAGGAATATTCCTAGCAATATTTCTAATTATCTTAATTATCTTTAATTTAATAATTATTTTGCGATAAATCACATTTATCCTAAGTTTGATTAATTGAATATTTTCATATTTAATTAATTAGATTTAATATTTGCCACCTAATTGTTTAATTAAATTTAATTCTATCTATTATTAATTGTATTATTTAATTTTGACAATAAATCCAATATCCTATGAATAATTGATTAAATTCTTATTTAATTGATTAAAACAAGTTGTCATTATTTAATAATATAGTTTTTGATAAAAGTTTGATTAAATAGTTAATTAACCAATAAATTAATTATTTATTTTCAAAAATCAGTTAAGTTGAGAATAAATCACTTTATTTATTTATTTAATTCTTAATTATTGTGCACATTTAAAAGAAACAGTTAAACTCCAAATCAGAAAATCAAATGCAAGTTTTTAACTTTTTGGAACTCAACATCCTTTTGGAGTTCAAAAAGCTGATCTAAACTCTAATTTGAGTTAAAAAGCTATTTTTGCATAATTTTGAGAATTAACTATCTTTCATGATTAGATAACTCAAAAATCAACCTGAGTTATTTGAGTGATTTATGGCTTTCTTCCATGCACCTCCAAAGCCCCGGGATTTCTAAAAATTAAGGCCTCAGCTCTTCACAAATCATCCACAAATTTGTATACTTACGCTGTCAATATCGATTCAAGAGTTGCACAATCACGCTGGAGAATTGGAATTGGGAGAATCAAAGCTCTTGCGAATCAACATCTTTGTGAGATCAATCTTGTTTTTGCATATCATTGTTAGATAGATTTCATATCAAGTTTTTCATATAGATTAGTTTCATATCAAGTTTTCATTCTTATTGCATCATAAAATCAAAAATATAAATCAATTGCATTCAAATCCTTCATCTAGGTGTCGTCTAGGTCACTGATCTCGATTACAATCTGAGAACATCAATCTTGCACCTATTAGAAGGCAGTAAATCGCTTGGTTAGATTAGATTTCAATTTTGCACGATTTTGATTATAGCTAACCTCTAATGTTTTACTGAAGTGTTGTGTCTACAGATCAGGTATAATTTTCACACACACAGATAACCTTTAATCACATTTAATTTATCATCCTAACAAAAATAGAAAATTCAAACATATATATTATTTTATTCATCAAATAAAAACATGTATAACATAGCTAAATAAATCAACTTATGTTGTCTACCAGCAACCCAGTCAATAGTCAACAAAAGTCACCAATTATTTAAAATAGTTTAAGTGTTTGAAAAATCGGTTATGACAAGTGTTATTTCCACATCTACTACTGTAGCACTTATTTCTTAGCCTACTAATCTAGTTCCTCTTCTATGCCCTACTACTGCTACTACTATAATACTAGTGTAATTATCTCATCCCATTATGTTAACAATTTATTTTCTTTATTGGCTTACCAATGTTTCCTATCATTCCTCTATTGTTGTACCTTTGTGTAAGAACCAATTTAACCCCAAACAATAAACTTGATTAAAAAGATGAAAAATTGCAAAGTCGAACATAAATTTTCCCATAAATTAGAATGTCAATTGATTTAAGAATCAACCAAAATGTCGATGTACAATAAGTCACAGATTGAGTTTCAATAAAGATAGTCGACCATATTGTCGATAAGAACATACTTCAAGCAATAATTTACAAGATATAATCTCAAAAGAATTTTCGACCATCCACTGATAATTACTACAAAAAAATAACAAGATACAATGAGAAAGATAAATATCAATTTCCAAAACTGTTAAAGTCAAGAAGACATGGTATCACACTATCAGCATCCATCTCTCCTAAGCCTTTAGACAGCACGTCCACCTACAAATCTTGAGACAGGAGTATGGCCCAAGCACTTTTTCCGCCCAACCATGGAGTGGTTAGCTCCCTCGGAGCTCATCCTAAAATGGAAAGTAGACCAACCTTGCTCAAGGAGAACAGCTTCCCAACACTAATGGATCGAAAAAATATAGTGCAACTGTGAGTCTATCTACTTATCATTCTTTAAACTAAGAAAAAATCATAATCACAAGGTGGCAATGTAACGCCCCGCCAGGAGACCCAAGAGAATTACACTAAAATTATACTAAGTTATGCAACATTTTTTTTTTTGTTTACTAATGTTAACAAGCACATTGAATGAAGCATCACATGATCTACATACGTCAGTTTAAATAAACACATCATATGTTTTGTTCCCAAGGGTCCCTAACGTAGAATTACGTTGTCTAACTAACACTACGCTAACATGATCGAATGTTAAAGAACTTTTAAGTACATAGTAAAATTAAATACATCTCTTAGATCACTATTACATTACATCACATGATCACCTACATCCACTACACATGTCGTAGGGTATGCGGTGATATTTAATACAATCACAAGTATCAAAATACATCAAGGATCCACGTAGGGATTATTACTAATCAAGTGAAACCTCCTATAAGTACAAGATAATATCTTCTAACAACTTGGTACATAAATCTGCAACAAAAGAGATAGACTGATCCAAGTGTACAATCAAGTGACGAAGGGTTAATCCGCAACAGTCTCAATGGAGAAGTACACTACCTCCCGACCATGTAGAACCCAGAGGTCCACCCCACCGTGCTAGGGAGATAACACCAGGCCCACACACACACTAAGGACCAATCCACAAGTGTCACCTAGGGAGATATCTCTAGAACAAGAGGGTTTACAGGTTACTAGAGGCACTGACCTACGTAGGTTATCTACAATGTGAGTAGGGAGGTGTCATCACGTAGATCCACCCTTGAGTTTAGTCCTGAAGGTTCCTCACTGAACCGACGGCACTCAAGCAATCATATGTGGCATCGATATCTCTCATGAAGACAAGTATATCGATGATGCATCTAGCATCTTCCCGCATCCATCCTTAGTCTTAACTAGCACTCAAGGCATGGGCGAGGTATCTCACAAATTATCTTTTTAATGTTCTCCTAACTAGGTCAATTTTTATAATGTTATCACTGGGATTAAGAAACTTGACAATGGATGATCCGTCAGCCACTTGCAGGCCTCGGCGATCCATTGCAAGCCACCCCCTACACCACATCTAGATAACCTACCCTAGTTTCACAACAATACCCATCCTGGTTTGTGGCCACTTATGACATATTAAGTTCCAATAACCAAATAAACAAATAAAGTAAATTTCCATTTCAAAACATAAATCCACTTGGCCACTAATTCAAATTTTAACCCACCAGGAGGAAATAATAACAGGGATCGGTTTGACCACCCCATCAAGGTCTCACATTGACCCTAATCCAAAACAAGCAAATGAAGATAGAATCCACATTGCACCATAAATACAATCAACAAACAGATAACTGATAACCACAACAAGTACCCGACCTCTGGATTTTACCCCCCTATTCGGTTATCTAATCCTGTATGTAAATCAACTATATCAACAATGTACTTTACATGCACAAACAGTATACGCAAAGAGAACATCTTGCACAAGTAATTAACATGTCGTAAGATAAACCAAGACATAATGATCATAATAACAAGTAATTTGCTCACACTAGTTATTCACACCAATCAGTATATCCATGTTTACAATAAAAATGATCATATCGTTAACATTCACTAATGCCTATAATGGTTTGATATTAATGAAAACATTATTATTAACCATAAGGTTTACTATCATGTGAAGAATATTTCAAGGGCATTTATTGAATAATGTCTTCATTAATTTATAAAAGATGGCAATGTAACTATATCGATAATGAAAGTAATGACTAAAGTTAGAGGACTCTAAGGTGATTATATTATACTCAGTAATTAATCCAAATATTAATTATACAATAGCTCATGAAGTATTAATTTTAGCTAAATCCTCTTAGTTAAAATTAGATGGTAAATATAATACATTCTCTAATAATAATAAGGTGTCTAATGTTACACATTCATATACAAATCCAAGAGTGCATTACTCCAATGGATAACAAATTCAAATAATTAATT
The DNA here is from genome assembly GCA_027943335.1 of Chamaecyparis obtusa. Taxonomy (NCBI): domain Eukaryota; kingdom Viridiplantae; phylum Streptophyta; class Pinopsida; order Cupressales; family Cupressaceae; genus Chamaecyparis; species Chamaecyparis obtusa. The sequence continues at coordinate 161,934 of BSBK01000192.1, read as the reverse complement.
AAACATTTCATTTTATTAGCTTATTCAATAACATCTAAGCTAGCCAAATCTAAAGTCCCCTAGGTTCCTAATCTACTATCCACCTCATCTCCATAGTGGATAAAATAAACAATTTAAAATAAAACAAATAGGTACAAGACCCAAGGTGGGCGCCCATTGTCAAAGAGGTTTGAACAAGGCAATAAATTTATAAGCATGGGCTAAGGAAAACCCACGCCACTTTTCACAAGGGCGGCACACATATTAAATATGATATGGGAGGTACTTTGACCAACCCAAGGCAAGGAAAGAAAGGCAGTCAAGTGGGTCCCACTCACAACAAGGAAAGATTTTCGCAACTTCCAAGGCTAGGAGGTTAGGAAAAAAGTTCAAACTCCAAGCAAACATGAATGACAAGTGTCCTTCATTCCCCAAAAGAAAATCTGCAAGTGGGTGGTGCGCCTAGCAAGGTGAGGGGACACATTAAAGACAAAAGGGAAGAGGTGTCAGTTTGTAAATCCCCAAGCATGGTACGCATGGGAGGAAGATTTCAGGAAGTCAACAATGATATAAAGTCCTGGCAGCTTATTAATGGAAGGATAGCATTTTTTTAAAACTTTTATGTTAATGTCTTGTCTTCATGCCCTTAAGCCAACGTGGGGAGATGGACTTGGGCAAAATTTTAAATGCAAAACTTTTTCAAAACCCCCAACACCTGCGCCTAGAGTCCTAGTGGGGCCCTCAACATGTGGAGGATGACATAAGAGGACTTAAAAGCATGTCTATAAAAACATTATAAGGAGGAAAACATAAAGACTAATAGCTATTTTAGGGGATGTTATAGATTGAATTTATTTTACTTAATATCCATTGGTCAAAGAGAATATTCTCTGTGTAAAACTTGGGAAAATAGTAGTCTCCATATATTTTTCAGAATGTATGTTTGGCTTCAAGTTTTAAGTTTTATTTGTGCTTGTTTCTTTCTTTTCATAAGGACTTAGTTGATTTTGTTATCCATGCAATGATGTTTTGTTTTTCCCATTGATTTCTAAAATAACTTAATATATTAAATTCTTTAATTCAGAATGATAAATGATCAATCAAATGATTAAATGGCAAATTTATGGATCTAAATACAATGATTATCATTGAGATTTTGAAGCATCAAGCTCTCTTGCTTTTCAATTTGGTTTCATCTATGGTTGAATTGAGAGGGTTTATAATTGAAACAATGTAATCTCACAAATGTAAACTAAAATTCTCATTATTTTATTTTTTCACTCCACATTTAGAGAAGGTAAATATGCTCTCTCATTAATGAAAATTTTAAAACTAACATGGAAACATACTAAGGGAATTCGAAACCTACCTGATTCTCAAAGCAGGTTGATGAAGCCAGCCTCTCAACTGTGATCCCAATGTGCTCCACAAACTCAATCCTGCTCTTCTTGCTCTCTTCTCCTTCTCCAAGCCTTCTCTTCTTCCTCTATTTTTTTCTCCAAAAATTGCATAAAAAAAAGTGGTGACAAGTCTCTCTCTTTTGCCTCTAAATTGGCTTGGAAAGTAGGGAAGAAATATTTTATTATTTCCCCCCTACTATTCAAGTCAACTACCTAAAATGAGACAATTTAAAATTGTAGAATATCTTTTTCTTTTTATTTCTTCTTCTTGAATTTCATTTCTTTTTATTTTCAATTTATCATTTGGTTTAAGTTATATCACTCAATATCTCAATATTATATAGTAAGCTGTGTTTATATATAATCATATATATACAATTAACGTATATACAATTAATAATAGTATAACCATAAGGGACATAGTGTAAGCATATGTATCTGATTATGTCATAACATACTAATAACATAATATTTACCAATGTGTCAACATAATTTCAATGACTATCAGAGATCAGACATGAGATCCACAAGGTCAAAATGCGACACTGACATGGAACAACACCTAAGACAATATCATGCTCAACCGGGAAAACATATATCGGATTCGTTCCACCAGAACGAATTCGATTCAGGTAAGTCAAGTAAGGTCCCATCCGTGGTTTTAGGATGGTTAGGTTAGGTTAGGGAATTGGCCTAGGTGCTAACTCCCCTTCTCCGCCATTGAGACATAATGACGGCACGCTCATCCTGTCAAACCAGGGAAGTCGATGCCCGGTACCTGCAACCTGCATAAAAACCATTGCATGTACATGTGCATATATAACATACTATCAGACAATGGTAGCGATGGCTAGGACGTGTGGACCCGACTAAATGCAGGTAACTACGCCTCCTCCTCTACCATACATGCATGTCAACAGAAAAGAAAACATATATGATAACAAACATGATACCATACACATGCGGGTATGGGGTAAGTACCAAATATAATCATCATCTAATTATTTCAATTTATACATGCATTTGAAACATCATATAAAATCCATCATTACTAGATTTAACCATCACGTAATGTTTTGTTCCAGTTCAAACATGACAATTAACATCCAAACTATAATTGTTTAATCACACACCACAATATGAATATAACATATGATATATGTCTGATATAATCAACCAAGATAAAACAGTATCAGACTAAACATAGTCTCAACAATAATCAGATGCGAGGGGTATTACAGGCAAAGAGAAATAAATATCAGCTAACCAAACATATTAATGAAAAATATGTAAACAAGCTTTGACCAAAGCAATTTTAAAATACGAAATTTATTGACAGACAAATAAACATTAAATATACCCTTCTCTATCCATTCCACATTACACACCTATTCTACAAAAGAAATACCTTCTTTTAAAGAAAACAAATAAAAAAACACCATAGCTAGTTTTGAAGAATCCCTTCATAAACAAAATTTCTGTTGTTAATTTATTAGGAAACCCGTTGCCGCTCTGGAAACGCGAATACTCATGGGCCGTTGAACATGCTGGCAGCTTCAATTAGCAAATACTCATGAAATAAAAAGAAGAGGTATCTACTGCGTAGCATGCAAACTGCAGTTGCATGGGCTGCATTCCTGCAAAAATTCATTGATTGATCATTCATCTTCCTCCTTGTGGATTTATATACTTCCTTTTTTAATTTGCATATTTGCATTCATCCTCTGTCACCATCCTGACCGATTTCGGCACGTTCACCAACTTGACTGCTTTTGGCACGTTCACCAACTCCATTAAACTGTAATTTTGCTCAAGCTGGAGAATTTCAAGGTTGGGACAGCAATCTTGAGAGAATGATATTCTCGTCAATGCTGTTCCTTTGAGGTGTATCACCTTGAGTTTACACAATGAAGAAGACCGCGACCTGAAATCCAACTGGGCTATTGGACAATCAATAATCTTCATAGATTGAAGATTAGCTAGTCGCCTAAGCCCTTCTGGCAAATACCTCATCTTTTCACAGGAGTTTATGAATAAATATTCTAAATGGTCGAGAAGCTTAACGGACTCAGGCAAGGATTCAAGGTTCATGCATCTCGTAATTACGAGACGTTTCAAGCTTGACAAACAGCCAACAGACTCTGGAAATCCTGTCAAGTGCGGACTTCCAATCACCAGCTTTTCCAATCTGCTTAGTTGGCCGATGTCATTTGGTAGATTATGTAGACCAGTTTCTTTCAGGTGTAGCTTTCTGAGGAACTTCTGCTGTACAATTTGCAGAGGTAACTTTTTCAACTTGGCGTGTCCTGAAAAGTACAATTTCTTAAGATTTGTCATGTTTTCAAGAATTTCTGGCATAGGTAAGAGCTTCTCACAACCTGATAAATTCAGGTATTCCAGCTTTACCAGCTCCTTAAAAGATTGTGGCAATTTCCTTAGCATCTTGCAAGAGAAAAAATCTAGATGCCGCAGTTTACATAGGTCCCCGAAACAGATGGGTAATGTCGACAAATGGTTACACTGATGTAGCTCCAGGTGCTCAAGCGATTGGAGCTGACAGAATTCATCCGGCAGTTTTTTAAAGCTAAATTCTTCCCCATGATAAGAAATCAAGGCTATCTTTGTCAAATGCTTCAGACCTGATATTTGACATGGAAAGCTGCGAAAACTGTTGCCTTCAGTAGCAGTAATAATCATCTCTCTCAACTCTTTTGGAGGCTGCGCCCAATTTTCAGTTCAATTCAGTTACCAAGTTACCAACTGGAATTAAGGTTTTTAAATAAGTATCATAAAGCACAATATCCTACTTACATGTACGTTATTTTCCCACAAATCTTGTAAGCTGGATGCGCCGTAAATCTCTAAAACCCTCAAGTTTGTCATTGAAAGCCAGGATGGAACATTTGTGTCCTGAAAATTAAACCAACGAAGCCACACTAGATCCGCTGATAGTTTGGCAAAGTTTGATGTGAAATTATCTCCGGCAACAACAAGAAGCTGTAATAGAATCCGCGATCCAAGATCCATGAATACTTGAAAAGGAGGATCGTAAAACTTGCAGCATTCAGGGAACTTGTAACGACCAGAACGTGCAACAAGTTGAGTTGTAGCCGCCATTATTCCCCGAATAATAAACATCCTCTGCTGAACACAAAAATGAAAGATCGGAAATAAAGATGGATCAAAGCAATCAGTCGGACAAACAAACGTGTTGGAGATCCTTGATAAAGTAATATATAGTAGATTCAAAAAAGTATCAACGTACCTGTGTGCATTCTATAATCCTAGTTAAATGCTTGGGGGACCAAAGACGAGGTGGCCAGCTTTCAATTGCGATTTGCCTTCCCAAATCGCAAAGAATGTCATTCATTCTTATGCGGTTCTTCTTGTCGACCTTAACGAGACACTTGTTCACAAGGTTTTCCAGTGTCTCCAGACCTTTCCTGTCATCTGCTTCCCACACTCTAATGGCCAAATTTAACTTTTCTCCGACGAAGAAACAAGCCACATCCAAAAATATATATTTCTCTTCGTCTTTTAATGCATCATAAATAGGTTTCAGCTTCTGTATCTCCTTGAGATTCATTCTGGAGGTCTCATTTAACTTTGATCTCCACTCATCTTCTGACTTCCCATACAGCATTCCTGCAACGACCTCAATAAACAAGGGGAATCGATCACAAGCCCTTATGAACTCTTTAACAGGTTCCTGAAAGGCTGCCGGTGGAGTGCGTTTTAAGAAAGCATGCCAGCAGAAAAGCTCCTCTGCGTGACACGGATCCAGTCCTTCCATTTCGTAAATGGAGATGCCCCATGGTCTAAGGACCTCGCGATTGCGTGTAGTGATAATAATCAAACTACCCGATGCAAGGTTTATGCCCTTGTCTGGCAACAGAGCATCCAATTGATTGCAGTCGTCAACATCGTCCAAAACGATGAGCACGGGAGCGGTCAATCCTTTGAAACGCCCAGCTAAAATACGCTTGAGATCGCTTGCATGTGCAAACGGTAGCATATCCCTGAGCTGTACCAGGTCCCACAATAGCTTTCTCTGCAAATCAGGCAACTTGCTCTTTCTTACTTCAAATAGAAAGCTATACCTTTCGTACACGGAGCTTTTCAGGTTACAGAACGTTTTGGCAAGTGTGGTTTTACCAGAGCCACTCATGCCGACAATTCCCACAATTTTTACACTTTCATGAACTCGAGCAGATTCTAGAAATTCTACGGCTTTGCCCAGACCAACAAGATGTTCAGGTTCATCAAGTGGCACATTCACTTTCAGTAACTCACCCCTTACGCGCTTCACAATTGTTTCTAACAGAATCCCGTCATCAACCCTGGCCATCGTAAAAAAATATCATTGTGACGGTAATGATTATTGGAAGTAAAATAGGAAAAAAATACAAAATAACTTAGATGCGTCTGATATGGAGGGCACAAAGTATATGATACATACCCATTACCCTCGACTATATTGCCCTTAATATCGGCAATTTTCTGAAGCGCGTGTTTCCATGCTTCAACACTTTGTGGGTATCTCTGTTCATATTTGGAAAAGTTGCCAACATAAGGTTCCTCATTTAATCGCCGTCTGAATTCAGCAGGGTCGACTTTATAGAAAACAGGAATAATTGGGGCCTGAGTGTGTTCTTGCATAAACGACAGCTCGGCCAAACACCATGGCGAGCTCACATAATTTTCGGATAATATAGCAATGTGAATTCGAGCGCTACACATTGCGTCTTCGATTGTTTGTGGTATGAGGTCGCCCGACTCCAACTCTTTTTGGTCCAGAAAGGCTTTTACTCCAAGGAGATCAAGGGTATGATAGATGGTGCTGGCCAGTGTCGATTTCACATCAGGTCCACGATGATTGATAAAAACATCATAGGGTGGGTGCGTCAGTGGTATTGATGATGAAGCAAATGAAGCAGATGGCGTTATTCCACCAAAAGCAACTGCCATGGAGTTAAATCGAAATTTCAAGAGATGCAATTTGAGCAAGACTTTAGGAATAACAAGAATCGAGCTTTGAAAGTTTCTGAGGTGTTATATTAAATGGGCAAGGGAAGAAAGACGAGAGAAAACGGGTGGAACCGAGTGACGCGTTGGAGCCAGAGGCACCGGGGGAGGGAACCAGTGGATATAATTCCTTTCAGGAACAATCACATCCAAGATACCACAAAAACGTTGTCCTCTTTATTTGTAAAAGCGCGTTATGTAGGCATTAACAATTGGATCTTTAACAAGTTCCTCTCTAAGCTAAATGAAAGTTAATCAGTAAGAAATTATAATAATTGAAGTGTTAGTTTTGGTCACAAAATATGTATTAGAATAGTAAAATGTAATATTTTTGTTGGAGTGCAATTGCTAGTTAATTATTTTAACAAATAAATTTTAAAATCTTTCTTTTTCATATACAATAATATTCTATTATCAGAATTTTGCATGTGTGCATTGTCTCTCACAAATGGACCTTGCCACCTAAGAACTTAAGTTTGGGGTGCCTATATACACAATTTCACGTCTCTCCAATTTCTACCTAGTTCATATGTGACTTGTTGTTCAGGTATCAAAAGAGTATTCGATAAGACAACTTTTTTTGATTTAATAATTAAATTAAAAACTAGAATAGAATTGTATTATGATTTTTAATTTAATTATTAAATGTAAAAAACTATCAAACACTTATTTTGTCTATGTACTCCTTTCATAAAATTGCAAAATAAATCAAAACTATGATGTTTACAAGGAGGATCATGTGCTTGATATTCTTGGAGAAAAGTAATATGGTTTCTCATAGAAGTTTTCTTTGTAACAATTCTTTTTGTAATGACTTATTGCAGATGTTGTCTTCCTCTAAATGTTCTAAATGTTCTTTTGTAATGACCTGTTGGAAATGTAGTCTTCCTAGTGTTCTTTCAACACTTGTGCCTTAAAGACATCTACTTTATAAACTATTTAATTATTTATATAAATGTTTTTAAAAAAAAATTAAGAAGTGTGGAATAGAAATGAAAGTTGGAATTGCCAGTTTTGTCTCCATCATTCTAAAATAAAATTCAGTAGTGGAAATTGAAGGAATCAGTCTTCTGTCAATATAAAATAAAGTCGAATACAGTGAAAGATACTGAAAGGTTTTGTCTGCTCCGTACAAGTTTATGTAGTCGCTTTCACTTTCAATTTTTCTCGAGTTGTCAAAATCTCATGGAGATGATTTTGAATGTTTTATAATTATTGTGTTTAGAGTCAAGATCTATTTTCGAGCAAGATGTGACTAGAGTCACTTCAATTACGCCCTGATTCCACAAAGATATGCCAGAGTGGTAAGGAATTCGAATAATCTATTTTCATCAACATAAAATATTGTAAAAGCCAGATGTAATCCACTAAAACAATCAGTGAATTGGTAAAAGATGGCATCATGCATCGAACATGGAAAAAAAGAAGGAATCGATCGCCATCAACATAAAATAAATTGAAAGAAATACATAAGCAAGCCATTACGTAACTTTAATTTGGTCAAAGATGCCATATCCTGACCCATTCCACCATGGCGGCGGCTATCTCCATCCAAAATGCACCCAACTACCATGCAATGACTTGACACACAATGAAAGCAAGCGTCTCGTGGGAGGAACAGTGGTAAGAAATTACAATAATTGATCGCTATCAACATTAAATAAGTGAATGAAAGGTAGATGGGAACCACTATAGGAAGCAAGCAAGTGGTGGAAAATGGCATACCTATACCTAGTTAGGTATTAAAATAATATAATATCACACTCCACCGACATGAATGGAAATAAGTTTTTTTCGGTTGTCAAGAATTCTTGTTCATATTCGGCCTCCTACTATGCACATTCATGTTTTTCTATTCAAATTTTACAAGCTTTGTGGATTTTTTCATACAAAAATGATGAGGTTTAAGGGTTTATTTAGCTTTCTTTCGTAAATGGGTTGCACAAATGTTGGGGGTTGAAGGGTTTAATAAGTTATCTACAATATGGTTTAACGAGGTTTGTAAATGTGTTGCAGTTATTTTTCATTTTTTCTATTAGATATGGTTCCATTTATACTGTTTCTAGTTTTAGTTATAGCTTTCAACTTATTTATGTGCTATTTATTGTCTATGACAATGGCATTTTCAGTCTTATTGGTTTCAAGATTTTTTGGCAAATTGGGTTTTGCAGGTTTATATATTTTGCAATAAGTAGTTTGTTTTTGGGCTTCTATTTGCCTGCTTCAGTTTCAAATTTAGTGTTAAGGGTTTTAAATTTCAATTCCAATGTTGGGGGTTTCAATGTGATTGTTAATACATTCCGATTTCATTTCATTTTATCAGTCCTAGCTTCTCAAATATTACTATCAAGGATTTGCAATTTCATTTCCACTATTAGGGATTAAGGAAATCATAATTTATCTTTTGTTGGAATCAATTTCATGACTAAGGGATATACATAACGTTTGGACAGTAATTTTTTTGTAGGGTTTCAATTTTAATGTTAAAGGTTTTCAGTTTCACTTCCAATGTTGGGGTTTGCAAGTTTAATCAGTTATTTGCTTACCGATTTTAATATCATTGTTAGTGCTTGCCAAAATAAATTCATTATTTTTCAAGGGCGACTTTCTATAGACTCCAAACTTGCATAATGCCAAATTTGCAAAACAAAAATATCAAATAAGATGTGGACCCCACTGCCGACGTCGATTGTGGTATGTGTAAATTACAAACCTTCATGAAACATTAGCTCAACATACTTTCAAATTGAAATCATTAGATCTATCCTAATTAAGCAGTTCAAAATGAAAGAAACCAAAAGAGTCTCATGGATCTCTAATTATAAGGACTTGAAGTATGCTCTCAGTTGCAAATGATACTCAAGTAATAACCTATAATACGAGAATATGCAAAGATGGATGAATCTATGATGCATGATGCAAGATTGACGCAAATTGAAGGTAAATTTCTATCCTAAATGATCAAAATCACTTAGAGCTTGACGCAATTCCTCCATTATGACATCACTCAATGAAGATTCTAAGCTAAATGAATTCAATTACTATGATATTCCAATGCAATTTGACTATAATGCACTTACAATGAAGGTGGATATGAATTGCTCTAATTGTGCCTCCTATTTATTATAGGATTTCCCAAGGTGCAGGAGATGAGTTAGAGGTGAGTTGAGTTAACCATGATCAAGATAAGAGGTTGACTTGTGTTTTTTGAGGTGTCCAATTTGGAAGGACAAGATTGGATGGTCAAGATAGTAAAGCCTTGGAGTGATCCATGTGCACATAAATCATCTCTCTCATTGGTTGATCCAATTTTGTCATGTAATGGTAGGTAAGAAATTTTAGGAATAATTATTTCTAAAGAATTAATTAAATTAGCAATGTATGAATATTGAATGGGTTGGATTTAATTATTTAAAGGAACTATATTATCAAGTGATTAATTCAATTACATATTTATTTGATTTTGATTTTAATTAATACGAATGGTTTAAATTTAATTAATGTTAGCTATGACCATTTTTAAGTGTATACATATATATTATATATCATAATATATTAATTATTGTTATAAATAATTTATTTTAAAAAAATTATTAAATTTGTTCTTTTAAAATTACTTAAATCTATATATTATATATTTCAAATAAGTTATTATTCATTTTGTTTTGATGTTAAATTTTTTAAATTCTAATATCTTTATTTTTATTAGATTTGTGAACTTTTAAAAATGCATGTAGATTAAATTATTAATCTACATATTAAATAATAACATTATTAAAACTTACTAAAAACTTACTATTAAATTATTAGTCTACATGTTAACTTTTATTAAAAACTTATTATTAAATAATAACATTATGAAAATTTTAATATAATATATATTAGAGAATCAATAACTTATATATTTTATATTATAATTATTATTTTTTTAAAAATGTCTAAATTAGGCATCAAATTGCATAATCAAAATCTACTGTTAAGCGTAAAAAGTTTTGAAATTAAACAAATTGTTTTAAATCTTTTTAAAAAACTACACGGATTTCTATTTCATCCGGGGTTGTACTATCTCTCCACGGACCTGCACTCACACAGTGGTCAGAGATGTGGCAGTGAATGGGCATCCAGCCATAAGGAATCTTTTAAAGGATAGTGGGAATTGCCAGGTTTTGTCTGCTACGTGCAAATTTATGTAGAGTCGCTTTCACCGTCAATTTTTCTCGAGATGTCAAAATCTCATGGAGATAATTTCGAATCTTTTATAATAATTGTGTTTAGATTCAAGATGTTTTTTTGGTGCAAGATGTGACTAGAGTCACTTCAATTGCGCCCGGATTCCACAAAGATGTGCCTGAGTGGTAAGGAATTCCAATAATCTATTTTCATCAACATAAAATATTGTGAAAGCCAGATGTAATCCACTAAATAAATCAGAGAATTGGTAAAAGATGGCATCATGCATCGAACATGGAAAAAAAGTAAGGAATCGATCGCCATCAACATAAAATAAATTGAGAGAAATACATAAGCAAGCCAATACGTAACTTTGATTTGGTCAAAGATGCCATATCCTGACCCATTCCACCACGCCGGCGGCTATATTCCATCCAAAATGCACCTTCCAACTACCATGCAATGACTTGACACACAATGAAAGCAAGCGTCTCGTGGGAGGAACAGTGGTAAGATATTACAAGAATCGATCGCTATCAACATTAAATAAGTGAATGAAACGCGGATGGGATCCACTATAGAAAGCAAGCCAGTGGTGGTATCCAGCCACGAAAATCAATTTTTTTATATAGCTTTTTGCAAACTTCTGATTAAAAAAAAACTAAGTGTCTCACCTTCGTATGATTAACAATTAATGGCATACCTAGATATGTATAATATAATATAATATCACACTCCACCAACATGAATGGACCCCAGTCCTACACAGAGCGAATCCCAGCGGCTTTTAGTATTTGGAGCCAAGCGTTTTCTGCACAAGATGGAATATAAAGTCGGTCAAAATAGATGACGGATTCCCCTAAAATGGTTTATCTTGTGTCAGAGGGATAGGTAGCGGTCTCTATCAATATAAATAAACAGTGAAAAACAGGTACATCTAACTGGCCCTTTCCCCAACACTTCACTCCCCCTGAAATGTGAAGACAAAATAAATCAGATTGTCTGGAGAATCCATTTACGGACGAAGGGATCATCATCCCTAATGTCTGGTAAAAAGACTTTTTAACTCCAAATTAACTGTACCCCACGCTGAAAAGGCAAAAGAGAGAACAACCACCCTTCCCGTGGCTATCCAGCAAACTAAACCGTATGAATTTAAACTCTGTGTCCTCTTGGTAAGGTTAGAGTTTTAATTTGCTGTTTAGACGTTTAAACGATGGTTTTTCATTTCATTTTGGCTCACTTTAACGGAACTTTGCCCTGGGACATAATCTGACCGTACTGTCGAGTAATTTGTTTCATCAGTTCATTCTTTGATTGTTTTATTTTCAAATTTATTTTTAAAAGGATGTTGGTTCTCTTTTCTTAATTGTGGTAAACTTATCTGTTTTCTACTCTTTAAATTTGTTATCTTTTATCTTTTAATGTTTTAGTTGTTTAAATTTAAGATTTGAATCCATTGTTAAGATTTACATTTATTTTATCTTGATTTATATTTTTCTTAAGTCTCGTTTACTTCACAATCTAATTGAAACACCGATTCATTTTAAAGGAGAAGTGTTTATTTAAATCTTTAATTTGCTTCTCATTTTATAGATTAGGAGAATTTTATTAAAGTTATTATAATGAATAATTCAATTTGATCATGACACATGTGTAGATACACCAATAAATTTTAGCTTGAATTTCGACGATGATTAGTCGATTTTTAGATGCAAATAGGTCGACCAAATGACCATAACTGTTGTCAAAGTTTTTTCATCGATTATTCGACACATAAAATCGTCGTCGAAAATGTGGCTTCTATAGTGGTCGAATTATCGACGGATCCGTCATCGAAATAATCGCTTCAATCTCGAAGAATTATCGGCCATACCTTTCATCTATTCGACTAATGTTGGTCAAAATTACGAGGACTTATGGTCGGAATAGTCATCGAGTGTATAGCATTCTCGTCGAAATGAGAAAACAATGTTGGTCGAAAGTGCGAGGAGTGGTGGTCGAAATAGTCATCGAAAGTATATTCGTTGATCGTCAAAAAAGTGACAGAAAATTTATTTTAAAAAAAATAAAAATAAAATATATTATCAAATCTATTAATATATTATAGTGATTGGAATTGACTGGAATTCGAAATTGAATGGAACATTGGTCTAACAAATCTTCATTGTCTTCTTTATATACTAGCATTTAAATGGAACATTAAGCATAGTAATAATATGCTTAATCTATTAGTAATTATCTGCATTTAATCTTCCAATTACTAATAGTTTTGCACTACACATGCAACGTATTATCAGTTTGAAGATAGTCTGTGCCATGTGTGATGGTTAAGTAATGGGAAAGTTATGATGATTTAATTGTAGAACTATTGGTCCCTTGAAACGTTCAAAAAAAAATTCTCAAAAGATGCACTCTCATGGAATACGATGACTTCGGGTTATGCACAAAATGGATCTATCTTCTATCACTATGCTCTTATCCTATGTCAAAATGTGAGATTTATGACACGGTATAGATTTATGGAGTCACTTGAGTGATCCAAGGATTTATGTAAGGGTCAAGAACCTATAGGTATATCTAAGTTTGTTATATGGCTATTGATGCCATTATTATCATGTAATTGCACTTCAAAGTGCAAAGATGCCAAAAAGATGTAAAATTGCATTTTTATGCAATTATGACCTAAAGGGCTAAATGAGGGTTTAGTAGAGGTTTAGGGAGTTTAGGGGATCAGGATAGGAACCTAAAACGTTTTGAAAAGTTAAAGATGATGCAAGAAAGATTAAAGTGGTCGAAGTTGACAACTAGTTGTCAACTAGACAATAATGCAAATGAATAACTAAGTGTAACAGTCATATATCTGACTATGCAGGTTAAGAAGAAATTGGAAATCAGTTTGTAAGGGGATTTTGGTCGATTTTGTACGTGAGTTTTATGGGAGAGGAGTCTTAGAAGTTGTGGGGAGGTGTGTATGGTCGAAGAAGACAATGTAATGAACTACCAAGGAATAAACTTTTAATTCTTTACAAACAGTCACTTCTCTGCTCGTAAAGACACAGTTTGGTGTTTATATCATTAAATTCTCTATTCAATGCAACATTGATAGGAAAAGCATTCATTGATTGGTATTATAAGTTTTGATCATTCCATGTACTGATTATATTATTTTGAAGTCTTAAAATCAAAGAATTTCAGTCCTTTTATTGACTATTCTTATACAGTGCTTGGTGTGCAAACAATCATTGTCTTGAAGAACCAATGATTTCCTAGGCTTTGACAAATAGTTGGCAAGAAATGATGTATTTAATATTTCTAAAGTGCTTCAAAAGGCTTAAACTCACCAAGACTCTTCACAAGACTTCTAAGTGATATATTTGGTGTTACTGACTTACATTTGCTTGGATTCGAGGACTTTAGAATATACTCCAAAAGTGATTATGTAACAAAGGAAGTGAGAAGGAAGGATCTTGATTTAGGTCAATGGATATTTCAACATGATTTTGGACAAGATCTTGACATGAGTGGATGGGTGTGGATGGTGGGATGGGGGGTGTATTGGTGCAGGGCACCTAGGCCATTCAGTTTTGCTTTGGGACTTGAGTTCTATATTTTGTTTTGCTTTGTAATAAAGGATGTCTTCTAAATTCCTAGACCATCATATGGTTTGGTTTTAGTCCTTCTTGTGTGGAGGTGTGTATGGTCGAAGAAGATAATGTAATGAACTACCAAGCAATAAACTTTTAATTCTTTACAAATAGTCACTTCTCTGCTCGTGAAGACATAGTTCAAGGTGTTTATATTATTATTTACTCTCTATTCAATGCAACATTGATAGGAAAAGCATTCATTGATTGGTATTATAAGTTTTGATCATTCCATGTACTGATTATATTATTTTGAAGCCTTAAAATCAAAGAATTTCAGTCCTTTTATTGACTGCTCCTGTACAGTGCTTGGTGTGCAAACAATCTTTATCTTGAAGAACCAATGATTTCCTAGGCTCTGTCAAATAGTTGGCAAGCAATGATGTATTCAATATTTCTAAAGTGCTTCAAAAGGCTTAAACTCACCAAGACTCTTCACAAGACTTCTAAGTGATATATTTGGTGTTATTGACTGACATTTGCTTGGATTCAAGGACTTTAGATGAAGTTAATCATATGTTAATCATTTATCTTAAGTTAGCTAACTTAAAAATTTCAGATAATCATTTTAAGATGTTAATCATTTATCTTAAATTAGCTAAATTAATTTTTAGCTAACTTAAGATAAATGATTAACATCTTGAAATAATGCAAGATGTTCATTAGACAAAGTTTAGACTTAACTTTAATTTTGACTATCTAAAAGTGAACATAAACTGAGCATAAGATGACATTATATATTGTCATCTCACCTAAAAATAATCACCTAAGACTCCAAATACATCACCATTAAGACAATTTTACCTCCCTATATGCAATATTAACATGTGAAGGTGATGAATGAAAATATATATGGGGTATCTCTATCCTTAATGAGTGAGATCAACTTGTCACCTGCACATTATACAACTTATTAAATAAAACTTATCAGTAACAATGCAGCCATAAAATGAAGATTAAATAATGATTTCAAATATGTTGAAGACAAAAAACATTGATTCATTGTAACAGTGTATATCAACAGTGTTTTAAGATAGGTATGCACCTCTATGACAATGAGATATCAATAAAAGACAATGATGTTCAATAGAAGTTACTGCTATGACAAGCAAGGTCATTTATATTACAGAGATCTTTAAGATGATTAGAGTAGTTAGGAGCATAGTTATGAAGAGTCATGACAAAAGGAAAACAACAAAGAAATTAAGACAATATCAAGGGCAATGATTGAAACACTGAAAGTATGTGATACCTATTAGAAAGGATAAGAAGTAGATGAAATAAATTTTTCCACAAATATTTCTAGTTTAGGAGTTCTTATGATAGATTTTCACTTTTATTAGCTTTCATCATATGAATGAAGTTCTAGGTTGCATTGCTTGTGAAGAAAATATTTGTGATTCTGGTAAACTTACTATTGGTAGTTGGGTAAGAATGACACCTAGCATCAAATGGAGGATGATTGGGTTGATCTACAAGTCCGTGGAAAATACTGTCATTCAGAGGGACTTTAGATGAAGATTAGGTCCTAGATGATATGTACCATTACAAAAACAAAAAAAATAAAGTGTCAGTCATGATAACTCAGTCAAAGGGATGTTCAATAGAGTATGAGGTCTTGTGAATATGATAGTGGAAAGAAAGAGATACAAAAGGAAAGAAAGAGATACTCCAAATTTTCCAGATACACAAGGAAACTACAAATTCATTGGCTAGGACCTAAGATTACAAATGAAATTCCCCACCAAAGCATACAAAATGAAAGATTTACAAGGTGACTTGTTACCTACACACTTTAACAGTAACAAATTAGAACTTCATCATTCATAATCAGTTAAAAAACTCATAAGAAGGCAGCTACCTAAGACAAGGTAGTAGGGAAGTAAAAGGGGTAGGAAGAAACATGAGAACGAATCATTTAGAGGTAGCTAATAATTTTTCATCTAGATTTTTAGGCTTAAAGGTAAGTGTTTTATAAAAATTCCCCATTCACTCTCTTATCTATACATCTACTTTGATGAACATGGTGACGTAGATTGGTTGATGAACATGTTTAAGAAGTAAAATATTTCTTAAAGTGACTAAGAAATAATATGGAGTAAGAAGTAGGTGTTTTTGACCATTGAATCTACGTCATTGGTTTAGTTTGAGCTTCACCTGGTTTTGAGAATAGTTTAATATTCTCTACTTAAAAAGGCCAACCACATGAAGGTGGAAGCTCATTTGGCCCCTCCCCCCCTCCTAACATTACTCTAAATTCCCCCTTAACATCTAATAACATTCATTCATTCATTAATCCATTTTTGAAATATAACATTCAATCATTATAATCACATGATAACATTCATTAACACATAAAAATCATTAACACACAACATTCATGAATAATTCATTAACACATCATTCATCAACATTTACTAGTACAAAAATTGTTAGAAAGTAAAGTCCACCAAGATAACTGAGAGGGGGGCGGGTGAATCAGTTATTAGGTGAATACAAATTTTATCAACCTTAATAGATTTTAACCATATAAGAAATGTAATCAACAACCATAGAAAGATATACATGCACAATAACACAATGACACAAGATATGTTGACTAGGGAACCTCTTGATCAAAGAGTAAACCCAGGTGGGAATGATGCCCACAAAAGATGCACTAATATAAAAGTTCCTTATGAGAGGATGGAATCTGTTAGGAGTCTTATGAAATACATTCAGTACATATGAGTCCCTGTTAGGAGACTTTGAATCCATGCTAAAAGATTTTAACTCTGTTAGGAGTTATGGAAGACAGAAGGATGGTCCACTGCCCAAACAACTTTAGGGTAAGATCAATGAAGTCACTATCCAACTGATCTTTTTATTACTCAATAGAATAATACCAAAAGATTACTGATCTCAACAATTCAATACTCCTTCTCTAACTATGCCAAACCACACCAACTGCTTCTTCAAATCTCAATACCAGATCTCTAAACTTCACATATCCTCTTTCAACAAATTTGCTTTCACAATTTCACTTTCCACATATATTCACACTTTCACATTACAACAAGGAAAATATTACTTCCTTTATACCACACTCAAGTAATTACAAATAAGTCGGCATACAAATTACAAAATAAAAGTTTCCACACGTTACATAAAAATTACACAAAAATGTTGGCTTCCAATTAAGATAATTCTTCACTCATGTGACCTCGAATCTTGCACTCACATCCACATCACTAACATCATGTCTCCAACTTCCTCATAATTGCGCATGATCAGATTCCATCTTGATTAGGAGATATCATCCGATTTCCACAAACCACTACTCAGGAACACTGCTTGAATACTACTTCCACTGATTTTCTCATAACTGTCATGAATAAATAAATTTCCATCTGCGCTCTTAACCATGATCTTATAGAACATCATAGAGTAAGTCCTCAACTCCGCATAGCTTCATCTTCAATATCCCAAGTGCGCTAACTCAAACACTGTCTGCTTCTCTGCTAATCTCCAGTGGATCATTGTGTTGACATCAATGAAAATGATAGTCATGAATGCAACAACAACTACTATAGAATGGCTATGAATACTCTACCATAGGATATATTTAGCATTCATTCCTAACAATATCGCCCATTGGCGTTGATGACAACATAGATGAAAAAATATCTAAGTTCCATGAATACCAACACTGCAATACTGTCGTTCTGAAAATGCTTTCAAGTCCTCTTCATCAATCAAATCTTACTTCATTTTCCTATTCAGTTCTCTCCAATAGATGGTTTTTCATGTATACTTCTCCCCCATTGACATCAATGATATATGTTTCATCATTATGTCAACAACAACTTCAATGTCAAAAGACACTATTCAGAAAATATATTCATTAGGTCAGTCCTCATGACTCAGCTCAGATACTCATACTCCCCCATAGAGGAAGTACCAACATCTAGTCTAGAAGAAAGATATGGCTCATATACCATTGGATGGGTGCAGTAGTCTGCATCACTTCTCAAAAGTAGGCTGGGGCATAACCCCAAGCATACCTCTCAGATACTCAAATGTATCCTTTAGAAAAAGTTTTATAAATATGTCTGCAATCTTCTCCTTTGTGCTTATGTACTCAAGTCTGACTTCTTTCTCTACCACTTTCTCTCTCACTACATGATACTTTATCTCTATATGCTTTTTCTTAGAATGTAACACATGGTTCTTAGACATACTAACTGTGCTAGTGTTATCACAATGTATAACAACATGCTCAACAAATTTTATTCCAATATCCTTCAGCATTTGCTTCATCCAAATTATCTGATTACAATTGTTTACTGCTGCCACATACTCTTCTTCTGTTGTGCTCTGTGAAATATAGTTCCGCTTCTTGCTTAGCAAAGAAACCAATCTTCCTCCAAGGAAAAATGCTCCACCACTGGTGCTATTTTTGTCATCAACAGTACCTCCCCAAGCAGCATTTGTATATGCACATAGGGTAAAATCATCAGATTTTTCATACCACAATCCATACTCAATTGTGCCTCTTAAGTACCTCAGTATCCTCTTTGCTACTGCATAATGTGATTCTCTGGGTTCAGCTTGAAATCTTGTTACAATTCCAACTACATGTGATATATCAGGTCTTTATTGAGGGTATGTGCAGGATCATGGTATGCCAAATTAGGTCCTTAAGTGGTAATGAAAATTCAGAAAATCGGGTTTAGGCAAGTTGACATAAAAATTTGAACAAGTTATAAATATTATATCAAAAATATGTAACAAGAGAATCTGTAGAAAATTGAATTTAGTTTCTAAGATACTAGGCCTTTTTCAAAAAACAATTATTCTATATGTTGAAAATCTCAAATTTCAATGTAGTAGTATGAAAATTTCAGGAAAAAAATAAGAAGTAGGTGTATGTCTAACCACCTTAAACACAATCAAATGATAATTTTTTTTTACAAGACTCTAGATATAAGTACTAGAATCATGTTTGGATGTGACACATATTTTTTTGTAATTTTTTTCCAAGTAAATAATTAATTATGATTTTTCTTCTACAACTTTTCTAGAATACAAAATTTTTTGTGTCTGACCACGTTAACTTAGTCTAAACTTTATCAAATTGAAAACTATTTTTATTTTTCTTGTAGTAGCAAAAACATAGGATGTGACACATATTTTAGATTTCAAAAATTTTATACAGTTGGAAAGTTATAGCTATTTTTCAATTAGTATATCAATCAGGACTAGAAAGATAACAAGTAGGTGTATGTCTGACCACATTAAACAAAATCAAATGATACTATATTTTTATAAGATTCTAGATAAAAGTAGTAGACTCATGTCCGGATGTGATGTATATTTTTTGTATTTTTTTCCCAAGCAAATAATTAATTATCATTTTTCTGCTACAAATTTTTCTGAATATAAAAACTCTCGTGTCTAACCACCTTAACTTAGTCTAAACTTCATCAAATTGAAAGAATTATTAATTTTTATTTTTTTTTTATGGGTAATAGGTCGAAGTCAAGATCAACATGGGGCTCAAGAAGACTTGAACCCAAGACCTCCCAAATGAGAGGCTCACAACTTATCGTTGCGTTGTGGGGTGTTCCCCTGAAAGAATTGTTTATTATTATTGCATTAGGTGAAGTATAGAATGTGATGTATATTTCAGATTTCAAAAATATTATATTATTTGAAAGTTATAGTTATTTTTCAAAGAGTCTATCAATCAGGACTTCTTTTTTCACATCGCCACTTTTTGGCATACCATGATCCTACACATACCCATGAGTCAACTATTGCAATCCTCCAATCATAGATCTATACTTTTTTTGTTCCATTGCAGGAGTCTCATCTGTGCTAGATAACTTGTGTCTAGTTACCATAGGTGTTCCAACTAGTTTACAGTTCTCCATTCAAAATCTCTTCAACAAATCATTCAAGTACTTTGTCTGACTTACAAAGATACTATCACTGTTCTATGTTATTTGCAATCCTAAAAAGTATATCATTTCACCAATCATACTCATTTCAAAATCAGTCTTCATTTCATCTACAAATTTATCACTGGCTTCATCTTCTCCTCCAAAGATAATATCATC
Organism: Chamaecyparis obtusa; assembly: GCA_027943335.1. Classification (NCBI taxonomy): domain Eukaryota; kingdom Viridiplantae; phylum Streptophyta; class Pinopsida; order Cupressales; family Cupressaceae; genus Chamaecyparis; species Chamaecyparis obtusa. The sequence continues at coordinate 141,612 of BSBK01000192.1, read as the reverse complement.
AACAAAAATAATAACAACCAACAAACCATTTTCAATTTCCTTTGTGTATAGGTTTCTATTAGTTGTGCCTTTTGTAAATCCTAACTTTATCAGATACTTATCCAATCTCACATACCAAGTTCTAGGTGCTTGCTTCAGTCCATATAAAGCTTTCTTCAGTTTACATACCATGTCTCCTTCTTGAGTTAAAGGAAAAAACCTTCAGGCTGCTCAATGCAGACTTCTTCTTCCAATTCTCCATTCAGAAATGCTGACTTCACATCCATCTGATACACTTTGAATTTCTTGTAAGCTGCATAGGCCAAAAACATTCTTACTGCTTCAATTCTTGCTATTGGTGCAAAAGTTTCTCCATAGTCAATTCCTTCTTTCTGTGAGTATCCTTTACATACCAATCTGCTTTGTTCCTTACTACTTCTCCTTGTTCATTCATCTTGTTCCTGAATACCCATTTTGTTCCTATAACATTCTTATCTTTAGGTCTAGGGACCAATTCCCATGTCTTGTTCTTTTCAATTTGACCTAGTTCTTCTTTCATAGCTTTAATCCAATGTTCATTTTCATAGGCTTCACTAGTAGATTTAGGTTCAATTTGAGAAATCAAACACAACTGTTCTTGTACTTTGTTTCATGTCAGAAATCCTCTATCTATGCTTCCAATAATCTACTCAGTAGGATGATTCCTTGATAGGTTCCTGTTAGGTATCACTATCTTAGTTCTTGTTTCTATTGTAGGTTCTTCAATGATTTCTTCACTGTAGCTTTCATTCAAAAAATCACTATCAGTTTCATAAAATAATTCAGTAGTCTCTGGATTAGTTATAGGCTGAGTTCCTTTATCTGATTCATAATCAAACATTCTTTCCTGAATTTTAAACTTTTCATCAACTTTAAGATTTGTGCTCTCAACAATAGTCTTAGTTAACATCTATAAGCTTTTCTCTTCAATGAATATCCAAGAAATATACCTTCATCACTTCTAGGATCAAACTTTCCAATGTCATCATCTTTCTTAATATAACATTTGCTTCCAAAAATTCTAAAATACTTAACTGATAGTGCATGTCCAAACTATATTTCATAGGGTGTCTTGTCTGTGTCTGCTCTGATTTGTACTCGGTTCATTGTAAACACTTCTATGTTCAATGCTTCTCTCTAGAATATCTTCACCAAGTCATTCTCAAATAACATAGCTCTTGCTACTCCAGTCACTGATTTGTTTCTCCTTGATGCAATACCATTTTGTTCGGGTGTCCTAGGGGTTGAAACCTGTCTCTTAATACCATTCACTTCACAAAAAATGTTAAATTCTTTTGAAGTAAATTCTCCACCTCTATCTGATCTCAAACATTTAATCTTCATTCCAGATTCATTCTCAAATTTGTTCTTAATGATCTTAAACTTATCAAATGCTTCAGATTTTTCTTTAAGAAATGCAATCCACATCTTTCTTGTAAAATCATCAACAAGAATCATAAAATACATTTCTCCATAGAATCCTCTAGTCCTTGTGGGACCGCTCAAATTTGTATGAACAATCTCTAACTTCTTTGCTATTGTAAACTTCTTGCTAAGAAATGAGCTTCTCTTCTATTTAGCCATCACACATTCCTTGCAAATCATGTTATTAGGCTTCATAATTTTAGGTAAATCTCTTACTGCAAGTGTAGTACTTACTTTCACAATGTTATCAAAGTTTATATGAAAAAATCTTCTATGCCATAATCAACTATCATCAATCTTAGTAAACAAAAATGTCATCTCAGTAGGATTCAACTGAAATACATTACCTCTAGTTCTAGATCTAGTACCAATCAAATTACCATCCTTGTCTTTGATTACACAATTTTTCTTAGTAAACCAAACTTGATATCCCTTATCAACTAGCTTTCCAACATTCAAAAGATTATGTTTCAAACCATCCACAATTTAAACATCATCAATATTAGTCTTTCCATGAAGAGTAATAGATCCTGTACCTTTAATAAAACAAGGTGCATTGTTTCCAACTCTAACAACTCCTCCATCATAATTATTAAACTTTATGAACTTTTTCATATCTCCAGTCATAAGATGTGAACAACCACTATCTATAATCCAATCAACTTTCTTTTCTACTTGAGAAAGTAAATCTTTTTCTTCCTTAACTTTTGTTTCAGGATTTTCTTCTTTAATTGCTACAAATCCTATATCATCATTCTCAGTTTCACTTTCACTCAAAGATTTCTCCAAACTAGCTTCAAGTTCTTCATCATTTGCATAGTAGCATTCTTTAGATCTCCTAGGTTTAAAGTTCTTCCTATACTTCTTAACTCTCTTAGGACATTTAGATGCAAAATGACCAAATTCTTGACAAGTCCAACATTTAAAGATTTTTGTACCATCCGGTTCTCTTTTCACAAGCAAGGAAATACCTTCTTCAATCTTCCTATCTTCTTCATTTCTAGATCTATTGCTGCTAGCATAATCTCCCCTCACACTGATGCTTCTTGACAAAGTAGGGAAAATACTAAGTGCACTGAATATTGTCTCCATTCTAGGTAAGTCTCCTAATAGCCTTAGGTTCATCTCTGCTACTTCCAATCTTCCAAGAAGAGTCTCTCTGGTAAAGTTCGTAGTACAAGGTATAACTTGTTCAATCATTTGTGTTGTCTGCTTAAATGCAGGAGTCAATGTCCTCAGAATTTTCCATATCACTTCATTCTCTGTCTTGGTTCCTCCACAAGATTTTATACTTGCAACAATCTCTGACATTTTACCAATATAGCTTCTAACAGATTCATCTTCCATCATTCTTATATCTTCAAATGCACATATCCAATTATGTAATCTAACTTTATTTGCATGTTCGTCACCTTCAAAAGTAGATTGTAAAGCTAACCAAATTTCATGAGATGTTTTTAGATATTTTACCTAACTGTACTCATTTTCTGGAAGGGTTGACAAGAGTGCTTCTTTGGCAAGTATGTTAAACATGAATAGATCTCTCTCTTCATTAGTACAATCTTCAATCTTATCCTCATCAATGATAGTCTTCTGATTCTTTGTAATTAACCAATAACCTGGTCCTAAACAAAGTAGGTGTGTCTTCATCTTTTCTTTATAGCTATCAAATTTACTCCATCAAACTTAGGGCTTTCTTTTCTAAAATGATTCACCATGGATCTCCTTAAGTTGTTAAACTTTTTCTTCAAGGACCTGCTGCTCTGATACCAATTGTTAAAAAGTAAAGTCCACCAAGATAACTAAGAGGGGGGGGGGGGGGGGGTTAATCAGTTATCAAATAAATAAAACTTTTATCGACCTTAATATATTTTAACCATGTAAGCAATGTAATCAACAACCATAGAAAGATATACATGCACAATAACACAATGACACAAGATATGTTGACTAGGGAACCTCTTGATCAAAGAGTAAACCTCGGTATGATGCCCACAAAATATGCACTAATATGAAAGTTCCTAATCAGAGGATGGACTCTATTAGGAGTCTTATAAAATACATTTAGTACATATAAGTCCCTATTAGGAGACTTTGAATCCCTGCTAAAATATTCTAACTATGTTAGGAGTTATGGAAGAGAGAAGGACCCACTGCCCAAATAGCTTCAGGGTAAGATCATTGAACTCATTGTCCAACTGATCTTTGTATTACTCAATAGAATAATACCAAAAGATTACTGATCTCAACAATTCAATACTCCTTCTCTGACTATGCCTGTCATGCCCTGTAAGGGAACCAGGGAAATGCACAAAGGTTTACTTTGTGAAAGAAAACCTAAGTAGAATTTTACGAAAAATTTTGAACTTTTTAAAATTTGCAAATAAACAAAACATATTCTAACTTCTTTCCAAGGTTGCCTTAAATGTAAATGTATAATTTATAGAAAACTGATAAACTAATACAAACATTTATTACCCATACATATTTCATTTAAAGATCCTATTTGGGAAATGCTTAAACATATTCATTTTCAATTTTACATCTAAAACTTTTAAGAATCAATTACTGTAATTCCATTTCATCTAATTAACATATTACAATAGTACAACAATGATTCATCAACATTTTACATAACTTGGTATATAACAAAATTACATCTTTCCAACATACATTAAATAAACCTCCCATATAACCTTTTTCCTATGTCTACCCATTATTACATCATTTGAAATTACATTACATTCAAACTCCTCATAGGAGAATACATAAGTTTACATTATAACATATACAAGTACAAGTCTTCATTCTTCAACAGGTGCATAGACAAGTATAGATCTTCAGTTGTTTACATCTGCACAAGATACCTCGATAGAAAGATTTTCCACCCAACCATGTGAAACTGGTAAAGTTTCACCCCCCATGCTAGGAGATAAACACCAAGCCCACAAAGAAGGAACTTACTAGGTTTTACCAAAAGGGTTGGATAACAATTCCACAAGTACAGTTCTATTCAACAAGGGTTCTAGGGTTTGGGTAGGAAATCCTAAGCAACAACCTAAGTGAGTGTCATCGCATAGCCCTCACCCCTTGGGTTGTCCTGGTACTAGCCACACTGGGCCCCGGCCCCCAAGTAGGCACATGCAAAATTGAATGCCTTTCATACAGACAAGCGCCATTCGATCGTACCTACGCATAGGTACCTTCTCCCACTCCCATCCATAGCCTGTCCTAGTGCTAATGGCATGGGCGAGGCACAATTTAATCTTTTTAATGTTTTAAACCCATCCCTTAAATTTTATTTAGGTTATCACTTGGTTAATTAACTCATCAGTCGGTTATCCTGGTCTAGCCACTTTAGGGCCCCGGCCCTGCACTAAGAGCCACTCACTTAGGGGTTCCTAGGTTTCCTAACCCTAACCTATTCCCGTTAGGTTCCAAAATAAACTCCTAACATGTCTATAACAACTAATGGGTGTTTCCAAATCCCCAAATCTAACTTTGTCTGCTATAAACTCCTAAGTTTGATTAGTCCTGATTATAGACTAGTGAGGAAGAAGAAGAGTTATGTTTGTCACTTCCTAGCCCTCCTAAAATCTATTCAAAAGATCCTTCTATTACTAATTTATGAAAGTGAATGTTTACATTACAACATTACAATTTATTTCATAAAATGACCAGTTTTATGTTTTACATATACAAAATGAAATATAATATATCACACTTTGAACACTTCTAAAATCGCAAATTTGTTCGTATAATAAATAATATTACAATTTTATGTGTAATATTATTTATCTACAACATTCATATTATAAAACATTATATTATATGATATATATAATATATTTTACATATATTATATATATCATAGAATATAATGGTACCACCGCAAATATTAACCAGCAAAATATTAAACACCGAAAATTATATTATATATATATTTTTTTTGACCACCGAACATATTTATTTTCACCACCGAATATTTTTTTTTTTTTTGACTTTTGTTATCACCACACGGCGGTGGGCACTGCCGACGGCACCCTACGGTGCCGGCGGCAGTGGGGTCACTGCCGTCGGTACCGTAAGGTGCCGCCGGCAGGTGCCACCTGTGGACAGTACCTTCGGTACCGCACGGCCCCACTCCACCTACGCGCCATGCTAAACAAAACATATGAAAGTTTATTCTGTTGAAACTATTTCATTTTTACAATATATATATTTTTTAAAACTATTTCTAAATAACGAAACTCATAAAAGATTATATTATATATATTATATCATATATATTATATATATAATATAATATATATATTTGTAGACATTATATTATATATATAATATATATATATTATATATATAATATAATATATATATTTTTTTTGTTTGAAAGAAATGTTCATAATCATATTTTAAAAAAATACAGAATGTTTTAAAACAAACATAAATTTATGTCTAGATATATATTTTGTAAAACATGAATATTTTTATTTATATATATATATATATATGTATAATATATATATATACCGTATTTATTTATATATATATATATATATTATACATATATATATATATATATATATATATATATATATATATATATATATGTATGTATGTATAATATATATATATATAAATAAATACGGTATGTATTTATTTGAAGTAAAAGATCTATAAAATTTTTTATTACAGAAATATAAATTTTTCAACCAATAATACCATTAAAGTACCTATAATTTTGCAGCAAAAATAAAATATTAATTTTCTATTACAAATCTAATCAAATCTAAATTTATTTTTTTGGGTGCAGGATCCAACCTAGATTCTGACGATCTGGTTGCAGAAATTCCTAAACCTCTTCCAGTCTCCTGCTTCCAATTTCCAGCCTTCTGTCTTCCAAATTCTTCCGCTATCTCTTCTTCCAAAAATTCTTTCCCCCCCTCTTCGACTATAGCCTTCTATTTAATAATTTTTTAATAACCAACCATGATAGTTGGAGGAGTTTCTCTACGGGAGAAACTTCTCCAACTTCCCAAACTGCATTCCCATAAGCTATAATAAAGTTTTGTTAATTTTTTTTTTTAATTAAAATATTAACCAAAACAAAGTTTAATAACAAGTTTAATTACTTACCTCACAAGGAATTCACATAGCCCAATTGGTAACTAACTAGCCCAACTTCTAGGAGGTCTTGAGTTCAACTCCCTCCTAGCTAGCTAGTTTTATTACCGAAGGCAATTTATTTTTATTTTATTATTTTAGTTTATGTATTTCTTAATATACTTTTAATTATAAAGCTAGTGCTATTTTGCTAATCCTGTTAATATAATTAAGCATATATTTATTTATATTTATAAATATAAATAAATATATATATATATATATATATATATATATATATATATATATATATATATATATATATACCTTAATATATGTATATGTGTTCATAAGCATATGTGTGCACCCATATGTTTATGACACATATAGTATAAATAACTCATTATTCGCATTACTATTATTTTATAACTATATAACCAGAAGATGCAAGGTACAAATAACAGCTTGACCCTAATACTAACATGATAGACTAAACAGGGATAAGTCATTGAAACAGAAATCAACCAACAAGGACTCACATAGATAACCTACTGACAAAGTTGAGCATACCCTAACAGCAAGATCAAGATCCAAACCCTAATAACTGATAAACCACATAATACCTCCCTACCAGGAACTGATCCGACACTTCCCACCTAAGGTGAATGATCAAGGATAAAGGTTTTCTTTTGTGAAGCTTGGTGATATCTCCATGACAACAACAATGATCGAGGATTTTTAAGGGATTGCTCAGACCTGTGGAGCCCAGGTGGAGACGATACCCGGTACCTGCAAATCCTGCATCACCAAGAAGAGATACAAATACATATAGATATACAAATCAGATATATGCAAGCAGATGACTAGGATCGATACATCGTGTGGACCTCACTGAGTGAGTAACTACGACTTCGTCCTGAGTCATGAAAACACATCAGACATATGTATCCATAAAAAAATCATGATAAGGGTTAGTATTCAAATCATTAAATAAAACATGTAAAGCTAATACATTCTTCTAGGATCTCATAAACATATAATCAATGTAACTATAACTGAGCATATAAATATCATCTGATGAACATATAATCCTCCATGAAACATAAACATGAGTGCATAGTTCTAACCATCATAATAGAAAAGAGTCAAATCATAGTATCACTGTAGGAGAGGTATTACATCCTCCCCCCCTAGAGTTAGGCTTACTCCTGGAAGCCTACAAATAAGTATGGATAGGCATCTCTAAGCCTAGCAGCATCTCCCCATGTGGCGGAAGATTCATCATTGGGGTCCCATTGGACCCTTGCCTGCTCTATGCTGCGACCCCTGAGGGTCAGTGTCCGCTACTGTAGAATACATACCGGCTCTAAAGCTAGCTGCCCGTCCGCTACCTGGAGTTTCAAAGACTGTCCCCTGACTATTAGCTTGCCCATGGTTTACAGTAGAAAATGCTCGATGGGATCTGCCTGAGTTACCTACTGTAGGTTCAGAAGTGGCCTGTCTAAAACTAATTGCTGGAGAAGATTTCTGAGGGCAATTAACTGCAATGTGCCCATTCTGCCCACAAGAGTAACATCCAGTGTTTTTGACAAAATTTCTTCCTACAGAAGGTGCACTAGATTGCTGGTAGCTACCCTGACTAGATTTTTGAGGCATACTCTGAGCTGGCTGACGGTTTGGGAAATGTTTTGCACATTGCCAGTTGCGAGGATTATTAAATTGAGAACCCCCACTTCCATTTTGGTTGTTGCTGACAAACTTCCTCTTTTGTTGGTTCTGATTCCCCTTAGGCGGATAATTCTTAGGTGTGCCTTGAAATTGATTCCCTGTCCCAACCTGGAAAGTATTGCCACCTTGGCCACTGGTTCGGCTTCCTAACCCCAAGGCTATATTTTGTTCTTCAAGACGAGCCTTAATGACTGCATCATTTATAGTCTGAGGTTCAAACATTCTTACACTGCAGGCCAAACGACTGTTGAGCCCTCTGAGAAAGTGTTGAGTTAACATAGGTTCATCATCCTTAAACCCTGAATATGGCTTGAGTTCTAAGAACTTCCTCTCATAGTCATCCACTGACATATTAAGTTGCCTTAGATTATGAAATTCTTCGGCTCTTTCCCGCCTCCGATGGTCAGACAGAAATTTAGCTCAGAAAAGTTCTAGGAATAGTTCCCAAGAGAGGGTGGTGATGTCTAAGTGCAGTTTCTCTCTTTCTGTTTCCCACCATGTGGATGCAAAGTCTCTAAGATGAATAACTGCAAACTGGGCTTTGGTATTACTATGGTATGGGTGCATGGAGAAAAGCCTTTCTAATTCTAGCAACCAAGTTTGTGCGGAAGTTCCACCTTGTGTTCCCTTAAATGGGTTTGTCTTGGTCCTAAGGAGATCCCGCATATGAGAAGCCCGTAGGGCATCCTCTTCCATTGCCTGATCTCTCCTCCTAGGACTTCTTTCTCTTTCCTCATGGTGAGTACTACCCTCCCCATGCTGGCCTCTATCCTGCCCTGCCTCTAACCTCTGAAGGATTTGTTGTAGTAATTCTGCTACTTGGGCTCCCTGAAAACCTCCTGATTGATTGTTAGATTGTTCCCCTTGTTCCTCATATCGTTCTTCTTCTTGAGGACTTTCATGTTGAGATCTAGGAGGAGCATTTTGGGCACCTCCTCTTCGACCACGGGTTACGGGTGGCATCTTGCCATGAGTTAAGAAGAATGATGAGTTTATGGTTTTGATTTTCGTTTTGAGTTTTCCTAAGATGTAGTACAAGTTTTAAGGTACATGGACCCAATTCTTTAGGCCCCAGTGTAGCAACTTAGTGCTCTGATACCAAATATGTCATGCCCCACAAGGGAACCAGGGAAATGCACAAAGATTTACTTTGTGAAAGAAAACCTAAGTAGAATTTTACGAAAAATTTTGAACTTTTTAAAGTTTGCAAATAAACAAAACATATTCTAACTTCTTTCCAAGGTTCCCTTAAATGTAAATGTATAATTTATAGAAAACTGATAAACTAATACAAACATTTATTACCCATACATATTTCATTTAAAGATCCTATTTGGGAAATGCTTAAACATATTCATTTTCAATTTTACATCTAAAACTTTTAAGAATCAATTACTGTAATTCCATTTCATCTAATTAACATATTACAATAGTACAACAATGATTCATCAACATTTTACATAACTTGGTATATAACAAAATTACATCTTTCCAACATAAATTAAATAAACCTCCCATATAACCTTTTTCCTATGTCTACCCATTATTACATCATTTGAAATTACATTACATTCAAACTCCTCATAGGAGAATACATAAGTTTACATTATAACATATACAAGTACAAGTCTTCATTCTTCAACAGGTGCATAGACAAGTATAGATCTTCAGTTGTTTACATCTGCACAAGATACCTCGATAGAAAGATTTTCCACCCAACCATGTGAAACTGGTAAAGTTTCACCCCCCGTGCTAGGAGATAAACACCAAGCCCACAAAGAAGGAACTTACTAGGTTTTACCAAAAGGGTTGGATAACAATTCCACAAGTACAGTTCTATTCAACAAGGGTTCTAGGGTTTGGGTAGGAAATCCTAAGCAACAACCTAAGTGAGTGTCATCGCATAGCCCTCACCCCTTGGGTTGTCCTGGTACTAGCCACACTGGGCCCCGGCCCCCAAGTAGGCACATGCAAAATCGAATGCCTTTCGTACAGACAAGCGCCATTCGATCGTACCTACGCATAGGTACCTTCTCCCACTCCCATCCATAGCCTGTCCTAGTGCTAATGGCATGGGCGAGGCACAATTTAATCTTTTTAATGTTTTAAACCCATCCCTTAAATTTTATTTAGGTTATCACTTGGTTAATTAACTCATCAGTCGGTTATCCTGGTCTAGCCACTTTAGGGCCCCGGCCCCGCACTAAGAGCCACTCACTTAGGGGTTCCTAGGTTTCCTAACCCTAACCTATTCCCGTTAGGTTCCAAAATAAACTCCTAACATGTCTATAACAACTAATGGGTGTTTCCAAATCCCCAAATCTAACTTTGTCTGCTATAAACTCCTAAGTTTGATTAGTCCTGATTATAGACAAGTGAGGAAGAAGAAGAGTTATGTTTGTCACTTCCTAGCCCTCCTAAAATCTATTCAAAAGATCCTTCTATTACTAATTTATGAAAGTGAATGTTTACATTACAACATTACAGTTTATTTCGTAAAACGACCAGTTTTATGTTTTACATATAAAAAATGAAATATAATATATCACACTTTGAACACTTCTAAAATCGCAAATTTGTTCGTATAATAAATAATATTACAATTTTATGTGTAATATTATTTATCTACAACATTCATATTATAAAACATTATATTATATGATATATATAATATATTTTACATATATTATATATATCATAGAATATAATGGTACCACCGCAAATATTAACCAGCAAAATATTAAACACCGAAAATTATATTATATATATATATTTTTTGACCACCGAACATATTTATTTTCACCACCAAATATTTTTTTTTTTTTGACTTTTGTTATCACCACACGGCGGTGGGCACTGCCGCCGGCAGTGGCCGCACTGCCGACGGCACCCTACGGCACCGGCGGCAGTGGGGTCACTGTCGTCGGTACCGTAAGGTGCCGCTGGCAGGTGCCACCTGCGGACAGTACCTTCGGTACCGCGCGGCCCCACTCCACCTACGCGCCATGCTAAAAAAAAACATATGAAAGTTTATTTTGTTGAAACTATTTCATTTTTACAATATTTTTTTTTTTTAAAACTATTTCTAAATAACGAAACTCATAAAAGATTATATTATATATATTATATCATATATATTATATATATAATATAATATATATATTTGTAGACATTATATTATATATATAATATATATATATTATATATATAATATAATATTTATTTATTTTTTGTTTGAAAGAAATGTTCATAATCATATTTTAAAAAAATACAGAATGTTTTAAAACAAACATAAAGTTATGTCTTGATATATATTTTGTAAAACATGAATATTTTTATTTATATATATATGTATAATATATATATAAATAAATACGGTATGTATTTATTTGAAGTAAAAGATCTATAAATTTTTTTATTACAGAAATATAAATTTTTCAACCAATAATACCATTAAAGTACCTATAATTTTGCAGCAAAAATAAAATATTAATTTTCTATTACAAATCTAATCAAATCTAAATTTATTTTTTTGGGTGCAGGATCCAACCTAGATTCTAACGATCTGGTTGCAGAAATTCCTAAACCTCTTCCAGTCTCCTGCTTCCAATTTCCAGCCTTCTGTCTTCCAAATTCTTCCGCTATCTCTTCTTCCAAAAATTCTTTCCCCCCCTCTTCGACTATAGCCTTCTATTTAATAATTTTTTAATAACCAACCATGATAGTTGGAGGAGTTTCTCTACGGGAGAAACTTCTCCAACTTCCCAAACTGCATTCCCGTAAGCTATAATAAAGTTTTGTTAAATTTTTTTTTAATTAAAATATTAACCAAAACAAAGTTTAATAACAAGTTTAATTACTTACCTCACAAGGAATTCACATAGCCCAATTGGTAACTAACTAGCCCAACTTCTAGGAGGTCTCGAGTTCAACTCCCTCCTAGCTAGCTAGTTTTATTACCGAAGGCAATTTATTTTTATTTTATTATTTTAGTTTATGTATTTCTTAATATACTTTTAATTATAAAGCTAGTGCTATTTTGCTAATCCTGTTAATATAATTAAGCATATATTTATTTATATTTATAAATATAAATAAATATATATATATATATACCTTAATATATGTATATGTGTTCATAAGCATATGTGTGCACCCATATGTTTATGACACATATAGTATAAATAACTCATTATTCGCATTACTATTATTTTATAACTATATAACCAGAAGATGCAAGGTACAAATAACAGCTTGACCCTAATACTAACATGATAGGCTAAACAGGGATAAGTCACTGAAACAGAAATCGACCAACAAGGACTCACATAGATAACCTACTGACAAAGTTGAGCATACCCTAATAGCAAGATCAAGATCCAAACCCTAATAACTGATAAACCACATAATACCTCCCTACCAGGACCTGATTCAGCACTTCCCACCTAAGGTGAATGATCAAGGATAAAGGTTTTCTTTTGTGAAGCTTGGTGATATCTCCATGACAACAACAACGATCGAGGATTTTTAAGGGATCGCTCAGACCTGTGGAGCCAGGTGGAGACGATGCCCGATACCTGCAAATCCTGCATCACCAAGAAGAGATACATATACATATAGATATACAAATCAGATATATGCAAGCAGATGACTAGGATCGATACATCGTGTGGACCTCACTCAGTGAGTAACTACGACTTCGTCCTGAGTCATGAAAACACATCAGACATATGTATCCATAAAACAATCATGATAAGGGTTAGTATTCAAATCATTAAATAAAACATGTAAAACTAATACATTCTTCTAGGATCTCATAAACATATAATCAATGTAACTATAACTGAGCATATAAATATCATCTGATGAACATATAATCCTCCATGAAACATAAACATGAGTGCATAGTTCTAACCATCATAATAGAAAAGAGTCAAATCATAGTATCATTGTAGGAGAGGTATTACAATGCCAAACCGCACTAACTGCTTCTTCAGATCTCAATACAAGACCTCTAAACTTCGCATATCCTCTCTCAACAAATTCACTTTCACAATTTCACAATCCACATATATTCACACTTTCACATTACAACAAGGAAAACATTCCTTCCTTTATACCACACTCAAGTAATTACAAATGAGTCGACATACAAATTACAAAATAAAAGTTTCCACACGTTACATAAAAATTACACAAAACTGTCAACTTCCAATTAAGATAATTCTTCACTCGCACAACCTCAAATCTTGTGCTCACATCCATGTCACTAACATCATGTCTCTAACTACCTCATAACTACACATGATCAAATTCCATTCCGATTAGGAGATATCATCCGATTTTCACAAACCGCTACTCAGGAACACTGCTTGAATAATGCTTCCACTGATTTCCTCATAATTGTCATGAATTAATGAATTTTTGTCTGCACTCTTAACCACAACCTTATAGAACATCATAGTGTAAGACCTCAAACCCGTATAGCTTCATCTTCAATATCGCAAGTGCACTATTTCAAACACTGTCTTCTTCTCTTCTAATCTCTAGTAGATCATTGTGTTGACATTAATGACAATCATAGTCATGAATGCAACAACAACTGCTATAGAATGGCTGCAAATACTCCCCCATAGGATATAACCATCATTCATTCCTTAAAAAAATTACATCCATTAAGACAATGTTCTTTCATTAGAAAAAAATGTTAATTACAATCATTTCTTTTTTGGTTTCTTGCTCATTTTTCTAAGGTAATGGCTAAGAGGAGCATCAATATCCTCGTTGTTTCCCTCCTCTACTGATTATAATACCAACACATGTTTCCTCCTTATCTGTCTAGGAACATGAGGCTACTGTGCCAAAGGGGGGTCCACTGCAATAACAACTACGTCATGGGTTAAATTCACACCATTTTATATTAGTGTTACAAGTATTTAATTAATTAAAAGAGCTATAAATTAAATTTTTTTTTTAAAAGAACAAAATGTAGATTTTCTTTACTTGAATGTGCCGCATGATCTACATGGTGATCACTCTGAACATCAACCACTTGTTTAGCATGACATTTTGTATGCTCTAAAATATACACAAAAAGGGTTACACTAATTTCAATTTAAGATGTTAAATTGTATTAATAATTACATAATTAATTTTAAATAGAAAATGTACACCTCTATCGACACTACAATACACATCAGGGCCTTCATCATGCGGCATAGGTTTTGTGTTATGATTAGGAGGCTGCATTGCAATGTCATGCACATTATTATCAAACAGATTGTTTCTCAAGTATTCTATTTCAAATATATATATTTTTGGCATATTTACCTGTTCACATGATGTAGGAGACTCTTGGGTTGGGCTAGTGGAAGCTTGGCATAGGCATTCATCTATGGCTTGATAGCCTTCCTTGAAGGCAATTTTTTTATGTTCTGTTGTGACCTCTAAATTAAATTCTAAGCCCTTCATTTTTTGATTAAAAAAAATTATTTGCATTTTATTAATAATTTTACTTTGGAATTCATTTACTACTACTTACAATTCATGCTTTAATTTTTGAATATCCACCAGAGCCAAGTTTGTGTTGCCTAATCTTTTGCAGTCTGGCCTTTGTTGCCTTTGATGTATCCTACAACCTATGAAAAGTTTGAAATATGTTAGATGATATAGATATAAAGACCACTAATTAGTGCATTATTACACTCTACTAGTAGTTAATACTATTGCATACCTTCTTCTCTCATTTGCTGGCATAATTCTTCTTTGAGCATCCCCTTTCTCCTTTGCATCCAAAATGAACTCATTCCAATCCCTTACTAGAATAAAGGGAGGATGCTCGTACTTTGGGTTCTGGACGAGACTCCTTCTATATGAGTCCTTCATAGTCTTAAGATGTTTGGCAACTTTTTCTAAAATTTTATTCTCCTCAGAAATATTACTACCAAACTCATGCTCTAAATCTTTAATGAGCTAATCTTTTAATTTTTTGTCTTGCAAGTTCCACCTTTTAAGAAAAGATACAAAATTGTTAGAAAGAAAAATCAACTAAAGTTGTGTACCTTGAATATAGTAAAAGAAAAGGATTGAATGAAAGGAAAATATTGCACCAATTAATGATATGAAATAAAAATAGTGGGATAGGGTTAGTTCACTTATGATGTTCCACCTTGTATGTATGGTGGGTTCGATATCTTCAATGTGAATTCATAAAGCATCTTATAAAAAGAATCATTTCCTACAAAAATTTCATGGGATCATCAATGCAAAACTTGTTATGAATAGGTAAATGCATATTACAATATAAATAATAATAATTTTAAAGTACCTAGAAGCTTAGGACATTTTAAAGGCATCAATTCTTTATCATCAATCAACAATGACATCTGCATAAATTCTGTGCTAGAAACATGGGTAGATCCAGGAAATGATGGTGAATTATCACCAATACAGGTACTCCGATCTATATCTGGCATAGCAGATGGTGCCAATGTATCTCCTAATCCACAAAATTAATCCACTATGAGATGCACCCAAGATTTAAGTACAAATTATCAAATCATAATTAACACAAAACCAAATATAGCAAAACAAGGATTTACTAGGCATAGACCGTGAAGGTGTCGATGTTTGCATGCCCCTTATTTACGACATTGCACTTAGCAATCTTGGATGGACGTCGGCTAACCTCCTAGGAGGAGTCGCCTACACTTGATCACCTGAACAATACATTGTTAGCAAAGACATTCTGAAATAATAAAAGTAAGTGTTAACTTAAGAAGTTTTTGAATGTTCCAAAGAAACAATTCCTTGTAACTTGTCAACTTAAGGATTATTTTACCTGAGGTGGCCGGATCTCTACTAGTACCGGCCTCACCGCAATGTCCATGACCAGGTACCTGATCAAGCAAGAAATCTTTTAACAAGAACACATACATATATTTTAGTTCACGACATAAAAGAGTATAAAATATAAACCTTTATTGAACTTTTTTTATAACTAAAGATTCATTACTACTTACTTCAAAATGGTGTGCTTGCACCATCAATTCATTTGTCCTCTTCTACATCTCCTCAGTTGGATTTACATCTTCCAAAATGCTAATAATTTTTGCATTGACTCTTTTAGTTTTTTCTTCACCGTATTTATTATATTGGGGATTTCTGGGATATCCTCATCTGTATCTACATCTACTACCTCTGTTGTTGTAGGTGTTTTTCCCCTATCCTGAACATCAAATTGTTATAGGAATATTAGTAAAACTATCAGAGTAACTCCAAAACCCTAAATAAAATAACATAATAATATAACATTTTTCAACTATCTAATTTGTACAATTTCAATAAGGTTTACCATTTCTGAATAATGGGTGGGAGGAGCATCCCCATGACCTCTATCATGTGGGGGATCTATGTCGTCCTGTGACAAAGATTAAATATAAAAACTTCAGGAAACTAAAAGCAATAGACCTAGCAAAAAAAACTTATTAATAAAATGGTATATTAGTGTCATAAACTTGAGGTTAGTTTAAATGGTATATAGTACTTACCACCCTCATGATAGTAACTTTTTTTTTAATCTATGTGATTTAAATGGTAATTGATGCAATCAAGGTCACAGAATCCAATTAAGAATTGTCCAAACTTGTAGCCAAACTACAACACAACAAAATTATAAAGAAATAACACCAGAACTGAGAGAGAATAGGTATCTTTATGTTGGAAAGTTGGCTATACTGGTGTATATGACTTAGTATAGTGTTGAAATTATGGCAACAAAGTCATATAGTAGTATGATCGAGTTATGGTATGCACCCTAGAAGATAAGTTGGTTAGACTATATTCATGCTTAGTCTATGAGCACATGATCAGATATACAAGTATGAGAAAGATATAGACAGTTGAAGTTAGATAGCGAGTGTGTGTTAGAGAAGAACATAGTAAGCAACCGACTGTTAGCATTTTGATTTGTGGTTATATTCTAATGTTGTAAAGGCTATGCACCTATTGTAATTAGGTTTTTGACATGTAAACATGTTTTTTTGTAAACACACTTGAGCCAATTCAATTGGAAGCGTTGTATGTAATTGGTTTAAGGGTCAACCTACTTATTATTTTGTATGCGGATATAAATATGAGATGCACCCATTGTAATTAGTATGGAAGTTGATATAGATTCAAGACAAGTAGAGCAAAAGTGTGCAAAGAGTCTATAAGATGTATTAGAGATTTGCAAGAGGTCAAAGCATCAACGCATCAAAGGAACTGATCAGACATGCAGTGTCACAGTGATAGTTCATCAAGCAGATATAGTGTGTATCTGAGATCAGAAGGTTGCAACCTTCACCACTTGAGTAGTGAGCTCTAGGACAATGCATCCACACCCCTAATAGGGTTTATTGTAAAAGACTCCTAATAGGGTTCGACCCTTGGCTAGGTCTACTGTACTTAATACATTGTAAAGAAACTCCTAATAGTGTTAAGGATCTTCTAACAAGGATCATAAAACACTAGTATAGAATATTAGTGGGTGTCAATTCCCACTGGGGTTTTTACCTATTTGAGTTTCCCAGTAACCATATTGGAGTTGTGTTGATTTCATGTTTTAAGTTTATGTGAATGTTCATTTAAGTACTTAAGCATTTAAGTTCAGTTTAAAGATAAAGTGAAAAGATAAATGTAGTGAACACTGATTCACCCCCCCCTCTCAGTGTTCCCATTCCTAACAATTGGTATCAGATATCTGGTCCTCAGTAAAGAAGTTTAACCATTTGAGGAGATCATGGACAAGGCATAAATGAAACATCTGAAAAGAAATCTTGAAGCTTCTCTTGAAGACCTGGACAAATTTGAAAAAGAAATTGAAGAACTAAAAGAAAAAGTCAGTGATGTTCAATTAGTTATCAAAAGAATAAGAAAGGATTTGAAATAATGTTCTACCAGTGATTTAGGGATAATGATCAAGAAGTTGAATGAAGAAAATGCATCCTTAAAAGAACAACTTGAAGAATTTGATGATAAACTGATTAACAATCAAGAAGTCTATGAAGAACAGGTCAAAGAGAACCTTCAACTCAATGAAGAATTAAGGCAAGAAAACATGGAAATCTTGGAGCTAAGAAACAACAAAGAAAGCTTGGAATTTGAATTGAAAGAAGCAAAGAATCACATTGACAAATTACACACCAGTTTTGATTTGATAGAATCTCAGTTATATGCAAGAAGAGCTAAAGGAGATACTAGTTGCATTGGATACAATGAAGCACAAAATTAGATTGACAACATGCAAGCAAGAATGAAAGCACAAAAAGACTCTACTAATACTAAGAAGATTGAAGATCAAACTAAGGATAATGGTGAACAACCTAAGAATGATCACAAGCTAGTAGACCACACTTGTTATGCATGTAACAAGCATGGACATATAGCAAGGAACTGTACAGAGGTAAGACCTTTTAATGGTTACTATTATTCTTGCAATAAATTTGGTCATAGAGCTATGACCAAATTTATAAGTAAGAAGAACAAGACTCAGTATAATCAAAAAAATCAGAATTAGTCAAATGAAAGAAGTTCTCAGAATGTTACATGTTAGATATGTAACTATAATGGTCACTCAACAAGACAATATAAAATGGTTACCCATGTCAATGCACTAAGGAATATAAGGCTTTCACTTATTTTTCACTCTTGTAATAAGGCTGGACATATCTCAAAGTTTTGTAGATCAAGGACGCAAGGTTAGGAAAGACCTAAAAAGACCAAAGAACTAGTATTGGATCCCAAAGGGGAAGTCAAGTTTGTGAAATCTTCAGAGAATGCAAGCTTGATTTGGTTAGAAGCAAAGAAGGATAAGGTTGATGAGTATGTATTGGATGCATCCATAGTGGATGCACCCTCTACATCTGGATGAATGGCCCACAGGGTCATAGGAGGTGCTAATTTAGCTATAGACCCCTGCACGACTGGTATACTCACCCTCAGAGTATGTGCCTTTGGAATTAAGCTTTTGAAGACTAGAAAAACCTATGTGAAAGAGCACACTGGCTGATTGGTTGCAAAATGAAAGTTAAAATTTTTCAAGTGACAACCTGGTTTACGCGACAAGCATTAATGGAAGAATTTATACTTTAAAGTACATTAGAAGTTTGAAGATCTCTCATTACATTTGAATTGAGAGCGTTTGGAGAGTAGAAGAGCCCTAGCAGTTGATTGAGAAGGATTGTAGTTTGATTCATCAAGTGACCTGATGTGTATTTGATTGGTTGCAAAAACCCTAGTTCATCACGTCGATTCAGAATCTCTTGGAAACCTCTGAGAAAGTGTTATACAAGTAAGTGATGGCCACTGCTATAGTATTTGATGTTACAGAAAAGAAAAGATATGTGTTCAAGAGGCATCCATTTAAATCAATACTAGATGACCTAGAAGGGGCATTCTCCCGCATGCCTATGGGTGTTATGCATGTCGAGGACATTAGGGCATACATCTACTATAAGAAAGAACCAGTAGGATTGGACAGATTAAGGGTGCACATGGAAACTATGTTGAAACTAGACAAAACCTTCATGGATGAGTATGCACGGTGGAATAATCACCCTATAGTGGAATATACTAAGGCATATGAGTTCTACGAATTAGAATGGATCAAGATTCTACTGAGTAGAATTCATGATGACCTATTTTGGATAGGTGAAGTGCTGGTTAAGATTACTAGTGACCTAATTCATGAAATAACATGCCTCTCTAAGACAGGCACCATTCTTCTAGCAGGCAAGGATGTAAGGAAGCTTGTTGAGAAAACTTGTAAGTCAAGAAGTGATAGGTGTGGAATGACCATAGAGCCCATTGAGAAAGATGACATCAAATTGATGTCCATGATACTAGGTTACAAGTTCCAACACACTAGCAGGGTGAACAGTGTGTCTGCGACCACAATTCTTACAGCCATAAGACTTGTGAAGGAGAATGGAGAGTTCAACTTGTCCAAGATCTTGTGCACACAACTAATTGATAACATTAAGGAAATCAATCATGATAAGACCAAGGTATTTAGATTTGGGTCTTTGATCATTTATATGTACTTCCATATTATTGGAAAGGTGTTAGACTTATACCTTGATAGGAAAATTCCTACCATACCACAGATACCCCTCAAGGCATCTACTGAGAGCACTCTAAGAGACTACATGACACTAGAGTTGAAAACATTCAGGGCTAAAATGTAAATGAGGTACAGAATACTAGAGAAAATAGTTGATAAATACAAAAATACTATTTGATTCATGGTTGAGACAGACACAATATGCATGGAGGCAGTTGAACCACGAACAAAGTGGATCCATCCACTTGGGCATGAAGTTGATGAACAAGTCCTAGAAGCATATGCACAAGTATTGCTTTCAGCCCCTAAAGACCCTAATGAGCCAAGATGGGGAACCTATGAAGAGAAAACAAAAGAAGTTGATGCAGTCTTGAACAGTGCAGAAACTAAAAGGAAGGTTGCTAAGGTTACCTCAGAGATCTTGAGAATTCATGGAGTGTCTCAAGAAGACCTAAACAAAGAAAGGGAACAAAAGATTGCTTTGGAAATTGAGAGCGCAAGAACAACAATGACTAAATTAGAAGATCCTAAGTTGAAGAAGGTGAAGATAGAAAAGTCTGATATTCAAAAGGGTAAAACTAATGTTACTCCTTCTGTGCCCAAGGAAACCATTGACTTTACTACTCCTCCTAAGTATAAGGCAATACCTAAGAGGAAGAAATAAATCAAGATTGGTCATCCATCCTCGAGAGTAACAAGGAACAAAAGGAACACTCAAGAACCTCTTGAAGTAAGTTTCAAACATAGTCTTAGTGTGCTAAGTACAAGAATTGTTGATGAAGGCAGAATTGATCAAGTAGCAGAGTTTTATGAGAAATACAATGAGATTGAAAAATCAGAGATACATGGAATGATTGTCAAACAAATGTTGAAGTTTAAGAAGATAGTCTTAGAACTCAAGACTATGATCCTTGATAATGTATGGAACATCCTAGAGTTCCAAAAGAGACAGGCCATTGAAGAGGATTTAAGGATAAGATAAAAAATTCTTGATGAAACTCTTCTTGTATGTTCTCTAGAGGAGAAATCCTTGTTGTTAGACTTAGTGAAGCCACATCTTAGAGCTAAGTCAAGGACCCTACATATAATGGACAAAAACTATGAATTAGTTGCAAAGGAAACATAGAAAGCCTTTCAGAAGGTCTTTATGAATAGGAACATGTATCCATCTATTGTGCCTATAGAAAAAGTACCCACAATGATTGCCAAAGAGTCAGAGACCATCAATGTACAATCTACAGGTCCATAGGATTCAACACATGTAGTTGTTACATCCACAGAGGCAGAGAAGATTGCGCCCATGACAAAGACACCTAAGGATGATTCTATCTTTATTGACAATGTGAAAGTTACTATGGAAATCATAGACATGGATCTGGATAAGTTTGAAGAGGCATTTGTAAGCACTTAAGAAACTAAGAACTTGTGTAGTAACACTCCTCCCAATCAACAATAAGAAATATTGATTGAGGATATAATAGATGAAAAAGAAGAAGAAAAGATATAAGAACAAATAGAAAAAGAAGCTGAAGTAAAGAGAAACGAAAATGAACCATCAGCTAAAGTGATCAAGGTAAAAGAGGAAGTTATGGATAGTACTCCTATCACTCCACTTCCCTCAGCATCATTGTTGTCAAGTTTGACACCTGACACAACCAATTTGGATTCATGGGGAGAAGAAGACCTGATCAAGTTCAGTGTCTTAGCTATGGAGAAAGACAAGGAGAAACAGGCGATGAGGAATCCCCTCCTTGTAGAATTAGTAAACATCTTGAACAACTTGTTACCAGAAAACAAGAAAGTGTCTAAGGTACACTTTGTTGATGATGTGAGTACAATCATTTCAAAATTCAAGAGTAACTTCTCTAGCCTAGAAGAATCTGCATCCCTAGTTGCAGAAGAGAAATATTTGAAGAAGAAGCTCAATGAATTGGTTAGAAACTATACACTTGACCTGAGCTCACTAAAGATTGGTCAAGCATCCTTAAAAGAGTTTGCAGCAAAGGGCAGAAAGATCATTGCTGACTGTATGAACTAGGACAAGCTGACTGGTGATCTATACAAGAAGATTCAAGAGGTGGAAGCTATGATAGACAACATAAGGAAATTAGTGGAAGATCCATCAGTTGATATGAACATGTGCAATAATGTCTAGCAAGGACAGATATATAAGATTGAGAAGGCAAAAAAGGAGATGTCCAAGATAAGGGCTAGGCAGACTCAGCTAAGGAATGCTCTTGCACCCTCATTAGACATACTTAATCAGAATATCAAGGAGATTGATGCCACCATGGTGACATATGATCAAGGTCCTAGCATAGATTTGGAGAAGATGGAGAAGCTACAGTATGCATTATGTGCCCATCTACATATTGTAAATTCTCTAATCACATTTTATAAGAAGGAGATCCAAAACCTGTAGATAGCATATCCAGATGTTCTCTCATAGTAAGTAGTTGTATATACAATTTTGAAGCACCTTTTTCATTAATTTCAAAGGGGGAGTATGTATATAATATGGTTATAGATATGTATAAGGAGATATAAGGTAGAAATTTATGTACAAAGGAGACATTAGACAAAAGTTTTTTGTATTAAGGAACAGTTAGCAACTTGGCCATATTCCTTTGTTTCCATCAATGAAAAAAGGGGAGATTGTTGGAAAGTTGGCTATACTAGTGTATATGACTTAGTATAGTGTTGTCATTATGGCAAAAAAGTCATATAGTAGTTTGGAGTTAGCACACTTAATGAGAAGATCAAAAATTGGCTAAGTGTTGAAGATTGGACAATGTACAGAGTACCTGAAGCTCAGAGCATCAGCGCATGTGTGCACGATCAAGTTATGGTATGCATCCTAGAAGATAAGTTGGTTAGACTATATTCATTCTTATTCTATGAGCGCATGATCAGATATGCAAGTATGAGAAAGATACAGATAGTTGAAGTTACACAGCCAGTGTGTGTCAGAGAAGAATAGAGTAAGCAACCGACTATTAGCATTTTGATTTGTGTTTATATTCTAATGTTGTAAAGGCTATGCACCTATTGTAATTAGGTTTCTGACATGTAAACATGTTTTTTTGTAAACACGCTTGATCCAATTCAATTGGAAGCATTGTGTAATCGGTTTAAGGGCTGACCTAGTTATTATTTTGTATGCTCATATAAATATGAGATGTGCCCATTGTAATTTGTATGGAAGTTGATATAGCATCAAGAATGTTGAACTACAACTAATTTGGAATCTGATTGAAGGATCTGTGATTCAAGATCACTGAGAAGTCATTGGTTAGATATGTAATATGATGAAATCAATGTTATATTGTCATTAATGTCAACTAGCTTGGCAGTACTTATCTTGTAAGTTACTATACCGATGTATCTGAAGAAAGGTGAAGTGATGAAGAAAAGAAAAATCTACATGAGGAAGATGTACATGTCAGATGAGGATGAGGAACACATTGAGTAACTTGTTGATGAGTCTATGACCGTATGATGTTGATCTTATTATGTTGCATTCATTTATAATGAAGTTTAGAGTTGAAAGACACAAAGCAGTGTTGTCGGTAAAAGAAGCAATTCTAGTATACACCGACGGAGTATAGTGTATACCGACCGTAGTATTAATTGAGCTTGTGTTCACCAACACATTTCTTTGTCAACTGACTGAAACAGAATGCAATTAAATGATCAGTTTAACCATTTTGATTGATGACCTGGAAAGTGTATGAAATTGAGGTAATAGATAAAGTTTGTTATGATGATCAATGGTTAACATAATTGAAAGAAGATCTAATGGAGTACATTGAAATGAGTTTGTGACACATCAGTCGAGGAAGCCTTAAGCGGCAAAATTAGTGGAAATGATTATGTGGCAAAATCTGATGGACAAAAAGAAAATGATTTACTCATCTATATAAGAGACTAGTTTTTCATTATGAAAAGATGCCAGAAGAAGTAGATGCTACAAAAATTTCACGTGAACAAGCTTCATGCAATTCTAATCATACTGGTTAGTGAGAACTGAGCTACAGAACATTAACTGAGTGACAGAGAGTTATTACCGATGGAAAGTAAGTTGAAATAGTATTGAATCTGAAGTGGAATATTGATCAGAAGGATTTGTAAGGACTTAATATTGATCTGTAATTTGCAAATTAAGTTGTATTGTAATTAGATAAAACTACTGTTACAATTTAACCATTGTAAATAGAGAAATCTCTTAACCGAGTAGACTCTTAAGTCTTATTGGATGTTGCTCATAGAGTATACATTTGTTATCCTATCAACCCCATAGTGAATGCTAGTTGGATGATAACTTCTTGTCTAAAATCCTCTAACAAGGTCACACCTAACAGTGTGTTTGTAACCTTTAACAGGGTTGGGTCTTCACTGACCTCACTTCAAAAGAGTGAACAATTTTGGGTTGCCAGTCCCAGGTGGTTTTTCCCTTAACAGGGTTTCCACGTTAAATCTTTGTGTTATGTGTTCATTGTGATATTGTTTGTTATCATACTTTGCATATTACATGTTAGATTTGATTGATAACTTATCATAAGCTTAGATTGGTAATCGGTAAAAGCACAGGATAGTGACAGTATTTATGTTTATCGAGCAACAGGAATTGAAGTATTTGTTTTGAATTATACATTTTTTTTTGGGACACTGGATAACTGATTCACCCCCCTCTCAGTTATTCTAACAATTAGTATCAGAGCTATCTGGTTGCTTTGAACAGAGTTTTAAGGACTTCAGCACAAAGGTCTCAAGATGTATAAGAGGGAAGTACCAAAACTGAATAAAGAAAACTTCATAGTATGGCAAAGCCAAATGAAGTTGCACATATCTGGAATCGGGAATTTTGCACTTGAATTGATGGAAAATGGCTACATTGCATCACCCACTGGTCCTCTGACCCTTGATCAATTGAGAGATAGGCATGAACACAACATTACTATGATGGAACTTGCTACTGCTTGTACCGATGCTGAATTTGAAGACATTAAGGGATGCACTACTACCAAAGAAATGTGGGATAAGCTAACCC
Source organism: Chamaecyparis obtusa (assembly GCA_027943335.1). NCBI lineage: Eukaryota > Viridiplantae > Streptophyta > Pinopsida > Cupressales > Cupressaceae > Chamaecyparis > Chamaecyparis obtusa. Next base: position 116,185 of record BSBK01000192.1, on the reverse strand, counting down.
TGATATATAGTGGTGATGAGAATGTGAAAAGAGCCCGAGCAGAAAGCTCAAGAGGAAGATTTGATGATATGAGAATGAAAGAAGGTGAGAACATTGTGCAATATTCAAACAGACTGAAAGAAGTAGTACATGCTATTAGAGCATCTACTGGATTCATAGATGATGACATAGTGATAAGCAAGATTCTCATAACTTTGTTGCCGGTGTATGCTATTAGGATCTCTGAAATTCATGAAACAAGAGCCATTTCTAATCTTACTCTTGATACACTGATCGGTAAGCTTATAACTTTTGAATTAAACAACTTTGATAACAGTGTTGTTCATTCTGTTGAGTCAACTTTCATGTCTTCTCTGAATATTGGTAAGTCTAGCAAGAATAACAAGAGTCATGACAGTAATGATAATACCGATGATGAACTTGATGAGCTTGAAGCTCTTATGGCCAGAAGATTGCCCAAAGGAAAAGGAAGGTATAGAGGTAAGTTACCTTTGGCATGTTTTAACTATAAAGAAGTTGGTCACATTGCTGCTAGATGTCCACAGAAGAAAGATGATGATAGATCCAGAGACAAATCTGATGGAAGTTATGGGAGAAGAGTCAACAGAGGCTACCGACACAATAATAGAGATAACCAAGATGACAAAGGCAAAAAGGTATGTTACATAGCCGAAGATATTGAAACTGAATCTGATTCTGATGATGACATAGAAGTTCTTTTTGTTTCTATGAAAGATGATTTAGAACAAGAAGAGAAACATGAAGAGACAACACTGATCTCTAAAGTAAGTAGAAATGATACATGGATCATAGACAGTGGCTGCACACATCACATGACCGGTGATGAAGAGAAGTTTGATCAGCTTGTTGAATATAATGGAGGATATGTACGAATGGGAAATGATGCACCTTGTATGGTAAGAGGTAAAGGTACATTGATGATCAATGATAGAATTAAATGTGAAAATGCATATTGGGTAGATGGACTGAACTATAATTTGTTAAGTGTGGCTCAGCTGAACAATTCAGGCCACCGACTAGCTTTTGAGAGCAGAAAAGTGAAGATTTATGATGATGGAGGAAGACTTGTTGGAATCGGTACACAATCCAGAGGTAATTTATTTTATCTTCATATGGATTAGTCTTCTTGTTTATTGATGAAAGATGAAGATGCTTGGTTGTGGCACAAGAGATTATGTCATGTGAAATTTGACAACATGATCAAGATTAGCAAAAGAAGAAGAGTTAGCAGTTTGCCTAACTTGTCAAAACTTGATCATGCCATGTGCCATGAATGTTAGAAAGGTAAGATGACTAAGTCCAATTTTAAAAGAAAAGACTACTCAACAAAGAAGATACTTGAGTTGGTTCATACCGACCTGTGTAGTCCTATGAGAACTAAGAGTTGTTCTAGTGATAGATACTTTATTCTTTTTGTTGATGACTATACTAGACTGATGACTGTTATGTTCTTGAAAGAGAAATATGAAGCTTTCAAAATGTTTAAGTGGTATAAAGCTAAGGTAGAGAAGGAAACTGGAAAAGAAATAAATTTTTTAAGATCTGATAGAGGAGGTGAATTTATCTCTGATGAATTTACTAACTTTTGTAATGAGCAAGGAATTAAAAGACAGGTTTCAGCACCGAGGACACCTCAATAGAATGACATTGCTGAAAGAAGAAATAGGTCAATAATTGACTGTGCTAGAACACTGATGATATAGAAAAATGTTTCTCAGAAATACTAGAGGGAAGCTATCAGTACAACTGTTTATGTTCTTAACCGAGTACAACTAAAGAAGGATACCAACCGAACACCTTATGAGCTATGGTTTGGACACAAACCTACTGTAAGTTATTTTAGAATTTTTGAAAGTAAATGCTTTATTTTGAAAGATGAGAGAAATGGAAAATTTGATTCTAAAGGAGATGAAAGAATTTTTCTAGGATATTCCTCTACAAGTAAAGCATATAAATGTCTGAATAAGGTTACAAATAAGATCATTGAAAGTATTAATGTTCATGTTGATGAGTATGATGATAAGAACACAAAGGAAAGTACAAAAGAAGAAGAAGACTACAACAAATTTACTTACATAAAACATTTAGGGTATTTACTGAAGCAGACTATGGTAACTGGCCAACATGAAAACAATGCAGAACATCAGGAAGAACAAACTGATGAAAAAAATAGAGCTACCGAGCAAGGCAATGAACCTGAACAGGATGAACAAGAAAGGAGGAACCGAGTCCTAGCTAGTTTTGTCAGAAGACATCATCCTGAGACACAAATTATTGGAGACAGACATGCTGGAATGCAAACTACGAGCAAAACAAGACAAGCTACATGTCTGGTATGTGAATTTGAACCTAAAAATGTGAAAGTTGCATTAGAGAATGAAGAACGGGTTAATGCAATGACTGAAGAGATAGAGAAAATAGAAAAGAACAAAACCTAGTCCTTTGTACCCTAACCTAAAGATAAGAATGTAATCGGTACTAAGTGGATATTCAGGAACAAACTGAATGAGAAGGAGTCAAAATTTTACTTAAATATGCTGCACACAAGAAATTCAAAGTTTATCAAATGGATGTAAAATCAATTTTTCCGAATGGTATACTTGAAGAAGAGGTCTACATTGAACAACCTGAAGGATTTGTTGATCTAGAGAAAAAAGATATGGTATGTAGATTACATAAAGCTTTGTATGGTTTGAAGAAAGCACTGAGAGCTTGGTACGAAAGACTGCATACTTACTTGTTAAGTATTGGATTTGTTAGAACAAGCGAAAGCAATAATCTGTACATTAAAGGTGATACTGATGACACTATTATCATTGCTAAAATATTTGTGGATGATATTATTTTTGGAGGTTCAGATAGTGTGTGTAAATCATTTGCTGATGAAATGCAAAAAGAGTTTGAAATGTCTATGTTCAGAGAGATTAAATTCATTCTAGGACTACAGGTGATTCAGCGGAGTGATGGGATATTCATCACACAATCTAAATACATAAAGGAAGTACTAAAAACATTTGGCATGGAAGATGCAAAACCTGTGGGAACACCGATGGCTACTGGATCCAAATTGGCAAAGGAGGATGAAACTACAGAGGTAAATCAGACACTTTACCGATCCATGATTGGTAAATTAATGTATGTAGTTCACAGTAGGCCAAATATAGCACATGCTGTGAGAATTGTTGCTAGATTCTCTGCTAATCCTAGAGAATCACATATGGTTTCTACTAAAAGGATCTTAAGGTACTTGAAGAAAACTGAGAACTATGGATTATGGTACCCTAAGGAAGGAAAGTTTGAACTGAAGGTTTACACCGATGCTGATTGGGTTGGAAATGTTGATGACAGAAAAAGAACCACCGGAGGAGCATTTTTCTTTGGTGAAAGACTTGTAACCTGGACAAGTAAAAAGCAGGCTTGTATTTCTCAGTCTACAGCTGAAGTAGAGTATGTTGCTACTACTAGAAACTGTTCAAATATTGCATATATCAAGAAAGAGTTGGAGGGAATGAATGAGGTAATCACTGACCCGATGATTATATACTGTGACAACACTAGTGCTATTAATATTTCAAAGAATCCTATGATGCACTCGAAGACAAAGCATATATCTATTAAGTATCACTACTTAAGAGAACAAGTACAAGAGAAGCAAGTGTAGTTGGAATTTGTTACATCTAAAGAATAGCTTGCAGATATTTTTACAAAGCCCCTACTAAAGGACACATTTGAATACTTGAGGACTAGACTTGGGGTCCGTCCCCTGTCTATCAGTCACTAAGGTGATCTGGATATTGCATCAGCCTACACTTATCAAAAGATCATACATGTTGATGCAGCATAGTTCACACTTTGGATAATGTTTAAGGTTGTGATTAAGTTTGGAGAACTTGAACCGATTGGAATCAGTATATAAAGATACAAAGGAAGAAAAAATTATTTGTTTATTTGTTGCTTTGGCATTGTTGTCAAAGGGAGAGATAAACAATATGAAATAGTGAAGGAGAAAGAACTGACACTGATGAGAACTGTCTAAGGGAGAAACAATCTAAACAGAAACAAAGTATTGAAGATCAGTTACTGAGAACAACAACATTACAAATGGTGAGTAACATAGTGATTAAACATATTAAGCTAGGGAGAGCTTGAACATCATTTTCTTACAGAGTTGTAGAAAATATGTTTGGTATGTGTATGGTATATTTCATATTACTTGAGTTGCCATCAATGCCAAAGGGAGAGTTTGTTGAACTACAACTGATTTGGAATCTGATTGAAGGATCTGTGATTCAAGATCACTGAGAATTCCTTGGTTAGATATGTAATATGATGAAATTAGTATTATATTGTCATTGATGTCAACTAGCTTGACAATACTTATCTTGTAAGTTACTATACCAATGCATCTGAAGAAAGGTGAAGTGATGAAGAAAAGAAGAATCTACATGAGGAAGATGTACATGTCAGATGAGGATGAGGAACACATTGAGTAACTTGTTGATGAGTCTATGACTATATGATGTTGATCTTATTATGTTGCATTCATTTATAATGAAGTTTAGAGTTGAAAGACACAAAGCAGTGTTGTCGGTAAAAGAAGCAATTCTAGTATACATCGATGGAGTATAGTGTATACCGACCATAGTATTAATCGAGCTTATGTTCACCGATGTATTTCTTTTTCAACTAACCGAAATAGAATGCAATTAAATGATCAGTTTAACCGTTATGATTGATGAGCTGGAAAGTGTATGAAATTAAGGTAATAGATAAAGTTTGTTATGATGATCGATGATTAACATAATTGAAAGAAGATCTAACAGAGAAGATTTAAATGAGTTTGTGACACATCAGTCAAGGAAGCCTTAAGTGGCCAAATCAGTGGAAATGATTAAGCAGCAAAATCTGATGGACAGAAAGAAAATGATTTACTCGTCTATATAAGAGACTAGTTTTTCATTATGAAAAGATGCCGAAAGAAGCAGATGCTGCAGAAATTTTGCGTGAACAAGATTCATGCAATTCTGATCATACTGGTTAGTGAGAACCGAGCTGCAGAACATTAACCGAGTGACAAAGAGTTATTACCGACAGAAAGTAAGTTGAAATAGTATTGAATCTGAAGTGGAATATTGATCAGAAGGATTTGTAAGGACTTAATATTGATCTATAATTTGCAAATTAAGTTGTATCGTAATCAAATCAAACTGTTGTTATAGTTTAACCATTCTAAACAGAGAAATCTCTTAACTGAGTAGACTCTTAAGTCTTATTGGATGTTGCTCATAGAGTATACATTTTTTATCCTGTCAACCCCATAGTGAATGTTGGTTGGATGATAACTTCTTGTCTAAAATCCTCTAAGAAGCTCACACCTAATAGTGTGTTTGTAACCTTTAACAGGGTTGGGTCTTCACCGACCTCACTTCAGAAGAGTGAACAATTTTGGGTTGCCAGTCCCAGGTGGTTTTTCCCTTAACAGGGTTTCCACGTTAAATCTTTGTGTTATGTGTTGATTGTGATATTGTTTGTTATCATACTTTGCATATTACATGTTAGATTTGATTGGTAACTTATCATAAGCTTAGATTGGTAATCGGTAAAAGCACAAAACAGTGACAGTATTTATGTTTACCGAGTAGCAGGAATTGAAGTATTTGTTTTGAATTATACATTTTGTTTTGGGACACTAGATAACTGATTCACCCCCCTCTCAATTATTCTAACAAAGAAAAGCAGAGCAGAAGTGTGTAAAGAGTTTATAAGATGTATTAGAGCTTTGCAAGAGGTCAAAGCATCAATGCATCAAAGGAATTGATTAGACAAGTAGTGTCACCGTGAGAGTTCATCCATCAAATATAGAGTGTATCTGAGATCAGAAGGTTGCAGCCTTCACCACTTGAGTAGTGAGCTCTAGGACAATGCGTCCACACCCCTAACAGGATTTATCGTAAAACAATCCTAATAGGGTCTGACCCTTGTCCAGGTCTACTGTACTTAATACATTATAAAGCAACTCCTAACAGGGTTAAGGATCTTCTAACAAGGATCATAAAACACTAGTACATAATATTAGTGGGTGTCAATTCCCACCAAGATTTTTAGCTATTTGGGTTTCCCCGTAACCATATCAGAGTTATGTGTTGATTTCATGTTTCAAGTTTATGTGAATATTCATTTTAGTACTTAAGAATTTAAGTTCAGTTGAAAGATAAAGTGAAAAGATAAATACAGTAGACACTAATTCACCCCCCCCCCCCCTCTCAGTGTTCCCATTGCTAACACTTTATTCATCAACAACTGATAAAATAAAATGTGTTGGGCTATAAGGCCTTCTTAGTTATGGCCAATTACAAAGCAAGAAATAGTTCTACAAGATCATGCAGAATCCAACAAACTTCTTAGTTAGTCTAGGTCTGCAACACAATAGGACACTGGTAGGCACTCCAAGAAAGATCTAAACCTGTACTCACAAGCCTCCAAGCAATCTCCTTGTTCCTAAGCTCACAAGCTACTAACTCTACTACTCTATCCAGATCTTTTCTAACTCTAGATCTCTCATCCAACTGATGCCTAAATAGCTACCCAAATATCTCTATAAATACTAATTCCCAGCCACAAGTCAGCTTCCAAAATATACAAATATTAAGTGCAATACATGGTTGGATCTCAAATAGCCTTACAATAATTAAATTATCCATGTCGGCCTCTAGATCTACATAGGAGAATACAAAATGCCAGATCTACGTCCCCACCTGTTCAACGATCAATCTATAACTTGAGGAATGTGACCCAAATTAAATGTACCACTTGGCCAAGCTGATTCATCCAAACAATCAAGTCGGTAAGACCAATTATCAAGCGTCAGAGAAATAACCCAGCACTAGTGTGTTGGCATTAAGCAGAATTGCCACTAGTGACAACACTTATTTGCATTCTGGGTGCAAACCGAGTAGACAATGCAAACCGAGCAGATAGTGCAAACCGAGCAGACAGTGCAAACCGAGCAGACAGTGCAAACCGAGCAGACAGTGCAAACCGAGCAGACAGTGCAAACCGAGCAGACAGTGCAAATTGAGCAGACAGTGCGAACCGAGCAGACAGTGCAAACCGAGCAGACAGTGTAAACTGAGTAACATCATGTCTACCGAGTCACCAGTATTTACCGAGTTCAAAACCTACCGAGTGGTCAGTATGAACCGTGCCTTCACTTCTACCGAGTGCATGACGATGCCGAGTAATGCAGTGGACGCCGAGTATCAGAAAGTCACCGAGTTAGTTTGCAGGAACCGTGTAACCATACTTGGGCCGACTTAGTAGCACTTATGTTTATTTGTCAAGCTGACTTTGTAATTGTAATTGTAATTAATTGTTTAAGACTTGTATATAAACAATGTTGTAAAAATGTCAAGAAGAATGTAGTAAGCATGTATGTGAAAAAGAAAAAAAGGCAGAGATAAGCGAATTACAAAGGGCTTCAGCAGTATAAGGAACAGCAAAGACAAATTCATCACAGAAGGTGATCAGTACATCAGCGAATCTCAATCAGCAATCTAGTTGCAAAGTAAGAGATCTACTGTTTCATCCTAACAGGTGAATCAGTACTAAATCCTTTAACCGGGTAGACTTAACAGTCTTTTGTAAAATCTCTTTACCGAGTGCATACTTCATTGTATGTTTGTAAATCCTTTAACAGGGTGGATTTAGCAATCCTTATTGCTCCTAACAGGGCAAATCATCAGAAGTGATCAAATTGTAAGCCTTAACCGGCCAACTTTATTCTGCAGTATTAAAGCTTTGTGGGTTTCATCCCCACCCCAGTTTTACTTTCTTTTTGGAAGGTTTCTGGGTAACCAAATCTATGTGTCATTATTGTGAATGCTTTTAAGTTTCATGCTTTCTGTATGCAAAGGTTAAAGTAAATTACATGTTAATTCATCTGTAATTGAAAGAAAATTTGGAGTTACTGATTCACCCCTCCCCTCTCAGTAACTCAGTTAATTCCTGAATATTTCTAACAATTGGTATCAGAGCAGCATTGGTTCTCAAGACAAAGCTTAACTAGCTTGAGCAAAGATCCAGGATAATGGAGGTATTCAAACTGAACAAGGTGATTGAAAATGAAAAGCTAGATCTGGAAATGGGCATAGCTAAACTTAAAGAAGCAAAAGAACATCTTTCCCAATCCCTAAGAAGAAGGAAGGAACTTGCAAATCAGATGAATGATCAGAATTACATTGAAGAAAAGATTGAAGATCTCTTTCCCTCTAATAGCTCAGATGAAGCAAACAATGCTGTCAAAGAACTCCTAGAAAAGAATGGGTCTCTACAGGAAGAAGTGAGAAAATTAAAAAGAGAACAAGAGCTACACTCTACAAGATTTTGTGAGATCTTGGAACAAAGAAACAAGTTGAAAGATGAATTAGATGGAAGGAACATTGAAGTCCAAAATAAAACCCTTCAGCTAGAAAACCTAATTGATAAGATCTCTCATACAAATGAGGAAATTCTGAATCTAAGATCAGAAATAGAAAGCACAAGAGAAGAACTAAGATCTGAAAAGGAAATCAATCTAAGATTGGTGGATGACCTAAACGCTGAAAAAAAAATCAATGAAGGAATGCTGAAAAGTCAAGAAGACTTGAATCAGCTGTATGAGCGAAATCTTCATAGGCAAAAAGGAAAAGCAGGACTTGGATACAAAGGAGAAGGTGAATCTTCTAAGCAAGGTACTCAAAGGAATTAGAAACCTACTTGTAATCACTGTGGTAAAATAGGACATACTTCAAATAAATGTTGGAGCAATAAAAAGGCAGAATTCAATGGAAAATGCTACAACTGCAATCAACCTGGTCACAAAGCAAATGAATGCAGGGAAAAACCAAGATTCAGAGGTAATTGTCACAAATGCAACAAACAAGGTCACAAGGCATTCGAGTGCAGATGCAAAATATTCAATCCAGCAGAACAAATTATGAAAGCAATGTTTGGATGGGACTACAACACCTGGTGTAGATGTCATTACTATGGAGAATATGGACACATTGGCATGAATTGCATAAAACATCATCTAAGGAAAAGAGATACTACCGTACGATGCTTCAAATGCACTAAACTCGGTCACATAGCCAGAAACTGCATGAATGCTAGTGAAGTTGAAGATGGAAAGAAGAATGAAGCAACTAAGGTCAGGAAACAGGTGAGACAAAAATGGATTCCTAAATCTACCGAGCAAACCAGTCCAAGTAATGGAATGGGTGGCTCTACCGACTCAAACTAAATTTCCAAGAAAGCACTGTAACTGTATTCTCATAAACCAATCTCAAGCAGTTCCAAAACCGAATTTAAAAAAAAAATCTAAATCAGCATGCAAGATGCAGTAAGATCACAGGAAGGTCGGTATCAGTCTTTACCAAGCAAGGTCGGTACCAGTCTTTACCGAGCGAGGTCGGACCAATATGAATTCTCGAGTTCACCAAGTTGCGAAGTCTTTACCGAGCAATTAATTCTTAGTGGATGACAATCTATCAGAATTCATACCCTAATTTGTACTGAGCATTAATGACAGAGTTGTAAACAAAAGGCAAGTAATCGAACTCATTCTTCACCGCGAACCTTTAGCACTTTGAGAGAAGAAAATTTCAAGAGCAACCCAGCGATTCAACACTTTTGCGAAAGGAATTTTCTGTGAACTACCATGGCATCATCCAGCACCTCAGCGAAGAAAGGATCAGATATGTTAGTCCAAGGGGAATGGAAAGCACTAGATTTCAAGATCGTGCCCGCAATTGCAGTAGCCCTAGATTCGAACGGAGCTCAATCTCAGATTCCTCCTAAGGTACTACTTATTAACGATATTCGCAATCATTTCAACTATTCAATTCATGAAATGGGGAACCTAGAACTAGATATTGTGCGTGAGGAACTATGTGTTGATGGTATTCTGAAACCCGAGCACAAACATCTGGAAGATAAAGGTTTAGTTCACATTGCACATCTACCTCGAAACTTTCAAGATAAATGGGTTAGATACATTCTCAACCGTGTACATGATGGTAAGATTTGGCTTGAACAACCCATAGAGATCACAAATAAGATGATTCATCAAATCACCAGTCTTCCCATGTTGAACAAAGCAAAAACTACCAAAACCCTAGGTCGGACGGAACTAGAGAAGAAAACCCTAGCCGAGTGGGACGGTAGAGGCATGAAAGTTAGCAGCATTACCGATGTTGAACTGAAGTTTGGTACACACATTATTGCCCATAAGATATATAGTTCTAGTCGACAGAATAGTGTCTCCTGTGAAGCTATTGACCTAGCATACAAAGTGGTCAAGAACAACTTAACATTTGACCTAGCAGACTTATTGTTAAAGCAGTTTAACAAAAACATGGAAAGCATTCAAACTTCCAAAAACAATCCATGTAAGTTTGGATCCTTATTGGTCTGTTTATTCTTCTATGCTCAGAAATTCTTCCCTTCTAAAGGAAAAGTTGTATGGAGAAAAGATGTGCCAGTCCTTTATGAAATAAATAAATACATCTCAGAAATGGGTGAAAATTTTGAAAGCATCATGGATAATTATTTTGAGTCTTTCAAAGAGAAAATGAATGACAGATTCCGGATTCCACAGAAGTTGGTGGAAGATTACAAGGATGACATTTGTTTTATGGTGGATTGTGACAATGTATATATTCAAGCAGCTAAACCGAGGACTGTATATGTAAAACCTCTTCCTTATGAGGTAAATATTGATGAAACCAAGAATATCATTGAAGCTCTTCTTAATCAGCCTGTCAATCCCAAAGCTCCATATTTTGGAACATATGATGAAGCTAAGGTGAGAATTGAACTAAGCATAAAGCTTCCACAGGCGGTAAACAAAGGAAAGAAGAGGATAGCCAAAATGCAAATGATAACCGAGGACAAAGGAGAAAAAGATGAAGAAGAAGAGGAAAAGGATGAGAAAATAGAGGAACCAGAACCTGCAAAGAAGAAAGGAAAGGTATTCATCACTAAGGCACCTAAGCCTCCCACTGCTGTATTTACAAGGAGAAGTGCAAGAGACAAGGCAGACAAGGCAGACAAGGCAGATAAAGACATAGTATTCAAAAGGCCTCCTCTAAACTTTCAAGAAAGGATCAAACTCTTTAGAGACGGATCAGGATCTGGAGTAAGTAACATAAAATCTTTTAAATATGAAACCAGATCGGAAACAGAACAGAAGGAAATAGAAGATGCTGTTATTGAAAAGATGGGACAGTGGAAATACTCTCCTGAAGAAATAGCCCCACAGGTTCCAGCAGTTCTATTAAATCCAATAAAAATGAGATGGAACAATGCAAAGCAAACTGTGATAGACATATTTGATCAAACCCTAAGACAGTTAATGCTGAGCTTGAAAAATGATGAAGTAAAGAAGGCATTAAAAGAAAATGAAAATAAGATGACATTAAAGTTCAATACTTGTTTGATTCTGATCAACAATATTGAATCAGTTGTGAAGGCTGCAAATGCTACATGGAAGAACATATACCACCTTCACCAACCGAGTATTGAAACAGTCATAATAAAAGACATTGAAGATGACAGTGATGAATAAGAAGAAGCCATTGAGGTAGATGATACTGTGAGGATAGCAACATAAGTCATTGCATCACTTCCTACCTCTCCAGTAAAAGTTTCTACATCCAGCCCAGAGACACCTTCAAGCATGGTTGTGACAACTTCAACATTTGTCCAACCATCTATTGCAACAACAGAAGCAACTACCATTTCTTCTACCGAGTTGCAATCTCCCTCATCATCAAGTTTTCCAGCAGTAAGTTTTCCAATTTTTGAATCTACAAGTGTAAATATTTTAAGCTCTCCAGTAGATAGTGTGCCAGTCTCTATAGCCAGTCCAACTATGTCTACTATCACTACTACTAAGGCATTAAGTACAAATAAGCCTAAAGCTCAACCGAGTATAAAATTTTTGGGTAAGAATATAGTAGAGGATATAGACTTAGATGAAGAAATAGAGATTCCAACATTGGATTTTGCAAATCTATCAGCGGACCAAATGCAAAATATAGGTGAGATCCTCCAAAGGAAAGCAAAGCAAAAGAAGCTTAAAGAGGAGAGAGACAAGGAATATCAAATCATCAAGGATGCTAAGGACATTTTGTCTGATGCATTAGGTATTAAAGTAGACTCCTCCCAACATGTTTTGCTACAATTAGCAGAAGCAGTTAATAAATACAATGAGGATTCATCTGGGATAGAAAAGTTAGTTGAAAGAGCCAAGAAGAGATTCAACAATAAAGTGCTTGAGCACATTGCTCAACACATAGCTATTAACCAAGTAGAATTGTCTTCAGTTTTGTCAAACATTGAATCTACCTATTCGAATGCTACCTCTCTTTTGGCCAGATTGTGCAATATTGCCGAGTTCACAAAGGATGTTAAGGATAAAATGAATAAAATGGATGAGGATATGAAGATTAGCATACAGAAGCTGCAACTTGAACCAAGTTCAAGCTCTTATCATCACATGAAAATCTCATACCTATCAAATATGCAGTCAGATCTACTGAAAGAAGACACAAGGATCTGGTCCACACTGCTAGACATCCAACACATGATCCTTCCCATCATGAATACAATGTATAAGCACATTGAACATTCCAAAACATTGATTCATGACAATCAGTTCTCTATCGCAGATCACATGATTGAACTCTCTGCAGAAGTCCAAATTGCAATCCAAACATGCAAGATTCTGCAAGAAAGTTGGGACAGAACACTGGCACTAATAATGAAGGTACATTCTGATTTTCTATCAAATTTTGGATTCTCTCTGTAAATAACTTGTATATACACCTTTGGCATTATCGTCAAAAAGGGGGAGATATGTATAGAGGGAGATATATGTATAGAAGAAGATTTGTATAGAAACAGTTAGCACATTGAAAGGGGGAGACAATGTATAAAGCCCTATAACAAAGACAAATTTTGAAAAATCAAAATAAAACTCAGCATGATTCATGTATATAAGTTTTGGCCAATAAGTGTTTTTGTCACTAATGCCAAAGGGGGAGATTGTTGGCATTAAGAAGAATTGCCACTAGTGACAACACTTATTTGCATTCTGGGTGCAAATCGAGCAGACAGTGCAAACTGAGCAGACAGTGCAAACTGAGCAGACAGTGCAAACCGAGCAGACAGTGCAAATCGAGCAGGACAGTGTAAACCGAGCAACATCATGTCTACCGAGTCACCAGTATTTACCGAGTTCAAAACCTACCGAGTGGTCAGTATGAACCGTGCCTTCACTTCTACCGAGTGCATGATGATGCCGAGTAATGCAGTGGACGCCGAGTATTAGAAAGTCACCGAGTTAGTTTGCAGGAACCGTGTAACCATACTTGGGCCGACTTAGTAGCACTTATGTTTATTTGTCAAGCCAACTTTGTAATTGTAATTGTAATTAATTGTTTAAGACTTGTATATAAACAATGTTGTAAAAATGTCAAGAAGAATGTAGTAAGCATGTATGTGAAAAAGAAAAAAAGGCAGAGATAAGCGAATTACAAAGGGCTTCAGCAGTATAAGGAACAGCAAAGACAAATTCATCACAGAAGGTGATCAGTACATCAGCGAATCTCAATCAGCAATCCAGTTGCAAAGCAAGAGATCTACTGTTTCATCCTAACAGGTGAATCAGTACTAAATCCTTTAACCAGGTAGACTTAACAGTCTTTTGTAAAATCTCTTTACCGAGTGCATACTTCATTGTATGTTTGTAAATCCTTTAACAGGGTGGATTTAGCAATCCTTATCGCTCCTAACAGGGCAGATCATCAGAAGTGATCAAATTGTAAGCCTTAACTGGCCAACTTTATTCTGCAGTATTAAAGCTTTGTGGGTTTCATCCCCACCCCAGTTTTACTTTCTTTTTGGAAGGTTTCTGGGTAACCAAATCTATGTGTCATTATTGTGAATGCTTTTAAGTTTCATGCTTTCTATATGCAAAGGTTAAAGTAAATTACATGTTAATTCATCTGTAATTGAAAGAAAATTTGGAGTTACTGATTCACCCCTCCCCTCTCAGTAACTCGGTTAATTCCTGAATATTTCCAACACAGTGAACCGACCATGCCAAGCATCATTGAGCAACATAGTTATCGCTGAGCAGCAAGAGTAACTGATGCCTTCAATTACTAAGTGTTCTTCAAAGACCGAGCACCCCGATAAAAATTGAAACTGAGCAACAATACTTCAAGACCGATAAAAAACTTCACAAACTAAGATCAAAACTACCAATCTACCTTTCAAAAAAAACATATTTTTGGTTGATACAGGATTGCCAAGAATCCTAGGATGCTCCTACATCAGACACTCCATGTAGATTTTCTCATGAGGAAATCAAAAACATCTTAAGGGAATTAGAATAGGTATGCCAAATTTGTTCTTAACCCATATCTCCTCTTTTCCTTCATTCCAAGTTGTCTTTACTTCCTTCATTTCTCCCTGCAGCAAGTTTTCATGCTTCTTATTTTTCCTGTCTACAACTAATAACAACTGACTCTGAACATTCCTTCAACTATCGATCACATCAGTACCTCAGTAAATACCACCCTCTCTAGACTCCTCAATCAACTCGGTATCATCGACATCTCTTTGCATCATCAATGTCATTATCTATTGTACTATTTCTATCAGAAAGACCATCTGCCTCTTAATCTCAACAAACTCATAAAATATATCATTCTCCTTCTCTTTCAAACTAGACTTTGTAGGCATAGGTTCATCAACCCTGTGCTCTTAAGGTTTTTCACGGTCACACAGACAACACCTGATAACTCCACATTCCTTAGTCCCTGTCTCTTGTAAAGGTAACAACTTATGCCTAGATCCTTCATGCCTAACCACATAGGTGTTTTCACGACCATCAAACAAAGCATTTCTATCAAATTGCCAAGGTCTCCCAAGAAATAGATGACAAGCATCCATAGGCAATACAATTCACAATATTTCATCATGATAAGATCCAATTTGAAAATTAACCAAGCATTGTTCTTCAATCCTAACCTTAGAAACATCTTGTAGCCAACTAATCTGATAAGGATTAGGGTGTTTCCTTCTTTCCAAATTCAATTTAGTAACCATCTCTTCTGAAAAAAGTTTTTCAGAACTGTCACCATCAACTATGACATTACATACCTTATCCTTGCACTTAGATCTGGTTCTAAAAAAATTACTTCTTTGCATTGGTTACTAGACACATGTAGCTAACTTCCTAGTGATAAGAAACTCACATTTTTCTACAACATTTACAATGTCTTCTTTAGCAGTTAGTGCAACTCTTTTCTTAGGACATTCAAAAATTCTATGACCCGCTTCACCACATTGATAACAAGTACCAATGAACTCATTCTTCCACCTTCCTCTCTGTCTAGTATTGAAATTCTTAGTGACTTGACCACTGCCAAATCCTACATCAATCTTCTTAGGATTCTCTTCAACAACTGTCTCACTAGTCTTACTACCTTTATTCCTATTATTTTGTCTTCCTTCAAACTTCTTATTCAGCTTCTCTTCAATCTTTAATGCCATATGATAAGCATCTCCTATTGTTGTCATCTAAATAGTAAGTAACTCTTATTGAATACTAGGTCTCAAACCATAAACATACCTAGCAACCTTCTCTTTATCAGCTTCAGAATGACCAATCCTAATCAAGATTCTATAAAACTCCTCAGTATACTCCTGCACTGATTTGTTAGTCTACTTCAGGGCTTGCATCTTCTTAAACATATCCAACTCATAATCCACTGGAATGAATTGCTTCTTCAACTTGTCAACCATTCGGTTCCATCTAGTGATTTTTTCCTTCCCTCTCCTACTTCTTTCCAACTAAACTTCTCTCCACCAAATATTTGAATGACCCTTCAGTTTAGTCTTTGCAAATCTAACTCTATCAGGATCTTCTATTTATTCATACTCAAAGTATTCATCTATCTCATTAATCCAATCAATCAACTCTTCTAGCCTAAGGCTTCCAGAAAAAGTAGAAACTTCAATCTTAAGTCTTTTTCCAATTTTAGACATAGCCTTTAGGATTATATTTTCTTTTGGATCCCTAGCTTCTTCTATAGCTTCTTCAAAGTGATCTTCTTCCTCAAATTCATCATCACTATCTTCTTTCGATGTAGTCTTCTTTCTCAATTCCTCTTACAGATCTTGCACTTATTTTTGCAAAGCTCTAAAATCATCATGATTGAATTCTCCAGTAGCTTCCTCTTTTGAGATCTCACAAGCTCTCCTCGGAGGCATCTTCAATCCAAGGTCCTGGTGCAAACTATCTCTCCTTCAGTGATCTGTCCACACTTCTAAGCTCAACTCGCTCTGATACCACTTGATGCAGTCAAGGTCAGAGAATCCAATTAAGGACTGTCCAAACTTGCAGCCAAACCACAACACAACAAAATTATAAAGAAATAACACCGGATCTGAGAGAGAACAGGTATCTTTATTCATCAACAACTGATTACATGCAATGTGCTAAGCTGTAAGGCCTTCCTAGTTATGGCCAATTACAAAGCAAGAAATAGTTCTACAAGATCACGCAGGATCCAACACACTTCTTAGTTAGTCCAGGTCTGCAACAAAACATGACACTAGTAGGCACTCCAAGAAAGATCTAAACTTGTGCTCACAAGCCACCAAGCAATCTCCTTGTTCCTAAGCTTGCAAGCTACTAACTCTTCTACTTTATCCAAATCTGTTCTAACTCTAGATCTCTCATCCAACTGATGCCTAAACAACTACCCAAACATCTCTATAAATGCTAATTCCTAGCCACAAGTTGACTTCCAAAATGTACAAATATTAAATGTAATACATGGTCGGCTCTCAAATAGCCTTATAATAATTAAATTATCCATGTCGGACTCCAGATCTACATAGGAGAATACAACATGCCAGATCTAGGTCCCCACATGTCCAATGGTCAATCCATAACTCGAGGAACGTTACCCAAATTAAATGCACCAGTCAGCCAAGTTGATTCATCCAAACAATCAAATTGGTAAGATCGATTATCGAGCATTAGAGAAATAACCAAGTGCTAGCAAACTGACCATGCCAAGCATCACTGAGTAATGTAGTTATCATTGAGCTCTAGGAGTAACCAATGCCTTCAGTTATTGAGTGTACTTCAGAGACCGAGCACCCCAGTAAACACTGAAACTGAGCAACCATACTCCAAGACCGAGCAAAAACTTCACAAACTAAGATCAAAACTAGCAATTTGCCTTTCAAAACAAATATATTTTTGGTTGATACAGGATTGCCAAGAATCCTAGGATGCTCTTGCATCAATAGTCTATTAGCAGTTCTTCCCATGCACTTATTAATTTTATCGTACGTACAAAAACATGATTCCCCTCACGCACCTCAAATATGCAATTGGGTTGCTTATTAGTTGAGGAAGGTCATGTACTATTTATAAAACCCACAATATTCCCTATTACTTTTGGTCTCCCATCAATGTACATAGAAAATCTTTTACTTTGATCTTTTTCTTTCCATTGTATATAATTTGTTGATAGTGGATACTATGCATACTTTTTTTATATTGAACAATCTGCATCCAATCATTGTAATTGTAACAAGGTCTGACATACTCCATCAATTCAACAACTTTTTTGTAACATACCTTTATCCCATCCATGGAAAATAGGCCCAAACCATGTAATGAGGATGAAGCTATGCGATATATCCTCTTGTTAACACAAAAATTAGTGTTAATTGGAGGTAGGTCATTGGGTACCCATTCTTTCTCAAGATGTGTGTATTGAAAGGGCACCTTGATGTCTCCTTTGGTCTCATCATCATAAGAACATGACCCCCCTTTAGCAAGGAAAAATTACTTTCCGTACTACATGTAGAACTTTCATCTACCATTCTTGTATTCCCTCATTCGATGTAGATAGATATGAAAAGTACCTATTTGGTGGGTCCTACAATCTATTAAATGAGATATTGTCATGTCTCCACTTCAAATAGAATTTTGATAATAATTAAATAATATATATAGAATAATCAAGTCTTGAATAGAGTCGTGACCCATACAGTTCTTCTTTGTCTATATGTGGGAGATATAAAATGTAAGTTGAAAGTGAAGGAAAGGCACAAAAATAGGAATCATATAGAAGGATAAACAAGAAGAATATAACATGTCGAACCTTTTGCATCAACTATTCGACACATTATATGATTATATAATATGTCTATTTATAACATATGTGCTCAGTGATAACCAAGAAGAATATAATAAAATTATGTCTATTTATTGACTTATACCTACTGAGCCATGTCACTGTGTAGGATCCTCGCCAAAGGTGTTAAATTTCCTACATATGCTAATCATTTATCTTAAGTTACATAAAAATTATATGATACATATGCTACAAATAACGTAGAGGACAACATGAACAATATGCAAGATCGTAAACATGAGAGAATTACCTTTACCTTATATATGGAATGCAAGATCGTCAACAAAAGGGGTGACAATGTATGTAGTCAATTGACTGTTTGCAGAAAGGGTGTCAATCAAACAAAATACATACATGTATCAACAACAATTATGTAATGACCCCTAATAGGGCCTTATGTAATTTTCTCTCAAGATTCCCAACTTGGGTTTGGATCACACTTGGGAATGGAAATTTGTCATAATTATCATATGTCTTTATGCATCATATTATATTAATAATAATCTCTGCTTTTATTATTACTAGTAGATGTATAATATATCTAAATATTATATTATAATCATAATTGACTATATTGGCCCATTCCGAAATATACTCTAAAATACTTAGATAAATATATTGGAACGACTATATATATATATAAACATTCAATAATATATAATATATATAATATTATATATATAATTCTGATGTTATTATTATTAGACATTTACTAGATATATTAGTTCCTATTAGAACTACTTTCTCCTTAATAGAAATTAGATATATCATATGGTATGGGATAGTATTGTTTGCTGCATGTATCTACCATTGGCCTCTTAGGAGTTCGATTATAATCTCATGTAACTCTTATAAATACCACTTATATTGTACAAGTCCTTCCTTATACTTTGATATATATCATTAATTCTCTATATTAGGCCTTCTCATGTTGCCTCTAACAACTTTGGATTAGTGTTAGTAAAAATCATCACCAATGATTCCCGGATAAAGAATATCAATGAGTGAGTTGATATTTACGGAGTCAATAACATAAGACCCTTTGTCTCATTATCGTTTCTGTTTGAAGACTATCACATTCCCTTATCTTCTCCTATCATCTCCCTATTGATCGTTTCTTGCATCCCTTCCGCCAATCACTGGCATCATCTCTTCATAGTCGTATGTACCTACTATGTATATTGACCACTATGCATTTGTATCTACCACTAATTCCTTTATTATATATATGTCTACGAGTGGAATGTATTCACATATTACAATGCATGTCCTTGTTTATATTGTATTTCTTTCTACATATCAAATTAGTGATGATAATGTTGTAACCTATGACCGTCGATTGTGCCCTGTATTTCCCTTTTTTCGTCAACCTTCCAAACTTGTTCCCTTAATACAACTTGCACGGAGTTTGTGTTCTTTGGTGGTGGAGAGTCATATCTGTTATTCTTCCATTTATCGATTATTCCCTTACTCTCGCTTTGTGTGTAGATTGCTAGTTGTGAATGGATTTGTTCCGCTACTGTGTTCGTTTCTTCTATCCTCTGCCATATACGATGTCTTCTCCCCTTATGGTTTCTTCTCCTACTAATATTGTTGTATAGGGTCATGTCCTTCCAAGTAGACGTAACTCATGGTGCTAGAGTGGATGTGTCAAGATCATTGACAACATGTCTTAATGTTGATCATTATTACTGATGTTTGATGTTTGGATTATTATAAATTAATATTATATTTTTTATGGATTAGTATTATAGATTAATGATATACTATATTAATGATCTATGTTAAATAACAATATTGATTATATTAATTCACAATATCAATTAATATATTATAGATAGATATTAATGATTAATATTAATATTATTGATCGATATTCATTAATTAATTATATATGAATTAATATTGCTAATATTGTATGGATTAAATATATATTGATTAATATTATAGATTAATCATTATATTGCTCAATATGTTATTAATTAATTATATTGATATTTAATTATATTATTGATTTTTCAAATATTGTATTATTTTTAATATTATTTATATCAATTAGTGTACTTAAATGAAGAATTAATTAATAATTAAATCATAGTATATTTCAAATATATCTTATTTACGGCTCGTGACAAATTAATTGAGCATCATAAGAAAAATATTGGTAATTATAAATCACATATGTTGTAATCATTAGAATTGAACACAACAAATATGTAATCAATAAATTAATACTAAATATATATACTAATCAATATAAATATATATAAATAATTAAATCACATACCTTGTACATTTCAATCATGTCATTGATCATATTCTTCATCCATCTCATCATCATCGCCATCACCATCACCATCACCATCACCATCACCATTATCTTCTTCTTCATCATTTTCAATATCTTCTTCTTCCATAACATTGTACTTTATCGGCCTTCCTCTTGGATCATGTCTAACAACAAATGACCAACCCTCTTTATGTCAAACCTCTAAGTAAAACACTTGCTCACATTGGCTTGGAAGAACATAGGGCTCATGTCCAACTAGCTCAAACGACCTTGTATTAATCATTGTAAATCCATTATCATGTTGAATAACAATTCTATCAAGATGATTTTGATTCAGTCATAGCTTGTACAATTTGACGACGAATATAACTAATTTGAAGGAGTTAAAGTCACACTAAATTATATCATCCAAGATGCCATAGTATCAATTTTGAGATTATTGAGGATGTATGTCATTTCTAGATGATATATTAGTGACCTTGAAAACTGAAGTTATCCTAGAATCACAAGTTTTCTTCATGTCATCCAACTTTTTTATGCAAAATTTGTGGCCATGATAGTACATAGCTTTGTGGTGCTTGACCTACAATTTTTTAAGCATGTGAAAATTATTTGCATCGTGAGTTGATATGAAACATATGAGTTGTGATCATTAATAAATTTTTACGTACCTCTCTACCTCTTAAACCATATGCTAGATTAATTACCATTGGCATAACATTGGAATCTCCATTATGATGAGCTTCTCTAACCAATGAAGCAACACCTTCCCATGTTAATTAGAAACTATTTTGTTGATATCATTCAATCTATACCATCATCCAATCAATATTGTTCGTAATACACAAATGTATTGCATCCCACTCTCAAATAACTTATATTGAAAATTTATAAGAGTTAATTAACTAAAATAACATCTTATATTTACCTCTCACATTCATCAATCTACCTTTTTGCATGAAGTACTCCCCTTCAAATTTTTTAATGGAGTTGGGATCCCAGATACGATCTAGACATGGATCTTTACTACAAACTTAGGAAGATATTCACTAATGCACACCATGGTCTGGTATACCATATATCCCTCCACCATAGAACCCTCAAGATGTGCTCTTTGTCGAACCAAGCATTTTAAAAATTTCAAGTGCCTCTCAACCATCTAAATTGACCTAGTTTGTATAGGTCTATAGAATTGAATCTCCTCAACTTGATGTATGAGGCAGTGTTCTTGTGCATTGAAAAAAGTTGAAGGTAGACACTTTTTCATTTCACACATAAGATGAGGAATTTTTCTCTTCTAATATTTTATATCTTCTTTATTGATTTCTTTTGATGACAACTGTGTGTGTAAGTTTGTGGCCTGCAACACAACACTTCAATAGGATAAAAATATCACTTGTTAGAGAAAATAAGTATTTAATTGAAAGAGCTAACAAGAAAAAGCATCCTATTGATCTCTAGTTAGTGTGAGTATGAAATAAGGGGTTAGTTTGCTCTTAGATTTAACCCTTAAATAGTGACAATCTACACTAAAATGAGAGATTCAAGAGTAAATACATGAAACCAAATTCTTTTAGATTTTAACCAAATTGAAGTGTCCTTTAACTAAGCATGAGTCTAAGCATGAAAAACATGGAAACATCGATCAAATTAAGACATTAGTGAGCAAATTCTCCAATCATGAGAATTCAATAATCAAGGATTATGAAGCCTCACAATTCAAGTATGTAGAAGAAGTCTAAATATCAAAAAGCGCTAGAGAGCTAGAAGCCTTTAAAAATTCTATTTTATAGAAGATTGAAGGAATTCAATGGTTGAGATGCATCTGTGAGGAGTGGTTGAGATGCATCTTAGCTTGATCCTTGATCCATGTGAAAGCCTCTTAATCATTAGAGTGTGTTTTTTATTTTTGTTTGATTTATGAGGTATTTATGCTTTTATTTTAATTAATAACTCTAGCCATGCATTTGGTGGGATTGAATTAATTAAATAGGCCTAGAGTTGATTTTCTTTATTTCACTTGAAACCTTAGTGATGAATGCTTGATTTAGGATTTGATGGAGTTTATTGAATTTTTGGGACTAATGCTAATAATCAAAGATCAAATTAACATAATCAAGGTTATATTCCGAATTAAGGGCAAATAGGGCCTTAGGTTCTATTAGCCCAATTTTAGATGATTACATTTGCCCCTCTTTGAATTCCTTTGCAAACAGCACAGGGATTCAAAGAAAATCTAATTCAAAGTGTGATCTAGGAGATTTATAGAGCAGCAAGAACTACTCTGAACTCAAGTGATTTATAGAGCAGTTAAGACCACTCTGAAAGATTTATAGAGCAGTAATGAGAACTACTCTGAATTTGAGAATTCTGAGCTTGATTGAACGAAATCCTACTTGTTTTGAAAGATATCAATTCTGAACTTGATTGGACAAGAATTGACAATACCAATTCTAAACTTGATTGAACGAAGATCGATAGAAGATTTTGAAAAGAATTTTTAGTTTTAACAGTCTCAACATGATCGAAGAAACTAACGTGCCCCTGGTGTTAAAGAATTTGATTCAAAGCATTGATTTTTTGGTATGATTATGCCCCCTCAAGACTGAAATCAGAACAAATTCAAATAAACTCATTAGTTTCAAGCATTTAGAAAGATTTACAATGATTGGAATGATCATTGATCATGCATAGATTGATTGGAAAGAGTTTTCAAGCCATTTAGATCTATTTTAGTGCCCCAAAAGCACTGTTTTGACCAAGTTTGACCAAGAATTTGAGAGAGTTGACCAAGTTTGACTTGTGTTGAAGTAATATCCCAGCATAAAAACTTGATGTTGTATTGAGAAAATCACTTTCTGCTCAATTTTGCCCCTATTTGACTATAATTTGACCATGTTTGGCTTTTGCAGTCTGAATGTTGACTTTTCTTTGTAACTCTATTTTTACTGCATCTAGGGGATATAAATCACCTATTTCAATTTTGGTCCCAATATTAAGCCTCTGTGACATCTTATAGATGAATGTCCCTTAGGGTTCCGGGACCATCGTGAGGCTTAAATAGGTCAAAAAGTGACTTTTTACTATTCATTTTCACTTTTACCCTTTGAAAATTTACTGAGCTCTGAGAAACCATGGTGTTCCTAGCAGAGAAGCATTGATTTGAGATGGTTAGATGACACAACCGAGCAAGGCATTACGCAATACTTGTGAGTATTCGACATCAAACCTTGTGAATTTGAAAATTTTGAATTTCATGCATTTTTGAGCATTTTATAGGCAATTAGATTTTGGATCACATCCCCTATGTGGGATCGCATTTGGTAAAACCCGTGTCACTTCCTACATTCCAGATCACTTCTGGTATTTCTTGGACCACACCCCATCGGGTCGTATCTGGGAAAATTCAAATTTTTTATAATTCTTAGGTACAGAATCACATCCGGGATACCGGATCGCATCCCATATTTTCTGTCACATACAAGATTTCTAGAATTGCATCTAGTTTTTGCATCGCATCCTAGATTTCTAAACTCACATCTAGGATTCCAAGATCACCTTTGGTTTTTTCTAATTTTTGAGTCAAGTACACTTATTTTTTTGAACTTTGAGCCATTTTTTGGCCAATTCCTCTTGTTTAATGCTGACATAGTGTCCTTATTTTCTATTTTTGTAGACTAATTTTGGTGTCGTATCTTTTAGATTACCAAGGCCAGCTTAGGTTTTGGCTCTACATGACCACTTGAGTTAGGAGGACTAGCAGATAGTCAAACGATGTGGTTTATGGAGTCTAGTGCATTTACCTCACATTCAGGTAAATTGTGGTCTTCTTACAACACTGGTACAATAGTGGCATTCAAAGCACAACACCTTCCATCTACTGGCCAGAGAGATGACTGTCACATAGGAGGATATGTGGCAGATTCTGCATGTGTATGTTATGAGTACTCGCATAGAGTATGAGGCATCTGGGCCCTTGGCGATTGCTGGCATGAGGAGAGTATTTTAGGATGACACGATCACAGGTTGTTATTTGAGTTGGGACCACATGGTCACCAACTATGCCCCTTTGCCTATATATTTAGCTGGTTTGATAGGTGGTCTGATGATGCCTGACCGAGGTCAACATGGTTTCATGTGTGGCTGGTCCAGAGTCATAGGTTAGATGATTCAGTCCCTTGGGAGATATGTTTGGGGTAGTTGTATATTAGCTCATATGTACCATGAGCTTCATGAGATTGTTTACCAACACTCTAGATCCATGATTGTCAGGAGTGTTGTACTGTAGATATGGGCATGGGAGCACATCCCTGTGACCCATCCCATAGTTGATAGGCATAATTATGCCGGGCTGGTGTATATATATATGTACTCTAGTTTCATTCAGCAGCCCCATCTGGGCAAGTTAGAGTATTGGTGTCATCTTCTTGATGATGTCACTGATGTAGTATGGTTACCATATCTAGACTGTGAGGCTTGGCCCTCAAATGCCAAGTAGATGCCATTTTTCTTTTAGAGAAGGTACCTTGTTGGGAGGACTCACTACATTATTGAGCAGTTTCTAATTACTCAAGTATGTCGGCAGTATGGGAGAGTTTAGGGCATGTCGTAAAAGACATGTCTTTATGCACGGATCAGGAATGAGGAGGCTCAATGGGGAGCCCGATTGATTTTTGAGACAGTTGTATATGAGATCTCACATATGGAGCATGTTGACTGGGACTACTAGGCAGCTATTTGTGATGTAGGTGTCATTGATGATTATCATGATCACTACCTCAGGCAGCCATACCCTAGGTTCACTGCTCCTGAGGATGCCATTCCACGTATTGAGGATGCACTTGATTATGATCCTGATGATGATGTTGGTGGCTATGCTCGAGTTGCTAGAGGTTCCGATAGAGGGAGAGGTCAAGATGGAGCTTGCAAAGGTGGATGAAGAGATGGAGATGGGGCCTATAGAGGTAGAGGAGATGGAACTAATGATGGAGATGATAGGGGTGGTGGTGGTGGTGTAGTGAGTAGCAGTAAACGACGGGCCTCCGGGGGAGAGTCTAGCCAGTAGAGACAGAGGAGATTATGGGTCAGTCCTCCTCAGAGGTATACAGGGCCATTATTACATCAAGATGAGCATGTACAAAGACCCATAAGAGGTGATGGAGATCAACAACAGTAGTAGGCACGTCAGGATCCTCCTACTGGTGGTGATGGAGATCAGCTATCTTAGTGTGAGTAGGAGCGAGTTGCATTGAGACTACAGGTAGCCACCCTCACAACATAGCTATCAGAGTGAGATGCACATTTGACTCAAGTTAGATTAGAGAGGGACACACATATCACTCAGTTGAGAGTAGATAGAGATGCTCAATTAGCACAATTGAGGGCACGCAGGGATGCAAAACTTGCACAGTTGAGAGCCGAGAGAGATAGATACATGCATACTGCCACCCACCAAGGATAGAGGGCTACATATTATTTCACTTTATATTGTGCTGTGGTTCCTTCTCCTCAGAGAGCTCCATTATATTTAGTTATTTCTCAACAGTCCGAGGGTGCCATGCCAACACCACCACCACCACCTGGCAGAGTAGATGCACCCCTCCCGATCTTCCAGCAGAGGATGAGGGGGCCAATGAGGTGTAGACCTCCTTGATATTCATATTTTGTATCCATGGACTTATTGTATCTCATTAGATATCTTGTATTTGTACCATTTGTTATCATTGTACTTTCATGTCCTCCAGACTCTGTACTTTTATTGATACATTCTCTCATTGTTTCATCTCCTTCTTTGATATACTGATATTCTAACACTGTTGATGATTTGATATGCTGATGGACATTCTTGATTTTATGATTTATGGACATTGCTGATGATATATTGATGCTCATGTTGATTCTGATTCATGTTATTTGCTATCTCTGATATCTGATCTCTAATGGTTTTACTTTCTACACATGTGATATCTGATGTTTGTTTTATGCTTTTGATATTGATGTGATTGTCATACTTGGTCAAGATTAGATTAAGTGATGATAAAATGATGTCATAATATATTTCACTGATATATGCTCATGTTTTTGTTATTTTCAAAGTTATCATGAATGTATGAGATGTATTGCGAAGCGACGTATGGACATCCCATTTTTATTTATGTATGAATGGATGTGGATGCAAAATGCAAATGGTTTTATGATATGAAATGGTTTTATGAATGCGAATGGATATTAGTGATTCATACTCAATCATTTTAGGTTCAGTTACTTTATGATTCCATGATGTTCTTGGTCACACTTGTCAAATGGTTAGTGTTTAATGCTTTTAGAATTTTCAGCTTATATCAAGATACTTTAGATAGATTCTCAGTTTATATCAATGTCTCAGACAGTTGAATCCACACTTTCATGCTTATGCAAGACTAAAATGAATGCAATTTAAAATGAATTTCAATGCAACTAAAGACAATGAAATGCATCTAAATGAACTTAATGCACATTAATATGATATGCAACTAAAATGAACTCTAATGCAATTAACCAAGGAAATGCACCTAAGACACTTACGACAGTTATTGTTTATTCAAAGCGGATTATTTTTCATCATAGAGACTTTGTTAGCGAGAACACATTAGGATAGTACAATTTTCACGATAGATTTAGCAATCTTTAAAATATGAATACATCCTTTTTATTCACCATGTTGGAAGACAACCTAAACATAAAAGCACATGACTAGAATGTTCTGTCAGTTACTTCCTATTTGATATAAATTGTTTCTTTTCTAGTGCATAATTGATGTAGAGCATCTTAAAAACCAAACAATCAATAGTATCCTTTTTGATCCTTTCAACAACCATTAAATAATTTCTTTATATAAAGGCATCTCCTAAGGTAAAGCACAATATGTTTAATCACAAAAACATCAACCTTTCTCCATTTGCATATCCTGATTTCTATGTCTGATTGAATGATTCATAACTTTCAGTTTTGAAACCCTCTTTAAAAATAATTTGGTGGAATTGTTCCCAATTAGTCTTTATAAAACATATATAAACTAGATCCCAACACATTAATTAAATTATAATTTATGGCCTCTACATCGAGAGCCATTTTTCTTGTCATAAATCAGATTTAAAACACCAGACCCTACCTAGGGAATCTCATATCTTTATCAAAAAAACTCCAAATGAAACAAAACCAATTAAATATAAATAATTTATGAATCTAGTTTTAGAATCTGTAATCCATTTATTTTTCCCATTCATAAATAATTTTTCAAGCACAAATCACTACCTGCAACTCCAATGGAGATCTTCAAAACCTAGTTTCCACTCAAATACGCATAACTTTCACAAATTTGAATACAAAAAACTCAAACCAAAATGAAATGAAAGATAATTAATATATATTTCCAATTAATATTATTATAGGTCTTAACGCTTTCATATGCATCCGTACCAAACACTGAAACGTGACTATTCTCAGGAGATCTTGAATCTGCAAACAACAACTTCCACCAAAATGTGAATAACTTATTCATTTCTTTATAAAATTGAACCAAACCAAAAGAATGAGAAATATAATTCATCATTATATCTATCCATTACTATATTATAGGGTTTCCAAGCTTTACATATCTGTACAAGACCTAGAACCAACACTAAAACTAAAAAACTAATCAAAATAACAACAATAGAATGCACCAAGAATGTATCAAAATATTTCCTTCTCTCAAAATCTGAGTTGGTTTTACCATATAATAGTATTTATAAGGTATTTTGTAGTTTTTAACTTCATAACCAACTCCTACACCAACCATCTACCTTTTTACATCTTTTTTGCAATGTTAGCAACTTTCTCAATGTTGCATTTTACAACTTTTACATTTTTGACAAAATGACTTTAAAACTTTGTCAAACCTCTCTATACATATCCAAATATAATATTTAAGACCTCTTATAATGCATTTAACTTTCCATAGGCCTTTTATACAATTTTGACCATGTAGACCTAAACATGACCTATTTGACAACTTGAGCAATATTGTGCACATGCTTACATTTCTTGTCAATACATTTACAAATGGATTCAAAATGAATTAATGCATCATATAATTGACTCAAAAACCTTATATATATCATAGTGACCTCTAGGATTAGGTGCTCCTACACCATACTACCGGCCTTGAAAGCTTTCCAAGTCTCTTGGAAGGGTGTGTCATAACCTGCAAAAACAAAAATATTCATCTTCACCTTCATTTTCCTTTGCCTCTTCATGCCTTTATCACCATCCTCTTTTCCTTTAAGGACATAGGACTGTCCTCAAAATCATCTTCTTAAATACTCCTACCAATGGAGCATTAATGGCTGCAACTACATGGTGCCTTATCAGTTAGAGATCCACCTTTACCATTGCTACTTCCAACTCACCACAAATAACTCTCCCATATGCCTCACCTAGGAGTCCTCCTTGTTGCCTCTCTCCCTAGTCTCTTGGCAATCAACTGGACCACTCCTTGGCCCTGGACCTTTTCTTGGCCCTTTAAAGACTTCTAGTGTCTATACACACAACCCACCCTTCACATGCAGCAAGATGGATGAGCACCTACAACGAAAACTCATCAACAAAACAAATACCAAATCTCCAAGATCCTAGTGTGGATTGCCTCCCTTGACGCTCTACCCACACACTCAAGATCTTCAAGCTCTGATACCACATAATGCAAAGCATCTTAAAAACTAAATAATCAATAGGATCCTTTCTGATCCTTTCAACAACCATAAAATAATTTCTTTATTTAAAGGCATCTCCTAAGGTAAAGCACAATATGTTTTATCACAAAAACATCAACCTTTCTCCATTTGCATATCCTGTTTTCTATGTCTGATTGAATTATTCACAACTTTCAGTTTTGAAACCCTCTTTAAAAATACTTTGGTGGAATTATTCCCAATTAGTTCTTATAAAACATATATAAACTATATCCCAACACAGTAATTAAATTATAAGCTATGGCCTCTACACTGAGAGCCATTTTTCCTGTCATAAATTAGATTTAAAACACCAAACCCTGCCTAGGGCATCTCATATCTTTCTCAAAACAACTCCAAATGAAACCAAACCATTTCCATATGAATTATTTATGAATCTAGTTTTAGAATCTATAAGCCATTTATTTTTCCCATTCATAAATAATTTTTCAAGCACAAATCACTGCTTGCAACTCCAATGGAGATCTTTAAAAACTAATTTCCACTCAAATATGCATAAGTTTCACAAATTTTAATAAAAACAACTCAAAACAAAATGAAATGAAAGATAATTCATATAATTTCCAATGAATATTATTAGAGGTCTTAACTCTTTCATATGCGTCCATACCAAACACTGAAACATGACTATTCTCAGGAGATCTTGAATTTGTAAACAACAACTTCCATCAAAACATGCACAAATTATTCATTTATTTATAAAATTGAAACAAACCAAAAGAATGAGAAAAAGGATTCATCATTATATTTATCCATTACTATATTATAGGGTTTCTATGCTGTACATATATGTACAAGACCTGGAACCAACACTAAAACTGAAAAACCAATCAAAATAACAACAATAGAATGCACCAAGAATGTATCAAAATATTTCCTTCTCTCAAAATCTGATTTGGTTCAACCATAAAATGGTATTTATAAGGTATTTGGTAGTTTTTAACTTTATAACCAACTCCTACACCGGCCATCTACCTTTTTACATCTTTTTTTGCAATGTTAGCAACTTTCTCAATGTTGCATTTTACAACTTTTACAATTTTGACAAAATGACTTTAAAACTTTGTCAAACCTCTCTATACATACCCAAATATAATATTTAAGACCTCTTATAATGAATTTAACCTTCCATAGGCATTTGATACAATTTTGACCATGTAGACCTAAACATGACCTATTTGACAACTTGAGCAATATTGTGCACATGCTTACATTTCTTGTCAATACATTTACAAATGGATTCAAAATGAATCAATACATCATATAATTGACTCAAAAACCTTATATATCTCATAGTGACCTCTAGGATTAGGTTCTCCTGCACCAATAATGTGTAAATGTATACCTGCAATGACCTTTCATTTTGTATTCATATCCTAGGGTATAATTTGATTTACTATGCACCTTACTAGGAAATAGTTTATCTTTGTTAGTTTTTAAATAGGCAAGGAAATAGATCCACCCTCACTAAGGTTTTCATAGGAAACAGGTTGAGGTATACATGGTGTTCCAATACATGATGGAGGCACTTATAGTAGACACCCATTCCCCATGATCACCTAAGATCATTGGATTTATGACCAGAAACAAAAGACATAAAATGTTATGCCGCCAGTCCTTATTTCTCTTAGTCTGTAGACATCATTGAGTTACTCAAGGAAACATAACAATAAAAAATTGATAATAAGAAAAGTTCATTGTCCTTTAACATGATCATTGTATTTGCATAATAGAAATAGATAGTTGTGGTTACAGTGTTTAAAAACACTCTTGATTAATCTTGCAAACACACGCATAAGAATTATTATCAATCAAAGATTCATTCCTTCATCCATAAGTGTCTCACCTATTTTAGTGTTTAGAAACACTATTTTCATCATGATGTTGTGTTGAGAAACATATTTTAGATCCTACTTGTTGGTGTTTAAAAACACCATTTTTCATAGTTTATAGTCAATTGCGGATGAGGGTGGTATTGAAAAATACCTTTTTTCGTAGTTTATTGTTAATTGCAGACAAGTGTGGTATTGAAAAATACCATTGTTCGTAGTTTATTGTCAATTGCAGACACAACATCCTATCAATGAATGTGATTTGATCAAATGCCCCCTAGGGAAAAATAGTTTACCTAGGACCCTAATGTGGACAGATTCCAGTCTTACGAAGGCACAACTCTCTGATAGTCCTCTTAGGATTTGGCGTGTCACCAAAGTGACTGAAGGATATATACAAACTGATATTTACATAGGCCAAAGGTGCAAGTGTTGTCTTGATATATAGAACATTGATTACAAGTAGTGCCTATTTACTAGGTTTTCACCACTTGGCCATAGTTTTATTCTATTTTTTCTATCATGGCGCTTGTTTACCAGGTTTTAACCAAGACACTTTTTCTCTTTTCCAATTTTTTTGTTCTTTTTGATTTTCTTTTTTTTTTTTGTATTTTTCTCTTTTCTAATTTTTTTGTTGACACATCAAGGTGCCTATTGCTAGGTTTTCACCAAGACAGTAATTTTTTAAGACTTTTTCCATTGTTTTTGATTTTTTTTAGGATCCATATTTACTATTTTTGAACCTTTATTTAGGAATCTTTTCACTGTACAAGATTTTCCTCAAGAATGTCAGGCATAAAACCTTTTTAGATGTAGAGTATTGATTGGATCTAGTAAAACATCTCCTTCAGGCATAGCCAACTGATAGGCTCCTAATCCAAATGCTGTTGTAATGACAAAGGGACCCAACTAGTTGGGTTCAAATTTTCCCTTTTGTTCTTGATTCTATTGGTTCTTAGGACTTTCTCTGAGAACTAGATCTCCTATCTAAAAAATTTTGGTTTTTATCTTCTTGTTGTATCCTCTCAACATTCTCTTTTGGTAAGCTTTGAGATGATCAAATGCTTGCTTTTTGTGCTCATCTAGTAATTCAAGTTCTTGCAGTCTATAGATTCTATAGTCTTCATCAGTGACTAGATGTTTCAGTAATACTCTTAGTGATGGAATCACTACTTCAACTGGTAAGACTACTTTTGATCCATAGACTAATGCAAAGGAGTTGCACCAGTTGGTGTTCTAATTCTTGTTATGTAAGCCCACAATGCTAGATTGATTTGCAAATGCCAATCCCTTGCTAATTTGTTTACTATCCTATACAATATTTTTAGGATATTCTTGTTTGATGCCTTAGCCTATCCATTACCTTGAGGGTAATAGATTGAGGAACAATGCTGAGTGATTTTAAATTGAAGACACATCTCATCTTATGTCTTTGTTCTTGAATTGGCCCCCATTGTCAATCACAATTGGTGAGGGTACACTATAATGGAAAATGATATAATTCAAGATGAACATTGAAACTTTCTTTCTAGTTGCATTGGACAGTGGGATAACCTCCACCTATTTAGTGAAATACTCAATTGCAATGATGATATATTTATGTCTGCTTGATGAATTGGGGTAAATATGACCAACCAAATCAAATGCCCATTACTGAAATGGCCAATGTGTTATGAAAGGAATCATCTCTCTAGCTAGTGCATGTATGAGGTTGCCATGGATCTGGCATTTCTTACAAGTTTTTGCAAAGTGGATAGCATCTCTCTCCATAGTGGGCCAATAGTATCCAACCCTTAGGAGTTTCTTGGCTAATGAAAAACCATTTGAGTGTGATACACACACACCTTCATGAACTTCTTTTAATACATGATTAGACTCTTCATGTTCTAAACACCTAAGAAGCATTCCATCTAGACTACGTCTAAACAAGTCATTAGCAATGATTATGTAACATGATGCTTCTCTTAGGAGGGATCTCTTTTTGTTTCTAGAATAGCCCTCGAGAATTGTTTGGTCTTTAAGATAGGAGTATATATGGGCATATCTGGATAACACTTGAGTTTCAAGGACAAATAATTTGGCATTCAGGAGAATCATAAGCTGGGAAAGGGAGTTCTTCCACCAGGAAGTCATAGCAAAATTGGTGTTCTTCCAATTGTAGCATGGATGCTAAAGTAGCCATCGCATGAGCTGCTCTATTTTCTAATCTAGAAATTTGTTGAAATGTGATGAAGACAAAGTACTTTTTCAAGTCATCCACCATTATTTTGTAGGGCATGAGCTTTTCATCCTTAGTCTGATAGTCACCATTCACCTGACTGATAATGAGTTGTGAATCCTTGTAGATGTGTAATTCAATGATTTTCCACTCTATTGCAAGCTTGAGCCCATTCACAAGAGCTTCATATTCTGCTATATTGTTGGTGCATGGAAAAATCATTTTGTATGCCTTGGGAATCTTATATCCTTGTGGGGTGACAAATAAGCATCCAACTCCTGATCCTTTTTGTGTGAAGGATCCATCAAAGTAAATTTTCCAGCGATGTTCTGTTAACTGCATGATAGATTCATCTGGAAACTCCACAAGTAATGGCTTTTCATCAGTCAATGGTGTCTCTGCAAGTTGATCAGCAATTACATGTCCTTTAATGGCTTTTTTGTCCACATATTCAATATCAAATTCACTTAGGATTGGGAACCACTTAGCAAGTCTTCCTGCCAGCATTGCTTTGTTCAATAGGTACTTAAGTGGATCAATTTTAGCCATTAGTTTCACCTTGTGTGCCAACATATAGTGTCTAAGATTTTGGGAGGCAAATACTACTGTGAGGCATGCCTTCTTAGAATAGTTTAGCTCGTATGTGACTAAAGTTCTACTGATATAGTATATGGCTCTTTCTTTTTTGGTCTCATCTTCTTGTGTAAGAAGTACCCCTAGTGATGTATTTTTGGCTGATATGTAGAGAAACAAAGGTTTTCCATAGATTGGTGCCATCAGAATTGGAGGATTCATCAGATAATTCTTAACTTGGGTTAAATTTTCTTCACATTGCTCATCCCAAGTGAATGTGGTTCCTTTCCTCATCAACTTTGTGAAGGGCTGTGCTTTGTTCGCCAATTGAGATATGAACCTCCTTATGGATTGTAGCTTGCCTTGTAAGGTTCTCATTTGACTGATGTTCTTTGGTGGTTTCATTTCAAGAATTGCCTTCACCTTTGTCAGATCCACTTTAATTCCCTTAGCTGAAACTATGAATCCTAAGAGTTTTCCAGATGATATGCCAAATGCGCACTTCTTAGGATTAAGTCTTAGTTAGAATTGCTCCATCCTGTCAAAGATTCTCCTCAGATCCTCTATATGTGTAGTCCTTATCTTTGACATTGCCAAGGTGTCATCAACATTGTCCTCCATGTTCTTGTGCATCATGTCATGGAATATTGTAGTCATTTCTCTTTGATAAGTGGCACCTACATTTTTGAGACCAAATGGCATCACATTCCAACAATATGTTCCCCATGCACAGGTGAATGTTGTTTTCTCTTGGTCTTCAGGAGCAATTTTGATCTGATTATATCCTAAAAATCCATCCATTAGGGAATACATCTCATAACCTACTATTACGTCCACAATCATGTCTATGTTTGGAAGTGGGAAATCATCCTTAGGACAAGCCTTGTTTAGATCCCTAAAGTCTGTGCACACTCTTATGGATTTGTCTGCCTTAGAAATAGGAACTATGTTGGAGATCCACTCTACATAATCAATTGCTCTAATGAATCCAACTTTCAATAGTTTTTCCAGTTCTGCTTTCACTAGCAATGCCACATGTGGATACATTTTTCTAAGTTTTTGCTTGACAGGTTTTACATCTGGTGAAATAGAAAAATGGTGCATAATCAAATCTGTATCCAATCTGGGCATATCTGAGTAAGATCAAGGAAAGTTGATTTTATTTTCTTTGAAGAAATTAGTGAATTGGATTTTCTCATCTTCTGTCAATGATTGAGCTATGTGGACTAACTGAGGAGCTTTTGCTTTTCCCAAATTAATGGGTTGTGTCAGTTCAATCAGAACTAAGGACCTTTCTTGGAAGTGATCTAGGAGGATATCAAGCATCCCATCCTTTGGTACCTCAAAGAGGTTTTTACCATTGGATATAGCTTTTTCTTTTTCTCTTTTAGGATCTGATACTACCACTAAGTGGTTTTGACCATTAGACCTCCTGTTCTTTTTATTTTTCTCTTTACACTAGTGGAATAATGGAAGGGTTCACAAGCATTGAGATAACAAGCTATGGAATAGTCATTGTCAAATGATAGCAAGCTTGTGTTTGTAGGTTCATCCCAGTCTATCAAGTCATGGTATTTGAAGGATAAAGATTCAACAGGTTCAAGAGACAACACCACATTGTTATCACTGTTCATAACTTGAAAGACATCATCTACTAAGTTTTCTTCTAAATAAATGTTAGGATTATTAGAGTTAGGTTCATTATTATTAGAGTTCATGTTAATGTTATGTGGATCTAACTCTAGTAATCTAACATTAGAACTTTATCCCTCTTCACTCAAGACTCTAGGAGAAAACTTGTGTATCACATCTATCTCTATGTCCATGGTAGCATCAAAAAGG
Organism: Chamaecyparis obtusa; assembly: GCA_027943335.1. Classification (NCBI taxonomy): domain Eukaryota; kingdom Viridiplantae; phylum Streptophyta; class Pinopsida; order Cupressales; family Cupressaceae; genus Chamaecyparis; species Chamaecyparis obtusa. The sequence continues at coordinate 80,369 of BSBK01000192.1, read as the reverse complement.
ACATCCTATTCATATTCATGTGAGTCTACCTAACTGTAATCTGAAACCCCCAAGAAGTGGGAAAAAGTCATGGGTACCTCATCTTCTTCATTAGCATGATTCTCATCTTCTTGCAATGGTTCTTGTGGATTCGTTGCTTCTAGTTCTTCATCAAAGTGTGGTGCATCAAAGATGGGAGATTCTTGTTCTTATTCTTCATCAAGTTCTTTTGTTTGTTCTTCATTTGGTTCTTTTTCAACATTGGTACCAATTTCTGATAGTGGATCTCCTTGCAATAGTAGCAACCTTTCATAAGCAATAGGTTGTCCTTCTATTTCTTCTTCATCATCTAAATCTCCTGATGTATCAAATACAAGACCTCTTTTTGCTATAGGATTGAATCTAGCTTCTCTAAATCCTAGTCCAGTCTTGTCCTTACGATTTCTGAAATCCATGTGTAGGGATTCTACTAGTCCTTTGTTGTTTTGTCCCAATGGTCCTTTTCCTTTGTACCCCATTTGTTTCATAACTTCATATCCTTTCCCATATTTTCTTGGAGATATTTCAACATGTTTAACATTCCCATATTCTTCAGGTTCTTTGAAAAGCCATTGCAAAAAAGTCTTTTCTTCATTCTCTTCTTCAATGGATAGTTTTTCTTTGACCATTCTGGTTCCTTCATGTATTGTTAGAGCGCTGCCATTGGAATGTGTAAATGTTGATGTTGTTGAAGGCATTCCTTGTGTGTGAGGAGATATGGGAAGATTTGTTAAAGACACTATAGAATCTATCTTGTACTCTCCCATTCTTTTTCCTTGAATATTGATCTTCTTAGCAAAGCTCTTCAAAACCATTTCCTTGGATGTCTCTACCTTGGTAGAGCTTTATTTGTTGTGAGGAACCATGCTTTCAATTTGTTTGAGGTTATTAGTGTATGACATATCTGCTAGAATAGTCACCTCCACTCCATTATGAGGGAACTTTAGACATTGTTGATATGTAGATGGCACTGCTTACATTGAATGTATCCATGTGTTAGGAATGGGAACACTAAGAGGGGGGGTGAATCAATGTTCACTGTATTTTAACTTTTCTCTTTATTCTGAATACTAAATTATAAATGCTTAAGTACTAAATTGAACATTCACATAAACATGAAACATGAAATCAACACATGACACCAATATGGTTATGAGGAAACCCAAATAGATTAAAACCCTGGTGGGACTTGATACCCACTAATATTTTGCACTAGTGTTTTGTGATTCTTGTTAGAAGATCCTTTACCCTCTTAGGAGTAGCTTTACAATGCTTTAAGTATAGTAGACCTTGTTAAGGGTCAGACCCTATTAGGAGTCTTTTATAATGATCCCTATTAGGGGAGTGGACTCACTATCCTAGAGCTCACTTCTCAAATGATGAAGGCTACAACCTTTTGATTTCAAATACACACTATATCTATAGGTGAACTGTCACTGTGACACTGCTTGTCAGATCAGTTCCTTGGTGCGTTGATGCTTTGACCTCTTGCAAAGCTCTAATACATCATATGCTCTCTTCATATACCTCTTCTTTGCTTATCACAGCTCTATTACAACTTCCATACCAAATACAATGGGTGCATCTTATATTTATACGCTCATACAAATAAAACAATTAGGTCGGCCCTATAACTAATTACAAACGACACTACCAAATGAGTTGGCTTAAGTGTGCTTACAATTATACATGTACATAAGTCGGAAATCTAAATACAATAGGTGCATATTCTCTACAACATTAATTTATAATCACAAACTAAAATTGTCACTGTCAGCTCCATGCTTTGTTCGTTGCTGGCACACATTGGCTGTGCAACTTTAACTGACTGTAACTTTCACATCTTTGCATATCTACTTATGTGTACTTATGCACTCATAGAATAAGCATAAGTATAGTCTAAAAACCTTAACTTTCAGGGTGCATACCTTAGTTCATCTGTACACACGTGCGCTGATGCCCTGAGTCTCTGGTACTCTATTAACTATCTAGTCTTCAACACTCAACTGAATTCTGATCTTTTCATTAAGTGCCCTCATTCCAAACTGCTATATGAATTTATTGCCATAATGAAAACACTATATCTAGTCATATACTTCAGTATCAACAACCTTCCAACAATCTCCCCCTTTGTGATTGATGGAAACAAAGGAATATGACTAAGTCTCTAACTGTCCCTTTACAAAACTTTTTGACTTCTATATTCTATACATACTCTTATATCTCCATATATATCTTATATACTCCATATTCTATACAACTCCCCCTTTGACATTAATGAGAAAGGTATATCAAAAACTTTATCCACATACACATACTGAGGGAAAACATTCGGATATGCAATCTTGAGTTTCTGGATCTCCTTCTTCCAAAAGGTTATCAGTGAATTGACTACCTATAGATGGGTGCATAATGCATATTGAAGCTTCTCCATCTTCTCCAATTCTATGCTTAGACCTTGATCATAGGTTATCATGGTCGCATCAATCTCCTTTATGTTTTGACTAAGAATGTCTAGTGAGGGTGCAAGAGCATTCCTCAATTGAGTTTGTCTAAACCTTATCTTCTCCATTTCTTTTTATGCCTTCTTAATTATGTCTAACTGACATTGATAGACATTGTTACATATGTTCACATCAGTGGATGTGACTATCACTGAATTCCTCACCTTCTCAATCATTTCCTCTACATCTTTGATCTTCTTAAGATGTGCATCATTTAGCTTATCCTAATTCATGGATTCTACAATGACTTTCCTTCCTTGATATGCAAATTCCTTCAAGGATGCCTAACTAGACTTAAGAGAATTCAAGTCTAGTGCAAAATTACCCATCAGTTCATTGAGTCTCTTCTTTAAGTACTTCTCTTCTACCACTATGGCTACAAATTCTTCTAGGCTTGAAAAATTGACTTTGAACTATGAGATGACTATGCTCACATCATCAACCGAATGTACTTTTACCACTTTCTTATCCTCTGGCAATAAACTGTGAAAAATATTTACTGATTCCACTAGGAGGGGATTCCTCATTACTCTTTTCTCCTTAGCCTTCTCCATAGCTAGGATGCTGAACTTAATCAGGTCTTCTTCCTTCCAAGAGTCCAAATTGCTTGTGTCAGGTGTCAAACTTGACAACAATGCTGAGGAGGGAGTGATGCAAGTGCTATCCATCACCTCTTGCTTCACCTTGACTAATCCAATAGAAGTATCTTCATCTTTCTTTTCTACCTCTTCTTTTTCTTTCTTATCAGATATATCTTCTACGATTACTTCTTCTTGTTGAGTGGGAGGTGTATTGCTACATAGGATTTCAGCTTCCTCAGTACTGACAAATGCTTCCTCAAACTTATCCAATTCTGTGTCATTGGCCACCATGGCTATCTCCACATTATCAATGATGAATGTGCTATCCTTGAGTGATCCTAACATGGGCATAGACTTATCTACCTCTGATTGTGCTTCTGCTAAGGGCGTTGAGTCCTGAGGACCTATCACTGGTGCATTGGAGGTCTCTGTTGCTTTGTCTTTCTTATTGGATGCATGAGTGATGGGCGCAATAGGTAGTTTTATATGTTGCTCCAAGAGTACCTTCTCAAAATCCTTGTTTGTTTCCTAAGTTATCAAATCATAGTCTTTTTTCATAATGTGTAGAGTTCTCATTTTTGTTCTCAAGTGTGGCTTCACCAAATTTAATATCAGTGCCTCTTCTTCTTTGGAGCATACTAGTAGAGTATCTTGTAACACTTTTTCTCTTATCCTAAGATCCTCTTCATTTTCTTGTCTCTTTAGGTGTTCTAAAATATTCTAAACTTTATCAGGAATAGAGGTCTACAATTCAAGAACTATTTTCTTGAACTTGATCATATGTTTGATAATCATACCATGAATATCTGATTTATCAATCTCACTGTATGATTCATAATGTTTCCCTACTTGATCAATTCTGCCCTCCTCAATAATTCTTGTACTCAAAGCTTTAAGGCTAGGTATGAATCCTACCTTAGGAGGTGCTTGAATGTTTCTCCTACTCCTTGTAGCTTGTGAAGATGGATGACTAGTGCTTACTTCTTTCTTCCTTCTAATCATTGGTTCATACTTTGGAGGAGCAATAGGATCACTGACTTCTTTGGGCACAGAAGGAATGTCATCATCTTTTTCAATTTTAATCTTCTTCATCTTGGGATCTTCTTGTTCTTCTTCTATTGTTGTGCTCTTCAATTCTAGAGCAATCTTCTCTTCCCTTGCCCTATCAAGGTCTGCTTGTGATACACCATGTATTCTTAAGATTTCAAAAGTGACCTTTGCAACCTTTCTTTTTGTTGCAGCACTGCTCAACTTAGCATCAACTTTTCTAGTCTTCTCTTCATAGGTTCCCCACCTAGGTTCATTATCATCTTTAGGGGCTGATAGCAATACCTATGCATAAGCTTCAAGAACTTGTTCCTCAACCTCATACCCAAGTGGATGAATCCACTTAGTTCTAGGCTTAATGGCTTCCATACACATAGTATCAATCTCCACTATGAAGCATATTGTGTCTTTATACTTCTCCACAATACTCTCAGGAATCCTATACCTCATCTACATCCTTGCTCTGAAGATCTTCAAATCCAAGGTTATATAGTCTCTTAAGGTGCTTTCAGTGCATGCCTTGTTTGATATCTGTGGCATGGTTAGAATTGACTTGTGTAGATACAAGTCTGACACTTTACCAACTATATGAAGGTGCATATAGATGATTAGGGACCCAAACTTGTGATGCAGGAGCATCTTGGGTGTAAGAGAAATCTTGCATCACCCAAAAATATTTCTATTTTTGTATTCAATAAGGGCTATCTTGTGTAGAGCTGCTATTTATGGAAACTTGCTATTTTTAGTAAGTTGGTCATAAATCTTAGAATTTTTTGATTTCACATGTGGAGGTTCATCTTAGTCGTATCAGTCTACGAGTAAAGTTTCATTGACAGATCAAGTCTAGCTTTGGAGATATTGAAGATTTTTGGTATTGGTAGCAGGGTACAAAAACTTTGAACTTAGTTTTTAAGGCTTTAGAGGCCCTAGATGAGGTCAAAAATTTGAGTGATGGGTGCTTGCGTGAGTCAAGCCTGTAGAGCGCTTCTTGGCCTTTCCAAATTGGGGTTATAATAGTCAATCAGGTCAACTGGCGATGACTTATGGTCTTCGGAAGTTGGGTCACTTGAAATGGCAGAAAATGATTTTCCTTTAAAATTTTTGTTTGGGTTTCAAAATTTATTTTGAGCTGACTTTGATGTAATAAATTGTAAAAATAAATAGTTCTAAGTTTGGTCAGCCCTATGGGCTAAATTTCTAGAACCTTCTCGGGCGGTGGAAATTGCCTATATAAAGAAGGCTCGTAGTGTTGTCTTAGGTAGTTCGAAGTAGTGCTGGGTAGATCTGGGTAAGGATTCAAGGCTTTGTCCTATAGAATATTGTAAAGGGAATGCCCATGTGTCTTTGTATATTGTAATTCTAAAATTTGAAATTCCACACTTGTGGAGATAATAAGAAGCCCATTTTTTGTTCTTGCAAATTATTGTTGTTTCTCTGTTTCTGTTATGTGTTTGTGGTATTAAGGGGAGCACCCTTCATCAACTTGAATATCTTTATTTTGTCATGTTTGATAGCTTTGATGTTGTCTATCAATTGTGCATGCAAGATCTCACACAAGTTGAACTCTCCATCTTCTTGCACAAGTCGGATGGCTACTAGAACAGTGCCTGCAGACACACTATTTACCCTGCTGGTGTGATGAAATTTGTAACCCAATATCATTGACCTCAATTTGATGTCTGATTGCTCAATCAACTCAATAGTCATGCCACGCTTATCGCTCCTTGACTTACACATTTGCTCCACTATTTTCCTAACAACCTTGCCCACTAGAAGGATGGTGCCTATCTTAGAGAGGCCTATCATTTCATGAGTCAAGTCTCCTATGATTCTTACTGGTACATCTTCAATCCAAAACAAATCATCATGGATTCTTCTTAACAAGATTTTTATCCATTTAGTCTCATAGAATTCATATGCCGTGGCATATTCAACAATGGGGTGATTGTTCCATTTGGTGTATTCATCCAAAAATGTTTTTTCTAGTTTCAACATTGAGTCCATGTGCGCCCTTAACCTATCTATTCCAATAGGTTCCTTCTTACAATAGATGTAAGCCCTTATGTCTTCTACATGCATGATGCCCATTGGCATGCGGGAGAATGCTCCCTCTAAATCATCTAGGGTTGATTTAAATAGGTGCCTCTTGAAAACATATCTCTTCTTCTTAGTGAAATCATAAAGAATAGGAGTGGCCATGACTTACTTGATAAATGCTTTCCAATTGATCTCTAAGATGTTTTGACAACTTTTGAATCGGCGCAATGAGCTAGGGTTTCCTACAACTGATCAAATGCACTGCAAATATTGATAGTTCAATCTCCAAATCTTCACAACAACTTCCAAGGCTCAATATGCTTTCCAATCGCTTTGAATATGAATGCAATGAGTGACCATACAACTTTTTGTGTACTTAAAGAAAGAATTCTGCCATTAATGCAACTTGCATAAACTAGGTTGTCACTTCAAAATTTCAAACTCGAGCTTCGCTTACAATCAACATGTGTGCTCTTACACAAGGGTTCCAATACACTCCAAAATCTTAAGTCCAAAGGCACATACTCTAAGGATGAGTATACCAGCCACTTAGGGGTCTAGAGCTAAATTAGCTCCCCCTATGACCCTGAGGGCCATTCATGTAGATGTAGAGGGTGCATCCACTAGGAATACATCTAATACATTCTCATCAGTCTTGTCCTTCTTCTTCTTTAACCAAATCAAGCTTGCATCCTCTAAGGCTTTCACAAACTTGACTTCTACTTCAGGATCCAATACTGGTTCTTCGGTCTTTTTAGGGCTTTCCTGACCTTGCGTCCTTTATCTACAAAAATTTGAGATATGTCCAGCCTTGTTATAGGAGTGACATATCACTGGAGGCCTATTATTCCTTGATGCATTAAATTGAGTTACCATTTTACATTTTTTTGCTGTATGACCATTATAGTTACATATCTGACATGTAACATTCTGAGAACTTCTTGTATTGGTCTAATTATAATTTCTCTGATCATGCTAAGTCTTGTTCTTCTTACTAGTCTTGCAATTCATAGCTTTATGACCAAATCTATTGCATGAATAATAGTAACCATTAAAAGGTCTTACCTCCGTATAGTTCCTTGCAATATGTCCATACTTGTTACATGCAAAACAAGTGCATTCTCCAGGCTTGTGCTTATTCTTAGGAGGACCACCATTGTCTTTGGTTTGATCTTCAGTCTTTTTAGTATCAGTAGAATCCTTTTGTGTCTCCTTTCTTGCTTGCATATTATCAATCTAATTATGTGCTTCATTGTATCCAATACAACTAGTGTCTCCTTTGACTCTTCTTGCATACAACTGAGATTCTATCAAATCAGAACTAGTGTGAAATTTGTCAATGTGATTATTTCCTTCCTTTAATTCAGGCTCCAATCTTTCTTTGCAGTTCCTTAGATCCAAGATTTCCAAATTGGCTTCCCTCAATTCATCATTGAATTGAAGGTTCTCCTTGACTTGCTCATTGTAGACATCTTGATTGTTCATCAGTTTGTCATCAAATTCTTCAAGCTAACTTAATAGAGATGCATTTTCTTCTTTCAACTTCTTGACTTTTTCTTCAAGATCACTGTTAGAGAGTCCTTTCAAATCCTTTCTTAGTCTTTTGATAACTAATTGAGCATCACTGACTTTTTATTTTAGTTCTTCAATTTCTCTTTTTGAATTGTCCAGGTCTTCAAGAGCTACTTCAAGATTCTTCTCCAGATGTTTCATTTCTACTTTGTCAATGATCTCCTCAAGTGGTTAAACTTCTTTGCTGAGGACTAGAGCTTTGATACCAATTGTTAGGAATGGGAACACTGAGATGGGGGGGTGAATCAATATTCACTATATTTTAACTTTTCTCTTTAATCTGAATATTAAATTATAAATGCTTAAGTACTGAATTGAACATTCACATAAACATGAAATCAACACATGACACTAATATGGTTATGGGGAAACCCAAATAGGTAAAACCCCTAGTGGGACTTTATACCCACTAATATTCTGCACTAGTGTTTTGTGATCCTTGTTAGAAGATCCTTTACCTTGTTAGGAGTAGCTTTACAATGCTTTAAGTACAATAGACCTTGTTAAGGGTCAGACCCTGTTAGGAGTCTTTTAAAATGATCCTTGTTAGGGGAGTGGACTCACTATCCTAGAGCTCACTGCTCAAATGATGAAAGCTAAATTTTTCTGATTTCAGATACACACTATATCTGCAGGTGAACTGTCACTGTGACACTGCTTGTTAGATTACTTCCTTGGTGCATTGATGATTTGACCTCTTCCAAAGCTCTAATACATCATATGCTCTCTTCATATACCTCTGCTCTACTTATCACAACTCTATTACAACTTCCATACCAAATACAATGGGTGCATCTTATATTTATACGCTCATACAAACAAAACAATTAGGTCAACTCTATAACTAATTACAAACAATGCTATCGAATGAGTTGGCTTAAGCATGCTTACAATTATACATGTACATATGTTAGAAACCTAAATACAATGGGTGCATAGCCTCTACAACATTAATTTATAATTGCAAACCAAAATAGTCACAGTCGGCTCCATGCTCTGTTCATTGCTGGCACACATTGGCTGTGCAACTTTAGCTAACTATAACTTTCACATCATTTCATATCTACTTATGCGCTCATAGACTAAGCATAAGTATAGTCTAACAACATTAACTTATAGGGCGCATACCTTAATTCATCCGTACACATGTGTGCTAATGCTCTGAGTCTCTGGTACCCTGTTAACTTTCCAGTCTTCAACACTTAACTGAATTCTAATATTTTCATTAAGTGCGCTCATTCCAAACTACTATATGATTTTGTTGTCATAATGACAACACTATATCTAGTCATATACTTCAGTATAGAAAACTTGAAAACACCATGGTCTTCCAAGAAGAATGTTGTAAGCAAGGGGTAGATCAAGAGCTTGACATAGGACAACTTGCTCCACCGGTCCCACTCCGATAGGTAAAACAACTAATCCTTTAGAGGATTTTTCTTCCTCATCATAAGCTTTGATATTCATCTTTCTTCTAAGATCAATTACATTTTCTTAGAAGCCTAGATGTTTTATCAAGTTGTAAGTACAAATGTTCAAACCAATGCCTCCATCTATCAAGACATGTTTGACCTGGTGTTTATGAATAAGAAATTCTAAATGAAGGGGTTGATTATGTGGTTGGTTCAATGATTTATCATCCTCTTCAGAAAAAGATAGGTAGTGCGGGGAATTCAAGTGACCAACCATAGCTTGGAATCTATCCATATCTAGATCCTTTGGGACATTAGTGCTAAGTAGGGCTTGATCAAGAACTTCCCTATGACTAGGAGAGATTTTCAACAACTCTAGGATGGATATTTGAGTGGGCATCTTTTGTAGCTATTCCACAAGATTGAACTTTAGAGGTAGCACCGCTTGTTTAGATGTTGTTGTTTTTGTAGGTGGTTCTTACACGTTGAAGCCCCTTTGAGAGTGAGCTTATCTTGACCTCATGTTACAACATTAGAGGATTCAGCTATGTTTTTAACTCCTCTTAGAGTGATCATATTGACAGAGTTTTCACATGGTTCCATCATATTGATTACATTATCATCATTAGAATATGTGTAGTTGATTTTGTTTCTCTTTCAAGATTCTCCTTTCTCATAGTTAGGTAATGGTGTTGCTTTATGATCATTGTTCATTTGATGTCCATCTACCTTGACTTTGCCTTGTTCAATAAGGTCCTGAATAACATGCCTTAGTTTCAAGCAATTATTGGTCTTGTGTCCTTTATTACGATGGAACTCGCAATAATTGTTATCATTCCACCACTTGGGTTTGTCTTCTAGATCCCAAAGTTTGGAATCAGGAATTGTAATGATGTTGTTATCCACAAGTGATTTTAAAACCACCTCCAAGGTGTCTCCCAATGTTGTGAATGTTCTCTTAGGCCTAGGTGCCCAAGGTTCTCTTTGAGGTATATTGAAAGTATTGTTTGTCATTGGTGTCAATAGGATCCAGATGTTTTTTTGGAGACTTGTTGAAAGATTGAAAACATCTGGTTTGGGTTTTGGATTAGGAGTATCAACCACTCCATCATTAACCACATGTTTTTTCTTGTTTGCATACTTGTACTTGTCCTTGGAGGGATAGTACTTGTCTTTATTTTCCTTGTTGATGGTAATGTCACCTTTCTTGATTAGGACTTCCTCAATTTTGATAGCACTATCTATCATTTTGTCAAAGCATGGTGGTCCTTGTAATTGAATTGGGAAATTCATTTCTTGAACCAAGTTGTTAATGAAGATATCCATCTTTTTAGTTTTAGGTATTTGCCTAGCATATCATGCAAATATTTTCCTCCCAAGACTGATTCTCCCATTTTATAGTTGGTGTTGCATAGATCTAACATCATGACTGTGTGTTGGATATTGTAGGAGTATTGTTGTATGAATTTTTGCACAAGTTCATCAAATGTTTTAATTCCTACAGGTAATTTGGAAAACCAATCCATAGCTTGTCCACCTAGGCTTTGTGGAAATAGCCTCATGAGATATGTTTGTTCATGCATGAACTCCATACTAGTTGTGCAAAATTCTCTTACGTGATCTTGAGGATCTAAATCTCCCATGTATTTGTCATACTTTTGTATTGTAATATTCTTGGGAAATAGAATCATTTTGAGTCCCTTGTCAAAAGGGAAAGGACATATGTGCTCCAAAGAGTATTGTTGTTTTGGTTTGTCCTTTGCTTCCTTGAGCTCTTGAATTTCTATTTTCATGGCAAGTAGTTGTCTTGTTTGAATTGACATAGGACTAAGGTCTTCTTTTTTCTTAAGTTGACTCACATCATAGTCCTTTGGTAACTTCACACCTCTAGAAGCAAGTTCTAGGAAATATTTTTCTTTGTTTTCATCCAAATCTCTTTCAAGGATTTTGTTGAATCATTTTTTTCTTATAGCTATGTGGTATTATTTCTCAGTGGGATCTACATCATCATCATCATTATGATATGTTTCATGATATTGTATCTCTTCTTTTTGTCTGTTACGTTATGTTTGTTCATTTTGTTCATGGAATCTTTCATCCCATTGGTATTCATCTTGGTTGATCATGTTTGTTTGTTCAGATATTGTTGTATGAGTAGTGCTAGGTGTAGTACCATATAAAGGATTGATTATTGAACTCTCTCCTATTTCCAATGTGAATATGGGTACTTCTTCTGAGAATGGGTTTGTTTCCAAATTGTAGGTTTTGTGCCTTGTAACAACCATGAAAACCGAATTGAGCAACCAATGAATGTCTTGTATTAAAAATGGGTCTGATTGTTTGCAATGTCTGATTATGAATCCAAGGATGCAAGAGTGGGTTTAAAATGTCCTTTTATGGATCTGACATCAAAATGGGGTTAGAGTGCCCTGCTTATGAGTTGGGAACCAAAGTGCAAATGGGTCTGATAGTGTGAAAGTTTCAGTGTCAAAGGGTGTCAAAGTGCTATGTTTATGAGCTGAGAACTTGGTTGTAACTAATTGGATAAACTGACTCCACAATTGGACAATGCAAATTTGGACTATGCAAGGTGACAAGATGCTTTCAAAGATGACTTTCTCTAGTTATCAGATGACATTATTTTTGTTGGAGATTTGCCAGCAAGCCAATACTGACTATATGTTTGTCATTGATGACAACATATGGAAAGTAGCATGCATGGAAGTCTTCTACAGTAAGCTTTTAGTATATGTTGCATGGACATGATATTAGCATGATATCATGGGCACAGAGGTTAACTATTAGTACAGATAGTTATATAGTAGCTTGTGTCAGCAGTGTTCCTGATAGAGTAATAGATACTATTCTATGTATGGTCGTCTGTATAGTTATCATGGAGCCTTGCACGCTTGGATATCTATTGAAGACATGTTAGTGATGTTTTAGTTATGGATGCATAGTCTGATATTTAGTAGAAGTGAAGTTATGTAGTCACTATTCACCGGTAGTAGTTTCCTGTGTTTATTCAGAAGAGCTAATAGAGATTTTATTGGTTCTAGAGTTGCGCCTATCTTTGGGGTATGCACCCTTGGATTTAAGCTTAGAGGATATTTATTGATGTTCGGTTAAGAGAGCATTAAGTAATTCAGCTTGAAGAGAAAGATACAGTTATTTTGGTAGAGCCAACAGTGTGTAGCGTGCGTCTACAATTATCTTATTAAGACAGGTCCCAGAATGTGTTGCATGCATAGTAGAGCTGACAGAATGTTTATTAGAGTTTTTTATGGTTTCTCTCATATGATTTCAAGGTGGTTCTAATAGGATGACTTGATTATATCATTTAAATGAAAGATATTTATAAGCAGTCATTTGGGATTGCTTGATTGTGGTTTATGGTTGATTAAGCAGAGCAGAGCAAAGTGTGCGAAGTGTTGAGCCATCAGAAGAAGGTCTATGTGACCAAGTAAAGTACTTGTGCTATACATTGGAACTAATCCAGATAGCAGGTCAAAGCGTAGTTCACCAAGATCTAGATATAGTGTGTATCTATTAATCAGAAGGTTGTAGCCTTTGCCCCTTTGAGCAGTGAGCTCTCGGACAGTGCATCCTCTCCCCTAACAGGGAAAATTGTAAAAGACTCCTAACAGGGTCCAACCCTTGACCAGGTCTACTATACTTAATATATTGTAAAGAAACTCCTAATAGGGTTAAGGATCTTCTAACAAGGATCATAATACACTAGTACAAAATATTAGTGGGTGTCAATTCCCACCAGGGTTTTTACCTATTTGGTTTTCCCCATAACCAAAATATTGATGTTGTGTTCAAGTGTTCTTTCATTGTGTTTATGCTTTATGTTTAAGTATACTTAATTGGATAAAAAATTGAAACTTGTAGATAACTGATTCACCCCCCCTCTTAGTTATCTCTTGGGATGATTCTTAACAATTCATATCAGAGCCAAGTGCCTCAGAGAGAAAGTTTAATAGCTTGAGATTGATCAAATGGCATACTTCAGGAAAGAAAGTCCTAAGTTTGATGGAGAGAATTATCTTGATTGGAAGAACAAGATGGTGGCTCATTTGCAATGCATTGCTTTTGAAGTTTTTAATATAACTATCAAAGTGTGCGTGTGAATTTTGTACTTGTTCTGCATACACAACACTTCAGTAAATCATTAGGGGTTAGCTAAAATCGAAATTGAGAAAAAATAGAAATCTAATCTAACTAAGCAATTTACTGCCTTCTAATAGATGCGAGGATGATGCTCTCAGATTGTAATCGAGATCAGTGACTTGACTACACCTAAATGAAGGATTTGAATGAAATTTGATCTATATATGAGATGTATGAAAATTAAGCTATTTTTTGTATATTTCTATGCAATAAGATGAAAACTTGATATGAATCTATTCTAGAATGAAAAGTTGATATACTTATTTAACAATGATATGCTAAAACATGAATGATCTCATAAAGTTGTTTGATTTGCAAGAGAAGCTCCAATTCTTCAGACACCAATTCACTAGCATAAGTTTGCACAATTATGAGATGATTTGTGAAGAGCTGAGGCCTTAATTTATAGAAATCCAGGGCTTTGGAGGTGCATGAAAGAAAGCCATAAATCACTCAAATAACTCAGGTTGATTTTTGAGTTATCTGAAATAAAGAGATCATTAAATCACAAAAACATGCAAAAATAGAGTTTTAACTCAAATTAGAAGTTTAGATCAGCTTTAAAACTCAAAAAGATGTTGAGTTTCCAAAAGCTAACAACTTGCATTGATTTTCCAATTTTGAGTTTAACTGGATGTGCACATGGATAATTATGATTTAACAAATAAATAAAGTGATTTATTCTCAACTTAACTGATTTTTGAAAATAAATAATTGATTTATTGGTTAATCAATCATTTAGTCAAACTTTTATTAAAAACTATATTATTAAATAATGACAATTTGCTTTAATTAATTAAATAAGGATTTAATCAATTATTCATAAGATATTGGATTTATTGTCAAAATTAAATAATATAATTAATAATAGATAGAATTAAATTTAATTAAATAATTAAGTGGCAAATATTAAATCTAATTAATTAAATATGAAAATATTCAATTAATCAAACTTAGGATAAATATGATTTATCGCCAAATAATCATTAAATTAAAGATAATTAAGATAATTAGGAATATTAAAGGAATATTCCTCGATGCAGAATTTAAGATAATCAATTATGATTCGATGATGTTTAGATGTGCCTTAGGTTAGGACTTTGATGTCGATTTCATTTGATTTGAGGATGTAGGAGGTTAATGAACATATAGCCCATTTTTGGGGTATTACATTTTGCCCCTCTTTGAATTACTGTGCAAAGCACAGTGGTTCAAAGATAGTCTGTGTATGATAAAGATATGGAACTGATTGAAAGATATGATGATTGAAAGATATGGAGATATTAGGTCCTGAATGACCAAAGATAATGTTCACCATAGCAGCAATGAACCGATGATTATGAAAAAGTGTCAAAACGCCTGATTCTGAACGTTAGGATTGATAAGAAGTGAGTGACCGGTTCTAGACTCAATTGTCTTAGCAGAACTAGCAGGTATCACATCCGAACCCTTCAGTTGTCGAAGAACCAAGGAAATAACACTAATGAACTGATGGTTTGAAAAGCTGATACAGATTACAAGATTAGGAGAATACCAGATTGATATGGATCGATGAATCTGATATGCCCCAAGTGATGATAGATTTGCCCCAAGCGATGAGGACTTTTGATGATTCAGCAACTAGACGTGGTTGTTGTCTTGATCACTGATGAAAGATATTGATAGATTTGATCGATAGAATTAGATTTATAGACTTTGAATGATGTGCAATACCATGCCCCCTTCGGGATTAAAATTGAAATCTAACAAGAAAAGTCAGCGTTGAATGGGTTAGAAGCATGTCAATTGATTTGAGAAGTGGTTGTACACGTCCAAGAACGCATTCTGCATTGTTAAGAGGTCCTGGAGACCAAGTTTGACTAGGTTTGACCATGAGTTGACCATAGTTAACCAAGTTTGAATTTTGATAGTTTGATGTAAGATAATCAGTTAAGTGAAATGCTAGATGTCTGTGATGATTGAAGGTCGATTTATGCAAGCAGTAGATCATCCCGGGTCCAAAATTTGTAAATTGCAATTTTGACATATTAAACGATCTCAGATTTGAATTTTGATCCCAAAAATGAATTCAGAACGTCGAAATTAGCCAGGGGTGCAATTTTTGCGAAAAACAGAGCACTTTTGAAAATTAGGTCAAAAGCTATATAAAGGCCGGAAGGGTCATTTTCAATTCATTTCAACCGTTGACCTTTGAAAACCTTGTGGAGCCCTCTGAGCGAGAAAATGGTAGAACAATGAGTACCTGTGAGTTCACATCGATTCGAGCGCAGCCAGAGACATGACAGACCTTGAGCATATGGACATCCGGTAGGTGGACCTCTGTGCCCCTCTGAAAATGCATGTTTTTGATGATGTATAGTATTTTTTAAATTTTTCATACGCATTTTTAGCTTTTTATTTTCGCATGTGTAGAAACTCGTACAAGTCTCAGTTCAGACTCGTACTATATTTCATTTCAAATTACTTTGTCATTTCAGCAATACCCAAGTGTCGTATGAGAGGGACCCTTATGTTGTATGACATTTCATCGGGTCCCTCGAAACTCATATGACGCTGGTCGCAGTGTCGTATGACCATGAAGTGTCGTTTGGTATACTGTGGAGTGTCGTACGACACTTGACACCAGTCTGGAATGTCGTTTGAAAAATAGAGATTGAAAAACTCATACTTAGGTCAAATTTTTTATTTTTCTGATCCTTCTGCTTGATTGCGGACACTTTGACCCACCTCTGAAATATCAAACTGTGCTATGCTGATGCCTTTGGCTTGATTTTGAACTAAATTTCTGATAAAACACCCTGTTTCTTTATGATTTAGGTCACATATCCCGATGTACATGTTCGCCATTCTTACCCAACGACACAGAGACTGTGTGTCTCCCTTCCAGACCCGATGAGGGTACATCTGGCTGCCTGTGGATTTGAGTACCTTATTCATTTACTCGACATTAGGGTAAATCATGGTTTATTGACTGCCTTGATAGAGAGGTTTCATTCTGAGACCCAGACTTTTCACGTACCGACTGGGGAGATGACTGTTACCCCTGAGGATGTGTATAGGATTCTTCACATTCCCTTTCATGCTCTGTGGTGTCCAGAGTATGTCAGTGGAGGATCAAGTGGACTGCATGCCTTTAGACGATTATTTGGTGATGACACCCAGTTGACACAGTCCATCTCCTGGGAGACACTTGTTCATCGATACGGGCAGACACATCGGCTAGAGTGTATTCTTGCGGGGATGATCGGAGAGTTGATTATGCCTGGCCATCAGTAGAATGACTTTTTGATGGGATGGTCACCGATGGTAGCACTTCTGATGGCTACTCCTACTGAGCTTGCCTGGAGTCAGTGTTTGTTGGCCCATATGTTTTCTTAGATGCACGAGGTGGTCTATCAGGACTGCAAGAGCTTTGCTTTTGGAGCTCTTGTTTTACAGATATGGGTGTGGGAGCACATCCCAGTTTTGAGACTAGTGTTTCAGAGTCAGCGACAGCCACAAGAGCTGATCATATATACATATGCTGGTTATGTCACTCAAGTTCGCATGGGTCAGTCTGAGTATTTCTGCCGATGCTTGGATGACATGACATTTGTTATATGGAGGCCATATTTACAGATAGAGGCCTGGCCTACTGCAAGGGAGCCGTTCTCCTTCTTTTTCTAGAGTCGGATATTGATAGGGCAGACTTCCACCATTTTGGAGAGATTTTTGATTACGAGAGTCTGGCATCAGTATGGATGCATTCAGGATGTGCCACAGGAGTATACAGCATATGCCCAGATAGTATGTGAGCTTGGGCTCGGATGGACCACTCGGCTGATGTATGCACTGTGTTCAGATGAGTATAGCCAGATTATTGGTAGGGATTGGGACTATCTTCCACAGGTGGTTGATGCAGGTGTGACAGATGCATATATTGCTTGGTGTGCAGATCACCATGTGCACAGATTTTCTAATCCTACAGAGTTGATACCCTCCATGGAGGAGGCGATGGATGTGACAGGGGCTTCTATGAGAGCAGGACCGAGACCACAGGTGGTACATCTGACGCCACCTAGATAGAGAGCTATTGCCCCCATGTAGAGACCAGTAGGACATATGAGACCTCCTCATCCACCTCCCTCTTCTAAAGTAGGTACATCCTCTGGGACACAGAGATGGAGCAGAGGTGAGAGTCGTACACTGGGCAGAGTAGGATCTACAGATGATGTTCTAGGAGCTAAGCAGTTTGCCAGTGGGGGTACAGGTGTAGATGACACTTGATTTGGGATCAGAGGTCAGACGCCATAAGGCGCACAGGGCTAGCACTTCTTCATAGCCAGCACAGCTAGCAAAAGACACAAAGATGCCAGCAGCTGATGCAGAGCCTGCAGTTCCTCTTAATTCTACCGAGCTTATCAGACGGCTTAGAGTTCAGGTCCGAGACCTGAAGATAGAGAATGCCAGATTAGAGGAGAGGCATCGAGAGGCAGATAGGCAGTGTACAAAGCAGCATGCAGAGATGCAGAGATTACAGGTAGAGGTGATTCATCAGACTGCGCGGGCCTCATATTATGTATCTGCATACTATGCAATAGTCCCTACTGCACAGAGAGTGCCTACCTATTCTTAGTACATGGTAGCATCAGAGGGAGCCAGGGCACCAAGAGCGGAGGTGATACTAGATGCACCACCTGCCCCTCCACCAGATGCAGAGGAGCATGCTGACAGTTGATTTTCTTCTTATCTGTTACTTTCTTACTGATACATTGTTGTTTCTGATAGCTCTATGGAGCTCATTATTTTGTACTTGGTGCCAGTACTGCACCCCTGACTATTTGAGATTTTTCATATATAGATGAGATCGATATTTTCGGTTGTGACATCATGTGTACTTGTCATTTTTGTTATGTATGATGATATCATGTGATGGTAATGCTATGAGTAGTGTAGGATGTATGTATGGATAAATGTAATGCAATGATTTCTTTCATATGTATGAATGTTATGCAGATGTAATGATTATGGATATATGTATGTTTATGTAATGGATGTAAATGTAATGCCATGATTTCTTTCGTATGTTTATGATATGATATGTAAATGCAATGATACACATGATATGTTTTGTAGGTTGATGAAGACAAGTACTCAGTCTTATGTCAAAAAGATGGTTAACCCAGGAGGATCAGTGCTTGCTATTATGTGAAGAGACGTTCGAGTTAGGTTCAACTCTTGTTAGATTTGAAGATGTGATTAAAGAATCATTTTAAGCTGTGAAGTTTGTTTAAACATTGTGAGATCATGCAAACATGCAAAGATGCAAAGAAACATGCAGAATGATATGCAACCTAAGACCTAGGACCTAGTCACTGATCATGTGTCGATTTGTTATCATCATTGAACTTTTAGGTAACCAGATAAATCAATACAATGTCTACTAGCTATGAAACCATAGACATATGAATATTGATTTGATTTTCAGAATGTTGGATTAGATATAAGCACCAAGGCTTAAAATGCCAGGATGACCTGAATATCATGTCCATTTTGATATAGCAATTTGTATAAGCATCAAAACATAAACATTGTGATGACCTGAATACGCCTTGCATTGCAAACACATCAAACAGTTTTAGAGATCATTCGAGATCCAATGTGAATTGCCCGTAGTGACCCTTTATCGTTCATAGCCTTAGGCAAGATTGTGTTTCACAATAGGAGAAAGAACTCACTCAAAAAGACAATAGCTAGATCAAACTTCCTTGAATTTTTTGGGCATTAATGGTCGAGGTACCCATGGCCATCCAATTCGAGATAGAGGCTCTTACAGGTGGACACCATATATATCTAAAATTTCCAAAGAATTAAGATGTTCACATGCAAGCAGAAGATAGAAAAGATTGTGCCCCTAGTCATCACTCTCTAAATCCTATAAAGGACATCATCGAAGAGTTCGAAGGGACACAATATACAAAAATCTCAATGCGAATCAGTAAGCATACAAGGAGATAAAAGCATGCAAAAGCATAGATTGTTTTCAGTTTGTTGTAATTGATGTTTGATTATTTGTTGTGGATGCAAAATCCTTTCTGGAGATGAGACAGACCGACTGACCCCCATGAAGTTTCAAAGGACTCTGACTAGACATGACACGTCTAAGATATATTGGAGACCTTAGGATATGACATTGATTGCCCCTAAGTTTGAACATTGATAGGATACAGACACTTGAGCCGATTGGTGTACAGACCGACTTATTGAAAACTGGAAATGCTGAAACAAACCGGGAGATATGTACAAACTAAAGCAAGACTAAAAGCTGGGAAAGACCAAGATTGCACTGATAGATGGGGTGTTTTGAACAAGTGGCGCCCGTTTGCTGGGTTTTCACCATCTTGGTAGAGATTCTATTTTTGCTACCAAGGCGCCTGTTTCCAGGTTTTCACCATGGCACTTTTCTTTTTCTCATTTTTTGTATTTTTCATTTTTTCAATTTTTTTGATATTTGAATTTTTTTTGTGAATCATCAAGGTGCCTATTGCTAGGTTTTCACCAAGATGTTCATTTTTTTCAGGACTTTTTCAGATTTTTAAGATTTTTTCAGGACATTTTACCAAGCACTGAATGCCTCAGGTGTAGAATTTCTTAAGATGGAGAATGTTGATTGGTTCTTAGAGCTGTTCTCCTTTAGTCATTGATAGTTGATAGGCACCAGAGCCAAAAGTAGCAGTGACAACAAAGGGACCCAGCCAGTTGGGTTCGAACTTCCCCTTGCGCTCTCTATGTGATTGATTTTTTAGATTTTCTCTCAAGACTAGATCACCAACCTGAAATTCTCTGTGTCGGACTTTCTTGTTGTAACCTCTAGACATTCTCTTTTGATATACTCTGAGATGATTAAATGCTGCTTGTCTGCGTTCATCTAGTAGTTCAAGTTCTTGCAACCTAGACACCCTATAGTCATTGTCAGTTACAAGACCATGCATTCTGATTCTCAGTGATGGGATTTCAACCTCAATAGGCAGTACCGCTTCAGACCCATAAACTAAAGTGAAAGGAGTAGCCCCTGTAGGTGTTCTGATACTAGTTTTGTAGGCCCAAAGAGCTAGATTAATCATCAGATGCCAGTCTCTTCCTATTTTATTCACTATTCTGTGCAAGATTTTCAAAAGGTTTTTGTTGGATGCCTCTGCTTGTCCATTCCCTTGGGGATAGTAGATAGATGACCAATGTTTAGTGATCTTGAATTTGGCGCATAAATCCTCTAGGTCCTTGTTTTTGAATTGTCCCCCATTATCTATGATTATAGAATGTGGGATCCCATATTTGCAAATGATGTAGTTCAAGATAAACATAGATATATGTTTCCCCATTGCTTGTGTTAAGGGAACTGCTTCTACCCATTTTGTAAAATAATCTGTAGTAGTGATTATATGGGTATGTCCATTAGATGAGTGTGGATGGATAGCTCCGATAAGATCAAAAGCCCACTGTTGAAATGGCCATTGTGTAGTGAAGGGAATGAGATCTCTCCCCGGAGCATGAATCAAGTTACTGTGAACTTGACATTTTTGACAATTTTTAGCAAATTTGACTGAATCTTTCTCCATGTCAGGCCAATAGTACCCCGCCCTAATAAGTTTTCGAGCTAATGTTAAACCATTGGAGTGTGACCCACATATGCCTTCGTGGACTTCCTCTAATGCATGTTGAGACTCTTCGTGCTTTAAACACCTAAGAAGCATACCATCTAGACCTCATTTGTACAGGTCATTACCAATGATGACATATCGGGATGCGGAGTGGATAAGGTTTCATTTCTCAAATGAGTTAAAGGAATCAGGAATGACTTGGTCTCGGAGGTAGGAGAATAGGTGTTGATAATGGGAGGAATCATGACCGACAATGGTGTAGATCATGCGGGTTTCAGGGGAGTCATATGCAGGATATGATAGGGCTTCCACCAGGAACTCATAGCGTAGCTCATGTTCGGGCTGCTATAAGAGTGTAGATAAGGTTTCCATTGCATCGACAGCCTTGTTCTCCATTTTGGGTATTTGCTCGAAAGTGATAGATATGAAATATTTCTTGAGATCATTGACCATTTTCTTGTAAGGGATGAGCTTTTCATCTTTTGTTTGATACACATCATTGACTTGATGGATAACCAGCTGTGAGTCTCCATGAATGTGTATTTCTGTTACTCTCCATTGTATTGCTAGTTTCATACCATTAAGTAAAGCTTCATATTCGACAACATTATTGGTACAAGGAAACTTTAATCTGAATGCTTTGGGTATCGCGTATCCTTGAGGAGTGATGAACAATATTCCTGCTCCAAATCCATTCTGTGTATAGGAGCCATCAAAGAATAAATTCCATTCTCTAGAAGAAAGATGCATGATTGAAGAATCTGGGAATTCCATTTGTAGTGGTCTATCATCGGATAATGGTGCTTCAGCTAGTTGATCTGCAATGACTTGTCCTTTGATAGCTTTTCTCTCAACATATTCAATGTTGAATTCGCTCAAGAGCATGACCCATTTAGCCAGTCTACCCGTGAGGGCAGCTTTGCTCAGTAGGTACTTTAATGGATCGATTTTGGCTACCAAATGAGTGGTACGAGCCAACATGTAGTGTCTCAATTTCTATGATGTGAAGATCATAGCTAGACACGCTTTCTCAATCATTGAATAATTTTTCTCATATGCTACCAAGGTTCTACTGATATAGTAAATGGCTCTTTCTTTCTTATTTTCATCATTCTATGCGAGCAATGCCCCCAGTGATGTATCTGTTGCGGAGACATATAAGATCAATGGCTTCCCATGAATAGGAGGCATCAAAATAGGAGGATTTGCTAGATATGTCTTGATATCAGCAAAGTTCTTTTCACATTCATCATTCCATGCAAAGGTCACACCCTTATGTAATGTCTTCGTGAAAGGTTGTGATATGTCAGCAACCTGTGATATGAATCTTCTCATGGATTGAACCCTTCCTTGTAATGTCCTCATTTGACTGATATTTTTAGGAGGTTGCATTTCTATGATAGCCTTGACCTTGGCACGGTCCACTTCAATACCCTTCTTCGACACTATGTATCCCAAGAGTTTTCCAGATGTAACACCAAATGCACATTTCTTAGGATTTAGTCGAAGATTAAAGTTTTCCATTCTATCCAGGATCAGGCTCAAGTCTTTTAAGTGTTCTGATCTTTGCATGGATTTAGCTAGAGTATCATCTACATAGTCTTCCATAGTTTGATGCATCATATCATGAAAGATAGATGTCATGGCTCGTTGATAAGTAGCACTAGCATTTTTGAGCCCAAATGGCATAACATTCCAACAGAAGGTACCCCATGCACATGTGAAAGCTATCTTCTCTTGATCCTCTGGAGCTATTTTGATTTGATTATATCTAGAAAAGCCATCCATTAAGGAGTACATTTCAAAGCCCGCAGTCATGTCCACTATCATATCCATGTTAGGTAGTGGAAAATCATCCTTAGGGCATGCTTTGTTCACATCTCTAAAGTATGTGCATACTCTGATTGAACCATCTGGTTTAGATACAAGCACAATGTTGGATATCCACTCAGCATAGTCAATGACACGGATGAATCCGACTTTCAGGAGTTTTTCTAATTCAGCTTTTACCAGTAATGCCACATGTGGATGCATTTTTCTCAATTTTTGCTTGACTGGTTTTACTTGAGGAGCAATAGACAGATGGTGCATGATAAGATTAGGATCCAATCCCAGCATGTCTAAATATTTACATGCAAAATTTATCTTCTTCTCTGTTAAGAATATATTGAGCTTCTGTCTCTCTTCTTTTGATAGGGATTGTGCTATGTGTACCAATTGTGGTTCCTCCTTTGTACCCAAATTGATAGGCTGAGTGGGTTCAATAAGAACTGGAGATCTTTCCTATAAATGACTTAGAAGGACATCAAATATCTCATCTTTAGGTTCCTTAGAGAGGTTTTCACCTTTGGATACATCTTTGATTTTTACTTTTGTAGGTTCTGAGATTGCCACAAAGTGGTTTTCACCCTCAGAACTCCTTTTCTTTTTACTTTTATTTTTTTGACTAAGATATTTGATGTCTGACTCGGTCATACTGATGCTTGGTTCACTGATGGAAGTCCTCATAGGTTCAACTGTATTGAGGTAACAAGCCAGGGCATAGTCATTGGGAAAGGTGTAAACACCATAGCTAGGATTTGTGGAAGTTTGGTCGATAAGGTCAGGGCGTTGAATAATCAAAGTGTGGAAGGTTTGGGAGATCATGTTCACGGATATGGATATGTCATCATTGGTCCTAAGCTGACGTTCAAGTTCAAAGGTGATATTACAACTCAAAATGTTTAGTGCGTGAATAGAACCAATGTCATCGTGGGAGTCCATTTCAGGCATCAGTGGATCAGACTCATTAAGTTCATTATTTCTCTCTTGACTTACATTGGGTGTGGATATATGTTGGTGAATAACATCAACATGTTTCTCTGTGATAAGCTCATCTTCCTCTGGAATGGCTCCCCATTCATAGTCATTTGATTAAGCTTTTGAGTCAGGATCTCTAGGAAATCTCAGAACATGAGTAAAGTCAGGGTGAATACCCCAAGAAGGGTTACCCTCAGATTCAGATTTATATTCATACTCATGAGAATCTATCTCAAAATCGCTGGAATGCTCTAAATGCTTGGCTATGGTAATAGGCTTCTCTTCCCCATTTTGATTACCTTCGAGAATAGTTGGTTCTTGTGTGGCAACTTTCTCTGGTTTGATAGTAGGTTCTTGTGTTTCTACTACATTGATTCTCTTTATGGGATCACCTCCATCAGCAAGGAGATCTTTTATTTCCTGGGGAAAGCTCTCAAATGGGATGAGCTCTGAGTTGTCTAAATCACTATTTGAGGATTCCGTCTCTTCCTTCTTGAAAAGGGGTTCTCCTGGCGCAATTTGTTCTATGACATGAGAACAATGTGCCTTGAGGTGATAGGGTTTCCTCACAAAGCCCAGGCCAAGAGTATTCTTATTTTCTCTACCAGTATGCGGAATAGGTGTCACAAGACCTTTTCCTCTGATTCCTAGTGGTCCTTGACCTGAATATCCCATCTTAGCTATCAACTTATCTCCCAGACCATATGACTTAGAAGGGATCTTGGGGGTTATAGAGTCGCTAGTTTGAACATTTTGAGATTTAGGTTCATCTTTATAGAGCCATGAAAGTATAGCTTCGTCCTCTTCAAACTCTTACTTAGATACTTGTTCTACTACAAAATTGTTCTTATATGCTTCCAACGGTTCCTTTGGTTCTGATTTGGACCACTTTAAGGATTGCCCATAAGACTTGGGTGAGACTGGGAGAGACGTCAAGGACAAGACTGGTTCTATAATATATTCTCCCATCCCATTCTCTTTGATATTGACTTCTTTAGCAATTTCTGCCATCTTGGATGTGGAAGCAATACTTGGTTGCTGGAGGGAAGACTCTCTGTTATTTGGAACAAGCTTGTCAGCGCTTTCCTTCAATGTATTGCAAGTGGTATTCAGATCAGCTGGGATAGTAACCTCTACTCCTTCATAGGGAAATTTTAAACACTGATGGTATGTGGAAGGAATAGCTTGCATTTCATGTATCCATGGCCTTCCTAGAAGAATGTTGTAAGCCAAAGGTAGATCAAGCACCTAACATATGGTATCTTTGATTACTGGACCCGCTCGGATGGGCAAGACAATGGTGCCTTTAGAAGATCTTTCTTGTTCATCATAGGCTTTGATAGTTATCTTCTTTCAGGGATCAATAGCCAATTCTGTGAACCCCAATTGTGTGATCAAGCTATAAGAACAAATGTTTAGGCCAGCGCCCCCATCTATCAACACACGTTTGACTCTACGATTCTGGATCATGACCTCTATATGTAATGGCTGATTATGTGGGTGACTCAAGGAGGTGTCATCCTCCTCTGAAAAGGAGATATATTGTGGAGATGTAAGATGTCCGACCATAGTTTGGAACCTATCTAAATCAAGGTCGTCAGGAACATTAGATCCGAGAAAAGCTTTGTCTAAGATAGCTCTGTGAGCTGGAGATATTCAAAGCAACTCAAACATCAAGATTTTTGCATTAGTGTGTTGGAGTTGTTGAACAATGCTATAAGATGTAGGCCTCATATCCTTAGAATTGGTAGATTTAGAAACAACCTTCTGTTTTGAAGCAGATGAAAGATTGAAAGGGATCTTAGGGACATTAGATGAATCTATGATTTGTCCTTTCAGAGGTGTCTGAGCTTGGGATCGAGTAACTACATTAGCCGAGGGATGATCTCTATCTCTTCGCACAATTGTGATGACATTGCAACTCTCAGAGAGACAGGGTTTGACAATATTGATGACAGCATTATTTCCAGGGTAAGCATAATTAACTTTTGCCCCCATATTAGGTTGAGAAGATGAAACCTCTTGACCATGCTTTGGAAAGGGTTCTATGAATGCCGTATGATCATTATGCTTGTAGGATTATCAATTATGATGTCCCCTTGATCGATCAAATCTTGAATGGTATGTTTCAAGTGGAAGCAACCATTAGTTTTGTGGCCCTTACTCCGATGGAAAGCACAAAAGTCATTATCTTTCCACCAATATGGTCTAGGATCTGGATCAGATTTTTGAATTAGTGGTAAAGATATGATGTCATCTGCCAGTAAGGTTTTCCAAGCTGATTCATAAGATTCTCCAAGAGGAGTGAACTTTTGTTTATTATCCCATCGCTTGAATTTAGGCTTCCTTTGAGATGGTTCGGAAGATTGTTGTTCTGCAGCCACTAATACATTTTGGGTCATTTTGCGACGGCTATGTGTCGCAATTGCGACAGCTATGTGTCGCAATAGCAACACCCATAGACGTCGCTATTTTTTAGTCACAAATTGCGACGTCTATGGGTAGCCGTCGCAATTGCGACACCTATCCGTCGCAATGTGGCTAAGATTTAAGAAGTGGCATGGCCGTCGCCCCCCTGTCGCATGGCTTTAGAGGGCCGTCGCAATCGCGACGGACCTCCCAAGCAATTGCGACGGAGGCCTGCATCGCATTGCGACGGGTTTCTGTCGCAATTGCGACGCCTGTGGGTGGATTAAAAAAAAAATTAATTTAATACATTGCTTATGAACCACATTAATGCTTTTTTCTTTCAACAAATGAGGACAGCCACTATAAAGACAACATGATAATGTACACTCACTGTAAGGACAGTCACAAATGAGGACATCTCACAGTGACTGTCCCTAGTGTAATTGCCACTTGAATGTATTGCTATTCAGCCACATTAATGCTTTTCTTCTTCAACAAATGAGGATAGTCACTGTAAAGACAACATGATAATGTACACTCACTGTGAGTGTACATTATCATGTTGTCTTTACAGTGACTATCCTCATTTGTTGAAGAAGAAAAGCATTAATGTGGCTGAATAGCAATACATTCAAGTGGCAATTACACTAGGGACAGTCACTGTGAGATGTCCTCATTTGTGACTGTCCTTACAGTGAGTGTACATTATCATGTTGTCTTTACAGTGAGTGTACATTATCATGTTGTCTTTACAGTGTCAATATATGCATTATTACTTAAACTGAAGAGTACTCTAAATAATATGTCATTGTGGAGTTCTGATTGCTTCCAATTTGATATACGCTTGTTCTACTTATGTATCCAGCATCATGTAAGAAAAGTTGATGCTTTTAAATAGATTCATTTAGCCATGAAATGCCTGTGCATGTTACATACAAGATTCCAAGGCCCAAAACTGATTACTCATTATAATTCATGTACAGAATGATAATCAACCACAACGAGGCATGCGTAGGCACTGCTTAGATTTTGAGGCATCAGAAGCTCGTAGAAGAAACTTGACCAATGGCTCATGGAATGCAACAAACTTATTGCCTAAAACAGGAGCATTGGTAACCACAGATGATGGTTTTGAAAAGAACACTTCACCATCAATGTCACGTGAGGGAACTGCAATTTCTGATGGCAAGTAACTTGGAGTATATAAGAGAGATGCAGGTACAGATGCTGGGAATACATTGCTAATGAACCACATTAATGCTTTTTTCCTTCAACAAATGAGGACAGTCACTTTAAAGACAACATGATAATGTACACTCACTGTAAGGATAGTCACAAATGACGACATCTCACAGTGACTGTCCCTTGTGTAATTGCCACTTGAATGTATTGCTATTCAGCCACATTAATGCTTTTCTTCTTCAACAAATGAGGATAGTCACTGTAAAGACAACATGATAATGTACACGAGCTGTAAGTGTACATTATCATGTTGTCTTTACAGTGACTGTCCTCCTTCAAGTGGCAATTACACAAGGGACAGTCACTGTAAAGGCAACATGATAATGTAGAGAAACGTTGTCATTTGTATTTTCAACAGTGCCGAGAGAGATTCCCTCCGCGAAATCACAGCTACAATTTCTGAGTACGTTGGGTTTATTTTTCTTTTGCCATTATTATGTAATCTGGTATTCAGCTGTTACAGAGCTAAAATACCCAGAAATGAGGACATATCTGTGTTGAATTTATTGTTAGCGGCTCTGGTTATTTAGAAGTTTAATTTTATTTGTTCATCTTTCAAGCACAAATGTTTTATGGACCGTAACATCTTCATTGTTTCGGGTATGCAATGAAACAGCCGTAACTTGCAACTACCTTCACGGTACTTGTGTACATTATCATGTTGTCTTTACAGTGATTGTCCTCATTCAAGTGGCAATTACACAAGGGACAGTCACTGTGAGATGTCCTCATTTGTGACAAGGACAGTCACACGAGGACATCTCACAGTGACTGTCCCTTGTGTAATTGCCACTTGAATGTATTGCTATTCAACCACATTTATGGGCCCGTTTGGACCCCAGCACACAGTAGCATCTAAAGAGAAGAATATCCCAGTTGTAACAAGTTGTAAGAATATACCAACAGTTCTAAGAAGTTCCCTAGCACATAGTAGCATCTACAGAGAAGAATATACAACATGAGGGCAGCCACTGTAAAGACAACATGATAATGTACACTCATTGTATGTGTACATTATCATGTTGTCTTTACAGTGACTGTCCTCATTCAAGTGGCAATTACAGAAGGGACAGTCATTGTGAGATGTCCTCATTTGTGACAAGGATAGTCACACATGAGGACATCTCACAGTGATCGATTGTCCCTTGTGTAATTGCCACTTGAATGTATTGCTATTGAACCACATTAATGCTTTTCTTCTTCAACAAATGAGGACAGTCACTCTAAAGACAACATGATAATGTACACTCACTGTAAGGACAGTCACAAATGAGGACATCTCACAGTGACTGTCCCTTGTGTGATTGCCACTTGAATTTATTGCTATTCAGCCACATTAATGCTTTTCTTCTTCAACAAATGAGGATAGTCACTCTAAATACAACATGATAATGTACACGGGCTGTAAGTGTACATTATCATGTTGTCTTTACAGTGACTGTCCTCCTTCAAGTGGCAATTACACAAGGGACAGTCACTGTAAAGGCAACATGATAATGTAGAGAAACGTTGTCATTTGTATTTTCAACAGTGCCGAGAGAGATTCCCTCCGCGAAATCACAGCTACAATTTCTGAGTACGTTGGGTTTATTTTTCTTTTGTCATTATTATGTAATCTGGTATTCAGCTGTTACAGAGCTAAAATACCCAGAAATGAGGACATATCTGTGTTGAATTTATTGTTAGCGGCTCTGGTTATTTAGAAGTTTAATTTTATTTGTTCATCTTTCAAGCACAAATGTTTTGTGGACCGTAACATCTTCATTGTTTCGGGTATGCAATGAAACAGCCGTAACTTGCAACTACCTTCACGGTACTTGTGTACATTATCATGTTGTCTTTACAGTGACTGTCCTCATTCAAGTGGCAATTACACAAGGGACAGTCACTGTGAGATGTCCTCATTTGTGACAAGGACAGTCACACATGAGGACATCTCACAGTGACTGTCCCTTGTGTAATTGCCACTTGAATGTATTGCTATTCAACCACATTTATGGGCCCGTTTGGACCCCAGCACACAGTAGCATCTACAGAGAAGAATATCCCAGGTGTAACAAGTTGTAAGAATATACCAATAGTTCTAAGAAGTTCCCTAGCACATAGTAGCATCTACAGAGAAGAATATACAACATGAGGGCAGCCACTGTAAAGACAACATGATAATGTACACTCATTGTATGTGTACATTATCATGTTGTCTTTACAGTGACTGTCCTCATTCAAGTGGCAATTACAGAAGGGACAGTCATTGTGAGATGTCCTCATTTGTGACAAGGATAGTCACACATGAGGACATCTCACAGTGATCGATTGTCCCTTGTGTAATTGCCACTTGAATGTATTGCTATTGAACCACATTAATGCTTTTCTTCTTCAACAAATGAGGACAGTCACTCTAAAGACAACATGATAATGTACACTCACTGTAAGGACAGTCACAAATGAGGACATCTCACAGTGACTATCCCTTGTGTAATTGCCACTTGAATTACACAAGGGACAGTCATTGTGAGATGTCCTCATTTGTGACAAGGACAGTCACACATGAGGACATCTCACAGTGATTGTCCCTTGTGTAATTGCCACTTGAATGTATTGCTATTCAACCACATTAATGCTTTTCTTCTTCAACAAATGAGGACAGTCACTCTAAAGACACCATGATAATGTACACTCACTGTAAGGACAGTCACAAATGAGGACATCTCATAGTGACTGTCCCTTGTGTAATTGCCACTTGAATGTATTGCTATTCAGCCACATTAATGCTTTTCTTCTTCAACAAATGAGGATAGTCACTCTAAGGACAACATGATAATGTACACTCACTGTAAGTGTACATTATCATGTTGTATTACAAATGGACCTTATGTTGGTCGGGATATAAGTGCAAAAAAAAAAAGGAACGTTGTCATTTGTGTTTTCAACAGCGCCGAGAGAGATTCCCTCCGCGAAATCAAGTGGGTTATCATTTGTGTTTTGAACAAAGCGGGTTGTCATTTGTGTTTTGAACAGCACCGAGAGAGATTCCCTCCGCGAAATCAAGCGGGTTGTCATTTGTGTTTTCAACAGCGCCGAGAGAGATTCCCTCCGCAAAATCACAGCTACAATTTCTGAGTACGTTGGGTTTATTTTTCTTTTGTCATTATTATTTAATCTGGTATTCAGCTGTTAGAGAGCTAAAATACCCAGAAATGAGGACATATCTGTGTTGAATTTATTGTTAGCGGCTTTGGTTATTTAGAATGCTTCCCCACAATACTTAATTACACAAGGGACAGTCACTGTGAGATGTCCTCATTTGTGACAAGGACAGTCACACATGAGGACATCTCACAGTGACTGTCCCTTGTGTAATTGCCACTTGAATGTATTGCTATTCAACCACATTTATGGGCCCGTTTGGACCATGACACATAGTAGCATCTACAGAGAAGAATATCCCAGGTGTAACAAGTTGTAAGAATATACCAACAGTTCTAAGAAGTTCCCTAGCACATAGTAGCATCTACAGAGAAGAATATACAACATGAGGGCAGCCACTGTAAAGACAACATGATAATGTACACTCATTGTATGTGTACATTATCATGTTGTCTTTACAGTGACTGTCCTCATTCAAGTGGCAATTACAGAAGGGACAGTCATTGTGAGATGTCCTCATTTGTGACAAGGATAGTCACACATGAGGACATCTCACAGTGATCGATTGTCCCTTGTGTAATTGCCACTTGAATGTATTGCTATTGAACCACATTAATGCTTTTCTTCTTCAACAAATGAGGACAGTCACTCTAAAGACAACATGATAATGTACACTCATTGTAAGGACAGTCACAAATGAGGACATCTCACAGTGACTGTCCCTTGTGTAATTTCCACTTGAATTACACAAGGGACAGTCATTGTGAGATGTCCTCATTTGTGACAAGGATAGTCACACATGAGGACATCTCACAGTGATCGATTGTCCCTTGTGTAATTACCACTTGAATGTATTGCTATTGAACCACATTAATGCTTTTCTTCTTCAACAAATGAGGACAGTCACTCTAAAGACAACATGATAATGTACACTCACTGTAAGGACAGTCACAAATGAGGACATCTCACAGTGACTGTCCCTTGTGTGATTGCCACTTGAATGTATTGCTATTCAGCCACATTAATGCTTTTCTTCTTCAACAAA
Organism: Chamaecyparis obtusa; assembly: GCA_027943335.1. Classification (NCBI taxonomy): domain Eukaryota; kingdom Viridiplantae; phylum Streptophyta; class Pinopsida; order Cupressales; family Cupressaceae; genus Chamaecyparis; species Chamaecyparis obtusa. The sequence goes on along the minus strand of BSBK01000192.1, from coordinate 48,743 downwards.
TGAGGATAGTCACTCTAAAGACAACATGATAATGTACACGGGCTGTAAGTGTACATTATCATGTTGTCTTTACAGTGACTGTCCTCATTCAAGTGGAAATTACACAAGGGACAGTCACTATGAGATGTCCTCATTTGTGACAAGGACAGTCACACATGAGGACATCTCACAGTGACTGTCCCTTGTGTAATTGCCACTTGAATGTATTGCTATTCAACCACATTTATGGGCCCGTTTGGACCGCGGCACATAGTAGCATCTACAGAGAAGAATATCCCAGGTGTAACAAGTTGTAAGAATATACCAACAGTTCTAAGAAGTTCCCTAGCACATAGTAGCATCTACAGAGAAGAATATGGGTCAACGAGGTTGACTTCAAAGCCATGCAATCTAATGGTAATAGTAATATCATAATTTGACATACTATCAGAAATACTTCCTAAATAGACTATTCAATCTTATAAGAGATGGATTCATGAGAACTATTATTTATGAAATATGAGTCAATGACTTTAATTAAAAAAATTACACAATCTAATTCTTGTAAAAATATCAAAATTTGACACATTGAAAATACCTTCCAAAAGTATCGTTAATTGATTAATATGAATCACTACTCATGAAATATAATTTTATAAACCTAATCTAAAAACTACACAATAAAAATCTTAATAGCAATATTGTAAGAAAATATTCCCAAAAGCAAGCCTAATAAAATTTGATGAAAATAATTTTTGTTTCACTCAACTTTGACATTCACAACTTCCTCTTTTATTATAATAAGAAAAAAAATGTCTTTTTAGATATACCTCATGAACCATACTCGAATAATCTATCATTTTTCTTCTCAAAAACATATTTGCAGAGCCTGCTTCTTTTACTTGTTTGTACTTTTATCTCTCTGATGGAAAGGGTTCCTTCAGGACACATTTTTCCAAGTTCACTGCTTGAGATATTTGAGGAGGGTTCCCCTGCTTGAGTATCCATCCAACCCATATTCGAGTAGTTCTACAATTGCACAGTCTAAATTAATAATACTGACAATTGAATGACGAATGATGATACATAGAATTGATATAAACTAATCCTAAAAACACTAAAACATTATTAATATATTTATATTTCATAAATAAAATTGATATAAAAGATTTGGAAAGATACATTAAAAAATAGAAAAACAGTAATTTATAATAGAAGGAAACTTAAATTGCTATTTAAAAAAAAAACAAGAGTCTTAAATCTTATCATTTTGTTTCATTATCATCCATAAGTACACACCTCTAGCATAATAATTATATTTTACCACCCATAAAATGAAAAAAAGATTTTCACAAGAGAAATTGAAGCTAGATTATAAAAATGAACCATCTTATTGGAAACTGGAACTGTTATCATACCCAAAAGGACTACAAAATTTCACCTTATCATACCCAGATTGTTGCTTTGCCTGGCGGAAGGAAATTTGATCAGTAAAATTGACACAGAGTATGTTGTCTCCATTGTCATGCTGGATAACAAAACACCAACTTTAATGGGCATGTACTGTCCCTTGTGTAATTGCCACTTGAATGCATTGCTATTTGATGCAGGGGCATCCCTAATGCAAGCCAAAGACACCATGATTGAAGGAAGTTGCCATGAAGCCAAGGAGTCAAATCCTATCAATTGGAACATAAGATTTTCACCTTGGAGCTTTGAAGGATTGACTGGTGAAAGGTCCTTTTGATTGACAAATCAGAGTCTTTTTGAATGACAAATCAGAGTCTTTTTGAATGACAATAAATTAGAATAGGATTTTTAGATGTTTTCTTGGTTTGTAATAAATATTAAGGATTGATCTTATCTCCTTATAAACATCCACTTGTTGGACACAAGACCCCTTGGTGACTTATAAACCTTGGGCATCTTTTGAGTCCTTGGATGAAATGTGCATAGTAAGTGTTTATTAGGTGTCTTTTAGATGTTGTTAAGAAGTTTGAAGGTCCAAAATAACTTTAATAAGGTTCCTAAAGTTTCACAACACATTTTTAACCTTCTCGGAAAAGTTGTTTGCAAAGTTGTAATGCAACTTTAAAAGTTGCTTAGCAAAGTTGACATTTGTTGGATAAACTGTTCTAACCACCTAGATGGTTGAACCAACGTTTGGAGAGCCTATTTTAGGCTTCAAATGGTCGAAGACAGACAGAGAACCAGTATTGTAATCATTTTGCTTTCATAAAAAATAAAAATAACCCTGTTTTAGTGCATTTCTGGTGAAAAACGAACTCTGTACGGCTGTACGGATGGTGGTTGGATGATAAAATTTTCCTGGAAGTTGTAATAGTGACATCTGATGCTTTGGAAGTTGGTTTGATTGATTCTCTTTGTTTTATATCTAAGTTATTTCAAATTTTCTGTGCATTGTTTACAAACCCTCATTTTCAGGGTTTGACTGATGTAAAGACCTTAACTCACATTTCAACCATTGGAATTCCTTCTTCCTTGGTGGAATGAGAGTTAAGGATGTATATTTGTATATTCTAAAAGCCCTGACTACTCTGCATCACTATTGAACCACATTAATGCTTTTTTCCTTCAACAAATGAGGACAGTCACTGTAAAGACAACATGATAATGTACACTCACTGTAAGGATAGTCACAAATGAGGAAATCTCAGAGTGATTATCCCTTGTGTAATTGCCACTTGAATACATTTCTATTGAACCACATTAATGCTTTTTTCCTTCAAGTGGCAATTACACAAGGGACAATCACTGTGAGATGTCCTCATTTGTGACAAGGACAGTCACACATGAGGACATCTCACAGTGACTGTCCCTTGTGTAATTGCCACTTGAATGTATTGCTATTCAAACACATTTATGGGCCTTTTTGGACCACGGCACACAATAGCATCTACAGAGAAGAATATCCCAGGTGTAACAAGTTGTAAGAATATACCAACAGTTCTAAGAAGTTCCCTAGCACATAGTAGCATCTACAGAGAAGAATATACAACATGAGGGCAGCCACTGTAAAGACAACATGATAATGTACACTCATTGTATGTGTACATTATCATGTTGTCTTTACAAGGATAGTCATTTGTGACAAGGATAGTCACACATGAGGACATCTCACAGTGATCGATTGTCCCTTGTGTAATTGCCACTTGAATGTATTGCTATTGAACCACATTAATGCTTTTCTTCTTCAACAAATGAGGATAGTCACTCTAAAGACAACATGATAATGTACACTCACTGTAAGGATAGTCACAAATGAGGACATCTCACAGTGACTGTCCCTTGTGTGATTGCCACTTGAATGTATTGCTATTCAGCCACATTAATGCTTTTCTTCTTCAACAAATGAGGATAGTCACTCTAAAGACACAATGATAATGTACACGGGCTGTAAGTGTACATTATCATGTTGTCTTTACAGTGACTGTCCTCCTTCAAGTGGCAATTACACAAGGGATTTGTGTTTTCATTTGTGTTTTCAACAGCGCCGTAACCCTCCGCGAAATCACATCGGGATATAAGGGCAAAATAAACAAGAACGTTGTCATTTGTATTTTCAACAGTGCCAAGAGAGATAAACAAACTTAAAACTCAGACTTAAGAAAGATGAAGGCAATGCTTCAAAAGGCTGATGCCCTCAATACGGGAAAACACAATACCACCATTAAACGATGCCCTAGTCACCGTATCAATGCTGCCAGCTCCGTACCAGTATGCTGACTGCTCACTTTCATCCTGTGATAAAGGTAACTTCATTAATCATACTTGAAATGGCAGCATACGAACTAAAGCTGATGAACATTTATAAACTAAAAGTTTAAAACTACAGATTACAAATGTAGTAGTTTCATACGAAAAGAACTTGATGTCTAAAATTTACCATTAGAAGTATCCAAAGGAATACCACAGTACTGTTGAACTTGGAGAATCGGAGATGATCTACACAGCAAGGTTCAATAGCTGTAAGGACTGTTACACCATCTTTAGCATTTGAATACATTTTCTCCTTGGCTTTCGGTGGATCCTCAAAGACCCCCAATGACGTTTTCCCTACAATTATCAATTGTTTGTCAGTATGAGATATTAATAAATAAACATTAATCACAATATTAGGCAAACAATGTTCTTGATGTCTGAATCTAAATCACAGAAAGCTCTAATAAAGCAGTTCTCAGTTTCACATTAAACTAAGTTTCAATTTCAAATGGTTATAATAATTTTTGCAAGTTATAAGTAGCTGGTTACAGTATATGACATAAAAAGAAAAAAAATTATTTCTATTCTTTTCTTCTTTTTCTCTTTCAACGAAGCTTTTGCACCACACAAATGCATACCAAGAATTTCTCAGGAGGTTTCAAGACCATTGCATACCAAACTTCTTCTCTGTAGATGCTACTATGTCGTGGTCCAAACGGGTCCAAATAGACCTAGTGACTCTAGTAGGTCTCCAAAACCTGTTCTGCAGCAATAACTCTTCAATTTGACAAAGGACCTTATGAAATTATATGTTTTTTGAGTACCCTTTTTGATGTTCTAACAATCCTCCAACTCCCAGACCTTGACTCCACTCCAGCATATCAATGTCCTTATTGAGTCCGCAGACCTAATGCATGCCTTTGGGTGTGGGTTCCAAAACAAGGCATTGAAAATGGGTGCATGAAACCAAGATCAAAGTTTGAAGATGTCCACCATGCTCTAAAGATCTAGATTCAACAAGGTTTGAGGTCCTTTACTTGCCGCTACCCTCTGATCTTGCATAATCCATCAACTCCTAGTCAAGAACATTGAGATTCTTGACCTAGGGCTTGCTCTTGAAATTCTCTGGCTTAGTATCCTGTTCCAAAGCTTTTAAAATATGAAAATAAACCCCCTTAACTTGCATTTTACAAAGAACAGAGGATATCCTATGGTTTATTTGCAAGTTAAGGCCATTTGAATGCAATAACCCAAAAAATGAGGGTTTGACAGAACAACAGATAAGAAAAAGGAATAACTTTGATATAAGGTGTCTTGAATCTACCAAATAAACTCTCAAAGCATAAGATATAAATACTCTAACTTCCACACTGGTCTGCCCTCCCTTTCACATCTGTACACTGTACAGTGCTTGAAGGAAATGCACAAAAAAGGCTCTGAAATAGTGGCTCTATCTGACAGAGAGTCCATGCTAGGCTTCATGACTAACCTAGAGCACATTCCTTGTTATGGAGGAAGTTTGAATGGTGAAGAACTTATGGAATGGATAGAGGACCTAGATAACCATTTTGACTACAAGTATCTTATTAATAACCATTTTGACTACAAGTATCTTATGGATAGAGGACCTTGATAACCATTTTGACTCATTTAGTATCTTATTGAGCTTCACTTTGTTTCAAGAATATAGTTTAATATTCTCTACTAAACAGGGCCAACCACGTGAAGGTGGAAGCTCATTTGGCCCCACCCCCCTCCCCCTAACATCACTCTACATTCCCCGTTAACATCTAACATTCATTCATTCTTTCAATTATTAATAAAATGTAACATTCAATCAATATCACATGATAACATTCATTAACACATTAGATTCGTTAACACACAACATTCATCAATATGAAAATAAACACATAATTCATGAACATTCATTAGCACATAATTAAATTCATTGAGACATAAAATTCAGTCATTATCAATTAAGGTATTTAGATGACAATCATTTCTTTTTTCTCTTTCTAATTTTTTTTTCTATGTAAGCTCTAAGAGGAGCATCAGTGTTATCATCAATACCCCCCTCATCAGTTGTTTTGTTCTTTGTTCTTGATGATCTCAAATTCCTATGCTGCTGCAAAGGGGGGTCCTCTACAATAACAAATAAAAGAGTTAAATTTAAAATATTTAATTATAATTGTTACAAGTATTTAATTATTTTAAAGAACATAACTGTGGCGCTCTTTAATTACCTGATCTGGCCACATCATTTTGTCTAGACTCAACCTCAACATGCTCATGAGCACCGACCCCTCGATCCTCTACAGTTGCTATACAAAATGTTACATTAATCCAAACACCAATTGTAATTACATATAAAAATTTTAATAGCAAATGTATACCTCCACCACTAGGATGCACATCATGCGAACCTTCATTATGCATAGATTGTGTAGAAGGATTGTCAAGCTGCATTCCAATATCCTACACATTGTTATCATTGCTTTCTTAAAATAGATATACTCACTTTATATTAGAACTTAACATCAAATAGACTAATTGGTAAAGTATTCAATTTGAAATAAATTTCATTTAGCTTATTTACCTGTGGCTCAGATGCATCATTATTTGAACCTTGCACACTGATTTCAGCTCGTAGCCGTTCAGCCACGGCTCTATAGCCTTGTTGGAAGCCAATTCTCTTGTCCTCTTCTGTGAGGCATCTATTGAACTCTGACCCCTACATTTTTTCTTGGTATGGTGAATTTTACTTGCATTGTTTGATCAAAAAAAATTTCCTTGCAATATATAAAAAAATTGATACAAGTTTTCATTTACTAATACTTACAACTCGTGCTTGAAGTTTGGAAAAACCACCAGAGCCGAGCTTGTGTGTCCCGTGCTTTTCTAATCTTGCCTTTGTTGCCTTTGATGTGTCAGGCAATCTATGAAAAGTTTGAAATATGTTAGAGACCAGTATAGGAAAAATTTAGAGGTTAATTAGTACATAATTACATTCTCAAAAGTATCACATACCTTGCTCTACTCTCTACTGGCGTAATTCCTTTTTTCATGTCGGCTTTATACTTTCCATCCAAAATCAAACCCTGCCACTCAGCCTCAAGAACACAGGGCGGACGCTCGTGCCTTGGGTTAACCTCTAAATATTTCCTGTACTGGTCCCTAATATACTTCAAACATAAACCAGCTCTTTCAAGGAGCTTGTTTCTCTCGAATGCACGAGGTCCAAAAAGCTGGGTCATACTATCTACAAGATCATCCTTCAACTTTTTATCTTGGTTATTCCACCTTTTAAGTAAAAAAAAACATGTTAGACTCATAAATGAAGAGAAGCTACCTTTAATATAGTTCAAGAAATTGATGAAAAGGAAAACTATTCTAGCAATGATATGAAATCAAAATAGTGGTTTGGGGTTTTAGTTAGGATATGATGTTCCACCATGTACGTATGGTGGGCCCGAATATCCGCAAACACTCGTCACCAAGTTTTCGCCAAAAAATATCATTCCCTACAAAATAATCATGGGATCATTAGTCGATGAAGAGTGATCAAAAACTAAATTACTATTATATCACTATAGAATAATAATAACTTTAAAGTACCTGGAAGTTTGGATACTTTTAAGGGAACGCCTTCATCGTCGCTGATGATCAATACGCAATCCTTCACCGTTCCCGTACTAGGAACACAGGAACATCCAGGAAATGATGTTGCATCGGGACTTGTTGCATCTCCTATTGCAAAAAATGAAAACCATTATCAAATGCCTCCAAGAAATAATACTTCAAGGGAAATAAATTGGTGCAGAGCACCCATGGCACAAACACAATCAAGGGATCTACATCGTAAACACATAACACTTAAACACATAACAAAAGAGAGAAAAAGAGGGATTTGTCTACCAGTAGATGGTGCAACAGTTGGTGCATTTAGGCTGTGTGTTGTTGACATGGCAGTCGGCAAGACATTTGTGGCTGTCCTGGATGGAGGCGGCGTTGTCATATCATCATGGAAAGGAGCTGAAGAATAAAATTGTTAGAGCATGCATAAATATAGAACGCGTGGACTAGCATGGACAAGATTGTTAGAGCATTAAAAAAAAAGATTGTTCGAGCATGTATTGTCAATGATTATGATCATTCCTATATATATTCAGTGGAAAACACAAGTGGGGAATGGAACATGTGATCTACCTGAACCACTTGCAATACCGGCCTCATCATGGGAATGGGGTTCAAAATTACGCAAATAACTCTGTAAAGACAATGCATCCATATTTTAATTAATGTCATAAAAGAGCATAACATAAAAACCATTATTGAACTCTTGTAATAATTAAAAATTTCATTAATACTTACTTTAAAGTTTTCAGAAGTGCGCAACAACTCAGCTGCCCTGTCTTTTATTTCCTGAGTCTGAGGATGTATGGATACCAAACGTAGAAGTTCTTTCCCAATTTTCTTTAGCAGCTTTTTAATGGAACCGATCGGGTCATCGGTCTCTGCTAAATCAATAAAAAAAGGGTCCACAAGGGGGGACTCCTGAGGGACTGCAGGTTGCTTTCCCTCTCTCCGACCACCGGCCCTCTGTGACAACAATAGTATTAGTATTATCAAAATTACTCCAAAACAATGAAGAAAATAACATTAAAAAAAATAACATTTTGCTTCTATCTAGTTTGCACAATTACAATGAATTTTACCTGCTCATGTGTAGATGAGCTAGGAATATCGTCACCATCACCTTCGGGCGGTTGCTCCATATTGTGCCCCTGTGTCAAAGATCAAGTATAAAAATGTTAGCCAAAAATTTAATAACTAAATGGTATGTTGGAGTCATTGATTAGAAGTTGGTTTAATAGTATGTACCACCCCCATGATAGTAGCCTCGTTTGTATCTATGCGGTTCAAATTGTAATCAATAAGCAGCTCTTCCCCTGCACGTATTGATTTTATCGCACAGATGAATACACGATTTCCCTCGCGCGCCTCAAATATGCAATTGGGTTGCTTTATAGTTGACCCAGGTCGTGTACTATTTATAAAACCCGCAATATTCCCTATTGCTTTTGGCCTTCCATCAATGTATATAGCCACAATTTTACTTTGATTCTTGTCTTGCTGTTGTATATAATTTGCCGAGAGTGCATACCTACGCATACTTTTTTTATATTGAACAATATGCATCCAACTTTTGTAATCGTAACATGGTCCAACATACTCCATCAATTCAGAAACTTTGTTGTAAGACACCTTTATGCCATCCATAGAAAATAGGCCCAAACCATGTAATGATGATGGTGCTATGCGATATATCCTCTCATTAACACAAAAATCAATGTTTATTGGAGGAAGTTCCTTGGGTACCCAATGTTTCTGTAGATGTTGGTACCTCAAGGGCACCTCGATGTCGCCTTTCGTCTCATCATCATAAGAACATGACCCCCCTTGAGCAAGGAAAAATTTCATGTGTTTATTGAATTTCCTTCTAGTCCTTTGACCTCTAGTTAATCTCCCTATTCTAGATAAACTGCATGTCTCACTTTCCTCTTCTATTCCTATATTTCCCTCACTCGAGGAAGACACTTCTGACAAATACCTATTTGCTGGTACCTGCAAATGGGAGAGATCTTAGAAGACATCAATCTTACTATTGATAAGTGTATTAAATAGACTTTCTATAAGGTGTATTGACTTATACCTATCGATCCATGAGACTGTGCGGGATGCTCTTGAAAGGGGTTCAATTTCCTGCAAATGTAATTCAATTATCATGAGCATAATCACATCATAATCATAATCACATCCATCATAAGCATCACATAAAAATTAAAAACATTAAAACGTACACATTATAACACTTATAGCTTTTAAATAGATAATGAATAAACTATGTAACCATTTAAGACAAATATATTTCTATCAAGAAATGAATATTAAATACATTAAGGATTGATGGCATACCTTTAAATTTCATCATCATCATCCTCATCATCATCATCATCATCATCATCATCATCATCCTCGTCATCGTCGTCATCATCATCGTCCTCGTTGTCGTCGTCGTTGTCGTCATCATCAACATCATCATCATCAACATCAACATCATCTTCATCATCATCATCAGTAGCAGCATCATCTTCTTCTTCTTCTTCATGAAAATTTGTCTCAGGAACATCATCCAATAATTGTCGATCGTGATCATCATCTACATCATCTTCTACTTCTTCGGTATCTTCTTCTTCCATCGCATTATACTTTATCGGCCTTCCTCTCGGTTCATGTCTAACAACAAATGACCAACCCGGTTTATGTGAAACCTCTGAGTAAAATACCTGTTCACATTGGCTTGGAAGAACATAGGGCTCATCCCCAACTGGCTCAAACGACCTTGTATTAACCATTGTAAATCCATTATCATGTTCAATAACAGTTCTATTAGGATCATTTGGATTAAGTCGTAGCCTGTACCATTTGACAACGAAGAGTACTAATTTGAAGGAACTAAAGTCGCACTCAAATATATCATCCAAAATGCCATAGTATTGATTTTTAGACTCTTGAGGATCTAAGTCATTTTTAGATGAAATATTAGTCACTTGAAAGACTGCAGTTATTCCAGAATCACAAGTTTTCTTCGTGTCATCCAACACTTTGACGCGAAATTTTTGACCATTACAGAACATACCCTTGTGGTGTTTAACCTGCAATAATATGTGAAACATGTCAAAATTATTATATCGTGAGTTGATAAACATACGGGTGATTAATAATTTTGTACGTACCTGGAAATCTCTTAAACCATATGCTAAATCTATTTCCCTTTGCGTAACATTAGAATCTCCATTACGATGAGCTTCTTTAACCAATGAAGATACACCTTCCCATGTTAATGTGTGACCAGAATGTTGACATCGTTCAATCCATACCGTCATCCAATCAAGATTGTTTGCAATATACAAATGTAGTGCATCCCACTCTCGAGCAACTGTACAAAAAAAAAATAGACGACTTACAACCGATTTATTTTGAAGATTAAGAAATAATTTATTACAATAACATCTTATAATTTATTACCTGTCACTTTCCTCAATCTACCTTTCCCCATCAAGTACTCCCCTTTGAATTTTTTAAAAGGGTCGAGATCCCAAATGCGATCTACATGGATATTTGAAGCAAACTTAGGAAGATATTCAGTAATGTACACCATAGTCTAGTATACCATGTATCCCTCTACCATAGAACCCTCAGGATGTGCTCTTTGTCGAACCAAAGCCTTCAAAGATTTCAAGTGCCTCTCAACCATCCACATTGACCTAGTGTGTGCAGGTCCACACAATTCAATCTCCTCAACTTGGTGTATGAGGTAGTGTTCTTGTGCATTGAAAAAAGTTGGAGGTAGACACTTTTGCATTTCACACAATAAATGAGGAATTCTTCTCTTCCAATAGTTTATATCTTCTTTATGGATTTCTTTAGATGACAACCACCTACATTAAGAGATTCAAGTCACAAAAAATATATAAATACGAGACTTTACAAAATAATATACAATAGATTACATAGCAAGAAAAACAAATCATGAATATAATAAATATATACAACAAATTGAACAGATATTACTACTTACCTCATGTATTTTCCAAGATCATATATCACTTGTTTGATGTTATTGTTGAAGTGCTCTGGGAGAGATAGAGGTAGCACGTACTGCAGTAATTATAAACCAATCATTTCATTATTTTCTAACATAACATAATGAATAGTACACGTAGTTTATGAATATATTGTAAATACAGAAGAACATAACTTACCTTGATGAAAGTATGCCAATCATGCGTTTTGAGCCCTGGCCCAAATTCACTTTTCTTTGATATGAGATTACTTATGTTCCCAGCAAATCCTGTGGGAAATCAAATTTTTCATATGACTTCTTTTATGGCATCACTTTGCTGCTCCGTTAATAACCAAGGAAGGGCACTTATATTAATCTGATCTCTATTGCTATTTGAGTGAATGAAATTCTTCAGTGCATGATTGGATTCATGAATGTCATTACAAATTTTGATAATTTTTTCTTTGTCACGCCTTCCATCTAGTATTTTCCACAATGTCTCTGTTATATTCTTTCCAACATGCATAAGATCAAACAAATGCACAATTTGTAGGTCCTCGTAGTAGGGCAACCTACTAAATTGTCTGGGATAGCTTTTTAGTCCCTTTGGAAGGTTGTCAGTAGTGCCTTGACGACCTTCACGATCATCAATTACATAATTAGTAAACAAAAATCACAATAGAAATATATAAATTACAAACATAAACCATTAAGTGGAACGACATTACCTCGACGATTAATTCTATTATATTCCAACTTCCATAGGCAAGGTGTCATTCTTCGTGGCTTTGATGTAGTCTCTTCTTTCCCATTGAAAAGATGTTTTTCCATACTTCGATACTTATGATTCCTGTGGAGGAAGTGTCTGTACTCATCAAACACATGCTTTCCTAAACTTTTTGAATGACGAGATTTCATCTTTGGACCACAAACTGGACATGCAAATTTTCCCTTTGTTTGAAGACCTACAAGATAATGATATAATTGGATTATTAAATATGTTGATTTTTATAATTAGAATTATCATGCGCAACTTGAATTCACTATAACATACCACAAAAATGTGTTAGCCCTGGGGCATCATGTATTGTCCATACAAGTATTGCATGGAATTGAAATTGTCTTTGTCCTATTGGTCTAGACACGTCATACATAGTGACACCGTTCCATAACTCCACCAACTCGTTAATAAGAGGCTCAATATATACATTCATATCTTTAACTTGATATTTACCTACTTGAATGAACAGTAACATTACATAATTATTGTGACCATTTTACTGTAAGATTTGTAAGTACATGTAAATTAATAACTATCAAATGATAAAATACCTGGAACAATCATTGCCAACATAATGTGCTCCCTCTTTATTGACATCCACGGAGGAATGTTATTGTTGATAACAAAAACAGGCCACACCGAGCAAACAGATCTCATCTCTCCAAATGGATTGACACCATCCGCTGCCAATGAAAGCCTGAGATTACGAGGTTCTTCTTTGAAGTGTTGCCACTTTTCCTCTATGTGCATAAATGCTGAACCATCCGCAGGGATTCGAATAATGTCATCTCGACTTCTATTGCATGCATGGTAATCCATAAATTGTGCCAAGCTAGTACACCTGAATAATTGTCACATCCGTGGAATAATGGGGATGTAACGAAGAACCTTGTGAGGCACCTTTTTTGTTATTTGATCTGTTCGATATCTACTCGTATGACATACAGGGCATTGTGTTGCAAATTCATGTTCTTTATAATATATAATATGATCATTGGGACAAGCATGTATTGCTTGATACTCCATTCCAATATCTTTCATAATAGCAGATAATTCTCGATATGAGCGAGGTAGAATATTTGATGGTGGTAACAAAAACTCACCTATCAATCTACAGCAAAAAATATAAGTTGTTAATATAAACAATATTAGTGGTACATTATTCACCCTTTGTTAACTATAAAGACATATATGACATACCTTAACATACGTGACATTGTTATGTTGGATAAACCATTCATAACCTTCAAGTTCAACAACAACAATACAGCAGAGAGAAGAGTTGTTTGGGAGTCTTTGTATAGGGGCTCGTATGCCTTCTCAAGTAGAGGTACATCAAGGCTATCATCATCATCATGATCAGATCCGCTTGGACTAAATGTGTCATGGATCAATGTATTTATACCATCATCTTCAATTGTGTTTTCTGGCGCATGATCGTCATCTTCCATGGGATCATTATCTTCACCTTGGATATTCGCACCCCCATGTTCCTCCATATCATGTACTTCCCTGGGGAGATCAACCTATATAAAATTGATTAACATAAATAAACCATGATCTTCAACTCATCATCAAGTGATTTCATATGTATATAAATTGTTAAAATGATATAATGAACAACTTACCAGTGGATGATAGTCATGCCCCCCTTCAATGTGACCATTCTCCCTACAATGTCTCTTAACTGTTTTGATTAGCAATCTTCTACGGTTTAAGCCCTTAAAAATTTTGCAGGGACAATAACATTTTCCATCACCTTTTCTTTTCAAGTTAGACCACAATCTAGCGATTGTCTCCCTATTTTGTTCTTCACTTATATTATCTGACATGATCGTTCTTCGCAGGAAGCAAAAATTGGGCTATGAAAACTTCGGTCTACAACTTTCAGTGACTAAGCAAAATTGTCAAAAGTACACAAAACATATAAGCTACAAGGCCTTCTTGCTTAGCTCTAGAAGCTCTCTAGCAATCAAAACATATAAGCTACAAGGCCTAACAGAAATTTCAAAACATATAAGCTACAAGGCAAGACATATTACATGACATGGCAAAAGGATTAAAATATACATTAGATTAAAAAATATACAATTTTCAAACCTGAGCGCGCGGCTATAACTCGTGCAATGGTCTTCTTGCTTAGCTTTAGAAGCTCTCCAGCAGTCAAAACATATAAGCTACAAGGCCTAATAGCAATTTCAAAACAAGGGTCATCAAAAGAACCAAAAACAATGTGTGCAAACAATACCTTGTGAAGTGGTATAGACAATTAGAAGATGCTACTATGTGCTAGGGAACTTCTTAGAACTGTTGGTATATTCTTACAACTTGTTACACCTGGGATATTCTTCTCTGTAGATGCTACTGTGTGCCGTGGTCCAAACGGGCCCATAAATGTGGTTGAATAGCAATACATTCAAGTGGCTTACACAAGGGACAGTCACTGTGAGATATCCTCATGTGTGACTGTCCTTGTCACAAATGAGGACATCTCACAGTGACTGTCCCTTGTGTAATTACCACTTGAATGAGGTCAGTCACTGTAAAGACAACATGATAATGTACACATACAATGAGTGTACATTATCATGTTGTCTTTACAGTGGCTGCCCTCATGTTGTATATTCTTCTCTGTAGATGCTACTACGTGCTAGGGAACTTCTTAGAACTGTTGGTATATTCTTACAACTTGTTACACCTGGGATATTCTTCTCTGTAGATGCTACTATGTGTCATGGTCCAAACGAGCCCATAAATGTGGTTGAATAGCAATACATTCAAGTGGCAATTACACAAGGGACAGTCACTGTGAGATGTCCTCATGTGTGACTGTCCTTGTCACAAATGAGGACATCTCACAGTGACTGTCCCTTGTGTAATTAAGTATTGTGGGGAAGCATTCTAAATAACCAAAGCCGCTAACAATAAATTCAACACAGATATGTCCTCATTTCTGGGTATTTTAGCTCTCTAACAGCTGAATACCAGATTAAATAATAATGACAAAAGAAAAATAAACCCAACGTACTCAGAAATTGTAGCTGTGATCTTGCGGAGGGAATCTCTCTCGGCGCTGTTGAAAACACAAATGACAACCCGCTTGATTTCGCGGAGGGAATCTCTCTCAGTGCTGTTCAAAACACAAATGATAACCCACTTGATTTCGCGGAGGGAATCTCTCTCGGCGCTGTTGAAAACACAAATGACAACGTTCCTTTTTTTTTTTGCACTTATATCCCGACCAACATAAGGTCCATTTGTAATACAACATGATAATGTACACTTACAGTGAGTGTACATTATCATGTTGTCCTTAGAGTGACTATCCTCATTTGTTGAAGAAGAAAAGCATTAATGTGGCTGAATAGCAATACATTCAAGTGGCAATTACACAAGGGACAGTCACTATGAGATGTCCTCATTTGTGACTGTCCTTACAGTGAGTGTACATTATCATGGTGTCTTTAGAGTGACTGTCCTCATTTGTTGAAGAAGAAAAGCATTAATGTGGTTGAATAGCAATACATTCAAGTGGCAATTACACAAGGGACAATCACTGTGAGATGTCCTCATGTGTGACTGTCCTTGTCACAAATGAGGACATCTCACAATGACTGTCCCTTGTGTAATTCAAGTGGCAATTACACAAGGGACAGTCACTGTGAGATGTCCTCATTTGTGACTGTCCTTACAATGAGTGTACATTATCATGTTGTCTTTAGAGTGACTGTCCTCATTTGTTGAAGAAGAAAAGCATTAATGTGGTTCAATAGCAATACATTCAAGTGGCAATTACACAAGGGAAAATGTCATGAGCCGTGACATATTGAACTTAGTATAATAATAAAATGATTAGATGATATATAATAATCTATTATTAACGGTATATAACAATAATATATAATTATTATCAAAAGATAATAATAATATATAGTTGTATGTGACTGAATGTGACCTCTAAATCAGGCACAACACAACATGGTCATTATTCACTTGATAGAATTTGGGAGAGAGTATGAAGAACTCAATCCAAATTCCATGGTGAGGCGACCTGTTGCCTCCTATGTGAATGGGGTGTTTGAATACTCTCAAAACGAGAGCCAACAGCTGAGAGACCAATTCAACAATGGAGGATTTGAAAGAAAATATGAGCAAAATGAAACTAAGCTAAGAATGAAGTGCAATTTAATCTAAGAATGAGGATGCAATTAATCTAAGAGCTTGAAAATAAAGATGAGATGCAACTTAATCTAAGAACATGAAAGAAATATGATATTAAACTAAGAACAAATAAGAAAATTTAGTCTAAAATGTGAAATGCCATTACACTAATATGAGAAATTAAACTAGATAATGCAATAAAAGAGCTTTGAAAACAATGAAATATGAGACTAAAAAATGCTATAGTAAGGATGCTCTCAAAAATTGCTCTCTTGAATGAGAAAAAGAGGTCAAATAAAAAGAAGAGCCAAGAGGAGGAGGAAGAGTTTCTTGATTCGAAACTCCTGACCCTTCATATCCCTTTTGGGACAAATAAGCATGAATTACTTTATTAAAAGAATGGAAAATGCCACATGAGGACCTTTTGAATATCTCAAATTATTAATTCAAGAAAAGGTGTCCATTCAAATAACAAGCAATTATTAATTCCTTTTTATGGGTAATTAGCTAAAGAGGGTGGTTTGATTTAATTTAATTTAAAGCGCATAGGACTTTACAATTAAATTAATGTATCATAGGGGTAATTTAGCCAATTAAGTCAAAGACTTTAGGAATTAATTTAGCATTTGATTATTGCAATTTATGGTCTTTGCAATTGACATCAAGTCAAATTAAGTCAGATAGGAGAGAGAAAATTGCCTAGGGAACTAGGACTTTGGTGATGTAAAATCGAGATAATGCACCAAAATTGATGAAATTAAATAGGTGCCAATTTTGGGGTATTACATTTGCCCCTCTTTGAATTGATGTGCGAACAGCACGTTGATTCAAAGAATAGTCTGAAGTGACAGATGAAAGCAGATCAAAGCATGAATTTTTTGAAGTCTAAGTTAGATTGCGAAGACAACGATCTTAGAAGAGAACCGGAATTGGGGTTAGATTGCCCCAATACCGATTGATGAAGATGCAGATTTAGGACTATCTCTGAATCAGGGTTAGATTGCCCCAATACGAAGCTTAGTCCTCTGAGACCCAGGTTAGATTGCCCAGATAACGGTCTAAAAGAGATTTTGAGAGTCATCTCCAGAACGAAGCTTGACTCCCAGGAATTAGGGTTAGATTGCCCCAATACCCAAAAGATTTCAAGAACCATCTCCAGAACGAAGAATGATCCTCGAGGATCTGAGTTAGATTGCTCAGATACCTAAGAGATAGATTTTCAGATAACAAGATGCGAGGCGTGAAGATGCCCCTAGCAATGAGGACTGATGATTCAAATCAGACTGATTCAAGAATAGATTCGACAAGATTCAAATGATGTAATCATCCTGCCCCCTCGGGAGCGAAATGGAAAGATGACATGTCAGAAGGATGATAAACAACAAGAGATTGCAGAGCAAAAGCAATTAGACTAGATTCGCGAAGCTACAGAAGTGAAACGGAGAAAAATAGAGGTCCTGTTGACCAATTTTGAGCAATAGTTGACCATGGTTGACTAAATTTGACTTGAGTTGACTTGATGAAAAGAAGCAAAGATTTGAGAACATGATGCAAAGATGAGGATCTGGTAGGAAGATGATACCAAAAGGTTGACTGCACAAGCATCTGATCCCAAAGGATCACAGAATTTAAAACATGATTTCGAGCTTATCTAGAGATGTCAGATTTCGATTTCGATCCCGAAAAAGGATGCAGCCAAGATGAGACTGGGACAAAAGATGAGAATCTTTGATGAGCAGATCTAGAAGAAAGTAATCAAGAGAGTAACAAGAAAGCACTCCAAATGCAAGCCTAGAATGAAAGATGCAAGTCTAAATGCAGGCCTAGGATGAACAAATGCAATCCTCCGAACTCGGCTGTTGGACTCATCGTATTTATCATCATTGAGTTCTTTTAAGCACGGGACAATCGCAAGATGTCATACAATCCTTACTAATATTGCTATCATGAGAATATGAATATGACATGAGTCTTAAATTTGTCGGAATGAGGTGTAAGCATTAAGGCACAAGAAGCTAGAATGACCTGAACACCTATTCCTTTTAATTTAGCAAGTTAACATAAGCATCAAAGCACAAATGCTAGAATGACCTGAATGTCTCTTGCGAACAAACACACCAAACACGCAGGAGTTCCTTCTTTTGCCAAAGAGTGCTCGCAGTGACCCTTACGTTCACTTAACAGGACGAGCATTTACAATTTCACCAGTAGCAAAAAGAAGTCACTCAAAAGACAAGGAGAAGAACCAACCTCACCAAAGCATCCATATAAAAGGAGTCAAGGTACGCATGGCCATCCAATACGAGATGGAGGCTCTTACAGACGAACACCCCTCTTAAATGAATTCTTTGGATCGTTGGAACTAAACCAACAAGCAGAAAGCAAAGAAAAAAAACAAACAAACACTCAAAGAAAACAAAGCTCAACAAGCCTCAAAGGAACACACAATTAGTTTTAGTTTCAGTTTAAGTTCGTGTTCAAGCGGATTGAAGACAATTCTGAAAGATAACATTCGAAGTCTCAATGAGATAATGATAGTAAGCAGACGTAGTGAGAATCACTAGTGATTGATGTAAGGGAGAGGTCCCAAAAGTGAGAGGTCGAACGAAAGCTAGGTATCCGCAGGCAGGCATAGGGGAAACACTGGCGACCAATGCTCAAAAAAAAGTTTCTGAAAGCGATAGGATAATGCCCCCTAGACCAGGCAGGTGCCCCCAAGTGTGAACCAGTTCCAATCCATGAAGAGTCGAGGAAAACTCAAAGATAAGCGCATGAGCTAGCAAACCAAAGCAGGAAACAATCTAAAGCAGGAAAGCGGGAAAATAAACTAAAGCAAGAAAGGAAGGAAACTAAAGCAGGAAACTAAGAGCCAAGCGACGCTGAGATGAGATGTTACTTTAGGAAAACAAGAGGTGCCTATTTACCAAGTTTTCACCATCTTGGCAGAGATTCTATTTTTGCTACCATGACGCCTGTTTACCAAGTTTTCATCAATGGCACATTTTTCTCTTTTTCATTTTTTTTTGTACTTTTCTCTTTTTTTGCTTTTTTTGTATTTTTGATCTTTTCATTTTTTTTTGTATTTTTCACATTTTCTATTTTTTTTGTATTTTTCACATTTTCTATTTTTTTTGTATTTTTTGAAATTTTCTATTTTTTTTTTGTATTATCAAGGCGCCTGTTTACCAGGTTTTCACCAGGATAATAGATACATCAAAGCGCCTGTTTGCCAGGTTTTCACTAAGATGATCATTTTTTCAAGACATTTTGCAATTTTTAGGATTTTTTGCAATATATCAATTTTTAGGATTTTTTCAGGACCAATAAATATGTACATGAGCATACTGAGAATGTCAGCTATAGAACTTCTTAGATGAAGAGCGTTGATGGGCTCTTTGAGTTTCTCTCCTTTAGTAGGAATCTCTGAGAACACAGTCATTTGTAGTAGTAGCCAGCTGAGAAGTTGCAGAATCAGAACCAGATGTTGTAGCAGTAATAGGAGAGCCAACCAGTAGTGTCCAATAGTCAAGAGATCCATAATCAAGGAAAGATCACTTAAGTGAGACCCACAAACATCCTCATGGACACATCTTAACTCTTTATCAGATTTCCCACGCTCTAAATGCTTAGGGAGAGTACATTCTAGATTTCTCTTAGTCATGTCATTAGCAATGAGGAGATGCTGATATGCACTTTGGGACAAGGCAAGATGGAGTGAAGAGTGTAAAGTATGAGAGGCAAGGGTGATGGAATGGAGGGAAGCATGAGAATTTTGGAAGCTCGAATGACAACTTTGATTTTTTCTTTCTTTGGAATCCACATAGCTTTTGAATTTTTTCTTCTTTACTTTGAGGTGCTTTTGATGACAATGCCTGTAGAATGGATTTCGAGATCCATTTTTTATTTTATATTTTGGCTTTTGATTGTCTTCTTCTTTTTGAGGACCTTTGTAGTCTTTTGAACACCTTTGTTTCTTTCCTTTCTTCGTAGTCACATGTCGATTAGATGGGACATGGTGACCTTGAGATATAAGTGGATTCTCATTATTTTTGTTTTTATGTTGCACATCCAAGTTACTTCCAAAAGACTCAGGAATGATGGATGAAAGAGGCTTATATGACTGGTTCAAGTGGAGAGGTGGAAATGGAAGTGGACGGGCCACTTTTCTGGGAGATGAAGGGGGAAGAGAAATCAATGGGATGGGCTCAAGTACAAATATATCAGTATCATCCTCATCATTCATGAATGCATCAGATAGATCAAGAAAATAATCTTCCATAGAGTGTTGTTGATTGTGAGTCATCTTAGAAGAGTCAGATAAGTTTGGAGGAATATTATGTGAGCCTAACCAAGATAACCTATTCCAAGAGTTAGGTCCCCTTTCAGGTGGTAAGAGTGCACGAATAGGAACCATTTCAATTCTAGATCTACCAAGATTCCATGAGATTGTAACAAGATGGGGTCTTAGATACCCATGATTTGTTGGAGCAGTAGAAGTATAACTTGGAGCAGATGGCCTAGGAGCCATAGGAATGATCTCCATAGGAAGGTGGAAAGGATTATCATCTATAGCTTGATCTGGAGGATCATAACTTTCTCCTCTTTTTGAGTTGTTAAGACTAGCATATAGGTGCATAGCATCAACTGGTATTTCCATAGTAGCATCTGATATGGAGTCCCATTTAGCTAGAGACATAGTCGGAGGCAGATTTTCTTCATCACTATCATCTATCAAAGGAAATGTTTCTTCAACAGCAGGATCTTGTTCAGTAGTAGAAGCAGCAGAGTAATCTGGAATAGGCATACCTTGAGGCATACCCAAGAGGAGGGAAGCATCCAACAGTTGCTCCCAATCAGTATGTGTGCCATTGGAGTTGGCAATAGTAAGAGTCTGTTCAATAGCAGAAGTGGTGGAACAATCTAGAGTAGGCATACCCCAGGGCATACCCAAGATAAGGGAAGTATCCAATAGTTTCTCCCAGTCAGTATGTGTATCATTGGAATCGACAGTAGTAGGATTTTGTTCAACAGTAGAAGTGGTAGAACAATCTAAAATAGGCATACCTTGAGGCATACCAAAGATAAGGGAAGCATCCAACAATTGCTCCCAATCAGTATGTGTGCCATTAGAGGCAGTGACATATTCAGTAGTAGCTGCAGTAGTAGAAATCTGTTCAGTAGAGTGTATAAAATCCTCCTGGTGAGGACCAAAATCATGTTCCTGAAGCACTTGAGAAGGTAGATAAGACTCTTTCTGGTAGTCTGAATCAAAATTTTGAACATTCAAAGATCTTTCATGTGTCATAGGCTGAATCTGTGTTTCTTCATTATCTGAATCCTTGCATGAGTGAAAGTTGTAGCTAGGTTGGTCAAGCTCATAGCTCTGATAGCCAATACCAAATCTATCTTCAGAAGGTTCCTCATAGGAATGTGGAGATGGAGGGAGAGTTGTCAAAGACAAGACAGACTCAATCTGATATTCCCCCATGCCAATATCTTTGATCTTCAAGGTCTTTTCTATTTCTTTTAGCTTAGCATCATAGAACTCAATGGACTCTCTATTGGCAGGAACAAAGCTGTCTGTTGTTTGGGTAAGCATCTTAGCAGAGCAAGTATTTTGGTTAGCACTATTTTCAACGAGGACGTGAGGGATACTCTTGGGGCCTATCATAACTTCAGTGTGCAGGAGAGGATTATGCGGGTGGCTCAGCAAGTGATCATCTTCCTCAGAGAACGATAAATAATGAGGCGAGGTCAAATGACCCACCATAGATTGAAACTGGTCGAGATCAAGATCTTTGGGGACATTTTCCTTAGTGAGGGCTTTATCCATAGATAGTTTTGGTCTGGATGTCAAAGGTTCGGGACCTTTGAGAACAATCTTTGCATGAGATCGAGGGATAGCATTCGCACAAGTTGGAGATTGTGTGGATTTATAAGAGGGAGACGCAGGGCCTCGCAAGACAAAGGGAGTTTTGGGTTTAGGAGTATCCTCACTCCTCGAAGCAATGATCGTGTCACAGTCAGAGATCCAAGGTTTGTTTCTAGCAAATCTGGAAGGCGGTTGAGCTTCTGTCGTAGCCTTCTCAGTGGCATTGACTGTTTGCATGCTAGAGCTAAGATTAAAGATAGACTTTGAGGGTTTTGGCATGTTAGAGCTGAGATTGAAAACCAACTTTGAAGGTTTTGGCATGTTAGAGCTGAGATTGAAAACCAACTTTGAAGGTTTTGGATCTCCCATCTTGTTGGTAGTATTATGAGAGATCGTGAAAGAGTTGATAGGTTCAAAAGGATCAATAGTTTTAATTTTAGAAAGTGACCCTTCGGAGTCTTGCTGGTCTTCAAACAATGGGTTATAATATTCTTGAAATAGTAAGTCAGACTGTATCTGAAATAATGGATTGTAATACTCTTGGAATGACGAAGAATGTGAGGATTCCTCACGAAGTTCAAATTTTGTAATAGATTCAGAATGATCTATGTCTTGATTATGAGGTTTACTTTGATCTTGATCAGCATTTTGAATGGGATAAGTCTTGCCACTTCGAGTCATGACAGTCATAGACAAAGATGTAACGAGCAAAGATTCGGGATAAAGCTAGACTCTGTCTCAAAGATAATGAAAGGAGATAAATGGCTAGAACAGCCAAGATGCAAGATGAACCTGGTACAAATTGTCAAAAAGAGATGGCTAGAACAGCCGAGATAAGACAATCGCAACACAAGGTACAAGAGCACAATGAGATAAGGTAGACTAATGAGAGACAATACGAGTCAAAGCAAAGATCGATCGATTCCTAACTCAAGACAACTAGTTTCTGACGGTGAACGACAGGAAAATAGAAAAACAAATCACAGACAAAAAGGTAGATCAGATTTATGTCATTAATCAAGCACATAAGATAGCAATCAAGGAGTTCAAGCAAACAGTCTTCAAGCAATGGGCAAGGGACAAAGCAACCTTGCGCACGAACAGGAATAGTGACTTAGTATTTCTACTCCCTAAGGACTCTACTTGTGTATGTTCTTGAGAATGTTTTAGCAAGCACTTAAAACACAACAACATCCTAGCAAGTTGTCTACAAGGATATACATGGCTTTTCTAAAGGGATTCCTCGATATACGCAAGGTACGTGAGGCACAAATCTGTAGATGAGAAGAATTAGAAATCACACAGCCGGGGGGAGACGGTAACCCAAATCTCCTCCTTCACTTCTCAAAGGTATAAAGTTCTTTGAGGCTTAGCCAAGAGTGAAATCTAACTCATTCCCAAGAGAGGTGTCTTTGGATTCACCTCCCGATATTTATACTCCGCCAGAACATGGGAGTTAAGGTCGTCCCTTGAGGTGATGAAATCCCCAAGCAGGCCTTCTAAAAAAATGAAAAATAAGTAATTCTCTATCAAAAGTATTGAAAGCACTAAAGGTGGTGCATTTAACCCTTCAAGTAAATGTGAGGTGAGTCCACAAAGTGGTGCATTTAACTCCTCACACAAACTCAAAGTGAGTCCACACCTTAGAAAACAAGTGAGTTCCAAAAAGCACAAAAGGGTTGCCAAGTGGAACAATTAACGCTTCTTTCCTATAGACCCCTCCCCTTTAATGTGGCGCTGGGATTGCAACCACAGGGCGGAAATGAGGGGCCGGTGGATTAGCGAGTCCAATAACCCAAGATAGCAATCTAGATCAATCACAAGTAATCTAAGACTGCTAATCAATACTACTCATAAGTGCAAAAGGGTTTGAATCATGGAATATTTAACTTTCCAAGTAAACATGAAGTGAGTCCACAAAGTGGTGCATTTAACTCTTCATGTAAACAAGGAATGAATCCATGCCCTCAATTAATCAATGAGATATTTTGATATTTGAAACCAAGAATTACTTAAGGTGTAAAAGACAAGCATGCACTTAAACACAAACTTGAATGAAAGAAAATCTATGTTCATTCATTTCCCATTAAGAGCATCAATTGAAATGTGTTCTATGAAAAGCATGTAACACTCAAGCCAAACACATGAGAGGTTCAATTTTATGCCCAAACCAAGTGTTTTAGAGATTTTAAGAACTCACCTTAGGTCCAAAGATCTTCAATCCAGCATTTAGCACACATTCGAAAGTATAGAATCAAAACAAATCAATGACAAATCGTAAGATATGTAACATTGTTGTCTTCAAGACAGTCTTTAAAGATTGATTTATTTGACCCATAAAATCACAATATTAAAATTTCTGGAAAGAATAAAGTTTTTAGAAAACATCAAGAACTACCATTTTCCAAAGTTACAAGGTCTTATGATTTCATTTGGTTCCTCAACCAATAATGTTTTCAGACTGCAATTGTTCTGTCATAAATCAGATTTAAAACAACAGGCCCTGCCTAGGGAGTCACATATCTTTCTCAAAAAGAATCAAAATGAAACCAAACTAAATTCAAAATAACTATTAATGAATCTAGTTTCCAAATATGTAAGCCATTTATTTTTCTTATTCATAAATCATTTTCTAAGAATAAATCATTGCCTGCAACTCCAATGCAGATTGTTAAAAACCAGTTTTCACTCAAATGCCCATAACTTTCACAAATCTGCATAAAAATAACTCAAACTAAAAATAAATGAAAGCTAATTCACGTATCTTTCCAATGAATATTATTATAGATCTTTATTGTTCATAAATTTTCCACACCAGACATTTCAATCTGACTATATTCAGAGAATCTCAAATCTGCAAATACCCAATTTCACCAAAATGATCATAACTTATTCATTTCTCAATAAAAATCAACCAAACCAAAAGCATGAGAAATAAGATTCATCATTCTATCCATCCATTATTATATTACAAGGTTTTCAGACTGTAAATGGCCGTACAAAACCTGAAACCAACACTAAAGCTGAAAAACCAATGAAGAATGAGGCCAGAAATTAATCTTTTCTGCCCCACGGTGGGCGCCAAAATGTATGTGACTGAATGTGACCTCTAAATCAGGCACAACACAACATGGTCATTATTCACTTGATAGAATTTGGGAGAGAGTATGAAGAACTCAATCCAAATTCCATGGTGAGGCGACCTGTTGCCTCCTATGCGAATGGGGTGTTTGAATACTCTCAGAACGAGAGCCAACAGCCGAGAGACCAATTCAACAATGGAGGATTTGAAAGAAAATATGAGCAAAATGAAACTAAGCTAAGAATGAAGTGCAATTTAATCTAAGAATGAGGATGCAATTAATCTAAGAGCTTGAAAATAAAGATGAGATGCAACTTAATCTAAGAACATGAAAGAAATATGATATTAAACTAAGAACAAATAAGAAAATTTAGTCTAAAATGTGAAATGCCATTACACTAATATGAGAAATTAAACTAGATAATGCAATAAAAGAGCTTTGAAAACAATGAAATATGAGACTAAAAAATGCTATAGTAAGGATGCTCTCAAAAATTGCTCTCTTGAATGAGAAAAAGAGGTCAAATAAAAAGAAGAGCCAAGAGGAGGAGGAAGAGTTTCTTGATTCGAAACTCCTGACCCTTCATATCCCTTTTGGGACAAATAAGCATGAATTACTTTATTAAAAGAATGGAAAATGCCACATGAGGACCTTTTGAATATCTCAAATTATTAATTCAAGAAAAGGTGTCCATTCAAATAACAAGCAATTATTAATTCCTTTTTATGGGTAATTAGCTAAAGAGGGTGGTTTGATTTAATTTAATTTAAAGCGCATAGGACTTTACAATTAAATTAATGTATCATAGGGGTAATTTAGCCAATTAAGTCAAAGACTTTAGGAATTAATTTAGCATTTGATTATTGCAATTTATGGTCTTTGCAATTGACATCAAGTCAAATTAAGTCAGATAGGAGAGAGAAAATTGCCTAGGGAACTAGGACTTTGGTGATGTAAAATCGAGATAATGCACCAAAATTGATGAAATTAAATAGGTGCCAATTTTGGGGTATTACAATAGTTAGCATAATAAGTAATATGTTAATTAAATAATATTAAAATATTAATAAATAATATAATTATGATTATAATTATAATATAAATTAATAATAAATAATTACTAATAAATTATATATATTATATTATAATAATATATTAAGTAATAATATTAAATCAATTATTGATATAATAATTTTAATATATAAATAATATTAATAAACCTCTCAATATAAAACAATATGTTATCACTATAATAATATTTATTATAATATTATTAATATTACTAACATCATTAATTATAATATTTAATAATAACAATAACATTAATAATAATAATAATAATAATAACGTTTAAAGCAATATCGAATATCTGTAATCGATATACATCTACATTAAACATCTGCATTATCTATCACGATGAGGAACGAAGAAGTGATACAACAATCACTAGTCATTACACATCGATACCATGAGAGGATGATTAATGAACCAAATACTATGAAGTCAAGATCAACATGATATGAATAAGGGATAGGTCGCTATGGGTTTCAGAAGATGTATTGATAAGCAAGAAGGATAACCATTCATATATTATAAATAATCATTAATTGCACAAGTTTAGACAATGACATATCCGATAAAGCAATATCAAACATGAAGACCCGCTAGCAAATATGCACCATCACTTCCTATGTTATCATGACAATAACATAAACTAGATTGAATTCTACTATCTATATCAATAGACACCACATAGGAGGATATCGACTAAAGGATTGAAAGATTATCGATTGTCTGAGATAAACCACATCTTGTAGAAACACAAAAGCATCAGTGATTATATCACAAGCTATTGATGAATGAGGCATCAGTCATGGATAATAAGTACAATGTATCCTTAAGTATTAACAGGAATGGAAGTCAATTTGAAGATCAAACTCCATTACCAGCAATCAACCAATAAATGGACAATTATCAGAAAATGATATCGACTTATATCAGAGTAGAAAGATTGGATATCATCATAACAATATGGGATAAGGCAAGAGTTAATATCGATTGACTAAATACTAATGATAGTTAGACCAAACTAATACAAACACAATGGATGTTAACTACTGGTTGCACTACCAATTAGGGAAGATTACCTTCATAAAAAGATTTGATATTGAGTCAATCTGGGAGTTATCTATGATCAGAAAATAATGAAATAATATTATGTGAACTGTCGGATTATGGAAAGGTGTGCTTAACAAAGGGACATGGAGGAAGAAACAAGACACATCTCATTCATAGCATCTCTTCATTTGTTAAAGACAATATAAGAATGCATTCTCGTCAGTCACTCAAGGCATCATTAGAACTTTATTTACTTATCCATATTTGGATATACTCAATAGAGCATCTGCCTTTGGCAGTTTGGTTTCAAGTTTATCATTGCAGATCAGAGACAACACCATGATTGCACAGATAGAAAGGATAGTCAGAAACAGCATCAATATTTGAAGTTGCAAGCATATAATTCAGAATCTGAAATAGCAACATATCACTCATAGCGATATTACACATTTGCATAATTACATCATCATATCAGACACAGCAAATACATTGCTGTAAGCAATACTTATTGATTGTATATCGATATTGTTTATATCAGACATACCATCATTATACTATCACTATAAGTGATAGGAAACATCATATTCATAGCATATTTCATATCATTATATCCGACAGTGCTATTAAACATATTGGTATCAATATCATCTTGCACACATATTGTGATTGAATCTGAAATAGCGGTTGATATCTTAAGTAACCTCCATTACTTAGTTTAATTGTAAGTATCTGATAGAGTAAGTCTGAGAAGTGGAGTAATTGTTCCTATTTTCCAAGTTAGCCAAAAAGGGGACATTACAGACAATCACGGTGAGATGTCCTCATGTGTGACTGTCCTTGTCACAAATGAGGACATCTCACAATGACTGTCCCTTGTGTAATTCAAGCGGCAATTACACAAGGGACAGTCACTGTGACATGTCCTCATTTGTGACTGTCCTTACAGTGAGTGTACATTATCATGTTGTCTTTAGAGTGACTGTCCTCATTTGTTGAAGAAGAAAAGCATTAATGTGGTTCAATAGCAATACATTCAAGTGACAATTACACAAGGGACAATCACTGTGAGATGTCCTCATGTGTGACTATCCTTGTCACAAATGAGGTCATCTCACAATGACTGTCCCTTATGTAATTCAAGCGGAAATTACACAAGGGACAGTCACTGTGAGATGTCCTCATTTGTGACTGTCCTTACAGTGAGTGTACATTATCATGTTGTCTTTAGAGTGACTGTCCTCATTTGTTGAAGAAGAAAAGCATTAATGTGGTTCAATAGCAATACATTCAAGTGGCAATTACACAAGGGACAATCACTGTGAGATGTCCTCATGTGTGACTGTCCTTGTCACAAATGAGGACATCTCACAATGACTGTCCCTTGTGTAATTCAAGCAGCAATTACACAAGGGACAGTCACTGTGAGATGTCCTCATTTGTGACTATCCTTACAGTGAGTGTACATTATCATGTTGTCTTTAGAGTGACTGTCCTCATTTGTTGAAGAAGAAAAGCTTTAATGTGGTTCAATAGCAATACATTCAAGCGGCAATTACACAAGGGACAGTCACTGTGAGATGTCCTCATTTGTGACTGTCCTTACAGTGAGTGTACATTATCATGTTGTCTTTAGAGTGACTGTCCTCATTTGTTGAAGAAGAAAAGCATTAATGTGGTTAAATAGCAATACATTCAAGTGGCAATTACACAAGGGACAATCGATCACTGTGAGATGTCCTCATGTGTGACCTTTGTGAAGGCAAGTGCCAATTTGTACCCAAGTTACCAATATTGTGGAAAAAGTGGGAATGAAGCATTTAGGGGTCAAATTGGGCAAAGAAGTGTAGAAGTGGCCTATGTGAGGTCTAAATAGCCTAACTAAGTCATGGTTAGGGTCTTATGGTGTTTGAACAATAAGTTTTGAACCAAAATCCCAAAGGTTGTAACAAGTTGTCAATGTTGTCATTCACAACATTGACAACATTTGTGCAAGGGAGCATTTTCGAGTAAGATGGTTATGTAACTATATGAAACCATTGAATTAGGCATCAGATCAACTATAAGAGGCCTCCATCGATCTGTGCAAAAGGTTGGGGGGAAAAACATTTGGAATTAAGAAGATTTGTAGAGTAACACGGTTTTAGTGAATTCTTGAGTTT
Source organism: Chamaecyparis obtusa (assembly GCA_027943335.1). Classification (NCBI taxonomy): domain Eukaryota; kingdom Viridiplantae; phylum Streptophyta; class Pinopsida; order Cupressales; family Cupressaceae; genus Chamaecyparis; species Chamaecyparis obtusa. The sequence continues at coordinate 19,237 of BSBK01000192.1, read as the reverse complement.
TTTTGTTTCTTTGTTTTCAGTTGATTAATGGATTAGATAGCTCACAGTGTCTATTGGAAAAGTTAGTACAAGTTGTTTTTTTATTCTGTGTTGTGTTTTTTTTGAGTTTTGAAGCATTCCAACTAGTTTGTTAATTCTTTCGTTAAGTACCCTATCATTGGTTTGAACCAGGCAGGTTGAACAAATGGAGTCTTAGCTCATCATTCCATTGTCAATTTTGTACGGGCTCTTGGAATGGGTGAGGAGACTCCATGTACTATATGTTTGGAAGGAGGGGCCCTGGGAAGCTCATTTTCTATGTTTGCAATGATGTCCTAGGTGAGTCAGTTGAGCACAGTTAGGGATGACAAATCATTACAAGAAGATTACAACAAGTTGAATGCATTGGTTGCTTCAACTAAAATCTCATGGAGAGGTAGACACACATCTAAAGAAGCCCCAAGTCAAATTAGAAGATTGGGTGAGTTTCTTTGGCTGCTAAGAAAACAAACTCTTAGTCAGACTGTCCAAGTTGTGTCAAAATACTTGTTTTCAGGCATGGCTGTAGCAGTTGGTGTACAAAAAATCTAGGAGAAGACCTTAGATATCTTGGAGTTCTCAATAAAGGGCATCTGAATCCTAAGCCCTTTAGGTGGCTTAATATAAACAAAAAGGCTTGACAAAGGCCTAATTGCTAGCAGCCTATTTTTGGGTGCAATTGGCATGCATGGTTTGATGAACCGGATTGAAGTACTGATGAAAAGTATAGGTGAAGGAGTAATATTGAAACCAATAGAGGTCCTAGTGGCCAGCCTCTCCATGGAGTAAAGTTCTAGTTGAATGTGTTTCAATTTGTGAAGACAAGACTAGGAGTGTCCTAGTAGCTAGATTGGTATTGAGCAGAGTTCGTTGTATTTCTTGTTGGTGTGCACTAGTTGAAGGAGTGGGATCTTGGGTAGAGATACCTAAAGAGTGTAGGGATAGTTAAGTACCCTATCAAGTCAAAACATTGGCCTAAAGAGACCCTAGTGAAGGATAGGGAGTGAGCAAGACAAAGTGTTACATCAATTAACAAGATCATTTTTTGGTAATTGTGTACATTATCATGTTGTCTTTACAGTGACTGTCCTCATTTGTTGAAGAAGAAAAGCATTAATGTGGTTCAATAGCAATACATTCAAGTGGAAATTACACAAGGGAATATCACTATGAGATGTCCTAAGTGTGACTGTCCTTGTCACAAATGAGGACATCTCACAGTGACTGTCCCTTGTGTAATTGCCACTTGAATGAGGACAGTCACTGTAAAGACAACATGATAATGTACACAAGTACCGTGAAGGTAGTCGCAAGTTAGGGCTGTTTCATTGCATACCCGAAACAATGAAGACATTACAGTCCACAAAACGTTTGTGCTTGAAAGATGAACAAATAAAATTAAACTTCTAAATAACCAAAGCCGCTAACAATAAATTCAACACAGATATGTCCTCATTTCTGGGTATTTTAGCTCTCTAACAGCTGAATACCAGATTACATAATAATGACAAAAGAAAAATAAACCCAACGTACTCAGAAATCGTAGCTGTGATTTCGCGGAGGGAATCTCTCTCGGCGCTGTTGAAAACACAAATGACAACGTTCTTGTTTTTTTTGCCCTTATATCCCGATGTGATTTCGCGGAGGGTTACGGTGCTGTTGAAAACACAAATGACAACGTTCCTTTTTTTTTTTGCCCTTATATCCCAACAACATCGCAATTGCAAGTTAGGGCTGTTTCACTGCATACCCGAAACAATGAAGACGTTACGGTCCACAAAACGTTTGTGCTTGAAAGATGAACAAATAAAATTAAACTTCTAAATAACCAAAGCCGCTAACAATAAATTCAACATAGATATGTCCTCATTTCTGGGTATTTTAGCTCTCTAACAGCTGAATACCAGATTACATAATAATGACAAAAGAAAAATAAACCCAACGTACTCAGAAATTGTAGCTGTGATTTCGCGGAGGGAATCTCTCTCGGCGCTGTTGAAAACACAAATGACAACGTTCTTGTTTTTTTTGCCCTTATATCTCGATGTGATTTCGCGGAGGGTTACGGCACTGTTGAAAACACAAATGACAACGTTCTTAGTTTGTTTGCCGTTATATCGTGATGTGATTTCGCGGAGGGTTACGGCGCTGTTCAAAACACACATGACAACGTTCCTTTTAAATTTTGCGCTTATATCCCGACAACGTCGCAATTGCGACAGTTACAAATGTATTGTCATCGCAAATTGCGACGGTGTCGGGCTATATTTGAAAAAAAAAGAGCAAAACCACATGACATTTGCCTGCCGTCGCAAATGGCCGTCGCAATGTCACCCCAAATGTATTAGTGAGCTTTAATGGCTTTGGTGCCAAGGGTAAGATTGTAGGCTGGTGCCTTTGATGGGGCACAGATAGTGTCAACAATGCCATCTGTGATGATGCCTTTGTTCTTGTTCCAGCTTTTATTTTTATCTTTTGAGCTAGATCCAGATTCGGACTTATCCTTTTGAAGTGTGATTTCTCCTTTCTTCACAAGTACCTTTTTGATTTTGATAGCATTATCTACCATTTTGTCAAAAGATATATGATCTTGCATTTGCAGAGGATAATTGATTTTTGGAACAAGGTTATTGATGAAGATCTCCAATTTTTCAGCTTCTGGAATAGGTCTGGCATATAGAGAGAATTTCTTGTGCCATCTTTTGAGAAATGTGAGGAACGGTTCCCCTAGATATTGTTTGAGACTACAGATATCAATCATGGTGACCGGATGTTGCATATTGTAGGAGTATTATTGATAAAACAATTTGATCAACTCCTCAAAAGTCTTGATAGTAGATGGCAACCTAGAAAACCATTGAATGGATGTTCCCCCCAAAGATCTAGGAAAGAGACGCATAAGATAAGTTGGTTCATGCATGAACTCCATGGATTGCGTACAAAACTCTCTGACATGATCTTGAGGATCAGAGTGTCCATCATATTTGTCATACTTTGGTACCTCCATTTTTTTCAAAAACGGGGGCATGTATAAGTCTTTGTCAAAAGGGAAAGGACACAGGGCCTCCATGGAGAATTCCTTGGGTTCCTTTTCTTTCTCAATTTTATTCATTTTGACTTGTATAGCATGCAGCTGTGTCATTATGGCCATCATCAGAGTTTCTTCCTCGTGTGTGATGATATTTTCAACATTAAAGTTGGGAGGAAGTTTAGCGCCTTCTTGAGCTAACTCTAAAAAGTAGGTTTCCCTATCTTCCTTCAAGAAATGCTTCATCATTCACTTGAAGTTATCATCATTCTGGTATCGGGCAATTTCTTCAGGTGTAGGTGCCTAATCTGCGCCATGTTGAGATTGACCTCCTTGAGAACCATTGTTTTTCCCTGCCTGAGACATGGTAGGAGTTCTATGATTGTTTGGGATAGATCGAGGGGGAGTTTGTTGAGTACCTTCGTGAGTTGATGGAGGAGATATGTAACCAAATTTTAATCAAAAATTTCCAAAACCATCATCTTCGTAAAGACCAGAATTGATGAGTTGTTCAATAGTTGGACCTGTGATAGGAGTCAAAGGTAAGGTCTGGGATGCTTCTTCTGATTTCTTGTGTGAGGAAGCTCTAGTCTCCACCATTAACTTCGAGTGAAGCAAAAGAATAAGACCTAGACGACTGAAGAAAGAATTGAATCAAGATGATCAGATGGCGCAACCTTGTCAAGATTTGATTGAAGCTTAGATTTTCCTAGGGTGAGGGATACCGTGCCCTAGATATATGGGTTTAGGTTGCCCAAAAGATAGCAGACAGATATCGCAACACTTAGTCAGATTAGAGATTGATTGAAGATAGATTGAAGATAGTTATGACAAGGTTTTGACACAGGATAAAGAAGATTCAAATTGATTAAACAGAAGGCTAGATTCGGATTCAAAAGACCACTTTAAAAAAATGATAGGATTACTGCTCTGTTCCTAACACAACGATTCATTTGCTAGATTCCAAAAATAGGCTGAAAAATGCTAAGCATCTGGCAATTTTGATAATTTTATGACAACTCTCGAATTTTCCCCAAATGACACTCTGTAGACTCGTACGAAAGCTGGCCAGAAGTGAAACGACAATTGGGCAGCAGTGAAACGATAGTTGTAAAACTCGTACAACAGTTGGGCACAACTGAAATGACAGTTGCAAAATTCATACAACAATTGCAGGTAAGAATTTGACTTTGCTATTTTGCTGGTATGGAAACTTGTACAACACTGGGTACTTGATCATATGACAGTTGGGTAGGCTTGAAATGACATTTGAAAACTCATATGATAGTTGAAAAATTCTCATACGACGGTTGTAGGAAAGACAGGTTTGTTCAATTTTCTGGCATGAAAACTCATACGACACTGGGTTCTGTATCATATGACAGATGGGTACTACTGAAACAACACTTGGAAAAACTCGTACGACTTTTGACTCCAGAAAGGATTTTATGTCAAGTTTTTGCAAATTTTTGGTTTTTAGTTTCAGATTATTTACAAATTTTACTATCCAGATTTGAAGATTATAACAGATTTGGTAGTCTTCAATAGCCAAGTAGATAAACAAACATGCAGAACAACAAGCAAGTGATGTCAAGCACGTCTGAAAATAATGACCAAGGGCCAAAGAAACCTTGCGCATGAACAATCAAGTGACTTAATTGTGCTAATCCCTGAGAGAGCTAATTGTGTATGTTCTGAAAAGTTTTGCAATAATGCACAGATTCCTGAAAATGAAAATTTTGCCCTCTCTAAGGTTTTTAGTAATGGTTTGACTCTACAACTTTTATGATTCAAAGGGGTGAACTCCAATCCCGGTGCACCAGGGTTTTGACACAGTCTGAGAACTTAATCTTCAAGAGCTGCTAGGGAGATCTGACAACCCAATGATGAACCAGACCCGTGGAGATTTCTTCCACAAGGACATTTATATAGCGGCTATCACTACTACGGTGAAAATGGTTATTACCGCTTGAGGTTCTGTCAATGCAGTTTGCCCTTTTGAAGGGATTTTCTACTATGGTTAACCCTCTCTAAAGATGACTCATAGATTTATACCACAAGGGGACTTGGCTCCAGATCCAAGGTTTTGACGCCTCTTCACTTTTAACCCAAACAAAGCAAGCAGATTAATCCGACACGCTAAGATAGTTTTGTTTCACCAAGGTCTGTGATATCAACTCCATGTGATCTATCAACCTCTCCAGAGAGAGAATGTATCAATCCATAAGAGAAGACGCACTAACCAATTTTGATTCACCAAAGCTTGTGATAACAACCCTACGTGATCTATCAACCTCTCCGGGGAGAGAATGTATCGATCAATAAGAGAAGATGCACTAACCAAGTTGAATTTGAAATGCACTAAGTATCCTCCCCACCTACAAGGATTCTGTCGTCAAGAAGGATTTCACTGGGAATCCAATCTCTCAAGAATCATGAATAGTGTTCATGGGGCCTAATTACGATGTGAGCACAGATGTATGTTCCGAAAGCAAATCTACCAAAAGCATCCAAAAAGTAGAAAGAGGAACACTTAACGCTTAAAGAAAATATGAGATGAGTCCACAAGGTGGAACACTTAACACCTCACACAAGCTGAAAATGAGTCCACAACTTAGAAAACAAGTGAGTTTGTAAAAGCACAAAAGGGTTTCCAAGTGGAACACTTAACGCTTCTCTCTTGTTGACTCCTCCCCTTTAATGTGGCGCTGACCTTGCAACCACGGGGTGGAACGAGGGGTCGGTGGATTCAGTGAGTCCAATAACCCAAGATAGCAATCAAGATCAATCACAAGTATTCTAAGACTACTTAATGAATCCTTAAAGGATCACAACCTAATATCAAATTATGCAAGTGTGTGAAATAAAAGCATGAAAAGAAGCACACAAGCTAGACACATGAGAGGTTTATTTTAAGTCCAAATCCAAATGTTATCAGAACAAGAAGAATACCTGAGTTCCTCACAACGCGCTTAGTAGATTTTACCTGATTTTTAGCAATTTTTGCGCTTTTCCCAATCAAAACCAGCAGAGAGCAATCAAAAATAGAGAATTTCAATTTTCAAGATTAGCAGTTAGTCAAAATATAAAAATCAAATCTGATATTCTATTCTGAAAAATGAAATGACAGTCAAAAACTGGTACAAAAACTCGTACGACAGTGGGTAGGTTCCCAGACAACAGTCCAGAAACTTGTACGACACTGGGTACCTGATGAAATGACAGTCCAGGTTCCAAACGACAGTGGGTACTGATTCAAATGATCCTTAATCTGATAGACTGTAGTATGACAGTGGGTACCTTCTCATATGATAGTGGGTGTCTTCCCATACAACATTTGTCAGAAACTCGTACGACAGCGTACGGACAAAAAATTAAAACTTGCAGCTTTGCACAGATCCCGAGAAGAAAAAGATAGAAAGTGATAGAAGTGAATTGGAAACCTGTTTCAGGGCCCCACGGTGGGTGCCAGAAATGTGCAAGAGAAGCTCCAATTCTTTAGACACCAATTCGCTAGCATAAGTTTGCACAATTATGAGATGATTTGTGAAGAGCTGAGGCCTTAATTTATAGAAATCCAGGGCTTTCGAGGTGCATGAAAGAAATGTGCATGTGAATTTTGTACTTGTTCTGCATACACAACACTTTAGTAAATAATTAGGGGTTAGCTAAAATCAAAATTGAGCAAAAATGGAAATCTAATCTAACCAAGCGATTTACTGCCTTCTAATAGATGCGAGTATGATGCTCTCAGATTGTAATCGAGATCAGTGACTTGACTACACCTAAATGAAGGATTTGAATGAAATTTGATCTATATATGAGATGTATGAAAATTAAGCTATTTTTTGTATATTTTTATGCAATAAGATGAAAACTTGATATGAATCTATTCTAGAATGAAAAGTTGATATACTAATTTAACAATGATATGCTAAAACATGAATGATCTCATAAAGTTGTTTGATTTGCAAGAGAAGCTCCAATTCTTCAGACACCAATTCGCTAGCATAAGTTTGCACAATTATGAGATATCTGAAATAAAGAGATAATTAAATCACAAAAACATGCAAAAATAGAGTTTTAACTCAAATTAGAAGTTTAGATCAGCTTTAAAACTCAAAAAGATGTTGAGTTTCCAAAAGCTAACAACTTGCATTGATTTTCCAATTTTGAGTTTAACTGGATGTGCACATGGATAATTATGATTTAACAAATAAATAAAGTGATTTATTCTCAACTTAACTGATTTTTGAAAATAAATAATTGATTTATTGGTTAATCAATCATTTAGTCAAACTTTTATTAAAAACTATATTATTAAATAATGACAATTTGCTTTAATTAATTAAATAAGGATTTAATCAATTATTCATAAGATATTGGATTTATTGTCAAAATTAAATAATACAATTAATAATAGATAGAATTAAATTTAATTAAATAATTAAGTGGCAAATATTAAATCTAATTAATTAAATATGAAAATATTCAATTAATCAAACTTAGGATAAATATGATTTATCGCCAAATAATCATTAAATTAAAGATAATTAAGATAATTAGGAATATTCAAGGAATATTCCTCGATGCAGAATTTAAGATAATCAATTATGATTCGATGATGTTTAGATGTGCCTTAGGTTAGGACTTTGATGTCGATTTCATTCGATTTGAGGATGTAGGAGGTTAATGAGCATATAGCCTATTTTTTGGGTATTACACAAAGCAGCCAAGATCCCGACCCTAGAAGACCTTGCAAAGGATGATGCTACTGAAACACAAAAGTAATTATTTCATCAGAATGCAATAGCCAAAGAAGCCCTTATCAGTACCCTATTTGATAGTGAGTTTTAAGAGATAAAGAAGGTAGACACCGCCCACAAGATATGGAAGTACCTAGAAAACATATTTGAAGGAGACAAACAAGAAAAGAATGCACACAAAAAGACATGGAAGAAAAGATACAATGCGTTAGAGATGTTGTTTGAAGAAAACATCAAAGATTACAATCAAAGGATCAATGAAGCTATTGCTGGAATCAAGAACAATGGTGGAGAGATCCCAGGGGAAGATATTATGGACAAGTTGATGACAACTCTCACTCTAGAATATGATTTAGCAAGATCAACATCTTGATGAGACCATGTAGCTTACATCTAACTTCAAGAGAGAGACTTTGATCAGAAAAATCTTAGCTTTTGAGATTTCAAGATTAAAGACAGAAGCTAAAAGTGAGACAACCTTCAAAGAAACAGTTCATGGTAAGAAATCTGTAAACACTTCTGGTAATTTTGATGATGATGATGAAGAGAAAACTTTAGATGATTTTATTGCTATGATTGCTTAAAGAGAAAAGAAAGGAAAAGGAAAATATGAAGGTCAATTACTATTTAAGTTCTTTTCATGTAATAAGATCGGTCACTTTGCATCTAAGTGTCCTACTAGAGCTAGAAAGTTCAAAAAGAATTACAAGCCTAAGTACTCTAAGGAATGTTACTATGCTGGAGATGGAGTTTCAGATGAAGAATCAGGTGAAGAAGAAATTGGATTCATTGCTATTGTAGACAAAATGAATAATAAGACAAATCATAAAGATGAGAAAGAGGAACAAAAGCTAGCATTGATTTTCCAAGTAGATATAAGGACAGATTGGATTATAGATAATGGTTGTTCACATCACATGAAAGGTGACAAAGGAAGATTTGTTCATCTAGACAAATACAATGGTGGTATGGTTAGATTTGGAGACAACACTCCTAAACCAATAGTTGGTAGAGGAGCCATCACCCTAGATGGAAAAAATAGTACTAATGATGTTCTCTATGTTGATGGTTTGAAACATAACCTTCTTAGTGTTGGACAGTTACTTGGAAAAGGATATCAGTTGGAGTCAAAGATGACAAATGCATCATTAACAACAAGGATGGTGTTATGATTGCATCAGGCTCGAAGACAAGAGGTAATGTTTTCTAACTCAATTCAGAAGCAAGTTATTTTGTTGCTAAAGTTGATGACAATTGGTTGTGGCATAAAAGACTATGTCATAGCAATTTTGATAACATAGTAAAGATAAGCAATGCAAAGGCAATAAGAGATCTACCTAGCATAGCAAAGCTAGTTGATACTATATGTAGGGCATGTGTGATGGGAAAACATGTGAGGAATTCATTTAGGAGCAAGTACAATTCAACAAAGAACAAGATGGATTTGATTCATACAGACCTATTTGGTCCAACTCAAACAAGATTATACTATGGTGAAAGGTATTTCATTTTGTTTGTTGATGATTATACTATGATGATGTGGGTTGCATTCTTAAAAGATAAGTTAGAAGCATTTGAGAAGTTCAAAATATTCAAAGCTAAGGTTGAGAATGAATTTGGACTTAAGATAAAATGTTTGAGATCAGATAGAGGAGGAGAATTCACTTCTGACAAATTTTATGAGTATTGCAAAGAACATGGCATAAAGAGACAATTAAGTGCACCTAGAACCCCCTAGCAAAAAGGAATTGTAGAGACAAGGAATAGGATCATCCTTGATACAGCGTGCACCATCATGATTGAAGGAAAAGTTGAACACACTTGTTGGAGAGATGCGGTCAACACAATAGTCTACACCATCAATAGAATTCAATTGAGGCCTGGTGCTAACAAAACCCCATATGAGCTATGGTTTGGTAATGTCCCCACAATAAAATACTTCAAAATCTTTGGAAGCAAGTGTTACATCAAGAGGGATGAAGCAGTAGGCAAGTTTGATGCAAGAAGTGATGAAGGTATTTTCCTTGGTCACTCTACTAAAAGTAAAGCTTATAGATGTTTCAATTTAAGATTGAAAAAGATCATTGAAAGTGCTCATTTTAAGATTGATGAAAAGTTCATAGTTCAAGAAAGATATCATGATTACTCACCCATGATTGAAGAGGAACCTAGACCCTCCATTAGTGAGACAGTTATTGAAGAAATGTTTGACAACATTGATGTATCATTCAATGACCCTGAGACAAGTGAAGAAGAAACTCCTAAGGCTAATGAGTCAGTATGAACTAAAGCTCCAAAGTTTACATCTAGAAACCATTCTACGAAAGACATCATTGGAGATCAGAGCAGAAAATTCTTAACAAGATCACAAGCAAAGAACTCAACTAATAGTGAAGTGGTATGTTTACTATCTTAGATTGAACCTTTAAGTGTTGAAGATGCTTGTAATAATTCAAATTGGCATGATTTTGTGAAAGAAGAACTTGATCAAATTATTAAGAATGACACTTGGGAACTAGTCCCAAGACCTAGTGATAAGAATGTGATCTGAACAAAGTGGATATTCAGAAATAAGATGAATGAAGATGGTACAGTAGTAAGAAACAAGGCAAGGTTAGTATTTAAGGAATATGCACAAAGAGAAGGCATTGATTATTCAGACACATTTTCTCCTATGAGCATATTAGAAGCTATCAAGTTGTTTCTAGCTTATGCTACACTCAAAAACTTCAAAGTTTATCAAATGGATGTCAAGTCAGCATTCCTAAATGGTGATTTAAAAGAAGAAGTATACATTGAGCAGCCAGAAGGATTCACCCTATCATATAGACCTGATATGGTATGCAGATTATAGAAGGCCCTCTATGGAATTAAGCAAGCCCCTAGAGCATGGTACGGGAGACTAGATGGATATCTAACAAAGATTAGATTCAAGAAAGGAGTAGCAGATTATAATCTATTCATTAGAGAGACATCTGAAGGTTTGTTACTTGTAGCTATATTTTTTGATGACATTATCTTTGGAGCTAATAAAAAATTTAGTGTTGAATTTTCTAAGGAGATGCAAAATGAATTTGAAATGAGTATGATTGGACCTATCAAATACTTTTTGCGATTAAATGTGCAACAGACAGAGAAAGGTATTTTAATTAATCAGTCCAAATATGTGAAAGAAATATTAAAGAAATTCAAGATGGATGATTGCAAGCCAGTAGGGACACCTATGATTACTGGATGCAAGCTTAAAAAAGAAGATAACTCACCAGCAGTTGATATAACATTGTACAAGTCTGTGATTGGAAAACTTATTTATCTTACTCAGACTAGACTTGATATTTCCAATGTAGTTGGCATAGTTGGAAGATTTGCAGCAGAGCCTAAACAAAGTCACCTCATGGTAGTAAAAAGGATATTCAGATACTTGCAAGGCACTATAGACTATGGTCTATGCTATCCTAATTCAGAAAATCTTGAGCTTCATGTGTACATTGATGCAGATTAGGTAGGATGTGTTGATGACAGAAAAAGTACATCAGGTATTTTGGTAGAGTCGATAGTGTGTAGCATTCATCTACAATTATCTTATTAAGACAGGTCCCTGAATGTGTTGCGTGCATAGTAGAGCCAAAAAAATGTTTATTGGAGTTTGTTATGGTTTCTCTAATATGATTTCAAGGTGGTTCTAATAAGCTAACTTGATTATATCATTTAGAGGAAATATATTGATAGGTAGTCATTTGGGATTGCTTGAGTGTGGTTTATGGTTGATTAAGTAGAGAAGAGAAGATTGTATGAAGTGTTGAGCCATAAGAAGAAGGTCTATATGACCAAGTAAAGTACTTGTGCTATACATTGGAACTGATCCAGATAGCAGGTCAAAGCGCAGTTCACCAAGATCTAGATATAGTGTGTATCTATTAATTAGAAGGTTGTAGCCTTCACCCCTTTGAGAAGTGAGCTCTCCAATAGTGCGTCCTCTCCCCTAACAGGGACAATTGTAAAAGACTCCTAATAGGGTCTGACCCTTGACTGGGTCTACTATACTTAATATATTGTAAAGCAACTCTTAACATGGTTAAGGATCTTCTAACAAGGATAATAATACACTAGTATAGAATATTAGTGGGTGTCAATTTCCACTAGGGTTTTTACCTATTTGGGTTTCCCCATAACCAAAATATTGGTGTTGTGTTCAATTTTTCTTTCATTGTGTTTATGCTTTATGTTTAAGTATACTTAATTGGATAAAGAATTGAAACTTGTACATAACTGATTCAGCCCCCCTCTCAGTTATCTCTTGGGACTATTCCTAATAGTTTTAACAATAGGAACTTACTAATGAGCCAAATGGGTATCTGGAAATGTAAAATTTTTGCTTCTAGAAGGTAAAAAAGTGCTCTCTATCCTAGATATGATCCCAAATAATGACTGGTAAATAAATTGGAACCCCAGATGTGACACAAGAAATATAGTATGCGACTTAGGAAATTGAATGTGCACTGGATGTGACCTGGGAAATGTGTGTGACTAGAAAATGCGACTCAAGTTTGAATAGATGTGATCCAGGATGCGGAGTACAACTCAAGAACACCAGATGCAATCTTATGATGATAGGGAATTTTTAATTTCAGTGTTTCTCAGAAAATGGGTCATGTCTATCAGATTCCAGTGACTGTCAGGTGTTTGTAAATGCTTGTAAATGTTGTGTGCTTGTTCATTTGGGGGAATTAATTGATTTTGTATTTAGAACACACCAAGCAAATAGTTTAATCAGACACACCTAACCTACCTTATACTAGGTAGAGATTGAACTATTATACACTAAGTTTGCACCCTTGTTTCAAGCTCTCGTGGTCTTGATAACCTAGTATAACATGGGAATCATCTCCAAGTTGTGGGACCTATGCTAACAGAGATGAGACCTCCAGGTTCTAGGCTGGTTCCTCTTGGATAATCACCTTAATTTTCTTCTTGAAAGAAAAGTAAATATTGAAGGGAAAAGGGATAGAAGAAATGCATGAAAGGGAAATGCCTGAAAGCAAACTATCCTACTAGGTGATACACCGAAAGTATGGTATGAATTACAGTATAGAGGGTGAAATTAGTAGATAATCTTGGGGCTAGGAGATCACAACTCACTGAATAGGTTTGCATCAATATTTCATAGAAGGGGTCTGTAATAGAAAGAGGCTATTCAAGAAAAAGAGAATTTTGCAAACAATAGCATTCCTAAGAATTTAGACACAATCTATAACTTGTAAACAAACATTCACCTCTACAACTAGGTATAGGAATGAGACAAATTGTCAAGGTGGGGGGGGATTTGAAGTATACCCACAAGAGTATTCAAATCAAATCATCCACAGGAATACATGTGAATTGCAGAGAGAAAGAGGGATCAAGAAAACTCTAAGATATCACTGAAAACATACAAATACTCCAATTCAATAAGAGAGAATTTAGACAAGAAAAGCATAAGGACAGAAAGAATGTCATATAAATACCTTTACAATATCTAAATAATCAATGGGGGATTACAACTGTAGAAGCCAAAGGGTAGAAAGAATGCCTCAAATGACTGTTAAGAAAGGTAAGTTTTCTTTTTACAATCATCCAACTCTGAGCTCTAAAAGCTCTGAAAAATAATATATACATCTCCCTCTAGGAGAAAAAATATCAATTAGGGTTACATAGATCTGCATAAAATTATATCAAACCCTAACTTTGTCATTTCTCGCCATAAATGCCCATGAAAATATCCTAGCCAATCAGATATGGCTTTGAATGCAATTTCCATCATCGACTATTTGCAAATTTTGAGCCACCTTGATCTATCTACCTCTCTACAACTTGGGCTTGCTATAACTATTCAAATCTAGTACTCTCAGATATTTAAATTTAAAAATCATATAACAGTCACAGGTGGTGCCAAGCCTTTTTCTATCGATGATTGATATTCAAACTTCAATCTTACTTTAAAACACAGCGGACATATCTCTTATTTTACTCGGGCACCATTTTGACTGCAAACTTAACTTTGGCATTTACCTCAGGTTTCATTTTTCTTTTGTTCACTGAATCTCTTAATGTAAACCTTAACTCATCCTTTACTCAGTGAACTAGCGAACAAGTGAAACAACCTGACCACAGTTATTAATCGACGAACTAGTGACTAAAGGCTTTCTCTTATTAGTTGAATGTCCCGGCCCATTGCTAGTTCATTTGGAGATTCAGCGACTAGTGCATTAGCTTATTTGCTAGATCAATTAGAGCATTGCTATTTTATTATGTGAACATGCGAATAAAGGGAAACCTATCGGCGTCACCAAATATTAAGAGACACTGACATCTCTTGGTTGCTGGTTCGCTAAATCACTTATGCAAGACCCACACATGGGCCCGCTTTGTGCCACCTATCCATAATTCATTTACCTTTGACTGCTTCATCGACAGACACCTTGGCAACCACTGATATCAGACCCACTAAGAATTTACTCTACATCAGACGGTGGGCATATGATCTCATAGCCCCTGAAGATTCCTTCAGATCATACACTGACCATAGATCTTGAATCCACTAGGACCCTAGCCTTTAGAAACTGGCCCCACTCTGAGTCAACCAATCAAAAGATGCCATTTGTGCACACTTGGCAGTGGACCCACTGAGAAATCCATCCAGATTATCATTCCTTTAGCCAATCGCAAGCGCACAGGTCAGCAACATGTGGCACAGGACCCACCTTTCTAAAAGGCTTCATCATAAAGAAGGATCAACGGCTGGTGTAAGAGCTCATGTGTCAGAAAGACTCTATGAGAAGATACTCCACCCGTCTGATTGAAATGAAAGAATAGCTCATTGGGTCCCGCTGACAAGCATATCTGACTCAACATATGCCGACCAATAATCATCTGACATGTCAGCTCCCTCTGACATTGGGTCCACACCTCTTTCTTAACCACATGAAAACATCTAGTGATTTGGCGACTGAGCAAATGCTAATTAGCTAAAAGAAAACTTTAACCTCAGTCAAGTTTGGAGACTACGCGAACACTACTTTTGTGGGGTCGCCGAATAGAAAATGCTGACCTTGGGTTGCAATACGTGAACAAGCAAACACAAGCCTTTGTCAATTCGTTGAATATGAAGCATAACCATTGGGAATTAAGAGATCTCATGAACAAAGGCTTTTTCATAAAGTGCACATGAAGAAATAGAGTTGTAAGTGGCCGAATAAAGGTAATGATGAATTAGAACGAGACCTAGGGTTTTCAAGGTTTTTTCACTTCCAATAGTCATATTTTCAAATATGAATTGGGAATTAGGGTTTTTTTGAAGCCAAAGACATAAAAAAAACTTGCAGAGACTTGAGGAAAATTGATGCGGCTATGAAATTTTTTCAAGGTGTTCAATAGGGCTTAATAAAACAGCTAGACAGAGCAGACCAGGCCAAACATTGCATGGAACAGGAAAATTTTGGCAATAGGAACACACCCAAAGACTCCTCAGAATATTGTAACTAATAACACACAATGGATATTGGAGCCCATATTTGCCAAGTGTTAACATCAATGGGGGCTTGATATGGTGAATTACTTGGGGCAATTACTATTTTCTTGCACAAGTGATAACAACCTTTTGGGAGCAATCTGGGTGGCATCTAACATAGAGCTGTTAATGAAGGTATCTGTTCATAATCATCTCCAATAGTCCCGCAAGAAGGAATGAGGCTGTTAACCCTATAGGAACTTGAAAGTGTGTAGTCCCCGCAAAGCAAGATTTAAGCAGCTCCGCTCTACATGAAATCCAAGTCAGTCATTGGGATTGATCATCAATCTCCCAAGACAAGATAGATTCATGTCTTTCGAGCTTTAGCTTCAAGGAAGCATCAAATTTTATAGTGGGGTGGAAGAGTTGGTGTAAGACTTGTCCCCACTTGGGTCATTCTGGGGAGATTTTTTCCTTAATTGGTAGGCCCTCTAAAGGTATACAATAAAGTAAATGGATAAATGATAATAAGCTATGTATTTCTAGTTCTCCATGAAGGAGAAAAGCATAATCTCCTAACTTATACCACAAATCCCAAACACATCATGCATATGTAAGATTCAATTACTCCATTTGATGCCAAATAAAAAGCCAACGTTTTGAGTTTCTGGTTTTCCCTCAAGGGGAAAAGAGAATAATCCTGTAGCTGATTTGCAACTTGATCTCAAATTGTTTAAGATTCCTAGAAAAATCAAACATGAAGTTTTTGTGTTAAATTTGCTTTAGAGGCAAATTGCATGACAAGCATTAGTAATCTTTTGTTTTGTCTTGGTCAAACATCTAGCAAACCACTGTTAGGCTTTCAAAATCACACACAATATCAAATTCACCCTTTAGCATGTTAGCTTGTTAGAAATCCCAAAATCCAAAGATAATGCTTTAAGAAAAATGGAAAATGCACTTGTTAGCATTCATTCCTCAATTTAACTCCAAGGTATAAACCAACTTTTGAGTTTCTAATTTTTCTTCAAGGGGAAAAGAGCATATTACTCTAATTCATTTATAGGGTGAAATTAGATTGTATTTAAGTGCTCAAAACAAAATGCATGAAGTTCATTTTATCCATTTAAAGCAAAATTAAAATTAATTGGTTAGCATTTGGGTCTCTGTATTTCAACTTGCAAACCACAGTCAAGCTGCCCAAAACTAGAGAAATCAATAATGAAATTTGTTAGGAGTCAGAAAACCCAATTATGCAATAAAAATCCCCAGATACGATCCTATATTTTCACCCTAATTTTTAGAAATGATGCTATTTCCCAAATGCGACTCTATTTCCCTAATGCGACTTGGATCACAAGATACAATCCTGGATTTGAATAGATGCAACCTTGCTTCTGGATGTGATCCGTGAATCCGGTATGCAATCCAAGAAATGTTGTATGTAGATGTTCTTCTTAGATGCTATCATTTGACAGAAAATGCATGGTGATAGTTAGTTAAAAATGCTAGAAATTAGAAATTTGGGCTTTGCCCCATAGTGGGTGCCAAAAATGTGTGTGTGAGTTTGTGGCCTGCAACACAACACTTCAATAGGATAATAAAATCACTTGTTAGAGAAAATAAGCATTTAATTGAAAGAGCTAACAAGCAAAAGCATCCTATTGCTCTCTAGTTAGTGTGAGTATGAAATAAGGGGTTAGTTTCCTCTCCAATTTGACCCTTAAATAGTGACAATCTACACTAAAATGAGAGATTCAAGAGTAAATGCATGAAACCAAAGTTCTTTCCATTTAACCAAAATGAACTGTTCTTTAATTAAGCATGAGTCTAAGCATGAAAAACATGGAAACATCTATCAAATTAAGACATTAGTGAGCAAATTCTCTAAGCATGAGAGTTCAATAATCAAGGAATATGAAGCCTCACAATTCAAACATGTAGAAGAAGTCTAAATATCAAAATGAGCTAGAGAGCAAGAAGCCTTTTAAATTCTATTTATAGAAGATTGAAGGAATTCAACAGTTGAGATGCATCTGTGAGGAGTGGTTGAGATGCATCTTGGCTTGATCCTTGATCCATGTGAAAGCATCTTAATTATTAGAGTGTGTGTTTGTTGTGTTTGTTTCATTTAGGAGGTATTTATGCTTTTCTTTTAATTAATAACTCTAGCCACACATTTGGTGAATTGAATTAATTAAATAGGCGAGAGTTTCCATTGTTATTTGATCGAATGACATTTTTCATTGCATGGTTGGATTCTTCAATGTCACTACAAATTTTGATAATTTTTTCTTTGTCCTGCCTTCAATCCAATATTTTCCATAATGTCTTTGTTACATTCTTTCCAATATGCATAGCATCAAATTAAATGCACGATTGGGAGTTGCTCGTAGTCACCAACCTACTAAATTGCATAGGATAACTTTTTGGTCATTTTGGAATTTGGTCATTAATGTGTTGACGACCTTCACGAGCATCAATTACATCATCAGTGTAAACAAAACACAATATCAAAATATAGATACTTTTCTCTCAACTCAGTTAAGGATAGGAAGAAAGGTAACTTCATCACTTCCTTTAAATCCATTGAAGGGTACTTTTGTCTTCTTTCAGCTTGATTTCGAGGGAGGTTGTGCAATATATTCAAACATCTTTAAGGAGGACAATGCTATGAATAGAGAGGAAGGGGATTTAATCTTGGATTGCATTCCTTCATTGGTTACTAATGAGATGAATGACCTCCTCATCAATCCCATCATGTTAGAGAAGATGGAGGGCATATTTTTCCAAAGTGAAGAGAGGGAAAGCTCTTGGACCTAATGGTTTTGTTGTAGAATTTTATCAAGAATTTTGGGACATTATCAAGTTTGGGACCCCTTGGAGGTGATTTAGGAGTCTAATAGAAATAAGAAAATGTTGAAAGCCATGATTTGCACCTTCTTGGCACATATCCCAAAATGTGAAGGAGATGACTCTTTAAACCTCTTTAGACCAATAGCTCTTTATAATGCTATTTACAAATTACTATACTAATTTGATTGCTGAAAGACTCAAGGGCCTTGGCTCAAATATTTAATTTTAGAAGAAAAAGAGGGATTTATGGATGGTAGGAAAAATTTGGATGTAGTTGTGGTTGCTACTAAATATATTCATTCTATGGCTCTTTCCAAAGGAAAAATTAATGTTTATCAAGATGGAAATGTCTAAGGTGTATGATAGGGTCATATGGTCTCTCTTATTGAAGATTTTGAAAGAATTTAGGTTCAGAATTGAATGGATTGAATGGGTTATGAGTTGTGTTACCACTTATTTTTCATTCTCATTAATAGTGATCCTTCTAAATGTTTTGGGGCTTCTCTTTGTCTTTGGTAGGGAGATCCTCTCACACCTTATCTATTTAATTTAATGGATGAAGGCTTGGGGAGATTTATGAAGGGTAAGAGTGCAGCAAGGGATGACTCAAGGATGGAGTTGGGGAGATAGAGCTTCCTCCTACTCTCAATTAAAATTTATTGGTGATACTTCTTTGATGGACCTTGATAGAGTTAGTGAGGAAGAAAAGTCCTCCATCTTTTTATTTAATATTCCTAAGCCTATTCAGATCAGAATTGCTAGAATTTGTGATTCCAGATTGGTTCCTTTCCCTTTTGTGTATCCTTGGTATTCCCATTACATTTGGCTCATTACCTAGTAGGTTTTGGTAGGAGTTTAGATATTATTCACAAAAATATTTCTTGTTCCACTTACATGTGGCTATCTTTAGCTGGGAGAGTGATCCTCTTGAAGTTTTTAATTCAAGCTCTCCCTCTATAGAAGTTCTTGTTTTAGGCTACTTCTTCTAGCTTCATTCAGGAATTTGACTCCATGTCTACAAATTCTTATGGGCTGTTAATTTTCTTTTCAAGAAATGTAATCTTGCTAAGTGGGACTCAATTT